>CM057823.1:7082484-7749150 GCA_030068075.1 Paguma larvata
TCTGAAGACCTCTGGGTAAAATGGAGTTGTACTTATAGAGGCCTAACTTCTGCCTCTTAGAATCCTGTGAAAATGACCAATACAATTAATAAAAAGAAAAAAAAAAAAAGGAAAAACACATCGCTGTGCCAGGTACTCTCGATGGTGTTGTCTACGATCCAGCATGTAAGTTCAACAAAATTTGAGTAAATAATGACATTGGATCTAATGAAACATATATCATATCTCTTAATATATACAGAATCATGTACTCTCTAAATAGAAATACATCTTCTTTTGAAACATCCATGCTATGTTTATGAGAATTAATCCTACTCCTGGCTACAAAGGCACCTTCAATAAATTTCAAAGGCTAGAAATTTTACAGGCCCCACTGTCTAATCATGATGCAAAAATAAAAAAAAATTCAAATAAAAGTATATATGCAAACAATCAATCACCTGGACATTAAAAGAAAAAAGAAAAACAACTTTTGTTTAGAATTAAATGAAAAGAAAATAGAATCTACAAATACAGACCACTTAGAAAAACACCAGTAAGTGTGGATACAACTGAAAAATTAATAAAAGAATGATCTCCCCAAAATATGTTATGAGAAAATATCCAAAGAGGAAATACTTCTTATGCTATTTAGGTCCATTTCAGAGCACAGGATAAGACGGAAATCTTCTCAGTTGACTGGTTGTCATAGTGTTGAATGCAACATGACAATTAATACATTAGATATAAAAGCCATAGGTCAATCTTATTTTGGAGTAGAAGTGCAAAAATCCTTCAAATATTAGCAAATCAGATGTAACAGAACGCTGAAGACTGATTATGGATAGCTAAGAAAGGATTATTTTAGAGATACAAAGATACTTTGGCATTAATCTATTTTAAATATTTAGGATGCCCTAAAAGATTTTATAATTTAATTTAATTTAATTTTCATTCCTGATTAATTACAAACACAATTCTTACTAAACTTTATGTATGAAGTACTTTAACATAATGAATGACAGGTTTACTAAATAAAAAGCCATAATTATATTTAAATAATAAAACATTATAGACAATCTCATATAAGTCTAGGCCAATGAAACATACTAGCTCCCAGGTACTATTATCATTAATAGTACTCTGAGAGTCCCTGAAATAGGACAAGAAAATGTGAAGCTTCTATGTTGGAAAGGAGAAGAAAAATTATGTAATATACAAATTATGTTCTTGATAACCTGGAAAATACAACAGAAGGATATGAAAAACTATTAACATTAGAGTATTTAATAAGATGGCTCATTACAAAATAAATATACAGGCATTCATAAGTTTACTCTACACTAATAACCTATTAGAAAATATTTTAAGAAAAATCCCATTCATACGGCATCAGGAGTATATTCAATTTCAGGGAAATAATCAAACAGAAAATTTGCATGAAGAAAATGTCATAGTGTTACTGAAAAACATGAAAGATGACCTTAATTAGTATAGAGACATGACATGTTCCTCAATTGATAGAAAGAGTATTAATTTATAACCCTAATGTAATTACAATCAAAATTTCAATAGAAATCTGGGGAAGAAAGAGTGATACTAAAACATTAAAGCAAGGGAAAAACTACAAGGAAAAGGTTTCCAGATATAATTACATTAAACTTAGAAATTTTCTAAAATGTAGTCAATAAAATTCAAAGGCAGTTTATAATTCTCGGGAAATATTTGAGACATATGTAATATCCATATCAACTTTTATGCAAAATGAATCAATAGTAAATAAACATCAGAACCAGAATGTCTAAGTGCCATGAATCAATCATTAAGGAAAGTATATTCAAATAACTAATATGCATATGAAATTATGTTTAAATTAACTTGTCACCAAGGAAATGCAAATAAAAATAATGATATTTTATTTTGCCTATGAAATTGGCAAAAGAAAAAATACTTAACATGCAAAAGTTTTACAATATATTATTTAGTGGAGAATAGTAGTATCAAATTTGTGTAATATATGAACTCAATTTTATTTTATTTTAAAGTGTGCAACGCACACGTACATATGTGTATAGACACATGCACATATATTGTGAAATGTTAACAGAGATTACCTCTTGAAAGTACAATTATGGGCCATTTTAGTTTTTATCTCAGTGTCTTTCTGTGGTTTTAACATCTTCTGCAATCGATATGTATGACTCTGCAATCAGAAAAAAAATAGGTAAAAACTCAACATGGGCATATGTGGAGAACGAATTTTAAAAGTGTAAGCCAGACGTGCCTGTGTGGCTCAGTCAGTAGAGCATGTGACTCTTGGCCTCAGGGTCATGGGTGTGGAGCCCACTTAATAAATAAATTAATTAATTAATTAAAAGTATAAACCAAAGCCAAAAGTAGACAAAGGCCGTTGCAGTCATAAAGACTAGAGAGACGAAACAGAGGCAAAAGCCATGGAGATTGAAAGGAAACCATTTATTTCAGAAATACTAAAGTCACCAAGGGTGGGTGGCAGGGGAAGGAGAGGAAAGGGAAAATAAGGAGCCAAGGAGGGGTTCCCAGCTCTGTTTGGACCACTGGGTGGAAGGGTGGTGTTGCTCACTGAGGCAGAATCAGAAGGACGAGGCTTGGGTTGTTGGTGGGATGAAGATGTTACTGTGTTGAATTTAAAGTACCTCTTGGCCCTCTACCAGGGAAGAGGTTACAATATGGAAGATCTGAGAGAGACATCTTTCTCTTTCACCTCTCTCTGTCTGTCTCTCTCTCTCTCCTCCCTTCTCTCTCTCTCTGGAAGACATCAAAGTATAATGACTATTGGAGTCAGGATGGGGTCACCCAGGGAGATGGCTGATCCCAGAGCGTGGAGGAACATTCACATTTACGGGATGCTGAAGGCAGGCTGAGAAGAGGAGTCTATGAACAAGTCTGAGAGGTAAGAAGAAAATTGAGAGAATGCAGTCGTGGAATCCAGAAGAGAAGAAACATCCAGGGGGTAAGAAAGATTCCACCCTTGGCCGCTGAGGAAAGAAGGCCAGGTTGGGGGGTGCATGTCAGGAAAGAGAGCAGGCTTGGTCATGCCAAATGCTGCCAAGAAGCCAGGAAGATGAAGGTGGTTGGGCTTTGGGCAGGAGCTAGTTAGATGGAGTGGGAGGGGAAGTCTGACCCGGGTAGATGGAGGAGTGAGACAGAGGTGAGGAGGTGTTGACAATGAGTGAGATACCTCTTTTGAGAATCCTGGCTGTGACTAGGGTGCAGGCAGAGAGGGTAGAAGCTACAGGAACCAAAGAGCTATTTTCATGTCTATGCTGCATTCAACTTGACCTTGTTTAATGCTGATGAGGCAAAGGGCCTATGGGGAGAGGTGTTGGGGGTGACAGTGGGGAGCCCAGAAGTGAACTTTCTTAGGGAAGGAGCAGAAGTAAGGAAATTCTATTCCCAGGTGAAACATGCTTTATGTCAGACATGATGGAGGGAGGCTGTGTGTATGTGTGTGTGTGTGTGTGTGTATGTGTTGGGGGTGGGGGTAGCTGGGCAGTGGTCTTATCTGGGGAACGGGGGCAGAGCAGTTGCTTCTACAGCATAGTCTCCATATGTGGCTGGTGCCTTTTAAAAGGTAAGGCAGAAAGATGTTTCATGAAAGCTAGGGTCAACCATTGATAAGGCTAGCAGACCAAGAGATTCTTCAAGGCAAAGAGTGGTAGCATTTGGTATGCCCACCCTCCTGCCCGCCCCCAGCGGTACTCATCCTGAGCATGAGCCACAATGTGGCTGCCCATCTTCAACAACCAACTGAGACACTCTTTAGGGTTTTCCCTCTTCTACTCCATGTTGACTTCTATTTTCATTGTGAAGTAGGAGCTGAACTAGTTTACTGAGATGGAAGGTGGGGTGTGCTATGGAATTTGAGAAGATTTAAAATACTAAATACCAACTTAACTATCTGGGGGAAAAGCCTCAGTGGCAAACGCTCTGAGAGAGGGATTCGCTGGCTCATAGGAAGAGTGGCAAGGAGGTCAGGGTGGCCAGAGGGTGGTAAGAGGGGTATAAAGTGAGGTGACAGATCCCGTGGAGCCGGATCCTATAGACGGGGGTAACGAAGCTCCAGGGAAGCGTGTCTCGGGCAGTAAAGGGAGGTGGTAAGTCAGATGCATGTGACTTGTAGGAGGACCCAAGTCCACTACCCCGATGAGTAATTGGATGGCGGGGCTGTTACTGAGACAGGAAAAGGTTAATAAAGTATACGAATCTCTAGCAAGACTGATTAAGGAAAATAGAGATGTAAACACACACAATACAAAGTTAAATGAGATCTACAAGTAAAACAGATAATTTTTAAGTGTTAAAAGAAAGTTTTAAGTAACTATAAGTTAATATATTAGTAAACTAAGGTAAAATGAAAAATGTTTGGAAAAGAATATAAAATTGGTAAAATGTAAATTAAAATATGACAAAAAAACTACTTTAAAAATTGAATAATTTCCATTATTTCCTCACATATATATGTATGTTGATATATATATATATATATGCACCAAATATATTTGCACCATATATATATGTATAAAATGGATTCTTTTCTTTATGAAATTTACTACTTTCGAAAGACAAATAATTTTATCCAATTTTTCAAAAAGTGGAAAATGAAAGAAAACTGCCCAATTTATTTGTAAGAGTGGAGGGAGGGTAGTTAATATTTGCTTCTCTCCTCACTGTCTCAGACACCAAGTCCTTTTTTTTAAATAATTTTTTAATTTTTATTTATTATTTTTGAGACAGAGGCAGATCATGAATGGGGGAGAGTCAGAGAGAGAGAGAGACACAGAATACAAGCAAGGTTGAGGCTCTGAGCTGTCAGCATAGAACTTGATGCAGGGCTTGAACCCATGAACTGCAAGACCAGGACCTGAGCTGAAGTCAGATGCTCAACCCACTGAGGCACCCAGGTGCCCCAACACCGAATTGTTTTTTACCCATACAACTCCTTCATTCCTCTGCACAAGCCAGCCATGTCTACACTTGGGTTAAAGGTTTTGGGGTGATCCTCACTTCCTACAGTGATGACCTGGGTTTTACGACACTTCCAGAAGGAAGGCAGGCCAGGCAGGGAATAGGGGAAGGGCGTGGGAGGTATGTGGAGAAAGAGTGAGGTGGGCACATCTGTAACTCATTCTCAGCACTAAGAAAAATCAAATAGAAGTCTGCTCCAGATCCAGAAAGCCTGTACTTTCCTTTTGCTGGGTCCTTCCTGTTGGAGATTCCTGCTGAAAAGGGTTATGCCAGTTTTTACTTCTCTCACATTTTGTCCCTTTCTTTCGTCAGAAATCTTGTTTTTGGAAGCACATGGCCTAGAGTCTGTCCTCCAGGTGGGTGCCTGCAGGGCCTTCCCTAATCTTTCTGTCTGGATTAATTGCGTCCCCTCCAGCCATCCCCATGACTGTAGCTGACTGCCTCTCCCGTGGGGTTCTCTGTCACCTCTCAGCTCAATCCCTGAGACCCCAGCCCCTCTCATGCCGAGAAAAGAATGGACATTGGCCTGGACTCCTTCCTACCATATGGATTTATAAAATAAAGCTGAGTGGCAAACGAGTCCTTTGTGAGGTCTGGGGAGTGACCTGAGTGGCGGAGGAAAACCTCTCTGCACTTGTAAAAAGTGGATGGCCATCTGGTGTGGCAAAGACACTCATTTTACATTTCTACTGGTACATGACTGAAATCATTTACCATTAAGTTCTCTTTGAATAAAATGGTAGTAGACATTTAGGTAATATTACAGGGCAATAAATGTTTAAGAGCCTTAGGGGTGCAAGCCTTCTCCAAAGGTAGTTGAGACCCAGATGCCAAAAATGCTTTATGGATAATATATATACATATACATACACACACTCATATAGACACTCATATATAACCTCTTTTGGACTTTGGGCTTTTGCTCACATAATAGGAAAATTTTCTCCTCTTTGCCTTTTCTTTCATGTTTTGAATTGTTTAAGAGTTTCCTGGCTACAGTTTGCTCTCCCTCCTCTTCTCCCCACCCCCACCCCCCTTTTTTTTAACTACACTGGGTAGAAGAAGCATGAGGGAAACGTAGTTAAAATTCAAAATGCTTCCCCTTTATCATTACCATGAATCAACACAATAAATGAGCCCCTTCAGAGCACGGTAATAAGAATTTGATAAATCATCAGCCAAAAATTAACTAGATGTCAAAACAATCTTTGGGAAGTGTGATGGATTAGGGGTGATAGCGGCAATTAATCTCCCAGCCTGAGTTCACCGGAGAGACACAATGTAGGGAGATGAATGGGGGGGAATCAGGCCTCACAAGGTCAGGACTCCACTGAAAAGAGTGGGTGGAGGCTGGAGGGACGGAAGAAGGGAGGGAGGGAGAGAGAGAGAGAGAGAGGGAAATGGAGAGAGGGAGAGAATTATCTGAGTCTGCAATACCCAAGCATCCAGCAGCTGAGCTAGAGGTCAGTTACATGCCTTTGAAAAGTGCTCTGTCTCCAGCTGCTCTCTCTGATGAGGCAAGCACTTTCCTTCTTGCGCTAATAAATGCCACAAGTCGGCTCATGGGGCTCAACACATGGCCTCTAAGAGGGGGAGACTGCTGGGGGCTTGATTTACAGAGAAGGGTAGCTCCTTGTAAACAACAGCCCAGGAGGAGGGCTCTGGGAGGACTGGCTGGGGAGGGAGGGGAGTCTGGGAGAAGCCAGAGCAGTGACGGGAGCTCCTCAGAACAGAGTTCTGCTCTGGACGTTGGAGGGCACAGCCCAGGGAATATTGATGGTTCTACAGAAAGAAGAGAGAGCTTCTGCAGGCGCCAGTCTCATAAATCTCCCTCTCTGCCTCTTTTATTTGCTTCTTTTTCTTTCTTTCTTTCTTTCTTTCTTTCTTTCTTTCTTTCTTTCTTTCTTTCTTTCTTTCTTTCTTTCTTTCTTTCTTTCTTTTTTTTTTTCCAGTAGAGTTCACCGTATCTGAGGGAATGGCAGTTTGGGAAGAAGATGTAGAAAAGCCCCCGTTTTTGCCTTCCTGTCGAGGCTGGAACCCTCATGTGGCCCCACGCCTGTCTGTCTCTGTACTCTGAGATCATAGGCTCAGGAGCCGAACCTGGAAACTGTAGGCTGAACTCAAGTGACTGGGGGGAAGGGAGCGGTCCTGAGATCAGCAGGAAGGAGAAGGGGAGGGATACACAGCTCCCTTTAGCCAGTGGCAGGGGAGGGCTATGGATCCTTTCCTACTGGCTGCAACATGGGGGTGCACTGAGTCAGGCCATGGGAGTTAGCATTCCTGGGTTGTTTCTTCACTCCCCTAGGAAAATAGAATTCTTTATTACCAAAGATTGCGGTAAGACTTACCTAACCAGGGCTTTGATGCTGCTTTTGTTAAATTTGTAAGTGCTTCCTGGCTATGGTTTATAAGAACCACAAAATTACCATAATGCCTGACAACTGTCAACTGTTTTTTGTTTACAAAGCTCTGTGAGAATCCTGGGTCCTTGTGAGGGTACCCTTGATATATATTTTTTATGACACATCTTCCTAATATACAACAATACAATCCCAGAGGGTAGTCAGAATGCAGTCTTGTCCCAAACTCCTCAGTTCTCCCATAAGGAAAGTTGGGCCAGGAAGGCTAAATGATTTGTGGGATATCACTAAACTGATGGGAATACAAAGCCTACCTATCGAATTCCCCAGAATCAGCTGCTAATCTTCTCGGCTCTGCCTTAGAAGACATACTGGATCTCTAAGCTCTCCAGCTCTGATATTGGGGTGTGTTTGGGTTGGATAACTTCGGGTTGTTTCCAACCCAACCTAACCCAGATACACAGCAACTATCTAGAGCTGAACATTTTTTATTTTATTTTATTTTAAGTTTATTTATTTATTTTTGAGAGAGACAGAGACAGCATGAGCAAGGGAGAGGCAAAGAGAGAGGGAGAGAGAGAGAGAAAATCCCAAGCAGGCTCTGAGCCTGATGCAGGGCTCAAATTCACAAACCTCGAGATCACGACCTGAGCCAAAACCAAGAGTCGGACACTTAACCGACTGAGCCATCCAGGCCCCTAGAGCTGGACATTTTTTTTTTTAAAGCAAAGACTTAACACTCTCGAGCTGCCAGGAATGAAGAATGGTAACCTGGTCTAGTATTCAAGACAATGAAGAGAACTTACAAAATAAAGCCAACCTCTGGAGGATGGAAATGGTTGATGGTTTCTTTGTGACTGATTAGCTGTTGACCTGGAGCTAGTTACTTAATCTTTCTGAATGTTGGTTTCTTCATCTGTAAAGGGGAATACCAATCACTTGACCTCATAAATTATCATGCAGAGAATAAGAGTTTTGTGAACGATGGCTACTACATAGTTCACCAGAAGTGTCAGTTAATGTTCTTGTGGAGTTGACTCTCCACCATGCCCATAAACTCCTTACTGGCTCCACAGACCTTAGAGGGCACTCTGGCTCTTTTAGTTACAACTAAAAGCTGGTAGGAGGAGCTCTCCATGATACCAAACATGAGGCTAAGGGTGCTGGCACAGGCCACCCAGGCCACCTGGCCTCCTGCACTCTGGTCAGTGCTATGATGAAAGGAATATCATTCTTTTCCCCACATCAATCTCGGAGCACTGGCCTGTTTTCTTCCCTTAGGAGGCTGCCTCACTGAGGATTTGGTGGCCAACATTCAAAAATATCCCACTTTTATATAGTGCTTTTCCTTTTCTCAAGTACCTTCTCATAAATTATCTCTTTGTTTCCTGAGAGCTTTGATTAACCCAGGCCAGTCATTCTTCTCTTTCCTTTTCCTGTTAGCTAACCATGATGAGCAAGTTTCTGGGTTCTTCTGGTAAGCTGGAAACAGCTGCTCAGGCCATTTATTTTTCCTGCTACCATATCGTTTCAAATGATCACTGGGGCTGTGAGTTTAGAAGGACTTACTTTTACTCTTCTCCCTCTAGATTCGGGACAGGGGGAAAAGTCAGTGGATTGCTCTCTTCTCAGTGACAAGAGAATATAACTACCTATGGGTTCTGGAAAGTTGAACCAGTTCTTTGGGGTTGACGG
This sequence comes from Paguma larvata, assembly GCA_030068075.1. Taxonomy (NCBI): domain Eukaryota; kingdom Metazoa; phylum Chordata; class Mammalia; order Carnivora; family Viverridae; genus Paguma; species Paguma larvata. The sequence goes on from CM057823.1 coordinate 7,091,526, forward strand.
GCCCAGATAATCCATAACTGTTCATATTCGTATTAATAAAGCATCTAGGATTTCAACAGGGATGTTATGCCTTTCCTGTAAACACCTTCATAAAGACTGACAGATATAGACACACATACACAAACCTATGCCCATGGTAATGCATTCAATCACATGTATTTGGTCACATATACTCACACCCTGACTCAGCACAGATGCACATGGTTGCATCCATTGAATCACACATGGACACACGTGTACATCCCCACACAGTCACATACACAGACAGAAATACACATGCACATGCACACACGCATGCGCGTGCGCGCGCACACACACACACACACACACACACACACACAAGGCAAGGTACCAACCCAGAAGAGAAACACAGCTGTACTTTTGCAGCAGTCCACACCTGGCTGGGTCTTGAGAATGATGGGTAAGCTTCTTGTGATCAAGTGCTTGGTACTGTGCCTAATCCTTTGCTGCGATTCTCAGCAAGAGTTTTCCACGGTGGATGCTCACTAACTACCCTATCCTTCACCAGATCTGGACCTGATCCTCAGTAGACAGGTGGGCAACAGAGACGCCAGGCTCGGAATTGTTGGGGGGCAACAGTAGCACTCTGGGATGAATCGTGTCCCCTTCCCTGAATGATATGTTGAAGTCCTAACCTCCAGCACCTCCAAAGGGTGACCTCACTGAGAAATCGGGTCATTGCAAATATAATTAGTTATGTTAAGATGAAGTCGTACTGAAGTCCGGTTGGCCCCTAAGCCAGTACGACGGGTGTCCTTATAAGAAGAAGACAGTGCCATGTGATGACAGAGGCAGAGACTGGTGGCTGCAGCTCCAGGCCAAGGAAACTCGGGGAGTGCCAGCAAACCACCAGAAGCTAGGAAGAGCTAAGGCAGGACACCCCTCGATGATTTAGAGGCCCTGCCGACACCTTGCTTTTGGGCCTTGAGCCTTAAGAATTGTGAGATAATAAATTCCTATTGGAAAAAAGTTCTATCCTTTTAAGCAAACCAGTTTGTGGTATTTTGCACAGCCCTGGGAAACTGGTTCACAGACATAACCTGAAAAACAAAAAGGTGTATTTGATATTTTACTACAGTTTTATAGTTTGAAAATCAAAACAAAACTGTCTTGTTTTGCAAAGGATAAGCACCAAAAATAAAGCACCAGACATTTTTCTAGGCTGTATGCCCAAAGTCACCCATGTTTCCTCATTTCCCTGGCCTAGAAGCCAAAGTCCTAGAGTGGCCTCCGAGGTCTGATTGCCCTACCTCTGGCACCTCTCTTTTATTTATTTATTTACTTTTTGAGAGAGAGTGAGGGAGGGGCAGAGAGTGAGGGGTACAGAGGATCTGAAGCGGGTTCTGCACTGACAGAAGAGAGCCCGACGCAGGGCTCGAACTCATGACCGTGAGCTCATGGCCTGAGCTGAAGTCAGATGCTCAACCTACTGAGCCATCCAGGTGCCCCACCCTTGGTGCCTCTCTGACCTCATGCCCTACTTCTTTATCCTTTGCTTGCTCCCCTGCAGCCACACCAGGCCCCTCCTTTCTCCTCAGACACACCAGGCAAGTTTCATCCCATTGTCCTTAACATGAATATTCTTCCTGCCTGACACGTTCTGCCCCACGCTGCCTCCTAGTTCACTTCTTTACATCTCCACTCAGATGTCACCTTCTTGGTGAAGCCAGATATGAAACCCCCTCCAGATCACCTTCATCTCAATTTTCCTTACTTTGTTCTAGTTCCTTCCATAGCAATGATCATCTCTGGCACACCAGTTAATTAACTTACTTTCTATGCACATTGTCTATCACCCCATGAGAATGTTAGCTCCAAAAGAGCAGGGATTTTTTGTTTGTTTCTCTTTTGTCCCTTCCCAGTGCCCAAAACAGTGTGTGGCATACATGGGGTGCTCACTATATCTTCCTAAATGAATGGAAACTTACTCTCCCCTGTGTCTGATTTTCATAGATGTTCCTGTCTGGGAAGTATCAGAATCGCTGGGGATTTAATACCTTTATCTGGGGGAAACATAGGTTTAAAAATGCAGAGTATGGGACACCTGGGTGGCTCAGTCAGTTAAGCATCCAACTCTCGATCTCGGTTCAGGTCACAATCTCGTGGTTCGTGGGATCGAGCCTGGTATCAGGCTCTGTGTACTGACAGAACAGAGTCTGCTTGAAATTCTCTCTCTCTCTCTCTCTCTCTCTCTCTCTCTCTCTATCTCTCCCTCTGCCCCTCCCTGACTTGCATGTGCATTCTCTCTGAAAATAAATGAGTAAACTAAAAGAAGTGTTTAATGCAGGGGCATGAAGTTAGGCAGGTGATACTGTTGAATGAGAGGCTGTCTTGACCAGTGGCTGGAGCCCTGAGCAGGGGCCCTGGGTGGCTCATCTAGGAAAGATACATGAGCCCACCTGCAGCCACCCATCCACTTCATGGAAAATACTGGGAGGATGGAGATGATGCATTTAAAAGTGCTCTGTGGTCTTTAAACAAAAGACATGCTATGGAAAATGGAGTGTTATTACATAAACTAAACCCAGAAGTGTATCAGGAAATAGCTGAACTGAATCACAGCTAGTCTCCGAGAATTTTTTTTCCCTTAGAAATTTAATAGAACAGCTTACAAAACTATGATGTAATTTTCTTTCACATTTTCTTTCTTATCAAGTGTTCCTACCTTCCAAATATCAACACAGGTGCTTGCTGGCTTCTTTTTTCCTGCATGGTAAACAGCTCCGCGATAGAATTTCTGGATTGGACTGAAGGTGGGGGGCTGTGTAAATCACTGAGCCATGAAAATGCCTTTAGTATTTCTCTTCTTTTACAGCGGCTCTTACTACAGGGAATAAAATGTATTACTCAGAACAAATGGCTGCATATTTAATTATGTCAAACCCTAAAGCATTTTCGGTCTCATATTTCAAGTGTTCTTTGTTGTGTAAGGGATGTTGAGAATTAAACTATGATATTACTTCTTTTTAAGGGCAGTAAATGTAACTTGAACAGCAGTTGCTAACATCGGAACTACTGAGTACAGACCCTAAATACTATTTCCTTCTTCCTTTGACTAGTCTTTATGCCATTTAGTGCCCTCTGCTGTCTAGACGCAGTGTGGGAAAGCTTTGGGTTAACTGCCTAGCCTACTGATACATCACACGAAGACAGTTTTGTTTTGTTTTGTTCTTCAGCAGATTTTAGCGCAAATATTAATGGGCACCCATTACAATTTTGAATCCTATTAAGTTGCTGTTAAATGACTCTCATTGGCCACCGTAGTTGTTTAGAAAAAACTGTTAACAAGTTAAGGGTAACTTGCAAAAGTTGGTCCTCTCTCCTCTTTCCTGCGTTCAGAGTATACCTTGGTATACCTGGCCCAGGGTGGGTAGGATGGAAGACCAGGAAAAATCAGGGCAAGTGTGTTGTTACTATTTATAAAGAAGTAACTCAAAATACAGTCAGTACCTCAGTGCAGAACAAGGGTAGTTCTGGAAATTTCCCTATTCAATCTTAGTTGAGTCCCACAGATAAATCCCCGATTTTATGCATTTACGTTTTAGGGCTTTTCTCCAAAGAAAGCAAATTGATCAAATCATACTTATCCTTTGATGATTACCATTTAAAAATTACTTTTATTTTTGGAGGTAGCATGGTGTATAGGAACATTTTAAACTTTGGAAGTCGAAGCTGGGTTAAAATCTGTTTTCTCCTTGATGAGAATTTGTTCCCATATCTGTAAACATGGAGGGTAACACCTACCCCATAGGATTATTTTGGAGATTAAATGAGAAAACGTAAACAAAATTCTTTTTGAGAGATCTGACATATTATTGGCACCAAATAATTTTTTTGTTTCTCCTTTGTTTGATTCTAATTCCAAGCTCAAATCATATCTTTATTTCTAGGTTCAAAGAAAGAGTTTTAGACATCTTTCTTTGTTTTTCTTTAATGTGAAATCTCCTGGCTTGTCAGTGGGGCAGGGAGGGAAGGGGGGTAGAACGGAACATGGTCAAGGGTATAGAGATACTTGCAGTGATGATTATTTTTGTTGTTGCTACTGCTTAAAATGTGAAATGGGAGAACATTTAGCTGGTCGATCACTCCAAAATGTATTTTCCTTCCTAAAGAAAGACATAAGACGGGCCTAGTTCAGACACATCTACCTACAAGCAGGTAAGAAAAAATCCTTCATTGGAAGGGAAAGTATTATGGGATCTAAGATTTTTCAATAATTATGAAACTTTTCTTGACTAACATTTAAGTTTGGACATAAATAATGTCTCCTTAATTCCGCTAATGGGTCAAAGCATCAGTATTTGTGCTTCTGTTTCCTATTACCCTGAAAATTCAGAGGATAGTGCCAAGACAACCCAGCTAGGTTAGAAAACAATGTTTTTCCTCCTCTAGCTTGGCAGCCAATCAACAGGGAAGTAGAAGACGGCTGGGGTCAAAGAGGAAAAGAGGTTTATGCCACCTATTACTGCCTCCTAAAGATGCCTTCTGGAGAACAGGACACATCTCTTATGGAAGCTTCCTGACCACTAAATAGGGTTTATGCTTCTTTTTAGACCTCAGATAAAACACTGGGAAGTTCTTCCAAACCAAGTTGCAGAGTTTCCAGTCTATGGAATCTAATGAACTTCCTCAGCCTTAATGACAGAAATGTTCGCTGTTGCCTAGGAACAGGGTTCTAGACTGGATCAGTTCTTCAGCATCTTGCCAAAGCTGGAGTTCTTTGGTCTTTCAACACTAGTACCAGTGACAGAAATAAACCAAGGAAGGTGGGGGGTGTGGAAGGAGTCTTAGAATCCTTAGCCTCTGCGTTCTTATTCACACTTACCTCAGCAAGTCCCAACCCTCATAAACCCACTGGCAGGAAGAAAACAGCTGGCCTCAGAAGGGAATTTGGTGCCTTATTGGTACTAACCAGTGTCACACAGGAGGAAATAAGTTTAAAACATTGTGTATACTGAAAGAGCTTGTCATTTGTGAGATTAAGCCATAGAACATGTCAATAAAATTGTTACTGGGAGAAACTCCTGAGTCTCCCATTATTATGTATATAAAATTTCTACTGAGGTCGGTCTGCTGGCACATATTGTATCACCATTTTTGTCTGGTGATACATTTTGTCATAAAAAAAATCATAGGTTTGGAATTATTTGTATTTGAATGTCTGGTTCACAACTTACAGAGTGACTGTACACATCAGTTATTACTCAGATATTTAGTAGGTATACACCATGTACTGTGTCCTGTGGTAGGTGTGTGTGTGTGTGTGTGTGTGTGTGTGTGTGTGTGTGTGTGTCGAGTGGTAGAGACACAAGCAAGATTTGAGCTAGTCATATGTCCTGAAAGGAGCCAGCAGAACAAGCCGGTGCTAAAGACCATGGAGCCTGGATTAGAGTGGAAGCTGGTCATGGAAGATTTCCCGGAGGGTGTGGAATTTGAACGGCATCTTTGAAGGGCCAGCAGGCATTAGCAAGGTGGTGTAGGGAGGAAGGGAGGCAGGAATCAAACAGGCTGAAGATCATATGAACAGTCAAGGAGACCAGGAAGGCCTGATATGGTCACAAAACTGCAGGCAGACCTTGTGACGGAAACATTGGCAGAGAGGGTGGTGTGGTGATGAGATAGGGCTGGGGAGGCGAACAAGGGCTAGGTTGTGAAGGATTGAGCAACATTCCAAGGATTTTGACTTCTCTTCTTAAAGCGAAGAAGATGCTGGAGATATTGTCAGAAGAGGACTGAGGCCTCAGATTTCCAGCAGAGAAGGGCCATTGTGGAAGTGGTGTGGAAAGCAGACTGATGGCAAGAGGGAGGGTATCAGGCAGGTGAGAAGGACCTGGGGGTCTGTCAGGTAGTGTTTGGGGATATTTAGCCGTTGCTGGTTTCCAAGGTGAGCCTGGATTGTGAAAATGGAAACCGAGGGCAGGCTTGGGGTTTATCAGTGCATCTGGGCATGCCAAGGAAGAAGTGCAGGTAGAAAATAGAAGGTGGGGAAGAAACTGGGAGGGTTGGTGTCAAGGAAGGCAAGACAGGAAGGGTTTGTGTCAAATACTCTGGAGAGGTCAAACAGGTTAGTTAAAAGACCATGTGGTAAGTATGAGATCACTGATGATAATTACTGATAAAAATATTCAGGAGAAAATAGGAGTGACTGGGGATGACAGCCTAGGAGGCTGTGCCCATTGGTGTGCTGTGCCCAAGCATCTATATGTCCATTCGGCTTTCTCCCGCATTCCATGGGTTTAGTGTTAGCCAACAAGAGATTCTTGGAAATTCCTGCTTTGGATCTCTGCTATTGTAGGAATTCAACCTTCTCTTGGTGAAGCCACATATGTTAAAGGTTTGCATTCAACCTTCCTATTAGAGCCAGCTAGAAGGCATCATTACCCAGAGGAAAAACATCAAGTTGTTTTGCATTTTGAAACCAAAAAGTAGGCAAGGGAGTTACATTTATTTACTCAGTTCAAAAAATAAAAAGGGAAAGACACACTGTGGCCACAATTTTTCTAAGCAACGCCGTAAGTGCTATTATCCTCTGTGATTATTTTGACTTGATTTGAAATGTTTATTCAAATAGTTACATGAATGACTAATCAAAAGGATTGTTAAAACTGCCTTACATATGTGAAACACCTTCACAATAATAACAAGGTTTGCAAGGAATGCTTATTATGCTTTTAATTGCTTTTGTCAGTCAAAAATATCAGCCGAGTACCCACTTGAAGCTGAAAGCTGCATCTGAGCTGGGAGATGCCAATAGAAAGAAAGCCCAGGAAACTCTCCATTAACTTTTTGGGACATGCATGCTCTGATGAATTAGATTTTCAGGTGAGCTCCTTGTGAACCCTTTATGAACCGCAACGATTTTTGTTTCAACTCTTCTAAAAATCTTGGTCAACTTTTCTGGAGAGAAGGTGACCCTTGGCTTAGGTGTCTAGCTCCCTCTCTCTCGCTCTGATTTTAATTGAAATGACCAACATGATCTAAAAATAGGAAATCCCTGTTTCAGTGCAGGAAACAGAGGAGAGAAGTCATCCACGTGGGAAACACTTGAAGAAATTTCATCTTGATACAGCACAGAAGGGCTGGAATTGAAGTAGAAAAGCATTAACTTTGAAGGTGGATGACTGGAATTCCATTTCCGGCTCTGCCAACAACTGAGCCATCGAACCCCACGATTCACCCCCTCAGTGACTCAGTGTTCCCGTAAATAAAATGAAGCTGCTGGATCGAATAATCCGACGTGTTCCCTCTAGCTCTAGGTTTCTAGGAGACCACATTGGTTAAGGCACTGCGACTATAAGGTGATTAGTTCCACAGTAGCCCCATGGGTTTCCATCTCTTCAGATCATCCACATACTAGCTATGTCGCGTAGGGCAAGTTACCTGAATTCTCTGAGCCTTAGTTTATTCATCTGCAAAGGGACATAATAATTCCTTCCTGTCCAGGTTGTTGCAAAGACTAAAATAGATAATACAGTAGTAACAAAGTATCTTGCACATGTTAGACACTGACTAAAGGGTATTATTATTATTATTATTATTATTATTATTATTATTTATGATACCAAAGGGACATAACACAAATTTGTAATTTCTTGCAAGGACCTATGTTCATAAATGCAATAACCACAAATCCTATTTGGAATGAGGTAGAAGATATATACGTATGCATATGTGTGTGTAAGATAGATAGATAGATAGCTGGACACCTTGACTTTAGATTTCTAGCCTTCATAACTATGAGACAATTGATTTCTCTTGTTGTAAGCCATGCAGTGTGTGGTATTTAATTACGGCAGCCCTAGGAAACAAACACAGGTGTGCTCTCTGGTCTTGTTGTTTATGGCCAGAGTAGAAATCCATGCAATCCAAACCACGGTGGTTCCCAAACAGGCAACAGTGAAATAACGGCAGCTTTCCTGAGAAGAAGGTGATGGGGGTACTGGGAGCTTGGTGTTTCATCTGTTAACCAGCACAGACCTGATCTGGCTGAGATGTGGCTTCAACAAATGTCTGATGAGGTTGTATGCCTTAGTATTTTACAGCAGGATTCATTTATATTTAGATGTCTGCTCCATACATGATTAGATAACGTCCAGCCAGCACACTGTGATTCCCTTGAGAGCAGGGACTGTGTCTTTCTGTTGGCGGCAGGGCAGAGTAGGGTAGCTTTGTGGCCAAGAGTGTAGACTCTGGACCCACCCTGCCTGGGTACGAACCATCTTCTCTCTTAAGCAAGTTACTCAATTTCTCTATGCCTTGATTTTCTCATCTGTTAAATGGAGATGTTGGTAATAGTACCTACCTCTTGATACGAGGATCAAGTGGGTTGTAAGGCACTTAGAACAGTGCCGGAGACACAGTAAACACTCCATCAGTGTTAGCTATTATATCAGTTTACATTTTCCCCAGAATCTAGCATGGGCCATGACACGGATTTTGAGCTTAATGGATATTTCTTGAGTTAGACAACAGAAAAATAGTGTTGCTCTGGGTGAAATCATTATGCTTTGCCCAAGTGATGAGAACAGACCAGAAAAGTACTGGGGAATTTTAGTAGGACATAATCTCAGTCCATAGTATTCGTAGAGAACCTGAAATGTGAGCCTCCATGGTCAAGGGAACCTCACGTTTTCTCTAAGGGAAACAGGGAATTTGGAATGAGACACTCTGAGCTCTCGTATATTTCTGATTTCTTTCATTGGGATTGTAAGAGGCACAGGAGGGAAGGCCATTTGGAGGAAGATTGTTATACACCTGCTGGGTTGATAAAAGAGCAGTTTAGTCACCAGGGCTGATGATTCATTGCCTCCAAATTGATTTGGGAAAGAGGTTTTCAATCCAATTTGGTATGAGACAGAGGGAAAAACAATTAGCATTAACACACTGAGGGAAAAAAAATAAAGAAAAAGAAAAATGACCCGTAGCTTTTCAGCAGAATGTAGGGTGCTTTTTTTTCATAACACAAAACAAAACAAACCTACAGACATGATTATTTCCTCACCTAGTAATCTACGAGTACTTGTCCCTCCCCACTGTCTGTCTCTAAGCCATTTCATTGAAGCTTATTTGTTGCTTCAAAACTCAGGCAACAGCTGAAAACTTCTGGAGCACTGTCCACATTGTGAGGCCACCGTGATTCTGCCTGAAGTCACGAAAAGTGCATGTTGGACCTGCAGCCCAAACGGCTAGATAGAAGGTTCATCGAAAAGATGGAAGTTCCCAATCTGTTGAAATCCATGGAGACTTCCTGTTCTTGTGAGTCTTCCCCTCGTTGTACTGCGTAGACGTGAGTCTTTACAGCAGGCCGGTGGTTTAAAATCTTGTAGTTCAGCAAGGTAAGCACACACTGTTGATTGACAGCTCTTCCCCCTAAAAGGGGTGGTGGTGGGGAGGCAGTCTTTTGTAAAGGCACTCTTGAGGCTGTATTTTTAGATCTGAGCCCTATACCCTACAGATAGGCTGTCAGCCTGAGCCCAGCCTTGTTGTTTAGATACTTAATTTGACAAGAATGTGGTACCAGGTGAGCAGGCCCAGGTACGCCCCTGGTCGCTGCACCTCCTTTCTTTTTGGCTGAGGGAGCAAACATTCTCCTTCACTTGAAATGACAGGCCCGTGGCAGTTCGTGATGTGACAGAACGTGGGGAGCGGCCCCTCGGGGACTGGGCAGGAGAGCCAACCTGCTAATGGGCCAGTCTCCTTAGCAAAATATCCCTTCTCCTTCGCCTCATTTCCTCCCCCTGAGAAACTGGCCGTCTTAAGTCAAGTGCACCTCTGACACTTTCAGAAGATTATCACTTTCCTCTTTGTCATCTTTAAAGTTTTATTATTGCCTTCAATTCCACCTCCGTTTTCAGTACTTGATCCCATTCTTTTCATTTCAAAAACAGCCTGGGGCCAAGATGGAAAAAGAAACAACCTGCAAACCAATTTTTAAGCAGTTTTTAGCTTACCAAAAATGTCAAGTTATTGCACCTCTTAAATCTCAATAGATCTATTTGTAGAAATTATACCCAAATCAGCAGTTTCCCTGCTCTCATCTCTCCTCACAGCCCCGCCAATGAATCCGCTTGTGGAAGTCCTCCTGTGTCCAGGTGGCTGTGGGAGACCCTCTAATTGGGTGTAATCGGATCCCAGAGGAGTTTTTCCAATGAGGCTGCGATTCTTTTGACAGAAACTTTTGAGAAGCGGAGTCGATATAATGAAGTCCAGAATTTTCCAGACTCTTCTTAATATATCCATCATGTCCAACCCCATCACTGACATGTCGACTCTCTTGTTTCTGATTTAAGCTGTCAGACTCGGTAAAATTGCCCCGACAGCTTTAGCATATGTGGCACAACACTGACAAGATGTTACTTACACCTAATTAAGGCTGAGAGCATAATAAACAATCCCAGCGTCCTAGCAACCTAATTTCCTCTGGCTTCCAGTTTTCTGGATCTTGACCTCAGCTCTTTGACATTCCAGGGAATTTGATACAGGGATTCTTAGGCACAGGGTGGCTGTGGCACTTGGACTTTACCGTCACACTGGAAGATGGAGTGGACGAAAGAGAACTGGCGGAGAGAAGTGGAAGAGTCTCATCAAATGTCAGTATGGACGTCTGACCTGATAAGCAGGGGGTTGGACTGGATGACCTCTGCCATTTTCCAGGTCTCTCTTGATGGGGATGAGCCTGGTAGGGCAAGGGGTCGACGGGCAGTACAAAACTCGCTTGCAGGAGAGGCGAGCAGGAAGAAATGAACCCTGTGCTTAGCACAGTGTCTGCATACAGAATGTGCTAAGGTTAATAACAAGCGAAATTGTTCCAAACAGTCATTATTAAAAAGGCTGTGGGATATGCTCCAGAGGGAACGCAGAGATTCCCGGTGCTCTGGTTGTTTAGAACGAGTTTCAGTGGAACCCTCTGGGCGATGCAGCATGGAATGGTTCCATCTTGGCTAGGTGGGGGCCTCGTGGTTGTCCCGTCCTGACTCTTTCCTCTTTCTCTCCGCCTTTGTCTCCTTCTGACATGGGCCCTCGGAGGATCCGTCGTTCCGTCACGTGGTGGAGTGAGGTCACCAAGTGTCCTAGGACGTACGGCAGCTTGACTTTCTCTACTTTTTGCACACTCCCCACCCCCACCACCCCCTGCAACCCTCAGGAAGAATTCACAGATCCAGTTAAGGGTGAGATTTTGCCATTTCCTCTGTGGAACACAGAGGTTTTATGTGATGACAAGTGAATGGATTTCTTCTCCACTCAAGTCTCCAATTCTCATATAGTTGCCAGAGGCAGAAAAAAAAAAAATCAGCACTTTGGCAGCAATAAACAGCCTTTTGCCTTCAAAAATGCTTTCAGGGTTTTTTTTTTTTCCCTTTCTCTTTTTAAAAAATTTTCCCTTTGTGTGTGTATGTAGGAGGAAGAGTGATTTTTGGTTTTCTTTTTCATGGTAGGAGACAAGGGAAAATTCAAGGTGAAGTCACAAGTTGCCCAGCTTCCCATCCGATCATTCTGTAGGGCTTGTCCCCTCCCCCTTCTTTGCCTGCTCCAGGGTCTCCTGAATCCTTGGCAGGCCCTGGTCTCTCCTGCAGAGGGTGACCTGCACAGTGTGCTCGTCCCCCAATGTCTAAACGAGCCAGCCAGGAGTTGAGAAGAGCTCAATTTCCTGGCCTGACTGTCCTGGACTCTGATCACTCCAGGTGTGGGGGACCACTCAGGAAATAAGAGGCAGAACATGTGTGCATGTTTTTAAAAAGAGCACAGAGCACTAGCTGGTTATGACCCAGACGCTTAGCCAGGCTGCTGGCCTGCAGCAGAGCTGGGCCTGGGGAGGGGGGGGGTTGGGGAGAGAGTGGGGAAGAAAGAAAGGAAAGGAAAGGTTAATCATTATCGACGAAACAAAATGAAAAGCTTTGGAGACTCCTGTGATTTGAAAGGAGAGGCTCTTCTGATCTCCATATAAAGCCAGGTGACATCTCCCCTGTCGGGTGCACCTATGGGTTATTTCAGTATTGGGAAGTAGGGGAGGAGGGCGGGTATTCAATAAGGGAGGTAGATGCTTTGTTAACTTCATCATGGGGAATGATGTATTTTTTAAAAATAAGCTTATTAATAAATAAAAGACTTATTCAGTCAGTTTCGTTTAGCAAGAGGATGCCCTTACCTTGGCAATGGCCAGGCTCAAAATAGTGCCCCTCCAGAGGCCCTGGGTGTGTTAATTTACTGTATAATCCTGTGTTCCTTTCTTTACCTCTAGCTGAGGCAGGAGAGCATCAGGTAAAAGGCTCCCAGCCTCAGGTAATCCCCCACATTTTGAACTAGAAGAACGTGTAGGGCTTATGTTGCCCGATATCACACTCCTTACCACCACCATTGAAGAGATTAGGAAGCAGACCTAGAGGACTTACAAGAGTTGTCCACGGTTCGGAACTGATAGGTAGTATAATTAAATTCTGGGACCCAAATGTAATCCTCTTTAAGAGCAAATCTCCAAGTTTGTTCTTCTGTGGGATAATGTAAGTTCTAGAGTATGTTAATCATATTTTATGCAAAAGGTGTGGGATGAGAAGACATGGGGGGAGGGAGATACTCTTGATTAAAAGTTTAGAAAATGTTGGGTTAGGTTCAAAGAAACAGGTTTCTTTTTTTTTTCTTTAAATTTGTTAATGTTTATTTTATTTTTGAGAGACAGAGATATAGATAGAAAGAGAGAGAGAGCACAGGCAGGGGAGGGGCAGAGAGAGACACACACACAGAATTCGAAGCAGGCTCCAGGCTCTAAGCTGTCAGCACAGAACCCAACGCTGGGTTCAAACCCATGAACTGTGAGATCATGACCTGAGCCGAAGTTGGATGTTTAATGGACAGAGCCACCCAGGAGCCCTGAAACAGGTTTCTTTAAAGCAAGATTTCTCTGTTTAATATGCTAACTTTTTCGATGCAGCAGTTCAAAATTTACTATTTCTCTAGAACACACTTTGGGAAATATTTCTCAGCAGTCAGCTCGGCTCTTTTTTGGCCAGTTAAGTTAGGCTTGCTTTCACTCATCTGGGCTTACAGATTTTCACTTGTCAACTTCCAGGACAAAAGTTTTATGGTACTTGCCCAGGGCTTATGGCTTCTAAGCCACCATGGGTCCTGATTTCCCCTTACCAAGGCACCAATGGTGTAGAGTAACAGAAAATTCAGGGCAGTTCCTGTCCCGGTCTGCATATTTGATATAAGTGTGCTTCAAGGAGTCCTCTTGTGATCCTATCACTTTTTCTAGCAATGTGTGGAAAGTTCTGGATTAAAACTTTTCCCCTTCTTGCTTGTTCATCTGCCGGGTCATTCTCTGAAATGAAGATTAGGAGAGCTGGTTGAGGCTTTTCCTGTCAGGGTGGATGTGGTTTCTCAGGGAAGGCTGGGTTTACTCATCTGGCTTTGTCTCTGGGATTTGTGTTCCCCCGGGGCTCTCTGGTGTCCCTTTTTCTCTTCTTTGGTTCCAGCTGGGCTGTGTGTGCACTTTGGGGAGTCAGTGGGAGAGGTGATGGTTGTTGACCCCGAGTCGTTAATCAAGCTGACTGAACCGTTTCATGGCCAGGGCTGTAGCTCACTGGCTCTTGGGAACTGCCTAATAAAATGCCAAGTGGCAGTAGTTTCTTTCCTGTCCCTGAGTCCTGGAGAGGAATGGCATGATGGGGTGGAGGAAGGCTGTGGCAGGAGCTGGGAGTGGAAAAAAGGGAAAAGAACACAGACTTTGGGGAAGCTGAACGGGGAGAGGGAGCCATCTTTTAATGGCAGCTGTTTCAGAGTATTTCTGAACCAGTCATACTGACTAGTCAGATTAAAGTCTTCCATAAAAGAAGTTCACATTGTGTTCAGTGAAAGAGACTTTACTGTTTCTTCAGCCTGAGGTGATCTTGTGACACAGGCTGCCATCTCCCTTGTCCTTAACCCTGGACTCCGTTAGCTGCTGGCCTTTTTTCCAGAGAGACCTTTGAGTCCCAGGGGTGGGAGGCATGGGCTTGGAGCTGTTGCTCTCCCATTGCTGTCAAACACCTTCCCTGCTTCCAGGAACAGTGAACAATCCAAATCTAGCCCAGTGTCAAGAAACCCCAAGATCACCACAGTAGGTATTTACCATCGGGGATCCAAACCTCTGGCCCATTAATCATCGGGTCGGTTGGGGGAGCTGGGTCCCTCCGTCCCTGATGTTCCCATCTTTGGGGAACACTTTTAACATCCTACAACTGGTAACAATCTTCTAAAATTAGAGGTTTTCTGTTTCTTTCTCTCCCCTTCCACAGCCCCTAGTTTTGCCTTCCCGCCCAGGCGCACTGGTTAATGGCTCTTTTGTTCTGCCTGCTGCTTGCTGCCTTGCTAATCAGGGTATATCATATGGGAGCTATCAAGACAGTCAGGGCCTGATTTAGGAAGGAGAAAGCAGGCAAAATCTGAGCACGCTTTTGTGGTTCTGTGACGGAAAGGCATCCAGGAGAGGGTGGACGGGGCTTATGGACAAGGGGTACTTAGAACAGAAACCTGTTAGCTCTTACTCTAAGGCTTATGATGGTTGTCTTAACCATGACACCCCACGCCCCTCTACTGTGGACATGTTTGTGGGTGTTTCCAGCTTCCCAGATCCCTTCCTGCTTTGCCATGGGCTGTCTTTTTCATGGATTGTTGTTGCCTGGGAAACTGTGGCAGCTTTGGCCTTAAAAGGCATCTCAGTGGGCTTAACAGTCTTTCCCATTACCATCCTTCCGTTAGAGCCATCGCTAAAGAAACCAGCTTCCACTCAAATTGCCACAGTTCAGCAGGAAAAGAGAACGAAACAAGAGGCTGTGCTTACATGTTTGGGGAAGGGCAGTATCAAAAAAGGTTTTTCTCAAGATACCTTCAAGACCAGTGTCATATTGTGATCCCCCAGAGGAAAGAAAAGGTAGCTTTCTCTCATTCATTCAGTCCTAGGCACTGGGAATATGCACACAATAAGAATGATATCCTCAAAGGCCCTCTTCACTTGAGCCTCACATCATCATGAGGAGAGTCAGACAACAATAACACACATGTGAACAAGGTGATTTCTGTGGTGAGGAGCACTGAGTGCAGAACACAGTACAGTAGTCTCAGACTTCTCTTTTACCCCAGCTCATCATAGAAATGAAATTTTTGCATCACGCTTTGTAACTATCAAAGGCTTTCCGCATCTATGTCATGCTGTCCTCACCACAACCTCACCACGGGCACACAAATATTATTATTTTCACTTTACTACAGATGAAGCAATCAGAGCTCAGAGAGCTAGGGCTTTGCACAAAGTCACGTGTCGTGTCCATAAACCTCGAGCCAGGACTTAGTGCCAGATCTTCTTACTCCAAATTTAGTGTGATTTCCTCCATACCTCGCCACTTCCCTCCATCCTAAGATTATGGGGTCCATGAGATCTACTTTGACAACAGTCAGAGACTGAGGGCTAAGAATAAAGGGCTCGTGTCAGCTGGGGAAGGCCATGGAGCCAAGAACGCATTTTTCATGAGAGCAGGAAAGTTCCTTAAGTGGCCTTTGGCTTCGCAGAGGCTCTGCTTCATCTCTTCTTGACATTGTCCCTGGGAAGAGGGGAGCCGGGGTGGAGGCAATGAAGAATGTAGGGAAGGTTGTCATTTCGATGTTGTCTGTTATCCATCCACATGGCCCCTGGGGCCCTATTTTCAGACTTGTCTGCTTTCCCAGAAAGGGGCAGGCCCAAGCTTCACAGAAATTAGAAGCACACACACTTGGCCTAACCAACAGAAATGATGAAGAGATGCATGCTGGTTCAAACCAATGCCTTCAACACTCAGGAGCAGAGGTGTAGTGGGGGAGACTGTTTCTGCCTGCTTAAAAGTGAAGAGCTCTAATTAGAATCAGACCATCCTAGAATATTAGGATTGCCATGAATTTTACACATGACAGTCCCACTACTACTTCATTTTACAGAAAGAGGGCTGAGAGGCAAAGTGACTTGGCTAGAGACATACAGTGATCTAGTTCATCCCGGAGCTGGGATTAGGGCCACAGCCCTTCTGCCTCTGGACCTAGGGCTCTTTCCTCCACAGCAGCCTGCCTTTCGAGTCAGCTACAAAATCCGGGCTTGTTGACATCTCAGGCAGAGGAGCGGCTGCTGGGCCAGAGGCTGATTTCCACCCTCACCTGTGACTCTGACGTTCAGCCTTGTGAACATCCTTTTGAAGCCTCTGGCAGCCCGATCCTGTGATTCCTGCAAAGAGAAGGTGGTAAATCAAGGTCTGTGTAGGGACCAGCATCCTCGCTGCTGGCGTGTGCATCTGAGCACGAAGTGCCTCTTAAGAAGGACCTCACTCTCTGGTGCAACTATATCATACCTTTTACAAAAAGTCACTTTGAGGTCACTGTTTTTTGTCCAGTATTTCAATACATTAAATGCAATTACTTCATTGTTGATTTACCTGTCATTACAGGCATGTGTTTGAACATGATTTATTGAGTGAGTTTTGTGCCAGTTGACTTGCAATAGATTGCACAATATTCAAAGGGGCTCATTTGCTTGGCATTACATTAGAGGCATGATGATTGCAACACAAAGCAATGTAAATGAATTCTGAGAGGCTCCATCATTCATGTTGTCATGTACTGAATCCTATTATTATTTATTACCATAATTGTACTGTGTTTCCTGGGGCGATAAATTAGGACTGATGGGCCCCGCTGACAGTCAAGGGCTGGACTCGCTCTATATAATTTAATAGGGATACTGTAGGGTCTGTGTGTTCGGAGGAGATTTTGGTAATGGTTAAAAAAAAAAAAGAAAAGAAAAGAAAAAAGAAAAAGAGAGAGAATTTTTTTTAACAAAAAGTACAAAAAAACCTTCCAAGGTTTTTTTTTTTCCTTTCCCTTTCATGCCTTGGCTGCATTTTTAAGGTCTTGATAAAAGCTGAACTCTAAAGAAGAAAAGTTCTCTCTTTCAACACAAGATGGTTAAAGCTCATTGTCTCATGCCACAGTCTTTTCCACATTGAATGCTGACAGGTGGTGTTAACTCTTATGCAAACAGGGCATTATCATGCACAGGGAATCTACAATGGGCTGAAAATTCAATGATCAGAATGGCAGCAACCATATTAATTTAACACATGAACATATTAAGGCTGTTGGACTCAGGGTATCTGACTTCGGGTATCTGATCTAAAAGAGCAACCCTTCTTTTCATTATTATTTTTTTAATGTTTATTTATTTATTGAGAGAGAGACAGAGCTTGAGTGGGGAAGAGCAGAGAGAGAGGGAGACACAGAATCTGAAAAAGACTCCAGGCTCTGAGCTGTCCTCACAGAGCCTGATGAGGGGCTCAAACTCAGGAACAGCAAGACCCTGACCGAGACTGAAGTCAGACGCCTAACCAACTGAACCACCCAGGAGCCCTGAGCAGGGTAACACTTCTGAAGGAAATTGAAGGCTATGTTTTTCTAGTACAACAGAGAAGAAGCAACACAGATTACAGATACAAAATTGCTTTATAAGATGTTAATGGGCTGTGCAAACACCAGCATAAGATATTATTAAAAACACACAATGCAGTGCAGGAAGAGAGACAAGAGATGCCCCAGTTCAACTGTTCTCACTTTGACAGGTGAGGAGAGATGCAGAGATGCAGGAAAAAAAGAAAAGTCATTAGAAATATCCTGGTAAACCCTACTGGTGAGTATTAAAATCAACTCTTAGTTTGGGCAAAGTCCAAGGAGTGCTGAGGAGTAGTGAAGCACAGAACGGGACATTTTCATTGGGGATCATCAAGAGAAGAGCCCCAAATCATCCTAAACCTCCCCTGGGTCTCTCTTGTGTCAACTAGAAATGAGTATGACTATGAATGAGGCTAGGAAGTAGTTGTTTGTCAAATGGTGCTAGCCAAGAATCTTTTGGAATCCCCATTGAGCATAAATCCTGTTGGATCAATTTTATTTTGGATAATAATCAATCTACTTTGACCCTTGGGACAAATCAGATGGGACAGAGATTTCATACTCAGGTGGAAAGAATCTTTTTGATAGTACGTGCATGTGCTGCTTTGGCCTTCTGTCTTTATTACGATCACAAATACCATGTTTGGGAGCTCTATGTATGCAAAAAAAAAAGGGGGATCCTGTTGAATAAAACTAGGAAGGAAGTAGAAATCTGTTCAGGACGTTGGGACATCACGTGGCTAGAATTGAAACCAGGATCCATTTAGGCCGATATCCATAATCTTCTCAGTGGAGACCCCATTGAAGGAGTTTTATTTTCTATGACTCAAGAGCTTAAAGGAAAGATTTCATCCCACTTGTCTGAATTCAGCTGTGTTTATATGTGGCAGTAAGCAGTTGTATTCAGATTGATTCGAGCAGGGCCACAAAATCGATGCATTGCCACCTAGTCCATCTGATTGGGTTGTTAAAACAAGCGAACTAATCAGACTACTTCTTAAAAATCAGATCAGATCATCTGTATGTGATTCACTTGTCCCCTGGGCAGCTGGCATTATAATCAGGAATCAACCCCAGATAAGCTCAGCCAAACCCTCATATAGTTCTGACCCGCAATAGCCCCATCCCTGCAGATAAGGCACCAAGAAACGTCTCTGGGGTTGGCCAGTCGCGTGTGTGATCTAAAAGGCACCCTCACCTTGCGCACTCCATCCGGGTTACAAGTGCCAGTGGGCTCCGGACATTTTCACGACTCACAGCAGGTGGCAGAGTCTTCTGTTTTACCAGATTACGGAGCCGTCTGAGGCAGCAGCAATGAAGGAGAAGGAGGCGGGAAGCTGCTGGATGGAGAATGTAGCTGGTGGGTGCCTACCAACTCACCCGTGAAATAGGGTGCTGGATTTATGGGTGGACCCCGGATGGAGAGTGGGCCCCATCGTTTCTTTCTCGATGATCTCAGAAAGAGAAATCTTAGTCAAAAGAAAAGCTACGTCTAGCTTCACCACACACTGATCATCATGATCGAAGTCTTTCATCAACAAAGGTTGGGGGGTGGGTAATCATACCAATAGCAAAATGAGTCTTAAACTTGGTATTTACATTCTGATTTATGCTTTTAAAAAGACCCTGGCTCGGGGCCTAAGTAAATACGGTGGCTCTCTATCAAATATTTGCACCTGTTTGGTGTCCTGTCTTTTGCAGGACTGAGGAAATTAATAAAGTGCATGTATCTATTTATATCATGATTGTGGCTAGATCGGTCCATTAGGATAAATAACCACCACCAAAACATGGACTGGGCAACAGCATTAGTAAGATAAAAGCCCCCAAATTATAAAATAGTAATATAGGTTATACTTTTGACATTAAAACAGAAAAATATCATGCATAATTGACAAGATTCTGCGTGAGGAGTAGAGTTTTGTGTCCAAAGGCAGAAGTTCTTGCCAGCCTGAGGCCAGGTCCATGATGTGCAAAAGCTAACCGTCCTGTTTTAGGGCCATTGGAAGATTTACTGGCCCAGGACTCACAGTTTGAGCAACACCAGGCCGGGAAGGGGAACAAAATAAAAGAAGAGAGTAGTGACTTTGGGTGGAAATAAATACATTTAAGTTAAGAAAGTAAATACGAGAACATTGAGAATGTTGGATCTATTCATCAGTCATCTGAGCCCATCACAATGTGAGTTAATTTTTTCTAGACTAGGATCAGTTCGCACCAGATTTACCACTTAAATAGCTTCCCTTAACTTTTTTTTATGGTTTGCAAGGGCATAATTGGAAGTCATAAAAATGTAGACATTTGTTGTGTTTAGAAATATTCTTAACTCCTGTTTCCTCCTTTCTCAATCCTTCACATGCACGCACACACATGCACGCACCCACAGCCACACCCACACCCCCCCCACACACACGTATGTGTATGTGAGAGAGAAAGAAGCCTGCTCTTGCTTGCACACATTTTTAAGTTTAAATTAAGCAGATAGCAGCCAAACAGAGCTCAGGTGTCTTTCCACCAGATACTAAAGTTACAAAGTAAATTAATATGCTTTAGGTGGTAGGTTGGACACCCCTGGCACCCCAAACCTGTATCCTTTCTCCTGGAAGCTCGTATCTCAAAGCGGCCCGGCTCTCCTCCCACAGCATAAGCTGGTTCCTTTCTTTGTATTCCTGTAAAGGATACTGCTTGTAAGGTTCTTACAGTGTCGTTGATCGGAAGGCTCCCGCCCACAAGTCTTGCCGGTCACTCAAAAACAAAGCGGAGGATGTCTGTTTCCTCTGTCCCTTGGCCATTGTGAAGCAAGCTTACCACAATGAGGCCACGTAAACTTTTTGAGATCCTGATCTGGAAGGTGGCAGTAGATAAGGGGTCAGAATGAGCTGAGGTCGAGGAGACTTGACAATGAGGAAAACCTGTGGTCAGCAGAGTACAGTTTAGGGCCTTTCCTTTTGGAGGAAAAAGCTCTGATGTGGTTAGTTGTCCCCGGGGTGGAGTGGTTGAGCTGAGTAAGCGGGCTTGAGTTTTGATAAAAACCAATTGGTTGAAAATCCTGACTCTGCCATTTGTTAATGGTGTGACTTGGGGCAGGTCTGGGAGTCTCTGCATATCCCGTTTACTGCGTGGTGATAGATGGAAAGCTCCCCGTCCTATAGGGCAAAAAAGCCCTCGAGGCAGAGGAGGCCCAGACAACTGAACTTTGCTGTGAGGCTTGTAGCTCAGGGAGAGGGTGAGGCAGCGGCGACAAGCTATCTTCATGGGTCAGTAGAAGAACTGGAGGGTTTTGACCTGTGACATTTTGGCACTTTAGGAAAGCTTTGTTCAACAAAGCTTTCTGTGGTGACGGAAATGTTCTGTGGCCGCATTCTCCAACAGAGAAGCCACTAGCTGCCAGCACTTGAATGTGGCCAGTGTGACCTGGGAACTGATTTTTAATTTTATGTGATTTTAATGAATTGAACTTGAAGTAGTCACAGGTGGGTATGTGGCTAACAGCTACCATATTGCGCAGCAGAGCTCAACTCAGGCTGCACACTGGAATCCTCAGGGGAGCTTTAAAAGGCATCAGTGGGGGCACCTGGGTGGCTCAGGTGGTTCGAGCCTCCGACTTCAGTTCAGGTCATGATCTTGCGGTCTGTGAGTTCGAGCCACGCATCGGGCTTTGTGCTGGTGTCTCAGAGCCTGGAGCCTGCCTCAGATTCTGTGTCTCCCTCTCTCTCTGCCCCTCCCCCTGCTCACGCTCTGTCTCTATGTCTCTCAAAAACAAATAAACATTAAAAAATTTTAAAAAAAGGCATCAGTGGCTGGACTCCGTTGCACAGCAACCCCGGTTTCTGGTGTGGGACCGTGGCATCAGAAGCTATAAGAATTCCTTAAGTGACTGTAATGTGCGGCAGGGCCTGAGGACTGGTGCTCAGACTCACGTGAGTACCATATCAGCCATGGCTCTCTTCTTGCTGGACCAAGTGCAGTGGAAGCTGGCTTGCTTTGTTGTATATCCATTTGGATTTTCTCTGTTGAGAACCCCAGTCAGTTTGCTCTTGGAACAAATTCTGGATGCCTCCAATTCGGGCAGACTAACAGGCCATGGTTTTCATAGTCTTGAGTGTGTGTGTATCCCTTGGCTGATAGAATTGGGGGAGTACCTGGGTGGGCAGGGGAATGGTTTAGACGAGGTCAAGAGGAAGGAATATGGACCAAGGGTCCTACAAAGATAATGAAAGCTTCCTCTCCACATTCTGAACAGCCTCCCCCTTATATTTCTTCATATCTTCCCAAAGGGAAGTTTCATTCCCTACTGGTGGTAGGAGGGCTTTTAGAAGGACACAGGGGTGTCTTACTTCCTTGTAGAGAAACAGTATCATTGATAACTTGAAACAAATTAGACCAGGAAGTAAATGCTTTGTTGGGACTGGAGGGGCCAGAATAGGGTTTTAATGAAAAACACATTTTATTTCTAAAGTAACCAGTCTTATGTTTATTCCAGAGAAAGTCCTCAGGGAGCAGAGGAGAGAAATGTAATAAAATGATAATGAGGGGGCCCAGGACCCTCACAAAGGGACTGTTGCTATAAGTAGTTACTTCAAGGAAGTTTCCTGCTGCTTCTCCAGTCCTTGTCGGATTTGTTGATTCCAAACCGATGCATGTGGATGCAGCCCCCTCAGAACCTGAGAGAAAAGTGTGCTGAGAGGTGGGCTTAGAAATGGAAACAGTGGAAGTGGCTTTTCTCCTCATCTCTTTGGTGTAACCGGAGTGTCTTCACAGCCTGCAACTTTCCAGGTGTGCATGTCTGCTGTGCTCTGGGACCACTGAGCTGGACCATGCCTGAGCCCCAGGCCATCCTTGGCCAGGTCCCAGGCTGGCTGTTGAGCCTCACTGGCCCTCCCCAATACTTTTACCCCAACCCCGACATCTCATCTCTCAGGCATGTAAAGGGGCAGGGAAGGCCAAACAAGCCTCCGAAGAAAGAGAAAGTTTCATTTGAAGACCTGAAAAAACTTCCTGCCAATGGCTTCATCGTAAACTTGATAGAGCTTCACCTGTCTCACCACAAGAGACACATGGATGTACTGGAGAGAGGAACAGTCCTTAAAGAGCATGTCCTAAAGGAAAAAGTCAATAACTGCTAACAATTTCTCTTGCTGTACCGAACACCAAGGCCCTTGGCACCATTGCCCCATAGTGCCCATGGTCTTTTTCTTTTTCTTTTCTTTTTATTTTTATTTTTTGAATAATTTATTGTCAATTTGGTTTCCATACAACACCCCATGATAATCCCAACAAGTGCCCTCCTCCGTGCCCATCCCCCACTCTCCCCCATCCCCCACCCCCCTCTCCCCTCAGTTTGTTCTTAGTCTTTGAGAGTCTCCCATGTTGTGTCTTCCTTCCTCTCTGTGGCTTTTATTTTCCCCTTACTTCCCCTCTTCCCCTCCCCCATGGTTTTCAGGTAGGCTTTGGGAGACCTAACATGGTCTTGTTTTCTAATGAATTTTCTAAAAATTCCCTCTATTTGGACTGTGCAGGGATCACATGTTCTCAGGGCCTACTGTGTAAAAATGCATTACATGTACTATCCCATTTAATTCTCACAACTATCCTATGAACGACTATCATTATCTCCATCTCATTCTGTACATTTAACAGAAAGAACAGTGGCTTATCCAAGTCATACATCTGCCACATGGATTCAGAATTTGAACCTGTGCTCCTAACTTCTTCACGGTTAGGTGAGGAATAGGCTGGAGCTCCCCCTAGTGGTCATCCTATGAAATCAACCGTTCTTACGTTAGTTGATTTGTGCCTAATTGCCATTCCTCTTTCATTGTTGCATCCAGTCCCTACCCAACCTCTTCTTCCCAAAGCCTGGCCATTAAAGTTAGAGTCTTAAATCCCAAATTTCATCCTCTCTGCACCTTAGCCTTTATTTTCATCTCTATCCAGACAGACCTAAACTCTTATATTTATCTGACTTTAAACAATTCACCCTATCCCTTGGGATTCTTTATATTAAACAACAAACGAACAAACAAACAACCTAAAGGCAAAAAACAAAAACAAAAACAAAAACCTCACAGGTGTCTCCAGATAATTCATTGTACATCCTTCCACCTCATCTTTGCATTTGGCAACCTCTTCTCTGAAGACATCATTTCTCTTCTAATCCTCTCCAATGTCTCTTTCTCTTATTCCTTTGCGTTCACTGAACAAGAGGTGGGGATGGCATGCCCGTTCTCCCCGCGACTTCTCCCCACCATTATTTTGTCATCTTTATCAATAGCCTTGCCAAGCTGAAGTGTTTATAACACTTTCTTGCTTGCCTTTGTGACCCTAGCACTTGGCTCACAGACTTCCTTACCTTGCTAAAGTCCAAGGGACTCTGACATAAAAACTGATCGTTCTCCCGACTCTGCACTCAGACACAGCTCAGGGTCCATATCCTCAGGGAGTTCTGTGTTGCCTCCACAGAATGGCTCCCTTGGGTGACAGTAATGATCACCTTGGGCAGATTGGCATTAACTTCTCTGCAACTAACTAAGTTTGAATTCTAGGCCAGTCACTTCATTCCTCTGAGCAAATGGTTTATCCATCGTGTTCCTTAACTTATTCGTGTGTGAAATGGAATAATAATAATACCCTATTCACTGGGATGTTGTAAAATTCTTTTTTTTTTTTTTTGAGAGAGAGAGAGAGAGACAGAGAGAGAAAGGAAGAGAGAGAGAAGGAAGGAGTGGGGGAGAGGCAGAGGAGACATAGAGACTGAATCTCAAGCAGGCTCCATACCCAGGGCAGAGCCCAAAGCAGGGCTTGATCACACAACTGTGAGATCACAGCCTGAGCCAAAGTCAAGAGTAGGATGCTCAACCAACTGAGCCACCCAGGTGCTTGGGATGGTGTAAATATTTTATGTGATAATCCATAGACACTATTTAGCATACCATCTGGTACTTTAATGCCACAATCTTAACCTTTCTCCTCCTCCACTTCCTGCTCCTCTTCCTTTTCCTCCTCCTTTCTCCTCCTCCTCCTCCTCCTCCTCCTTCTTCTTCTTCTTCTTCTTCTTCTTCTTCTTTTCTTCTTCTCCTTCTTCTTCTTCTCCTTCTCCTTCTCCTCCTCCTCCTTCTCCTTCTCCTCCTTCTTCTCCTCCTCCTCCTCCTCCTTCTTCTTCTTCTTCTTCTTCTTACTGAGAGTTCCTCCACTACTTAGATTTTTATCTCTTAAATTTTCTGAGACCATACCTTCCTCCCTATTTTACCTTTCTTTACCCCTCATTTTACTAGAGAAATGTTGAAATCTCCTCCAGATCTTGCCCACCATTCTTTTCTCATTGGCTTCCAATTTCATTCTCCGTTCTACATCTCACGGCCACCCTCCTCTAAGACCTCACCCCTCTCAGCCTCCTTCACTCTCAGTGGGTTCCCTTTTCCTCGATCACCTGAGAAAACTAAGTACTCTTACCTGAGATCCTTAAAAGCCTTGTCTCTCCACCAAGCACCTCTGCTTCTTCTTTGTTGTTCTATTCACCATCTCGCTCCTGATTCTTCTCACAGACGAGAGGGTCTGCACTTTCCCCTCATCTGTGAGCCTCTATACATGCTGTTCACTCATCCTTTCCTGCTTCCTCTGAGGCAGTGACTCTACAGGTGCTTCCATGCAGTCACATTCCTCGCCCACTCTGTAAGCTGGGCCCTGTTGAGAAATCGTCTTCCCATAGTTTTCAGAGATCTGCATTATTCTGGTTCCTTCCTTCATTGATCACCTCTTCACATCCCCACTTTTCAAAGTTTTACTTGATATCTTCTCTTTTCTTTTCCACCCCATACTCGTAAGGCATTCTGTTAGGCTCTACCAATGACTTTTATTTTCCAGTCTATAGTCTTCCTAAGTGGTCTGATTCACTTCCATATCTGTGTTTTCTGTGTCCATGGCTAGTTCTGCAACTGTGAGCTGTCAGGTGCACATCTCCAGCTCCCTGATGGGCACAACCTTTGTGTATTCAATTGTCCTCTGAGTTGAGCTATCGTTTGTGTTATCATATCCCATCCTCTAGACCTCTCCCACTCTGCCAACAGCTTTCTTTCTAACTTCTAGATTTCTGTCAATAGGACCACTCTTGTCCCTTTTTCACAGACTTGAAATGTTGGAGTCAATGCCGAAAGTTCTGTTCACTGTAATAATCCCATCTAATAAGCTGCTATTTTCCTTAGTGTCTTCAGGATGGCTTTTATCTCTTTGCACTTCCACTGCCTCTAAATTGATTCAGGGTCTCATCTTCTTGGACTAAGTAATCTCTTCACTTTCAGATTCTCTTTATTCTAATATACTTTACCTTTATACTGTTGCTCGTGTGTTGTTTCTAAAGTGAACGATGTTCATTGCTCATTCATTCATTCAATACATTATTCAGGAATTCATTCATTTTTAAAATTTATTGAGAGGGCATCTGGATGATTCAGTCATCTGTGTCTGATTCTTGATTTCAGCTCAGGTAATGACCTTATGGTTCATGAGTTCGAGCCCCACATTGAGCTCTAAACTGACAATGTGGATCCTGCTGGAGATTTTCTTTCTCTCCCCCTCTCTCTGCCCCTTCCTTGCTCAAGCTCACACATACATACTCTCTCTCAAAATAAATAATAAACATAAAAAGTTTATAAAAAATCAAATTGATTGAGTTCCTACTTTGCACAAGTCCCTACAGATAGGGAAATAAAATAAGACAGTGTTATATACCTAGAGTTAACAGCTAACTGCTATAATGTATGATTCCAAAATTTCAGTGGCCCAACACGATAGAATCACAGCTCAGTGCAGATTTGGGGCAGCAGGGAGGGTGTTCTTTGTTTCACACAGTCTTTGATGCCCAGCCTTTCCATCTGGTGGCTTCATCATCTTCTACCACTCTGGAGACCTTCCCTAGATGCTCTTCATCTGTACAGAAAAGGGAGTACATAAGGCACGCACAAGAAGGCTTAGAGGTCAGGAGGTGATGCACATTACTGGGACCACATTTCAATGACAGACTGTGCAAAACTGGAAAATGTGGTCTTGTGATTTAGTCCAAAGACAAGGAGAAGGGCTATAGATGAGCCCCAGCAACACATTTTGGAAAGCATAGAGGGTTTGGAAGAGCAGTCAAATAAACTGACAATTAAAATATAATGCACCCGTTGCCTACTGATATAAGATCAGAATTTGAGCTTGATTTTCAAGAAATTCCCAATGTTATCCCCAAGAGACCTTGCCTAGTTTAACTCTTCTAGAAATCCCCTGTGTTCCAAATGTAACTGCTTGTTCCAAAGCATTCCTTGGACTTTTTTTCCCCATTGGGTTTTTGTAAATTTTCCCACAAGCTCTCTTCTCTGCCACCTGGCCAAGTCCCAGCATTCCTTACAGACCTGTCTCAAATGCAACCATGAAGTCTTCCCTGATTTCCTTCCCCCTTCTTAAAGCCTTTGTACCTCTCTGTGTGGTCCATTTTTCATCCTGCCTTGTATTATAGCAGGGTCTTATCTCTTTACCAGACCATGTGCTCTACAGGAAGTTGTAGGCTGAAGCTGCTGCTGCTTTTTGTATCTCCTGAAACATGTCTTGGACAAAACTGGAATGCAAAACATATGCTTTGTTAAGCTGAATCCTTGTTTTCCATGTCATTTCTTATGTCTCCTATCATTCCTTAAACTCGGAAGTCGAAGACATTTCTAATAGAGTACCTTATGTAATGACCTTAGCACATGTCTGTTTCTTGGTTTCTTGGTTAATTGATAAAGACTGAGCATGATATAGGGTTAGTGGGAGGGACTCTGGTTCTCATCCTAAATCTATCATGCACTAATTGTGGAACCTCAGGCAAGTCTATGCACACATATAAGCTGCAGTATGATTATCTTCAAAATAAAGTTTGAACAAAATGACTTCCCCATCATTTTCAAGTTTGATGAGTTAGTTCTATGCCTTGCAGGTTTCTCCAGGAACACTCCCAGGGCTCTGGGTTGGAAGCAAAGTAGTCCAGAGAGCCCATTTTGCCAGGCTAGACTAAA
The DNA here is from genome assembly GCA_030068075.1 of Paguma larvata. Classification (NCBI taxonomy): domain Eukaryota; kingdom Metazoa; phylum Chordata; class Mammalia; order Carnivora; family Viverridae; genus Paguma; species Paguma larvata. The sequence goes on from CM057823.1 coordinate 7,119,020, forward strand.
GAAGTTAGGTAAAGAGAAAGATATGCTTAGTCAAGTTGCAGCATCAGATTATAAGAGGCATAGAAGGAAAGAACAAAGGAGAGAGACTCTGGATGGTCCGGGGACAGAAGCTGTGCTCAGGCAGAATGCTGAACACCGCAGCATGAAGAAGCTCATGAAACAGTGGTTTCAATGTGAGTGGGGAAGATGGGGGGCGGGGGCTGCCATCCCTGAGGGAGCTGGGAACTCACCAGAGTGTATTTGATCATCATAATAATGAGGATTTAATGGATGGGGCCAAGGCAGCCAACATCCTGCAAAGCACAAGACAACTCCACACATCAAAGAATTAACTTGTTTCATGTCTAATTTTCAAACATCCCCCTGGACATATAGTTGGGTGAAAGACCTGTTTAGAATCATCTCAGCCTAAATCTCTATTATGTATAAACATCAGAACAGTTTTTGCACTATTTTAAAACTCTCTAAAATTTCCAGTAAAGCATCCATTATGTAAATATACAGAAAAGAGTGCTTTATTTTATCTGGAACTTCATCAAAAACTGTTCATGTTTTTAGAAAGTACATCACTAAAGCAATGTCGTTGCGTTGTTAGAATCACAACAAAATGTATCTATCATTTGTGGCTGGTATGTTACTGATGGTTTCAAATAAAAGAGCAGGCTTCCAGGGGCCCCTCGGTGTTGGTTGGTTAAGTTTCTGTCTCTTGATTTCAGCTCAGGTCATGATCCCATGGTCTTGAGGTCAAGCCCTGCATTGGATCCCTTGCTGAGCACAGAGCCTGCCTAGGAGTCTCTCTCCCTCTCTCTCTCTCTCTCATAATAAATAAATAAACATTAAAAAAAAAAGAGCCAGCTTCTAAATACTACATGTCTTCTAGGATAGTTATGCTTGAGTATTTACATATTGAGATTTATATATTAAGTATTTATATATTACAAGTAGGGTATTATACGATTTTTTTATATTATATATATTTTAAAATATATGTATACGTAAGTTATATTATTTGTGAATTTCACTTTGGAGTAATAAATGGAGTCATCTGAATACTGGATATAAAAGGGACATTAGATATTGTTGGGCTAAGAATTCTGATGTGAAGAAACCAGGAGTCCATGAGGGGCTGGCTGTAAAAGATCACCTCAAATCCATTTGAATTCATATTGGGAAAAGTTAGTCTTTCGTTCTGTTATACAGATATGAAAAAATATAACATATGTAGCTCACATGTTTCTAATATCCACACATTTATTAAAACCAAAAGCCTTTCTCCTAATAATTAATATTTGCTTAATGTTTTATGGGTCACTGAACATTTGCATTTAAAATATTCCATGTAGGGGGCGCCTGGGTGGCTCAGTCAGTTAAGCATCTAACTTTGGCTCGGGTCATGATCTCACAGTTCCAGCCCCACATAGGGCTCTGTGCTGACTGCTCAAAACCTGGAGCCTGTTTCACATTCTTTGTCTCCCTCTCTCTCTGCCTCTCCCCTACTCATGTTTTGTGTGTGTGTGTGTGTGTGTGTGTGTGTCTCTCTCTCTCAAATAGATAAACATTATAAAAATAAAAAATAAAATACTCCACTTAGTTCTCAAAGCTATCCTATGAGGTAGGTACTGGTCATTATTATTCTTCCTTATTATTTGAGGAGGAAACTGACATAAATAGAGAGCAAGTGACTTGCTTCAGGTCACCTCTCTGGTGTGTGGGGTTGCTGGACCCTCTCACTCAATCACACTTTCTTGTTGTGTCACTCAGAGTGAATGGATGACATTTTAGGGGTACAGAATGCACAGACAAACACATTTAAGCATTGACTCTGAGCTGCAATGGAGTTACCATCTCATAGAATTTCTATGAGAATAAAATGAAGTAATATGCATGAAGTGTCAAGAACAAAGCTTGGCACATGAAAAGTACTCGCTACTGATATGCTTCTTTCTAAACACCTTGGCTATGAGAAGGTACCCTGGTTCTTTTCCTGGAGGTAAAAAAGACTGGGTGTACTTGATGGTCATGGAGGGCTAGAAGCATCTTGTGTACGAGTGGAAAATGTACGGGCTGGCTCATGTAGAGATCAGTCTGCTGTATCCATGGTCAAGATGTATCAATGGAGTATTCTTCCTATGCTAGGTTAAAGAAATTTTTCCCCCTTGTACCACCTTCGTTAAAGGCACTATGCTCTCCTCATCTCAAAACAAGTAGTCACGAGAACTTGATGAGAGTGTGTGCAGAGACATGTTTGGATCTGTAGCTAGCTCCCTACTCAACAGCGTTGCCAGAAAGCCTGGCAAACAGGAAGATGTCCAGCCGGGCCTGGGAGTCTCAGGGGAGGTACCGAGACCCCAGCATGTGGCTCTGAATTTCCTCCCACCATCATCTCCCAAACATGGACCCAACCTGAATAAATAGAGGGTGAGAAAACAGGAAGCAGTAAAATAGCTCAGTGGAAACTTAACACACAGCAAAGGGGCAGACCTTCTCTCTGGCTCGAAGGGTCTTTGGGAAGCTGAGGAAATCAGAATCTATGAGGAAAGGCCTCTTGGTGACCCTAGTCTGCCTCCAATTCTGTCCATTGCTTCCCATATATACATATGCACATATAACCCTGCCTCCCGACTCCCTGTCCTTCCCTTGTAATGGCTGATGGCTGATTCTGTAAAAGTTCTATAAGACTACAGAACATTTGTCTAACTTTAACCATACATGGAAGACTACTTATCAACATTTTTCTATATTGTTTATCTCTCTCTTTGTTAAGTTTTTCACCAATGTAGTTGAATGTGGAGCTGACTATCTACCCAACCACGTCCCTAAATGCATCACTGTCAGAGATGAAAAGCTTTGGACTAGGTGTCTAGGGGCCTGGGTTGTTGTTCTAGCTCTGCCTCTGCCACCTTTGAGGTCAGATCTGTCTTCTTGGCTTCAATTTCCTTGGTAAAATGACAGAGCAAGGATAGATATTTTTTAGGAAAGCAGGACACCCTGCATCCCGATCCAAGGCCATGAACACAAAGAAGCCCTTCAGGCACTTCAACAAGTGTGTACTTTTCCCTAATGAAAACAGACTTGATATCCACTTGAGAGAACATTCCTCTGCCTTCTGTCCAAGAGATAAACTGTCTCTGGAGCAGCAGTCAACTCTCTCAGATCTCCTAGAAGATACCCATATGAAATGTGCAGAGTTCACCTTTAATTCTTTTGAAATTATCGTTGGAAATTCTTCTACCATAGATTTTAAAGGGGCAATGCATATCTGGTTGAAAACATAATATGCATTCTGTAGCATACATTTGCTATTGTTTCTCCAGATCTCTACCATCTGGGGACAGATTGTTTTTAGGAGAGAAAAGAACTGGCTCACTTCACCCCCACACCTACTTCTAGTTCCAAACATGATGATTATTATCCCAACATTCCTTTGGACATGAGGTTTGTTGAACATGACCTACAGGCTAATGCAACCTATAACCTCAAGAAACATCTAGAAACCTCTGACCATCTCTGCTATGGCACAGGAGCAAGAATCTAGGGTCATTTGGCTGAATGCCTTCAGAAAGTTGACCAGACAGCCATAATCAAGGTTCCTGCTTTCTCACATTGGGTGAGTGACTATTCATGCCTTCCCATGACTCTAGAACAATGTATTTCTATTGCCCCACTCCTGACAGATGAAAGTCACCTTTACATCAAAAAAAAAAAAAAAAAAAAAAAAGAAAAAGCTCTTTTCCTGTAACCCCTCTTGGGCACTAATAGGTTTCTGGCCTGAGATTTGCTGCATTATGACTTTTTTGAGGGGCCGTTGAGGAAGGAGAAGATATGTTTTTAGAGCCTTCTGTCAATATGCAGGCAGATTCTCTGCAGACAATGAGACTACTGTGCAGAAGAGTGCCTGCCTGGGCAAATCCCAGGTAGTTTGATTTAGGAGGTGTGTATTATCTGCCAGGCACCACAGAACCATTGTGATGGCAATTCTGTGCCAGCAGAATCCAGGATTCAGAGATGTAAGTACCTGGATTTGTGGACTTGCTCTGTAGGAGCATGGCTGCTTTCCTGACTTCCCACCCTGCTTTAGGATATATTCTCTTCTCTATCTGGGTGGTGTTTTCAGGATAATCCTAATCTGCATGGCCTTTTCACAGTTGCTTTTTGACTTTCTATCCTCTCATTACAACTTTACCAACCTACAGAGGTTCTGAGCTTAGGACCCCAGTGACCTATTTTTTTCTTTTAACTCATTGCTCTGAACTGGAGGTCAAAATGACACCTTCATGGCCTTGAGAATGAAACTATTGTCAATGCCCTTTACCACTTTGAGGCGAGTCATGATGCCATTGACATGTCATCAGGATAGTTTTCTGGATATGGTATTATATTTGAGCAGTCAGAAGTATGTATTTCCAAGTCACTAACACAGACACCCAAAAGAGGTTTGGGATGTGAGCAAGCAACCATCACTACTGCTGGTTTCAGAAACATACCATTTTTATTGTGATTTAAGAGTCAGGAGTCATGACTATGGTGATCGAAAGGCCACAATGTTCTCGTCTTTGCTCCCTTCCTCATCCATCCGTTGGCAGATTAAATTCCTGAAATTCATATTATTGAAAATTATGCTTTTGAAAATGTAATTGCATATTTTTTTCTCTTTTCTGCAAGCAACTTAGCATCTCCAAGCATCTTGAGACAAAGGATTATATATTTTCATTAAAAAAAATCAGTATTCAGAAAGGGCCTGGCACGTGAAATTTCCTCAACAAACATTTATCAATGAATGAATGAGATTGATGTATTCTGATTGCAGATGTGACACCAAAGAAATATATAACCTTAGTCAAATTCATATCTATGAGCTTCTAATTCCATGTCTCAAAAATAAAAGCACTTTCACCGGATGGTTTTTGAAGTTCGTCTTCGTGAAACATTTGGGAGCACTTTTTCTCATTTCAAGGTGTCTGGGGTTAGGTTTTGCCCAAATTTGATGAACCTACAAGGGAAACAGGCTTGTCTCAAGGAATATTTAGAATAAGTTAGGTCCACAGCATTTCCGAAGCTCATTAGGAATCATAGCACCTTTCTCCATGTTGGGTGGTGCAAATTGCATTGTTAATTCGTGCATTAATAATTCTGTGCCTAGGGCTTAAAATCAAGAAAGGGAAGTATAAATACTGGCAATGCTACTCACTTCCATCTAGTATTAAAAATGGATGAAATGTGGTTAAGTATAAATGGTAACCTTTTAAAGGGAATATTGGATTGGTGTATCGCTTTTTTTTTTTTTTTTAACTTGCCTTCTTAGGATCAAGCAGAGATTTTGAGCGAATGTTAAGGGAAGACGAGGTGGCTACCAAAATGCCTCGAAAACAGGTGAGACATAACTAGAGAGATTCTAGGTCTCAGATAATATCCCGATCACACTGCTGTCTCTACTTGAAAATAATCTTTGAGTAAAAGAAGTAAAGTGCTTTTTTTGAATCATAACAGGAGCCTACCTATGGATTGGTTGCCTCCCTCTCAAATATTTTTAAAGAATCCAGAAGTTTCCAGAATTAAAGGGAAAGTACAGGGTAAGGCTTTATTCATTGCATCATCTTTGTCCGGCTTCTACTGTCTCTTGAACCTCCCCTAGCTGCTGTCCCTTCTTCAAAGCACGTTTCCCCACTTGTGGAAATATCCTTCCTTCCTTATTCATCAAGCAACCTTAGCCCAATATGATTGTGTGTAACAGACTTAGAAATGGTTGGGGTGAAATGGAGTGCACTCCAGTGCAGCACAAAATAACATATAACCTGAAACCATGGTTTTCAGCCTTCTTGCCATACAAACATTTTCAGAAAATGCCTTGGTCCTTCAGCCACCTACCATTGTCACTGGTTGGGGCCACTTTGCACCATCGCTCTAGAATTTTCTCTAGTTTCCATTTTTTGTTTTGTTTTGTGTGGGGTTTTTTTTTGTTTGTTTGTTTGTTTGTTTGTTTTGTTTTTGTTTTTTTGTTCTCTATTTCAGGATCCCCATTCTCTTTGGTAGCAGCAAAGAGAATATCACCAAAAATTTTCTGGTTTTGATTTGGCTTGAAGAGTAGACTATTACTACTTTTGTGTGATCAGAATTGTCTAGAGAGGCCAAGAGTAACTAGCACTTCCTCTATAGGAGAAAGAGTTTCCATAATTTCTTCTCTAAAATTGCTTTTTCCTCTAACTTGACGTAATGCTTAGATAACCCCTTACGTTTTGTGGGGCATTTTGTTGTCTTCACAAGGACTCGTTTATCAGTCCTCCAAAGTGGCTTGGGTCACGTTTCACGCCAGCTGGCCCGCACCTCCCGTGCACACAGTTCTAGATATGTTTTCAGTCATGCAAGCGTTTCCCTTGCTCCCCCAAAACGTGATTGCACTTAGGGGTCACCTAAAGAGCATTTAAAAATGCATTCTTTTGGGTACCTATCTCAAGCGTAATAAGAAGACTTTGAGGGGGTAGGTTAGGTTCAGAGCCCAAGTTTGCAACATTCAAGAACTCCTTACATGCTATGCTTAGGTAACTGGTCTTAGGGCTGGCCATAGGGAGTTGCTGTCATAAAGCACAGTCCCCACTACGGGCATTTCCATTTTCTCTGTCCCTTTGTTCCCTCCCCTTCTTCGTTTTTATTTTGCCTCCTCTCTCACTTCTGGGTTTTACTCTTTCCCTTTGTCTCCATCATATATTAAGTGCCCAGTACTTGGCCTTACACTCTCATTGTTCTGTAGCGTTGTGTCAGAGTCACCCCACTGCGGTCTTCCTTTGCCTCTGCCCGGCCCCAACACCCCAATTTGCCAAGAAACAACCTGGTCTTCTAAGGCATCTATCTAAGCATCTCACAAGTCCTTGTCTCCCTTCTCTTATTCAAATATTTCAGGAGCAGGTAGGGAGTCTTTTCACAGTTACTAAGATGTTGCTTTGGAAATACTGAGATATTGCTCCTGTATCTCACTGCCTGGTGACGATTATCATTTGCTTCGCTTCTGTCTACTTTTAGAATCGCTTACAGCTTAAAATGTCTTAATGGCCCAATGAGGTTGACTGTAACATTTATAATAATTTCCAGATAAAGGACAATGGGGAAGATCTATCTCTGGGGAAACTAGTCTGGCATCTCCAGGGACAGTCTCTAAGCCCAGGAAAAAGGACCCTACTCAATTTCTCTCTCTTTCTTTGTTTTAATTTTAATGCGATGAAAACCCGACCATTTGGGAGTTATTCAAATCTTGCAGGTCCAAGCCCCATCCTTTTCTCCAGTCATGCACGTATTTAGACTTTTTATTCCTTCATTAACACAGGGAAAATGGGGACCATTATGACAGCAGACATAATTTTAGACAAATACAACTTCTTATCAAATAAGCCTGCAATAAGTATTTGATGAACAGGGCTCTTCAATGTAACTTCCAACACTAATTTAATGAGAAGGATCAAATGAATTTTTTTTATTCTGATATCTCCCCTGAGACAAATGATACTTTGCAGTCCTATTTTTAACAAATGAATTATTGACTTAAACTGGCACAATTAATCACAATATAATGGGATCAGGGGATGTTAGGGGCTCATTCATCATAGCTGATGATGAGTACCGACTCTTCCGAGAAATGAAACTCTTTAATCACTCCTAGATTAACAGTTACATGCTTTCAAATTTCAATCATAGGAAACTGGCAGTGGGGAATGAGAAGGAGCCAGTGCCAGAGGAGAAAAGAAAAGGAGAACAGGCAGAGTTTGTTGTCTGCAGCCAGAATTTCTACTCTTGCCAGAGCTCATCAGTGGAGGTAGAAAAATGATTTGTTAGAAAGGCGGTGGTGGTAGTAAGAGGCTGAGACTAGGGGTGGTAATTAAAATTCCTGAGAGCTGGGCTTACCTTGCCCATCAAACATCTGTGTGACTCCTGAGAAGGCTCGACCTCTCTGAACTTCATCTTCCTTGTGTATAAGACAAATAGAGTACAACTCCCTGGGTAAAGTTCTCATTCAGAGGAAAGGCGATAGCCTATGTCCTCATGATTTGGACAATTGAAAAGTGAATTTCCTTTCATATGATTATCAGAAATGTTTGGGGGATCATTTGTTTCCCATCCTGAGGGTCCATCCCTATTAGACAATGTTGACTAATTAAAGAAAAATATGCAGTAAAATGTGAAAGCCAAATAAGGAACTTAGAAGGAGGAGATCTATCTGCTAATTCAACAAGTATGCCAACTTCGATCATAAGCCCTACTCTTATGCATCAGAGGTGAATCTGCTTCCCTGGGAGCACACAACCACACTGGCAGATAGCAAGAGAGGTGTATTATTTGGGTTTATGAAAAAGTAAAAAGGCAAAGTAATGAGGCAGTTTTTTCTTTTTCAAGCAAAAGTATGCACATAGTTAGGAAAAAATCAAATGGTACAGAAAGGTCAAGCAAATGCTCTCTTCTCAATCTGGTAACCCTTCTGCCCATTCTGTCAGGGTTTATGCCTCACTTTCCAGTACAGTTCTTAATAGCATCTGCTTCTACTCTCACAAGTGTCTTGGTGTGGATCATGCATCTTTTGGTCAACCTAACTTTACCCATGCCTTTCGTCTTGTGCGTTATTGCCAACAATCTAAATAATATGATCTTATCTCTATTTTCTTTATCATTGTGATACATAGTCCACTTACTTCCTGTCTTTCTAGAGACTGGCACAGCTCATACCTCCCTTGCCCTCTCCCAATACAGTTAAGTAAGAATTCCAAGTTTCTTCTTCTGTCTCATCTGTGACTTTAAACATCATGCTCAAACCTTCATACCATATTTGTAAAGACAATTCTCTGGACTCCCCATGTTTATGATATTACTCTCCCCATCCTCTCCATTTCTATACCCTCTCCTACCTCTTAACTGGCATCTAGTATACCTTTAATTTCATATCATCAAAGTTTCAAATTGATATTTTACTTTTTCTTACCTATGCATTTGCTGCTTTGTGTTTGATTGCCTTTCCCCAACATGTCTGTCTGGGAATCTCCTTGCTTTCAAAGATGCAGCTAAAATGCCTGTTCCTCTGTGATGTTTTCCCACAAAGTCCACTATTTCAGCTCTGTACTTCCACAGATTACAACAGATTCCACTCCCTGCAATCACTGCTTTATCCTGCACGTGAATTCTACTGAATCTAAGCTCTTTGGGGGAATATTTCAGTGTTCCCTGACCCAAGCAGAGTTCTTGGGAGACAGTTACCATTAAATAAATATTTTTGGTTTGGTTTGGTTTTGGTTATCTTTGTCTGCATAAGTAAATATCGGCTTTGATTCAAAGTAGCATTTGGCTTAAGGCTCTGTGTGGAGACTCTTACTAAAATACTCCTTACTAAAATATTGATTAAGGTATAGAATATTTTTTTAGAAACTCATACCACCACTAAAATTCGGTAGTGACAGATAACCAATAGCAATTATTATTTTTTTAAGTATAATTTATTGTCAAATTGGCTTCCATACAACACCCAGTGCTCATCCCGACAAGTGCCTTCCTCAATGCCCATCACCCACTTTCCCCTTACCCAACCCCCAATAGCAATTATTTGATATTCGGGGCTGTTAATGAAGAGATGTGTCAGAAATTAAGACTTGAGGCTGGACAAGAAAGCATGATTAGCTAAGGAAAGAGAATGTGAAGTGAATAGAGGAAAAAGGATTTAAAAATACTAGCAACGATGACATAACCAATTATATAAAAGAGAATCATAGAGAATCATTCTTTCCTTACTTCCTTCTTGGATTGTTTTATATAGATATAAACACACACACACACACACACACACACACACACACACACATCACCCTAAAATGGATGGAATGACACAAAGTAAGAACTGTGGTGTCCTCTTCTGGGGAGATTGTATGGAAGATATATTTGCATCATATTAGATGAAGTATGACTTTCACGTTATCTTTATTTAGAAGGTAAGTGTCATTGAAAGACTTGTCTACGGATGCCACATTGAAGAGGCTTGAACTGTATTAGACTGTTTTATCATCAATGTTATTGAAATTTCCTAGAATCTCCTTCCCAATTTAGAGGCAGGCAAAAGAGGTACTTACATGAGATTTGAGAGTAGAAGGCTATGGTGGCTTAATTGTGCTAAGACTTAGAGGGGCCAGAAAGTTCCGGATCTTCCATGTCCAACTTCTTTCCAACTGGTCCATAGGCAGACACTGGACTGTGACCTACAGATGTCTTCTCCAGATTTCTCCCTTCCACAGCCTCACTTCTATGGCTCTCAAAGTAGCATGTTATTGACTTCTCTGATCCTCCAAATCCTCTGTCAGACATGCACTCCCCAGCTCCTCCTATAATTGTGCGATGTCTAACTGCTGTAATAAATCTGTTATCTTATAACTCACAGTTTTTCTGCTTATCTGACTGAAAGCTGATTGACATAGATACTGTAGAGACAGACAAAGCAAAGGGTTTTAGCAAGTAAGGGAGAAATTAACAGATTTGCAATAGTGGTAGAAGACTATAACACATATCTTGACATCTTTTATAGATGAAATAGAAAAAAAAATGAAGTTATGTATGTCCTGAATAATATCATTAATAAGGCTATATGTGTAAATGTGTATATATTGATCTTCATATCCTGCAGAGAATATCCTTTATTTTCATCATCAATAAAACATTTATGAAATATTGATCTACATTATGTCCCAAAGAAAAACTTAAAAAATAATTATAAAGAGCAGGAACTTGGATCAATGGATAAGCCTTGAGTATTTGTAACAGATGTCACAGATGATGGTGTCTTGCTGGACTAGAGAAAGTTTAAAAGATAGAAATCAGTAGGATTCAAAAAACATTTGTTTAATACAATGACCCAGGTATTATGCTAGATGCTGGGGATCACATGACCCCTACCTACTTCCAGGTACTTCCAGTCTCACTGTAAGTGAGTGGCTACAGAGCATGGGCAGCAGCTTGGAATTACAATTGAGCATCGTGTGTCCCATATATGCCAGGAGGTGAGAATGATTTGTGTCAGTGAGTCAGTGAAATCGGATTGTTTATCTTTATGAAGAAATCAGATTGTCAGAAACCTAAAAGCATTCTAATTTTATCCAATTCAAAGTGGGAGTCACTGGTGTTTTCAGATGTTTTAAGAAAATTAACCCTAGGGACATGTGGGATAGATGGGGATAGGGGCGAACTGGACCATGAGGTTCCACGAGAGAGAAGAACTTAGCTGGTATCAGTCATAGTGGAACTGGAAAAGAAAGGTTGAGCTGCAGGTAGTATTTCAAACACTTGAGGGCTGCTTTGAGATAGGGAAGAAAAAGAAGGAGTCATTGTGACTACAGTGATTTCAACCCTGAGTGACTGTTAGAAGAGTGTCAACACAGACAGAAGTAGTATCAGTGCTTTATAATTTTTTTATTTTTTCATATTTATTTTTGAGAGAGCGACAGAGACAGAGCATGAGTGTGAGTGTGGAAAGGGCAGAGAGAGAGAGACGCAGAATCCGAGGCAGGCTCCAGGTTCTGAGCTGTGAGCACAGAGCCCAACATTGGGCTCGAACTCACAAACCGCGAGATCATGACCTGAGCCCAAGTTGGACACTTAACCGGCTGAGCCACCCAGGCGCCCCCGTGCTTTCCAACTTCTAAAATGTGTTTCCAAACTTTCAAGGAAGATAACTATTTAAACACATGTATCAAACCTCTTGCCTCCAGGGTCCTCAAAAATTACCTACAGATAATAATGGGGTTATCCTGACGATCAGATTTCTTCCTATATATAAACAATCTGATTTCACTCAGTCACTGACACAAATCACTGGAGGCTAGGGAAGAATGCAAGACAAGCTATAGAAACATGGAGGACATTTTACTGGATACACTAGAGGTAGAAATCTTCCATATCTGTCCAACAAGATCTGCATTTTCCTGTGTCTAAAAAAAGAACAGTGGGGAATAAACTGAAGAGATCCAAACAAATCCCTTCAACCTTCCACCCGCCATAGTTCTGAGCAGTGGTTTGAGAATGGACATGCAGAGGGGGTGGCCATGGAGTCCATCTGTATCCCATCAGTTTGTCCTTGGCACCTGTTGGGTTCCAGAGGCTGCACCGAGCAGGTGGCTGGTGGCAGTTGTTAATCCTGGCTTAAACAAAGAGAATGGAGAACGGTGTCCAACAATTTCTGACTGCCTCACCACATCTAAGACACATGCACCAACAGGAAGACCAGGTCATGTGGAAGTTACCTCCAGCCCTGCACCTCCATATTTCTCTAATGCTGGCAAATCTCGCACGGGTAAAGTCAAACCAATGTAAATCTATATCTATCTCCTTTCTTTCCAAGGTCCACAAGTTTGGTTGGTTTGTTTGTCAAGGAACCAGGAACTCTATGATAGAAACCATGTCATCTCAACACCTTAATCTCTTCAACTCTTAGCAAGCATATACATCCCATTTTAAAAATGTCCAAATGGAGAAAAACCACTAGCACAGAAATATGCTGCAGTTTAAAAAGAAACCATTCTGTGAAATCAGAGCAAGATTCTTTCTATAAAGCTCAAACTGCTGCAATAAAAGGAGAAGTTGTTGGATATTTCCAATGTATGCTCTTTACAATACTCAAGTAGATATTACACTTCCGCAGTTTGAGAAATATCGTAGAGAGTTCACACTACGAAGTCCTGAAAGACCAAATGAAAATGTTACAAGGCAAGCTTAGGATTTAAAATCTCTAGTCAGTGAACAGCTGAATGGATACGGCCAACAAACCGAATCTCTGAAAATGAAGGCGAATCCTAGAAGCTCTCCCAGAACCCAGAGGGAAAAACAATAATCGAAAGCAGTGAGAGAAACGTGAAAAGACATGATCTGGGAAACTCAACATAGTAGTAGCAGGGAGTGCATAAGACAGAAAAACAACAGAAGGAAAGTTTCCTGAGAGAGTTCACAGGGTACTAAAAGTAAAAAGTGAAAATAATGCCTAAACATTTTTATGGGATCCAGAGTCTAAGAATAATTTCCCCTATTTAGATCTAGGTCTATCATCCTACCAGGACGTCCCACGTTTCTACTTAAAAATAGCAACATTTAAAATGTGCATGCAGAACTCAATTGCTTGGGTTTGTGATCAGTCGATAAGTTTCATGTAATCCCAATCAAAATTCTAAAAGGATTCTTTTCTTTAACTTGACAGTAATCAGAAAGTTCATCTGGAAGGTTTTGAAATGTTTGAAGAAGGATAATACATGTGGAGGCTTGCCTTTCTAGATTTAAGAAGATTTGATGCAGCTGCTGTCATGAAGCAGAGATGATAATGGAATAGAATAAAAGACTCTGGAGCAGACCACGGTGTGTAATGAATCAAACGGTGAAGTTAGTACTTTAAATCAGTGACTAGAGATAATTATCGAATAAATGGCTAACTATGGGAGAAAACGGCTAGACATCTGCCTCATATCACTTCTCAAAGAAAATTTTAGAGAGATTAAAAAGCTAAACGTAAAAGATGTAATCGTTGATGTCCTGGATGGAAATGTTGCTAAGCATCTATCTGATATCACATAAGAGCAAAAGAAGAAAGTATAATGAAACATATTGATAGATTTAGAAACATCAAATAATTAAAACCTATATTTACCAAAAAAAAACCCTATCTATAAACCAAGTTAAAAGCTTTATGATAAATTGGGGAACTATTTGCACCACATATATAGACAAAGATATAAATGTATAAATACAAACATACAAATACAAAGCTATGAATATACTTGGAAAATCCAGAAGAAGAAAAAATTAAATCCATTGTAGAAAATGGGCAAGAAGCAATACACAGGCATTTACGATGCAGGAAGAAATACAGTGGGCAATAACTATGGGAAGAGACGGCGAACCTAGTGTATTCGTTGGATGTGGGTGTTGTAACAAATCACCTCAAACTTGATCACTTAAAACAACAAAAATTATTTTCTCAGTTTTAGAGTCTAGGAAGTTGACATAGGTTTCATTGGGTCAACATCGAGGTTATTTTTCCTCTGTAGGCTCTAGGGGAGAACGCATTCCCTCCTTCTTCCAGCTTCAAAGGCTGCCAGCAGTACGGTGTGTGGGGTCGCATCACTAAAGTGTCTGGCTCTGTGGTCACAATGCCCCTTTTCCATGTGTCTGAACTTCCTCTGTCTCTTTTACAAGAACACTGGTGATGGCATTTAAGACTCACGCAATAATCCAGGACATCTCCATCTCATGATCCTCTCCCTAAGTCCCACCTGCAAAGATCCATTTTCCAAATAAGGTAAGTTTACATGCTCCAGGGATCAGATCCTGGTATGTTGGGGGCTTATTGCACAGCCCACTACAGCTAACTAGTAATCAAATACATTTAAAACTGTCATGTGTTATTTTCATTTATTTAGAGGTGAACGACCATAAATCCAGTTTGTGAAAGGGCTGGATGATAGAATGTTGGTAAATTGTTTTAGAGGCCAAGTTTGGCAATATACATCAAGCTACTTAAGAGTGTTCAAGTTTTTCCACTTTATGATATTTTTCAGATGGAGATAATGAAAGCTGTGCACAAAGATGATTATTATAACATTATTATAGTACGGTTTATAAAAGTTAAAGAGTGTAAGCAACCTGAACGCTTGGAATTTTTTTTAGAAAGGTGCAGTATACATGTAAAATCATTTTTGAAGAACATGCAGCATGCTAGCATGCAAAGCAGGGGACCGAACCGTATGATTCCAGTCTTGTTAAATATATCTGGAAACCAATAAATACATATATCCCCACATGAAATTGGAAGTACATATCCCATAATATTAGGAGTGCATATCCTTGGATTGTGAGGTTGAGTGATTTTTATTTGCCTTTTCATACTGAAACGTTTTTCTATATATTTTTGCAATAAACTAGGTCTACTTTCTTCTAATGCTATGATCCCTGTTATACCGAGGTCCTAATCACTGAATTCCTTAACATGTAGGCAAAAAGGGATGAGCTGAGTTAGGCAGTCTTCACAGAGGAGAGAACCGACAGGGACTTTAGTTTTTTTATGCTAAATTGATCATGGGACAGCCAGGTATCACCTGTGCATGGACTTTGGGTTCGTGGCAGACACTACCTCTCTGAAGCTGGGCTTAGTGAAGCCCTGGAGAAACCGCGCTTATTTCTAGCGCTGTGGAACATGATTCTAGCATTTGTCCTATTGGACCACCAGCTAGTGGAACCCAGAATGCTATTCCTACTTTCCTCTCTTTGTATGTATATCCATGTGCCCTGGCTGCCTGACCTGAAGTAACTCATTTCTCCAACAAAATATTAATAAGGTAAGATCTATATTCATATTGAAAAAAGTATTTGAAATTATCATTATCATTATATTTCTATTTGTTTCTCTTTTGTACTTTGTGGAATGCCCAATGAATGGGCAAACTTTCAAGTTTGCTTGTCGCTAAACAATGAACACTAACAATGGAAAACCCAGCATTCGGAGTGTGAGGCAGATCTCAGTCTTCTCCACCTGAAGGTACATAAAACAGAAATGGTTACAGACCCTGTGTTGCAAAAGAGAGCATGCCACAAGAAATGATGGTTCCTGAGGATAGCGTGTCATAGAAACATAGACTACCTGCTTGAAGAGACATCTACATTTGGCCTCCAGGAGTGTGATTTTTCCTTCTCTCTTAAGCAAAACTCGTACTGAACTATAGAGCAGCGTTTTGCAGTAACAGCAGAACTGAACGCTGGGCTCCTAGGGGGAGGAACAAGAGTGTAGAAGCAAGTGGGTCACAGAGTGCCTGAACCCTGCTTCCTGGCCAGAGATATGAAGAGGCAGCATAGGTAATTTTTACAGAAAGTCTGAGAACAGAGCGGGGCCTAGAAATGGCAGAAGAGATCACAGATATCATAGCAGGAATGCAGCTAAGAGAATGGGATGCAAGCAGAAGGGCCATATGGAGATGGAGGATAGATCGATAGCCAAGGACAAGGAGGGGGAGATGAGCACTTCAGTGGATGCTCCTCTAAGTGGAGGACATCAAGGTCCACATGTCTGCCCCAGATGCATTGGCATGGCTTAATAACCTCCAATTTGGCCTCAACCCCAGGGGGGTGGGAGACAGGAGTGCTGAAATGACTCAGTTGAATTTCTCTAGCTGAATGGGGACTCAAATTGTTATTACACTGATTCCGTGGACTGGATTCATGTGTGTTGAACCAGTCAGTCCATCAGCTGGACCACTTTCCCCTTCAAATGAGGGCACAGCTGGAGGAGAGAAGACGGGGGTGGAGGAGCCACGAAGCACAGAACTACAGCCTTTTTTTGCAGTGCTGTTTGTGGTGCGGACCGTCTGCTCACAGTCCGGATGGAGAGGGGCTGCTGGCTTGGTCATTTGTACTCTTGAGCAGAGCTGAGCTTTAACTCTGGGATTGAGGCTGTATCTGGGTATCTCAAGGGGATTGGTAGCCCAAAGAGCTTTTATTTATGGGCATGTCAGAAAGTTAGAATTGAGGGGTGAGGCCTTGGTTTACAGAGGAGAGGAAATTCAGGGGCCCAAACATCGAGCTGGCCATGTTTTCATTCACTGGTTCCATTTAACAGCCTCTCGCAACATATGCAGTTTATATTATAGTATCCGGCACATGTAGACTTTGGCTGGGGTTGTCCTCCTGAGTTCAGAATTTACGAGCGTGCAAATAGACATCCAAGCAAAGAGTAGGCCCGCCAGAATAACAAGAGGGAAAAGCCTCCGTTCTGTTTCTTCAGAGCCATGTTAATTCTGTCCTGACCAACAGAAGAACAAGGGGATTCCATGTCCCCAAAAGGAGACTAGGTAGGAAATGAATACTCTGAGATTCTGTTCTGGCGTTGGGGAAATACAGCCTCTTGCTTTTTTGCTTTCAGTTCCCCCAGAGCAGGATACTGAAGAAGGGAAGGGAGGCCACTGAGCCTTTTTCTGGCTCTAAGAAAATGAGGTCATTTGAGCAAGAAAAATAGCAGACTGGTCATTTAATAGCAGGGCCCAGAAAACCTGTAAATACTTCCTCATTAGGGCAACCCAGCAGTTTATGGCCAAACTCATAACAGGGTCCTTTGAAGTCAACAGGAGTTAAATTTCAGTAAAGGCTGTGAGCACGCTAGTAGCCCCACTGAGGAGTGGCGTTATCCAGTCCCTGCATGATTACATGTGGTCAATGTTAGAGCCGTTGTTGGGCGAGGAGCCCTGCTCTAAGGACAGGGAACAATAAAACATCGATGGGGTAATTATCTGGATATCACATGCGAATTTTAATTAAGTTACCTAACGTCCCCTTCAAGTGCACCTACTTTTTACACTATGGGTGCTGGAGTGTGTGAAGTAGCAATGAACACAGTGTCGGCTCCTGTGTGCACTGTTTCTATCTGGGAAGAGAGAAGAGACAATGGAAGAGAGGGAACATTTAGTTTACTCACCTATCGTTGGCCAAGGTGTCAAAAGCACCTGATTCTTATCATTACTTTCACTTTATAGGTAAGGGCATGAGGCACAGAGAGGTTAAGTAACTTCTCCAAGATCACACAGCTACAGAGAAGTGGAAATCGTATTTAAAACCAGGTCTATTTTCACTGTCTTTCATCCTCTGTCCTTATTCCACTCAAAACTTCTGGCTTTTATGCTCACCTCTCCCTCCCTACTGCTTTGGATGGGGTTACTGAAAATCTCAGTTGTCTGAATTGATGATGAATGTTATTGAACATTTTGCTTATTTTGTCAGCCATATTTCATGCTGTTGACCATTCCTTTCCTGAAACTCCTTTCTTCCTGAAGTTTGTTCTTCAAACAAACACTTCAAACAATAGGAAGTGTGTTCTTCCTATTTGGTATCGATCTCTTTGCCTTCACTTTATCTGAAATAATTATAACATAATAATATTTGTAGCAGTATTTATTAAATGCTCCCTATATTCTATGTGTTGCACCTTGTCTCCCATTGAGATTTCACAGCTGCTGTGTGAGGTATGTATTATTATTATTATCATCACCATTGAGCAGAGCAGAAAGCTGGCTGTGAATGGTTTTGTAAGTAGGATAAAGTGGCACAGTCCCTGAATTACAGAGCTATGACAAAAACTGAGGTCTGGGGCACCTGGGTAGCTGAGTTGGTTAAGCATCTGACTTTGGCTCAGATCATGATTTCAGGATTCATGAGTTTGAGCCTCACATTGGGCTCTGCACTGACAGTGCACAGTCTGCTCGAGTTTCTCTCACTCTCCCTCTCTATCTGCCCCTTCCCCAGTTGCATTCTCTCTGTGTCTCTCTCTGTCTCTCTCTCTGTCTCTCTCTCTCTATCAAAATAATAAATAGATAAACTTTAAAACAAAAACAAACAAACGAAAAAACAAAAAACCCTGAGGTCTGCCAGGCCCTGGTTCAATGCTGGCTGGGATTTCTGTGTCTACTCATGTCCTTCGTTCTCTCTTCTAACTCTACATGCTTTCCTTGAATAGTTCTACTAAAGGTTATGCTTTCATCCATATCCTAAATGTAGATGACTTCTTGAGTATTAGGCCCTGTGTCCAACTGCCTAGACACTCATTGTCGCCTAGATGTCCCCTGGGGCTTTCACCCTGAACGCACTCCAGGCTGTCCCTATCTACTTTCCTCACCCTGTCGTTTTTGATGCTGTCATGTTTCATACGACTGTTGGAGCAGAAACTGGGGGTTCTTTGAACCCAGTCTCTACCTGCTCAGATCCAAGCCCCAGGGTCCTTCCTCTCAAATCTCTCCCCATCATGTTCTTTCCCTCCCCCTCACTGCTTCTCTCTGCCCCTCCTGCCTCTGAGCTAGAGGATCTCCATCAAGTCTGCACATTGTGATCTTTTCAACCTCAAGTCTGATCAGGTCACACGGAATACATCGGGGGTGTCACAGGGATTTCCTTAAATTTTTTTTAAGCAGAGGAGTCCTATTTGCATTTAAAAATAATGCTAAACCCTGATAAATATGACACGTAAAAGTAAGAGAAAGCGCTAAAGTTTATCTGTTTGACCTTCTCCTTCTTGTCTTAATGGGCTTCATTTGCTCATTCATCAGTGTCTGTTTACTGAGTGCTATGTGCCAGCTCTCCTCCAGGCACTGGGCATAAACCAGTGTATAAAAGGGAACCTAAATCCCTGGCTCGCATTCTAGCTATGGTAGCAAATAAGGAGATAGGCAAGAAACAAATAAAAAAAAAACATGTATGTGATATGTCCGAAGGTAATAGGAAAAATTACACATGGTAACAGATTAGGGAAAGCTGAAGTGGATGTCAGTTTGTCTCGTAAAACAGAATAGCCAAGAATGGCTTCTCTAATTGCTTGATATTTGGTCAGAGATCTGAAGGAGGTGACACAGAGGGTCCTGGATGTGTTAGTAAACCGCCATCTATGCCTAGGAAATGGGGTGCTAAAGCATAAAGCCCTGAGGCCAGTGTGGCTTCAGATGAGTGGGTGAGGGGACGAGGTTAGGCATGAGATTGGAGAGGTATAGGGGGTAGCAGGCTAGGTCACATCAGGTATGGTAGGCCACTGTGGAGATTTGGATCAACCTGTCCTCTGAGTGATGCGAGGAGCCCTCTGAGAATTTTGAGCAGAAGATCCACACAATATAATTTAGGTTTTGAAAGTCAAATAGGTGTATTGGTGGTAGGCTCTGGGGAGGTCAAGGCAGAAGCAGAGAGATCATATAGAAAGGTATTCCCAAACATCGGGTGAGAGATGGTGGAGGCCTAACTAAGAGAAGAAGGGGGAGAGGTAGTTAGACATAAGACACGTTCTTAAGGTAACACAATTGTAGTGGAGATTCAGGGCACTATTTAAAACCTGGGGTCTGGAAGATAAACTCATACACGCCTCTGCAAAGCCTGGAGAGGTCCTCCTGATCAGGTCCCTACTGCATGCCCAATCTTGTCGTGAAACACCCCAGGCTGCACGCACTGCGGTGATGCCTGCCATGCCCAGAGCCCACCACCTCCTATCTAGCCTGGTGCCTTTGCACCAACTGTTTCCTCTTTCTAGATCTTTCTTTACTCTTTCTAGACCTTTGTAAAGTCAACTTTTAAATCCCAGCTCAAATGCTGGGATTTCAAACTCCTCTTTTGAAACACTTCCTTGGTCAGTAGGTCTGTTTGGATGCTTCTTCTTCTATGCTTAAGTTTAGTTTGTTCATAACCCCATCAAAGCGACTGCTTGATGCATTGCAATCGATTGTTGCTTTGTCCCCTAAGTTGTTAAGCAACTTGGATGTCTAGACTGAGCCTGTTTTATCTGGTCTCCTCAGGACCTACTTTGATGCTGGCATGCAATGAGTGTTTCACAAGCACTTACTGAATAATAAATAAGTGAGTTTTAACTTCAAAACTCACTTCAGAATGCAAGGAGTGTTCAGAGTGTGAGCCCAACTTGAGCAAAAGATGCTCAGGGCCAAAACTTCCCCTAGATGTTCCACGGAGACCGAGTTTGGAATGTGACCCCCACAGATCAATGGCAAGGTTTGCTTTTATGAGAGATTTGCACAGAAAGCATCCATCAGCAAGTTCTTTGAGCTGGGAAAATGGGAGCTAGAAGGAAGCACTGTGTTGACACGGAAGATGGGCCATTCGTGGTTTAGGATTCCTTGGCCATTTGCAGAGCTCTTTTGAAGTTAAATAAACTAATATAAATTGACTTTTTGCTATAAAAACATACTTTCCACATCATATACGATATGTACGTGGGATACTACCCAGTCCCAGGATGCCAAAAGTTATCCCATGTTAAGAACTGAATGACATTCATGGGTCATATTCTGCATACTGGTACTTTCCCTGAACTGGGAGGGAGGTTTCTTTAGGAATAGGAATCTCTCCTTCCAGTCTAACCCTTGGCTTGACACCATGGTTTCGGGTGTTATTTGTATAATCACCCATGTTTTTAAAAGTAAAAACAAAGGCATTTGGATCAAAGATTTATATTTCACAATAGGGCTCACAGAAATATACATGTAACCATGCTGCAGTCTGCCAGCTACCAGTTGTTAGAACAAGCTTTGCTGGACATGAGTTTCCAAGTGCATTTTTAATAGTTGCTGATTTAAAACCAAGGAATAATGGGATGAAACAGATTTGAAGCAGGATCTGCATGTTCCTAAGAATGAAGAATAAAAATTATTATGTGCTATTTCTATCCAGACACTTCACATATTTTATCTCGTTTAATTCTGACAACAGCTTTTCAAGGTATTTTATTCTCACTTTCCAAATGAGAAATTAGCGGCTTAAGGTCACATAGCTAGTTAGGGGGGAGGAAAACCCAGTTTTAAAACAAAGTGCTGTCAAATTACAAAGTTCTTTCTACTACACACTGCTGCCTTTTGTCTAGGTTATTTCTTATAATGAACACTTTTTATTCCGCAGATACATGCACTGTTTAAATAAGCTTTTTTGGTGGTTTTATAAATCATCTTTGAATAAGGTGACCTTATGTCTTGGTTTGCCCTGAACACCCCTGTTTTATGGCTATTGCCTTGGTAAAATTATTAATAACACTACCTTTCACTCTCAGAATTGTTTCAGTCTGGAAAGTAAATTATATGGTCCCCTCTCTTTGAACTGGTAGAACACACTGCTTATCCAGGGGCTTCCTGGTGAATCCTTTGCCCAAGCACAGGGCTACTTGCTTTTGTTTGTTTGTTTGCTTGTTTTTGTTTTTCAGATTAACTGCTTAGCTTCTAGAGCCATCTAGATCATCAGAAATGCAGGAGAAAAAAAAATCCAAACATAATCATTACACCACAAAGCCAACAAGGCAATGCAGGCTGAGTTTAGTTCACTGAACAGATTGACTGAGAATTTTTCCAGTTGTTCATCTGGAGAACCAGATTTAAATTGTGTTGTGTTAGAAACACTGATATGTAAAAAAATGAATATAGATATATATACATACATATATATAAAGATCTATATACATACATATATATAAAGATATATATATGTGTGTGTATATATATATATACATATATATATGTGTAAAAATTGTGTGTACACACGCACACACACATCCACACATAGTAGTGGAGAGCAGTTCTCTGTAGGTTTGGCAGTTGGCAGGCAGAGAACCTGTGAATTTCAAATAAGGAAGAAGTTGATCCTGTAAGTCCCATATAAAAATAACTTATTCTATATTTCTTAAGATCTGGAATCTTCCCTTTGATGGTAAAGCATGCCCCTTCTCTGGGCTATCTGAGTGTGAAGCTGGAGAGGACAACTTTCCTTTTGTCTTCGTAAGCCTGGTCATGAAGATAAAGATCCAGAGATAAGCCATTAAAATGTGTGCTAAGCAATGCCCTGAAGCCATTTCACTCTTCCCAGCCACTGGCTTGCCTTTCTAGGGTAGCCCATTCCTCATGTGTGCTGGTTATTCTTATGGGACTCCGCTTCCTGTATTGCTCTGGCTAATTGAATTCCCTAGTGGGACTGAAAGCATCTTTGTGCTGGCTTGAGAACAGAAGAGTCCCAAATGCATAAAACTGTAAATACTGTTGACAACAGAATCTCATCTCTCCTGTTGTTATTTATTTTGAGATTTTTGCTGGGGCAATAGTTTTCTGTTTGACATTTATATAGGTCACGGTGAGCTAAGAGCCATCTGCCATCTGAGGACTCTTTTGTAATGAACATTATAGAAGACTATGGAAAAATTCTCTGGCATTTCTGATTTGCGCACAAGCAGAGATGGGGCTGCTCTTTACAACATGCTATTCCTGCTTACATTAGTCAGATGCTCCACCTAGGCGCTCACTCACACTGAGGCATGCAGGCAGGGAGCCCCGGGAGCCTGGGCTGGGCTCAGCCAAAGCTGATTTCTCTGTCGTTCTCAGATACATCTTTGGGCAGTGAAGAGGAGTTCTGGCTTTCAAAGCTCAGGGCTTCAGGAAACTTCACCCAGATCTAAGGTACCTGGACTAGATAATGAGTTTTCAGGGAGCTCTGCTTGTTTGTGTTAGGTTTTCAAAAGAATAAGGACCTTAGGAAACAACCTATGGGCAGCCTGGTGCCTTTGAAAGAGGACCCATTGCCTAATTGAAAGATATGTAGTCATCCAAACCAGACCCTCACTTGAACTCTTCAAGCCTCCATTCCTTCATCTATAAAATAGAAGTAAAATATTGACCTTATTTATTTGAAAATTACATGAAATCACACATAGGAAACATCTAACACACCACTTAGCAAATAGAACTTCCCCTTTAAGTTGTTAATTTTACTTTTTATTCTTCTTTATCTACTATACCTTCCAAGTAAGGATAGGGAGTGCTGGGGTGGTAGATGTAGGTGGGGAAGGATGAAAGGAGAAAAGCTTCCTTTTAATCCCTTGTGCTTCCTCAGTTCTACCATGAACACCTGGTCAGCACGGCTTGTAACTCAAAGGGTTCCAGAGACTCTGGTTGATGTTGCAATGGCTGGTTTGTGGGTGTTGGCAAGCTCAATTTACTACTTCCCAGAAGTGTTGGTTCAGGAACCCATGTGGTGGAAGGAAAGAGAGGGTTCATACCCACCATAACCCAGGAGCGGACCTGGTGTACACCTCGGGGTGTACTCCCGAGGGGAGGCCCTCGGAAGAACAGAAAGAAGGGATTTCTGGTAGTGTTCAAAAGACGAATGACTTAGGAAAGCGATGAGAGTGTGGAGGTGGAAACTTTGTCTCTCTTAAGCTATCTGCATCCATTCTTGCTGTTTTTAGGTAACTGCATTTCTTTTCAATATGCAGTAAGAGATTTTTCAAATACCAGTCTGAACCCAAAGATGGAGAAAGAAAGACAGCTTGTAGACTAGCATGGACCGGATTGTATCCATCTCTGTATGAGAAATGGCTTGTTGGACCAGAACAGAGTGCTTCGCCTCATCTCCATTTAATCAGCTTTTTCCTGGACGGTGCTGTAAATGACCCTTGTTCTATGTAACAAAAGTGAACTAACAGGTAACACCTGGCTCCTCTGTTGTCAGTTATGCTGCTGAGATGAGATTTCCGTTTGGACCATTCGTTGCCCCTACAGCTTAATAGTTTTTTGTTTTGTTTCACTAATTGTTTACCAATGATATTACTGGCATTGAATTTAAAAGATCTCCTTGTCTCTGCAACATTAATCTGCAATCCTGAAGCTGGTCATTCCCAACGTCAGCCAGGCTTCAGCCCTTCTTCTTTGCTTTGTATTTACTTGTTCTTGTTATCTCTATATTTATGTATTTCTTCTACCAGTCTGCAAGTCTTATTAGGAGAAGGATCAGACCATTTCAACTAGGTATATCCTTAGCACCTAGCATAGTGATTTGTGCATAAGAACATATTTAATAAGAGTTCATTAAATAAATCAAGGAATGACATTAAGGTAGAGGAATGTGCCTATTTTTGCCCATGAGCCATTGCAAAGGCAAGGTGCATTGCTAGGCACTTGCCCATGAGCCATTGCTAGGCAAGTTTCCTCATACATAGTAGGTGTCTAATTAAAAAAAAGTAAGTAATGAAAGCTTCTATTTAAAAGGCTGCCCTGAGAGAACTTCCTACAAGCCCTTGTGTGGTTTGGTTTCATACGCTTGGGTGGGAAGCGTAGGTGGGAAGCAAGGAAGGTATGACAACAGAGATGGCACTCCTATATATTAGGGTGAGGTAGGCAATAGGGGACTGGGTTCTGGTTCTGATTGTGAACTTAGAGAAGTCACCGTTAGATAAGATCATTTCTGGGTCAAGGAGGTGTTTGGAGCACCTTGCACTTGAGGAAGCTTTCAGCTTTGTAATACACTTTGGAGCAATACACCTAGGGCGGATTCTCTCCTCAGAGTCAAGCAATCTTCTGTATTTTAACAAATGTTAATAAATTAAAGCAAATAAGCAAGCAAAACTATTTACTTACTCCAAGTCCCCAGGCTTTCTTTCTATCTGGAACTCATTAAGTGAGGATACCTGCTCTCTGGGGACATTGACTGTCAGACTCTTTCCTCTGTGAAGAGGTGTTATGGGCAGTGTTTATTCCCTACTATCAAGTTTGTTAAAGTCACCTCCTTGGTATTACAGAAAAAGAGGGTAAAGGTAAAGAGAAGAGAGCAGAACTGACTTCTGATTCTTATAAAAGATATAAAATCCACATCTACATATTCCAAAGAATATATTAAAGAATGAGTTTCACAAAATCAAAAGGACTGAAAAAAAGACTGGAGGCATTGAGCATCAGGAGATGCTACTATCAAAAAGATTAAATGCTCGACATTCTCTCTGATAAAATAATGTAATACCACCTATAATCTTGCCAAGGGGATCAAACCTGAGTCTCATCCATCCTCTGGGTCCAGCTTAGAATTTTTAGGAGATGCAAATTTCCGGGAGGAACATAATGACCTGCATCTTGAGTTTGCAATTGGGATCGGAATACCCAGACTATGACAATTTCATAGGTCTTATAGTCTGGGACCTTCAGCCAGATGAACTGCATGGAAAAGAAAGGAATAGAGGAGAAATCTGCAGATTAAATGGGCCTTGAGACACAGCAATTTTTTTTCCAAGATTAAACCTTAGTGACTAAGGTTGACATATAAAGAAAAGCAAGGGCACGATTACTATAAAGTTCTGGATATTTCTACATTTGGAGAGAAAGATGGAGCTGTGACCGGGTGGAACAAATGGAGGCATTTTTAGGGTGGCAGAGTTCTATTTCTTGACCTGCTTACAAGGCCATTTGCTTTATAATTCCCTGAGCTTTACATTTGTTTTGTGTGGTTTTATTTTAAAGTTAAAGGTATAAAACACAAGAGGAAAAAATTTCAACACACACACCCACATACACAGACTTCCAAACTTAAACAAATGGAAAGATATCCCTTGTTTTTGGATAGACTGTCTCAACACAAAGATAATAGTTCTCCCAATAAAAATATCAAAACACTGTTTCTCTGGCGCCATTGAAGTTGTTCCTAACATTCTTACAGAAAATAAGTATGCAAGAATATATAAAAAAACAACAGATGGGAAATCCATGAGGAGAACTAGCCCTCCAGATATGAAAAGAGACTACGCAGTCTCTGTAGTTAATGTGGTGCGGTACTAGCAAGTGATATAAAGAGAAATCGAATGGAATCTAAAGGCAAAAATAAACCCAAGAATGTGTGGAGATTTAGTATATGACCAAGGTGGCATATCAAATTATTGAAGGTAATACAGACTTTTTATTAAATATTAGGGATTACTGTATTGTTGTTTAGACAAAGATAAAATGATTCAATTTCTCAGGCCATACATTACAAAAACTTCAAATGGACTAGAGATATAAACCTAAAAATGAAATTATATAAGAATTTTTCAATGGATGGATTCTACTTCCACTTGGGTATAGGAAACTGCTTTGAAACTATAATTCAAAATCACGATGTGTAAAAAAATTGATATGTTTACCTACATTTAAAAAAATGCAGAAGAAAGGAAAAAAGTTACAAACAGAGAGGGAGGGAGGCAAACCATAAGAGACTCTTGAATACGGAGAACAAACTGAGGGTTGAAGGGGCGGTGGGGGAGAGGAGAAAGTGGGTGGTGGGCACTGAGGAGGGCACTTGTTGAGATGAGTACTGACTTTTGTATGGAAGCCAATTTGACAATAAATTATATTTTAAAAAATGTATGACAAAAACGCCATGAACAGAAAAGACAAAGGATAAACTGGCAGAAAGTGCTGGAAATATATAATGAACAATGGATTAACATACCAACAACTCTTAAAACTGAGCAGAAAAAGATAAAAAATCCTATAAAAGGGGTGCCTGAGTGGTTCAGCCAGTTGAATGTCTGATTTTTGATTTTGGCTCAGGTCATCATCTCATGGCTCATGGAATCAAGCCCCCCATCAGAAGTCTGCACTGATAGCATGGAGCCTGCTTGGGATTCTTTCTGTCCCTCTCTCTCTCTCAAAATAAATAAATTTAAAAAATTTTTTAAATCCTATAAAAAAGATGAAAACTTAAAAATCAATTCACACAAACACACATACATACACACACACAGATCTAACAAAAAGATGTTCAACCTCACTCATAAGACAGTAGTGAAATCCGGACACTTTCTCAACCATCAGGCATATCTGTTGGTAGGGTTGTGGGAAAAACAAAGCTCACACATATTGTTGGTGAGTACTGAGATAATGTAACCTCTATAAGGTGATCAAGAAAACTACGTATGTACTTACCCTTTGACTTAGCAATTTACCCAAAGATATATTTTCAATGATATAAAAATATATGCATGAGATTAATCATGCATGGCAGCATTGTTTGCAACTGCAAAATCTCAGAAATTACTTAAATGCCCAAATATAGAAAATTGGTTGAACAAACTGCTATATGCGCTCATGGGAGGACTAAAGAGCTGTAAAAAGAATTAGAAAGATTTCTATGATTTAATATGAAATCAATTTAAATATATTAAGTGGAAAAAGTAAGTACAAAAGAATATGTGCATTATATATTACTTTGTGTTAAAGAAAGAGATGTAAGAAATATATGCATATCTGTTTTTTTATTTTTATTTTGAAATAGTTTATGTTTTGCCAGTTTATTTTGGAAAGAGAATATTCAGGAAGTATAAACCATGGGTTAATGAAGTTGCTTCCCTACATGGGGGGAAAACAAGGTAGATGAGATAGGGGAGGAGGTAACACTTTTTGGGGTATGCATTTTCATAAAATTTTGATTTGGGAGATAATATTATTTTTCTACAAATTAAAAAAAAAAAAGGTAAGCCGGTAAGGATGGAGAAAAAGCCCTGAAACTCTTCAGAAAAAGAAATAAATACACCCTATTTTATTTCATTGGAATAATGTAACCACACTAAAGGAAAGGATAAAAGCTCGTTTAAGTAACTTTTGAACACAGTTTAAACTATATGTAGTTTGACTACATATCTTCATCTAAAGAAAAACATGTGGGATACCTGGGTGGCTCAATAAGTTAGGTGTCTGACTCTCTGGCTTCAGCTCATGTCATGATCTCGAGTTTCGTGGGATCGAGCCCTGCTTTGGACCCTGTGCTGACAGGGCAGAGCCTCTTGGGATTCTCTCTCCCCCCTCTCTCTCTGCCCCTCCCTGGTGTGTGCTTTCTCCCTCTCTCTCTCTCTCTCTCTCTCTCTCTCTCTTTCTCTCTCTCTCCCTTTCCCTCAAAATAAATAAACAAACCTAAGGAAAAAAAAAGAAATAGGAAAAGGCAGGAAATATTCACGAATAGTTGGTTTGGATTTGATCATAAGCAGATAATTTCAAAAATCCCTATTATCTGTTCTCTCTGTTGATAGGACCGCAAACCAATGACATCCCAATAGCAATGACCACACCTGACATGTAGGTCTTGATTTTTAAATACCATTCCTCAAAGGGACAAGAGATGCCCAGATAAAGGCTGATTTTAGGGACAAAGCAGAAAAGACACAAAGGATCCTAGAACTTCCTGTTGCCAAAAATTTAAAAAGAGCTTAAGTGAAAATAAGATTGGGGGGGCACATGCCGAAGGGGTAAAGGAGACCTTGAACAGGCTCCTCTGGCCAAATCTCGGATAACCTGAGCACCAAACCAAATATTGTCAGCAGTGGATTATAACCCAATGAGTAAAAGGCAAACAATTTACTTGTTGCTAAATTCATTGCAGGAATTGATGGAGAACAGAATATTTAGATGTTATGAAAGTACTTCTTGCAAATTACTTATTAATTACACAAGGAAAACTAGTAACTCTACAAGAGAGAAACTACTTATCGAAATTAACATCATTTTTTCTTTTTTAATGTTTATTTATTTGAGAGAGAGAGTGCAAGCACCCTTGGGGGAGAGGCCGAGAGAGGGGGACAAAGGATCTGAAGTGAGCTCTGAGCTGATAGCAGAGAGCCCAATATGGAGCTCAAACTCACAAACCATGAGATCATGTCCTGAGCCAAAGTTGTGCATAACCTATTGAGACACCCAGGCACTCCAAAATTAACATTATCCATAAGGGGCAGACTTAGTGTGCCTACAGATGAGATACCCTGAGGAGAACACACTTCTCATGCAGTGCTCCAGCCAAATGGTTGTACTCTTCAACCATGTAAATTTCATGAAGAACAAAGAAAGGCTGAAGCTCTATGCAGATTAGCATAGACTAAAGAAGCATGATAATTAAATGCAAGATTTGGCTCTGGATCGGGTCATTGTGAAAAATGACATAAAGGACATTTTTAAGACAATGTCGACATTAGAAAATGAAGTCTGGATTAAAGTATAGTGTGAATGTGAAGTTTCCTGGATTCGATAACTGTAAGAGACTGTCCTTGTTCTTAGGAAACACACATTGAAGTAATCAGGGGAAACAGGCCCAAAGAAACCTACTCCAAATGTTTCAGAACAGATAATATGTGTGTGTATATAGGTGGATACATAGAGAACGCAATGTGGCAAACATTAAAAAACTGATGAGACTGGATGAGGGGTATATGGAGATCCTTTGTATAGTCTTACAACTTCTGTAAGTTTGAAGTAATTTCAAAGTAAGTTTAGTAAATCCAGACTTTCGTTGTGAGAAGTGGCCTGAGGGACAATGCAAATATTAGGTTATTTTATCCTCTGTGTGTACTATTATTTCTTATTGTTTTATCAAGCATTTATTGTCTCCTTTGTTCCAGGAACTGTGCTACATTTTAGACCTTGACACGCCTTGTTTCTTTATGCTTCCTTTCATCTAGTAGAATGAAGACAGCACGGAACAACTTTCATATCCTTTTGGGAGTCCAGGTCTCTCGAGGCCTCACTCTTTTCATTTATTTGTGCAATATAGGCAATGAAGTAGGCGTTCTCTGGTTCTAACAATGATTCTCAATGTCTCTACACCATTCCCTTAATTCTTACTTTTTTTTTTTCTTCTCTGGACTCTCTGCTCCCTCTTTTCTGGACTTTTCTCCAGCATGTTACCGAATGGCTACATTCCAGGTGTTTCCATGATTGGAATCAAGGATGCCAACTGCAGTGGGCTTTCATAAATAGGAAAGCAGGAATCCAATCTCAGAGGTATCATTTGGCAGAACCCTCTTCTTTCCTCATGAACCATTGTCTCTCTGGCTCTGGAAATGCCCCAATGCTTACCCAGGCAAGGGTCCACAGCAGTCTTCCAACCACAGGCCATGGATGCTAGTTTGCAGTGTTGGCACTTTATAGTTCTATTCATCAAGATTTGCATGTGGTTTAGAGAAGCTATAACTCAAATGTCACACTGGCCACTACACCTCTCTCCCTCCACAACAGAATTAGGACTTGAGCATTGGAGAGTTCCCCCACAAGCCTAACGCGTATAAAGAAAATAATAAAATGAAACCAAAGGCCAAATCAGCAAAAAGCAATTGGGACATTTAATTTTATTTCCTTTATTTGGAGTTTAACAGCTAGTCACTGTTTCTGATTAAGAAACTTCTGAGCGGGAACAAGGGCCTTTAAAAAGAAACACGTTGTGTTTTGGCAGAAAAACTTAATGACTTAGAACATAAACCTTTGTCACAGGAGCAGAAGGCCCTGATGTTAGAGAGAGGCCAGGCTGAGCGCAGTAACTCATGGTGGAACTCTTCATCTTGTTCTCTCTGCTCAGTCCAGGAAGCAGGGGGCCTGGAGTCGACTTCTCATATAAATTAGCTGGCTCTATTGTGTCTAAGGGGAGGCCTATTTATTTTCCTAGACTGAAGCCAACCTTGAACTTGGTGAGAATCCTGTGCAGAGATGCAGGGGAGGAGAAGGTAGTGGTATCTGAGAATCTGGTGAATTTCTCTTATAGGTTGGGAAACGGTGCCAGATGGAGGACATCTGGTCAGTTTGGGGGGCTGTGGGGGTAAACCGTGGTGCTTGAAGTATGCCATTCTCATTCATACATCCTTCGTTTTTATTGAGAACCTTCCACATTTCAGACATGACGCCAGGCCTGGGGATATTGTAGTTGAATAAGGTGCTCTTGGAACATGCAGACTGATGGGGCAAACCATTCCATAGCCAGATAACTACAGTTTATTATGGTACATGTCATTTTTTTAAGTTCAGTGGGAATACAGGAGAGGGAAAAATTCATTCTGCTACAGCTGGGGGTGGGGACAATGGAAGCCTTTATAAAGAAGGTGATATCTGTGATGGATCTAAAAGAATGAGTAGAAGCTCGTAGAGTAAAAAGGAGGAAGGACATTTCAAGCAGGAGAAAAAGCAGATCCTTCTGAAAAATGAACATATATTGCTGAATTGGCCTGGAGTCAAGGATACTCTGCATGGGGGGTTCAAGATTGTATAGGGCGTTTGGATTGAAGTTATGATTTTGGAGGTCCTGGGGTACTATGTTAAGGAGTTCCATCTTGATTCTACAGGTGGGTAGTAGAAATCTGGGGAAGGGCTTTGAGAAGGGAGTTCCACGCTTGCTCTGGTAACTGTGTAGAGGTGGGTTAAGAGGCTGGTGAAAAGTTACAATGGTAATCAAGATGAGAGAGTGTGAGGTTCTGAATGAGTGCTGGGGTTGAGAGAAGGGAGAAAGTTAATAGTTTCAAAAATGCATATCTGGGGATAGATTGGAGGTTGAAGACGAAGGAGAAAGATGAAAGTCTTGTTTCTGTCTTTTTGGAAATCTTGCCTTGTACTGTTCTTCTTTTTCCTCCCCTTCTCTCTCTCCTCTCTTCTTCCTTGCTCCAACCCTCCACCTCTTACACCCACTCCTCTTCCTCCTTCTTCCAAGTTCCAATGACATCTAATATACATCTTATTTTCCCCAGTGATTTGCAAAACCTCAGGACAATGGAGGGCTGCATATCCCAGGTCCTTAGGAATCCCACTTCATACCCAAAGAACCACACTCTTCAGCTACAAGCAGACTGTTGATGTAGCCAAAGAGGCCACTGAATAGAATTCCCCAGAAGATCCTCTTTGCTCACTGTAGCAGGCCTCAGTACATTGCATGCTCAGTACATGTCATCAGTACAGTTGGGGGTGATGGTGGTGGTGATGATGTGTACACTTCTGGAGCTCTAATGGGATCTACTTCCTAAGCTGCCAGTCTAGTTTGCTTCCTATATTTATATCCTAGCTCTCTAATGAAGTATCACAAACCACATGGCTGAAAACAACAGCAGTGTATTGCCTCACAGTTCTAGAGACTAGAAGTCTGAAATCAAAGTTTTGGTAGGACTATGCTCTCCCTGGTGGCTTGAATGGGAAAATCTTTCCCTCCATCTTCTAAGATTCTGCCAGTTCTTGGCAATCCTTGGCAACCTTTGACTTGCAAATGTATCATTCCAACCTTTTTCTCCCTTGTCATGTGACCATCGTCTTCCTCTGTGTCTCTACGTTTTCATGTGGTGTACTCCTTTCTTGTAGGGATACCAGTCATATTGAATTAAGGGCCCACCCTATTATAATATGACATAATCTTCACTAATTATATCTTCAATGACTCTAGTTCCAAATAAGGTCACATTCTGAGGTACTGGGGATAGGGACACAAAATATCTTTTTGGGGGACACAATTCAACGCATAACAGTCCTTAATACCCTTTTTGCTTTTTCTGGGAAGATCAGAATTCATTAAACAACTATGAACTGAGGTACTCTTATTAGTGAGTATATTTTAAAATTGGGCTGAGGTGGGTATTGATAACCCAGAAGTCTTTCACAAAACTGAAAATAGCCTTTCACATGTCTTCAAATAAATGTATCTAAAAGGTTTGGTTCTAGACCTCATCTAGAGATCATTTTGGGTCAGGGTATGGACCCAGAGTTCTACCTGAATTTGTGGCTTGAATTTCAGCTCATGGCATATAATCAAATACCCCGACCTCTGGTGATTTTTTTGTGAGGTTATGTGTATACATATACATTTGTGAGCTCAAGAAACCTGGGTGCATCAGGGACAGCTGTAGTGGTGCCCCATGCTTAGCGACTATTTCCTGTGTCCTTCAGATACCAGGACACTATCTGCATCCCTAGCTTACTTTTTAGTTTTAAAAAAATTCAAGGAAAAGCCATTAACAAAAACAGAGAATATGGGGCCTTTGCTTTTGTGGTAGATGAAATCCAACTTCTATCCTGACCACAAAACCATCCCATGGTCTCTACACTATAGTTAGGGAAAGAGTTCATTTTTTTTTTTAAAGCAACAGTGTTACAAGTTGGGAGTGGACCATTCACTCTGAGTTAATACGAGTTATCATTATAAAACAACTCAGAGCAGGATGGTTTAAATGCCACCTACATTTCAGATGAGTTCCTGTGGCTGACACTTATGCCTGAGAAGTTGTAACCTGTGTGGAGGTGGGGCAGTACCAGTTTCTAATTCTCCCAAAGATTTGTTATGGACACTCAGAGGTCTCTGCTCTCATGGAGAGATCTCTGCTCCCTCTATGAGAGAGATGCCGAATGAGTAAACATCTTATACATAAGAGAATTTCATAGCAAATGTTGTAGGAGATGCCTCTAGTGTCCATGCCCAATCCCTTTGGCCTATCTCTGATTGCAGCCTGTATCCTTGGTGGACACTCCCATGTGAGCTCAGATTTTCCAGGAGCTTACACTCTCCCGCGTCCAGCCTGCCTCCTGTGTCTCCTGCCTTCTGCTCTAGGGTTTTCTCAGATGCCTCTCCAGATATCCTTGGCCAGAATCAGGCAGCAGTGAGGGACAATTCATGTTTCCAGGGGAGAGCCTCAACTAACAGGGGGTACTAAGAATTGGTGTGTAAATATTCCAGTCTCCCAACCTTTAAGGTGGACAGTGTCAGGCTGTGTTCTGAAGCCTTGTCCTCTTGGGAGTATGACTGGAATAGGACATCCTTTGCCTATACCACAGACTGTGATAATAGATGTTTATACTGACTTTCTTCTTTGCTCCCTTCCCTACCCTTGCTTCCTGGGATCAGCTATCAGAAAAATGACCCACCAACCCAAGTCTTTGCCTCAGGTTTTTCTTTTGAGGAATCTCAGACTTTAAGATGCACTTGATGAAGGAAATTAAATATACATAGTGACAGAGAGTTGGGAGGGAACTACTCTACCTAGAGAAGCTTCCCAGAAGAGATGATAAGCAAATTGGGTTAATTACTAGGCTCTTCAATGAAGGAGACCTGCTTGAATAGTCATCAGGGACCCTTGTGTTTTTGGTTTGGGGAGATAATTGTGACAGTAACATTCAGATTTGGGTTAATTACTACCCTCCAACCACCACCACCACCAAATACCAGTATCCTCCAGTGGACAGCAGCCCCATTGGGCACTACGGCACCTGCCAAAGGTGATGGTGTTTTCCTGACTAGAGAGACATCAAGAACCATCCCTTCCACAGATTGTCACCAGAAAGCATATCCCCAAGGACAACCAAGGAAGGCTCCATCTTAGTGTGGTTCTAAACAAAGGGTTTGGGGCATCTTACCATAAGAAAGGCAAAGAATCTGAAATGTTCTAGAAGGCAGCCTGGGAGATGTACTAAGACGGAAGGGAAAACCGAGAGCCTCGGGTAAGTGAGAACACTGGCGTGTTGACACCGAGGCAGGGGATACCACCTGTGGGGGGCCAGAGACCAACCGGCTATCAATGCCAGCTCTTCTCCCTCATTAGGGCTGTGTAGGGACATTTGAGGAAATTCCTGGAGGCATTGGCTTAAGCAGAAGTGCTTTCATCTCTGCAACTCCTAACCCTTCACAGCCAATGACGTCACTGTTTCCAATGCTTGTCTGACCGGCCCTCTGTTTCCAGCTCCCTCTCATGAGCAAGGCCTTAGATGGCAGGGGGGCAGGGCACACAACCAGCTAGGGCCGGTTTCCACACCACACTTCCCGGTACCCTGGAACAGGCAGGCCTTTGGAAACAGTTTAGTAACTGGGATCTAAAATTAATTTTCCATTCCACTATTCTTCTCAGTTTGGCTGCCAGTGTGCTCACCCTGGAGTCTTTCTGGTGACCTTGCTTACTGCTCCAGCTCTGGGATTTTTTAGTCTGTAAAGAATGACCTCCACTCAGATAAATCACAACCGGCATGTCTGAAGGTCAAGCTGGTGCAAATGTAGCTAACCTTACACACCAGGTCGTTTCTTACACATTGCCTGCAAATTACTTCTTTTGGCTTATTGTTTTGGAGGAGGCAGTCACCTTCCACCATCCTTCCCATCTGCTTGTTCACTGTTTGGTAATATGGCCTCTAAACCCTGTAAACGTTAATTTCCCAGCATTGCTCCAGTCCCTTAGTGACATATCCAAACCTACAAACATATTGCAGGAGCTTACCATTGAAAGAATCACCTGCAACATGAAGATTCTCTAATGATCATAAAACATTCCACACACACGTCTGTTCTGTGACCTCTCCTTGGCAGGTCCTCGGCATGTAGATCTGTTAGTCAAGGCTGCCCATGTCCACTGTCAACTTCATTTCCCACCATGTGACCTGCCCTCATTGCCACTTCAAAGCCAGGCTCTTTGCTGCCATGTCTTCCTGCTGGAGCTTTGCCTGATGTTTGGATTTTTTTAACACTGAATTTTCACAAAGTGGAACTCATTTATACGGTGATATTTGCTTTGGCTTGATGGTTCTCTAGTAAACTCTGGACCATTAGTGAGAGGTCAGTGTGTTAAGCGGAGGGAGTTCAGAAAATAGGTTTTCTTAATTTGGCCTTCCCACTTCTTTCTCTTTGTTATAAATTTGGTTCTTCATATTAAAGTAACACACAGTTGTGAACAAAAGTTTGACTGCCTGCCTACTACCCAGAGGTAACTATGGTTAAATCTCTTATGCGTCCTCCCAGAAATTATACATTGAAATAAATACAGACATATTTAATATAAATTGGATTTTTACGCTACGTACTCTTTTGCAGCTTGCCTTTTCTTCCCTTTCAACAGTACCTGTCTTCATTGTAGTGGAAGCAAAATACTCTGGAATTTTTTTCCTGCCTTCTTTTCCTGTTGCTATCTTTTGTGAAAATCCCAAGTGGTCTCTAGAGGGGGAACTCAGGTGGACAGAATTAGGAGAGACTCGATCAGCACTCAGGCTTTGGATGGAACAGGGTTAATTTGTAGGCCAAGAGGCAGGTGTCGGAAAATATGTCTGGAACCAGGATGGGCTCTGGAGGATATGAAGAGAGGTGAGACGGGTAGTGATCCACTCAAGATTGGTGTATCTGAACTCACTGCAGTGGGCAATGACCACAGGGGGCCCATTCTACTTTCTTTTTTTCCCCCCCACTAAATAGTGGGAAAGGTGTCATATCTGCATAGTAATAGCTTCTGCATGGTACAATGTTAGACAGTAGGACAAAATATATAATAATAATTGCTACCATTTACTGGCCACCTGGTTTTCAGAAAATGCTTATACAAGGCCTACTCCATATTCTGCACTGCGTGTGCGTGACCCCAAATGCCACCAGGTAGATGACATCAGCCACATTTTACAGTTAAAGGGAATGAGGTGTAGAGAGCTTATACAATTTGCCCACAGCCTGGAACCTTGCATGAGGTAGAACCTTGCTCAAACACCAAATTGTCCGTCCCTGGAATCCATACGTTTTCTGTCCCATCGCATTGACTACCATAAGGTGATATCCTTTTTGAATTAAAAAAAAAAAAAAGTTTTTGAGAAGGAGCAAGGCATGTTAGGCGAGCATATAAGATTTGGGCGTTAAAGTTCAGTCTTACTCCCTGCTTCCCATTAGCTCACACCTGAAGCCAGAGACCCTATCAGAAGAGTCTGTTAACCCCACAGAAACCAAGTGTAGAAGCCATGCAAAACTCACTAAATTCCTATTCACTGCATGTAGTCTTAGCAACTCTTGGGAAATGTTGGTTTGATTTAATGGAAGGTGTTTGTGACCCCGTTAAAGTGAAAACGGAGGTTGGTGGACATGAGTCTTATCTTCTCAGTCTTGGTGATGTCACAGTCCCCCTGCCTGATTCTGATCTATTTAATTCCAGTCGTGTCCTTAACGTTTAACTGCTCGAGTTGTTTGTCAGAGGAATGTGGTCATTTTTTAATTTCTAAGGACAATATACATTGATTTAATGTTATACCTCAAGAAACAGCCCAAGAGACTTTTCTCAAGAAAGAAATATGGGCGTATGCATGAAATCTATCTGGACAGTTGATTGCATGCAAGGGTGTCCACTTTTGGGCTGAGACCAAGCGTCTCCATCTCTGTTCTGGCCAAGGAACAGCTCTGGTTTCCCCAGAGCGCCGGCGAATAACGGCAGCCTGACCATCTCTGTTGGTGCAGAAACTTCTGAGATCCAATTTGTCCCATGAAAGCAAAGAGGGTGTCTGGGTGGAGTGGCTCAACCATCCGACGCTGCTCAGCAGCCTTCTACAGCCCGGGTATGGTAATGCCCAAGCCCAGCAGCGAATAACCTAATCAAGCCGTTCAAGGGAACAGAAGCCCTCTGCCCTGTTTGATTTCTTCCCATAATGATATAAAGTGCGGTTTAATGAAGTCAGAGGGGTCCTGGGCCTCTCGGCACAGTCAGGCCTTGGGAGGCAGCACTACTGAGTGCGTGCTGTTCATTTCCAGCCTGCCGCCACCGCCCAGCCGTGGAGGAGGGCCCTCGCATGAACTGCACTGTAGCCAGGGCTTTCTGGGGCAGTTTTCCGGTGGCGGCAGCCCCGCCTGCATTTTGTCTACATAAATTAGACCTTGTGCAGCATATTGGCCTGTCAGGGGACTAGGAAGAAACTGTATATTGTTTCTGGCATCCCTGAGCCCTTCTGCCCCTGACATCTGCTGCGCCTGTGACAGGGAATACATTCTTGACTCATTATCCGAGCAAGTGGAATCCCACCCTGACAGGACCATTAATCAGAATCAAGCAGTCCAGCAAATAAAAAAGAGAGCGAGCAAGAGAGCATGTGAGTGAGAGAGACTGACTACAGAAAAGAAAAGAGACACTTTCTAACTTTGGCTTTGGTGTCATTCGGGAGTCTGGACAACTAGCAATCTATCTTTCTGAGTGACAGACCTGATGGATGGCATTATTTATGCTTTTGTGTATTAAAAGACAGCTCTGGCACCGGCTTGTCATTTTCACAGAGGTTTACAAAAAGTTGAAATTTAATTTGGAGGAAAAGGAGGGCAGGGATCAGAGGAGGCGGGCGATTTGACAGTCTGCAAAGACGAGGGCGGGAGCTGAGGGCATGTGAGTCTGGGGATCGCTGGACGGAGGTGGGCAGTGGACGCTGTAGCCTGGGCGGTGCACGTAGGTGGACTCGCGGTGGGCGTCTCTGGCGTCCGGGCAGACCCTGGATCTCTGGGGCTTTGCAATTGCATTCAGCGTGTGTTCATCATTTTATTGAGATGAATGTTTGTGTTCCTGCTGAGAAAAGATGGAAATGGAAAATATACCGGCACGCTTGGAATGGGATTTTACACACATGTGTGGAGAGATTTTAAATGCTTATTTCCAAAACTAGGGAAGTGCCCCGAACTGGGACTTTGGCAAAATATTGGTGGTGCTGCCATTCAGTACACAGGTAGTACTGGGTAACAAGTGCAAGTCATTTCCCTAATTGCCTTGATTAAGCCACTGGGTGGACCTGCGGATTACACTTTCACATTCACGAGGATGTGCATGAGTGTTGGGTGGTAAGGGATGTGGAGATGGGTAGAGGAACACCAAATGTGAGCACACAATTCTCACACTCTGTGTGTCATTCCTATGACCTAGAGGAGGACACAGGAGGGAGAGGAATAAAAGATATAACTAAGAGGTTACAGCAATGCATAGTAATTAAGTAATTAATTAAAAATTAATTAATTTTTCCAGCTTTATTGGGCTATAACTGACATACAACGCTGTGTAAGTTTAAAGCACACAGGGGCGCCTGGGTGGTTCAGTCGGTTAAGTGTTTGCCTCTTGATCTCAGCTCAGATCTTGATCTCATGGTCATGAGTTCAAGCCTCCTGATGGGCTCTGTGCTGGGCATGAAGCCTCCTTAAAAAAAAATATGTAGGGGCACCTGGGTGGCTCAGTTCCTTAGGCCTCCGCCTTCCACTCAGGTCATGATCTCACAGCTCATGAGTTCAATCCCTGCATCGGGCTCTGTGCTGACAGCTCAGAGCCTGGAACCTGCTTCATATTCTGTGTCTCCCTCTTTTTCTCTGCCCCTCCCACACTCATGCTCTGTTTCTCAAAAATAAATAAACATTAAAAAAAATTTTAGGGGCGCCAGGGTGGCTCAGTCGGTTAATCGGCCGACTTCAGCTCAGGTCATGATCTCACGGTCTGTGAGTTCAAGCCCCACGTTGGGCTCTGTGCTGACGGCTCATCGGAGCCTGGAGTCTGCTATGGATTCTGTGTCTCCCTCTCTCTCTTCCCCTGCTCACATTCTGTCTCTATGTCTCTCAAAAATAAATAAATGTTAAAAAATTTTTTTTAATTAAAAAATAAAAATTTTTAATTAAAAACTGAAGTGTACATTGTGTTGTCTTGATATGCTCATATATTGTCAAATGATTACCATCATTGTGCTAGTGCTATACCTCTATCACGTGACAAAATTACCATTTCTTCTTTGTCATGAGAACATTTAAGATTTACTGTCTTACCAGGTCCCAAGTATATGATACAGTATTGTTACGTACAATCACTGCAATGCATATTTCTAACCTTCATTCACAATGCTATGCTCTTGAATGCTTGAACACTTGGCTATCTCCAAAGACATCTGCTTTTGAATCCACCAGCTAAAACACATCATTTGCTTGAAATTAATAACTCCAAAAACTTCCAGTCCTTGTGTTGTTCTCTTTATCTATGCCTGCCATGCTGGCATGTCATACCTTTTCCCATAGGGTCCCATACATGGGGTGGCTCCAGCACCTGCAGCATTCCCTGGCATGGCAGCAAAGCCCCACCCCTGGTTTAGGAACCATGGACGGGACACAGCCTGAAGCTCAAGTGGGCCCAGTGTCAACCTCCAGCCCAACCATCAGCCGCTCTTCTTCTTCCTGCCTCTTCCTCCTTTCCTGGAAGGAGGTGTATGGGTTCCTGCTCATTTGCTGTGCTTTTGCCAGAATCTCCAAGAAGTTGTCAGCTCTCGGCTTTGACCCCGGAGGATCATGGGGAGGTGAGAGGATCATTTATACCCCCCAAAGAATATACAGATGGCATGAAAGCAGAGGGCAAAGTTGCTACAAGGTAGACTATTTCATGTTGGGGTTCGATTTAGTCTTAAAGAGAGGGCTTGGGTGAGGATAAAAGTCTAACATGAATAACTGTATCATAACAGCAGCCTTCCACTCTAAGGATAGGGTCATGTACTCCTGACTCCAATGAGCAGGCTGGTCAGAGACAGTTAGTGCCTGCATTAACAGACATTAGACCAACAGTTATCTAATCAAGAAGTTGATGTCAACTACCAAACTGAGTGTAACAATCATGACAAAGAATTTCTTTTGAGAGGAGGAGTTTATAGTTTTGTCATGAGGATTTAGACCAGCTACACCACCCCGTTTGTTGGCTTTGTTGTCAGAGAGTCCTGGGTTCTAATGTCAGCCCCGCCACTTTTTAGCCTTCCAGTTCTCAGTGTCCTTATCAATAAAGTAAGGATAATCATACTCAGTTCTTTGAGTTGCTAAGATTGAATGTGAAAATAGATGTAAATTGTATCATTAAAATGCTGGTGCATAGTAGAAGCTCAAGGAACATCTCAAACATTTCTTAAAGGGAAGAACAGTGAACTCATCTCCAATGACTTAATTAATCAGTGAACACTGAAGGGCCTCAGTTCCTTCATTGGTAACATGGAGATGATCATATTTTCTTTAGAGGGCATTAAGTTAGAGATATTTCATAGAAAGTGCCTGGTCTAGCACAGGGTTTGGAGCACAGGGTGTTCGAAAAAAGCATCTATTACTACAGCCATTGTCTGGCTCTCAGAAACAGGTTTGCACAATTGGACTGGGCATTGACCCAAGGAAAGAATCTATATGTAGCATAGATTATGTCCCCAACCTCAAGTGTTCTTTAGGGAAAGCCTACCTAAATAGATTTGCTTCTCTACATTTTTCTTCCAGCTGAATATTTAAGTATACTGAAAGTTTCAGTCACTCTTGACAAGGATAAATAGAAAGAAAGGAAACTGAAGGCTGGGCACAAAGGGCATAAAGTAGAAGCAACAAAAGAATGGCACAGGGATTTCTGAAATGCTGCTTTAAGAGAAGAAAATAAAGTGTAGCCGAAATAAATCTGGCCTTTAGAGCACATTCTTGGTCCTCCTAAGAAGGTGGGGTCTGAGACTCGGAGGAGAGGATGGGCAGGGGTAGGCCAGGGGGTCCTGCGGTGCTCTTGCATGAAGTTAGCAAGGGTGGAACAAGGGCCCTTTGGGGAGCAAGGGGGAGCACTGACAAAGCCTGACTTTTTCCAGTGTAGGAGTCCAAGTTCCTCTTCACCTCTAAGTCTATGGTGGGATCCAGGAGGAGGGAGTCAATAGTTGAGTCATTATAGACAAGACCTTGAACATCTGGATAGAGGAGCAGCCACAGAGGGGAAAAAAACCTGTTGATATCTGTATTATTTGTGACTAATTAAAAGACATTTTTATGTATCCCACTGAAACTAAGATCTTGAAAATATTCCAGTTTGGGGCAGCGGGTGGGGGGGAGATGGTAGAGTAAATGGAAATCAACTGTAAAGTAGCCACTCATAATAATTAAACATCTGCAAAATCTTTTGATAGTTTCTTTAGTATATTGTCTTCATTATTTTAACAAGTCTAAAAATACTCTTAAAAAATGCTTCCGTTATCTTCCTTGTCCCTTCTATTTTTCTCATAATATTTTAAGCCTCTCATTTACAAATTCTCTTACTATAGAGATTTCATAGCTTGAGAAAGAAAAACTACAGACATTGTCCTGTTATTTTCCTGGTGGCGTAGATGGGTAACACTCTGTTAAATAGGTCACCCAACAGCTAGTGGGATAGTAGATGTGTCACCAGACATTCTGAATCTTCTCTGGACTAGTCCTATGATCATAAGCCAACAATTTAACCAATCACCCCTCTCCCTGTGCCCTCCCCAGATAGCAAGCTTTGGTCATGTATTTTAAAATCCTGATATACTGCTTTCATGGGTTGTTGAAAAATTCATGCAAATTTCTTAGCACAGTGTCTGGCTCTTCCTATAAATGGTTTCTATTCTTAATTATCACATTCCTATGACAGCAGTCATCAAGTACAAATGGAAAGTCTAGAGCTGATATGTTTTACTCGAGAGAGGGTAAGAGAAAAGCCAAGCAGAGTTGGACAATGAGGTAAACCATCTCAGGAAGACATGCTACCATAATTTATTTCCATATGGCAGTTAGCTGATCTCTCTACCTTGTGCCAGGGATGTGGAGGTGAAAAGATACAGTCCTTGCCCTTATAGTCCAGTGGAGGAAATAAACATACAAACACGCATTCCCTTTGGGGACAGACACAAAAGGAAAGAGGGATCTGCAAAGAAACACTGCCTACAAAGCCTCTGGGGCTGTCTCATATGGCCCTCTCTTTGATATTTGGACAGCTAGGATCGGTATGGTCCTTTGCTACCAAGAAAATTGAACTCTTTCTTGCTTTCAGCCCAGAAGTTCTAAGTCCTCCGTATCCTCCTAGGACAAATCTCTATTAGGCAGGCAGCTTGCTTCTGAGTCCCTGAAGTTCATTTGGTGGACTCAGCTGTTTGTGAAGCCCAGGGGAGTTATTCATTAACGTTGGTAAGAAATGCTTGACTAACATCTGGCTTGTTGGGGGCTGGGCTTAATTCTACTTGGAACAACACCAATATTAGTTCTGCTTGGATTAACACCAGCACTAATGATGACATAAGACTCTTACTTCATTAGCCTGATGAAGGGAAAATCTTGCATGTTCAGCCCGAGCCAAAGAATAGAGCCCAGGTCCAAAACTCAGGAGCTGAGCCTAATGAGTGAATCAAGCTAACTGGACAGAAGAAATGACCCAAGCATAGAGGGGAGGCACAGTGGTATGTTGCAAGGGATACCCTGAGCCCAGACCGATGTGTTCAGAACACCTAAGTGTTTTAGAAGTTAGAGGGATTGAAGGCATACTGACTAAATCTCATTTTTCAAGGATAGTTACAGCAACCAGAGAGTTGCTTTGGTTTTTATATATCAAATGTTCAAATGCCTACTGATAAGGGGAGAAATGGCCTGTGCTCAGGAAATAAAACCATCAGCAGTTTGATTTAGAGTCTCTCTCTTCCTCCCTATGCCCTCTCTCTATGATTGGGCTCAAACACATATCCACTTAAAGGCACAGTTTTCCCGTTTTCCACTCAGACTGCAAGTATTTAATAGGCCTGTGCCATGGGTCTTGTGAGGTACCAGAGCTATAGAGACAGATGAGGTAGATGTGGTGCCCTTTATGGAACTCAGACTACAGTCAAGGGCATATTGACAAGGAAGCATAAAACAGCCTACTGAGGTCCTGCTGATGGAAGAGAGCCTCACTCAGACTTGGGCAGGACAAGGAGTGGGAGAAGGAACCCCCTGAGGCTGGAATGGATAGGAATTATTCAGCACAATGATGCTCTGGCAGAGAGAATGGCTATTGAAGACCCTTCAGAAGATGGTGCCTGGGGGCTGTGGGGACAGAGAGCCCTCCTGTGCGTTCTGAACCAGAACTGGGAGTAGTGAGGGCAGAATGTAAGAAACCAGCGGGAATCTAATCATATCTATCAGTTGTATAAGAGGGTTTATCACCATCTTCGTCTCAGATGACAGCTTTGCGACTCTAACCTAGAAGCAAGGTCAGAAATGCACTGCAGAGAAGATCTGTGAAGTCCTACCAGCCCACACATTCTTACTATTCTTTCTCACGTTTCAGATATTTAGTAAGCTTGTGGCTTTGTGCTTTGAGTTCAGATTCTGCTATACTTCCATCTTCATCCTAACCTGAAAAATAACAAATGTAGAGAGCTGTGGTTGAGGTTTTGCTGTCATTCTGACCCAGGTGGAACCAGGACACTCACCACAGGCAAGATGGCTGCCAGCCCACAGAGCCCTCTCGGGTCAGAAGCTCCCCTTGGAGAAAAGAAGCTCCTTCCTTGGGGTTTGGCCACTTTCTTGATACTTGGCTGTCTGCAGTCATCCAATGCTCAGCCCCAACTTAATCAAGTTTAATTCATCTCTACTGCTTGACTGACATTTATGTCTCTGCTGCATGCTTTTTTTTTTTAAACTTCACTTATTTTGAAAGAGAGAGAGAGCTGGAGACGGTCAGAGAGAGGTAAAGAGAGAGAATCCCAAGCAGGATCAGCACTGTAAGTGCAGAGCCTGATGTGGGGCTCGATCCCATGAACTGTGAGATCATGACCTGAGCCAAAATCAAGAGTCAGACCCTTAACTCACCAAGCTGCCTGGGTGCCCCATTTTCTTTTTACTTTTCTTTTTTTTTTCCCCTGAGTCTCCACTGCATGTTTATGCAAAGATAGAACTGGGCCACTGTTTTAAGTAATAGAGACAGTCAACAAACTGGCTGTGACCATTTTATCTGCTGCCGTTAAGTGCTTCCAATGCCACAGAAAGTATTTCCCCTTTTATTTACATATTGTATTGAGTCACTAGCAGTAAGTGAATCAAATAGCCCCACAAGCGCAGCCCGGGCTCCAAATCTATAGCAGCCAGCAGAATTCATTAGTACAGGGAGAGGCGGCAGTCTTTTTACAAAACCAAATATCTAGTTACAACAAGATTCGAAGACTACAGCTTAATTCCTCTGAACAAACAGAAAACAGTTTGCTAGTAAAACTTCGTTGAGTTTATTACAATTGACAATATTAAAATTAAAAGAAAAAATTGTTTTTGCTGGCTTTGCTTTTCCCTGACCTGATGAAATGGAAAGAGACAGTAGGTAAAAGAGGGTGATT
Source organism: Paguma larvata (assembly GCA_030068075.1). Classification (NCBI taxonomy): domain Eukaryota; kingdom Metazoa; phylum Chordata; class Mammalia; order Carnivora; family Viverridae; genus Paguma; species Paguma larvata. Next base: position 7,163,944 of record CM057823.1, read on the forward strand.
TTGTTTGTGTTTTTGTCTCTGTGGCAGAAAGCTGAAGTCTGAGGCCTTTGCCTGTTCCCTTGGCAGTGAGAGGGCTGGGAGGGGGGTGGCTGGGAGCAGTCACAGAGTGAATTCTGGGCTCTGAGTTCTCTTGTTTTTTTGGCCCCTCAGTGGCTGATAGTCCCTGAACAGGAGGTTTCCACTGCCCTGTGGCAGCCCTAGGTAATAAAGGAAAATGGCTATAAATGATTAGTGGGGTCTCTGCAAATGTAAAATTTAATGAAGACATCAAATGAAAAAAAAATAGAAAGTCCAGTTTTAAATCTGAGTTTTCTTGGCAGTAAAAAAATCTGTGCTATGAGGTCTGGTTTAGGAGGTGAAAGGATCAGTTTAGATTTGGAACAAGGAGCAAGAGGTTTGAAGGAGGTAATTGCTGTTGATTAAGAAAAGCAAGGTCAATTCTGAGTTCCCCATTTATAGAAGGCCATCTCAGATATTACTTGGGTTTCACGTGATGGTGAAGCTAATATTGCTTTCCAAGGGCTCTAATGTTGATGAAGTGTGTATATGAAATGAAATATATACATCATTTACTTAGTTCTTAAACTGTGTAAGTAGATACTGGCCATTCTTATAGAAGAGAAAAGTTGGGCTCAAAGAGATTAAGTAACACAGCGAAGTACTGAAACGGGGACTTAATTTGTCTGATTACAACACTTATTCCTTTTTCACTATACTTCCCAAAGGGCAAGGGGTGATGTGACAGGTTTTAATAAATACTTTATTTTTTAGGTAATCTGTGTAACCTCCCTTTTTCTGTTGTTTTCTGGAAAAAGGAAGTGGAAGGACCAATGCTATGTATTGTCCCACTGGATTGTCATTTGTGGGTAGATACCCCTCCTTCCACAGACTCTGGAGGGGTTCACCCTGTCCGTGTTCAGATACTGCCTCGCCCACCCCTTCTGCAAAGGGAATGCATGCGTGCACGCATGCACAGGCACACAGACATGCACATCTTTGAATGACATTTCACAATTATTTTTCATTATTCTGAATTCTCCCAAATTCCTAGATTTCTCCCCTGGCTACAGGAGAAGATACCAAAGGGGGTGTGCCTTCAAGGGAGGTGTAGAGATCATAGTCCCATCATGGTTATAATACTCTGGTTCCAAAGTACCCTCGAATTTTAGTTCTCATGCTCTGCTCTCCTTCTGGGGTGCAAGTAGAACACAATTTGGAATTATTTTCTGAGTCGACTAGCATAAGTCTGATGGTTTTTGGTCTTGCATATTGAATGTTCTCATGATCTATACATTCTGGATGTTGGCAAGGGTTAGGTCCTCCAGGGCCTCCCTCTCTGCAGACTTTTGGTACTTGACTCACATGCTAATCTAACCTATCTGTATGACTTTCCTAGAGCTGCTGTAAAATATACTATAAGCTTGGCGTCTTAAAGCCATAGAAATCTATCCTCTCACAGTTCTGGAGGCCAGAAGTCTGAAACCAAGGTGTCAGCAGGATCTTACTTCCTCCAGAGTCTCTAGGGGAGGAGCCCTTCCTTGCCTCTTCCAGTTTCTGGTGGCTGGTGGCTTGTGCTGTTTCTCTCTTTGCTCCATCTTTATTCACCTTCTCCTCTGTGCATCTGTCTCAAAACTTCCTCTGCCTTTCACCTAGGAGGATACCTGTGATTGCATTTAGGGTCCACTTCCCCCAACCGCACCCCTCCCCCCAAAAAAAAACCCAGGAAATGCTTCTTCTCTAAAGATCCTAATTGTAATCACATCTTTTGCCATATAAGGTAATATTCTTAGGCTCTGGAGGCTACCATTCGGCCAACTACACTGTCTCTGCTTCTTGCATTATCCCCACTTCCCACCATCAATCCTTGCAGTGTGGCATGTCTGGTCCTTCTTGAGCCCCATTGTTGAGTGATTTATGATCTACTGTTCCAAGGGGCAATGGAGCACATGTGTGCCTGACACTGGTGGCCACCCTCACTGTCTTCGTCTGTTTGTTTTTCTTTCTTGTCAATCAGATGTTGCATTCCAAAATGCAAAATCAGAGCCTATGGTCCCTCATCCAAGGGACTGTGATGTACTGTATCTCCCCTCACTGATCCATCCCATCCTTTGCCCTGCAATAGCAATGGCGACCTTCCATGGCAACATCATCCAGGCAATACCAAATACTGCAGTACTAACCCAAAATATCCTTGGTCCCAGGTGAGGAACATCAAGAAAGATTAGGAAAAGAAGCAACTAGTATATTAAAGACTATTTTTATCTTCCTTAAAACCAATGATTTCCCCTGAACTAAAAGGCATTAGACACAACGTGTGACAAATAGAAAATTTTAGAAAATAAAAACCTTCCTGGTAAAGAAGTCTCATGGTAGGCAAGAAGTTCTCTAAGATCAGGGATGGAAGAGAAACACGATCCAGCAATAGCAATTTAGACCCAGAGTCAAGAGGCCTAGATTCTAATCTTAATTCTCTCACCAATGAGTTATATACCTGGGAAAGTTGCTGTATCTTTCTGGACCATAGGTGACTCAACTATAAAATGGGTTAATGGTGTCAGCCTTGCTTGCCCCACAAAGTTATTGTGAGGCTTACAAGACAGATCTAAGAACACTTTGAAAAACACCGCATACAATGCTTGTCTTCCTTCTAGCAAGCAGACAGGAGTTTGGGCTTGCTTCATATAGATCAACCTCCACCTTGGCTCTGGGATGCCTGCTGCCTCCTATCCACCTTCTCCTCCATCAGTCCTTGGATTTGGAGTCTGCAGACATTGACATGAATCTTATCCTTGCTCTTCATGTGTGTGTGAGACTGCAGGTAAATATCACTATATTTGAACCTAAGCTTTTTCTTCAGTAGAATAGGATTCTCATCCTCCTCCAATTTAACCACATAAAATCATATGTGGACAAAGCCCTTTTTGAAATTACAAAGCACTATACAGGTTAAAGTTCATGTTATTGAAATGACTGAATGCCCATCGTCCTTCTCTTCTGATGCCCAAACAACTGGTACAAGTCAAAAGGTGTAGACCTCTCACCCACGCTGGCCCTAGGAGCTCATGGTTGGTGTCATAGCTCTCCTTTACTCAGCATGACAATGGACATGGCATAGGGCAGAATGACATATCCAAGACTTGTCTTCTTTTGTGCATTGCACCAACTAAAGTAGTTTATCAGTCAGGTATACTGAATAAAGGACTATTTCTTTCTCGTGTCACAGTCTGAACCAGGGTGGAGCTATGACGGCTTCCATCCCGTGGCTCTGCCACAACCTCAGGCCTCAGAATGCTCCAGTTCGTTCTATGCATCCACCCAGTTGATGAACGATAGGAGAGAGTCTAGGGAGCTATATGGGAGGATTTAGAGGTCCATCCTAGGGATGGGATACGTCACTTCTACCTGTACCCCATGGACCAGAACTCAAGTACATGGCTTAATCTAACTTTAAGGCAAATGGGAAATGTAGCCCAGTGGTGTACTCAGTAGGAAAACCAGAAATACATATATTGGTGAGCCCTAGCAATCTCTGCCAGAATGGAATCCTTTAGGATGATTTAAAGATATTTAAATTAGGATCATTTTTCCTTGGTGCATAGCCAGAGAGAATACACTAAATCTAAAAGATATTAGGCATTACTCAAAGCAAGTATATGTGTGTGGGCACACACACATACATATTCCATACCTAATGGATGGGTGAGGTTCTGAGGACTTATGTGCATATAAGTCAATTTAAAATTTAAACACATTTCTTATAAAACCAAAGGAAGCTGTAGAGTGTATCAGTTAACATAGAAGATTTGGAGTCAGATAGCCTGGGTGCAAATCCCAAATCACCACTAACTAGATGACTAGCCTTGATAAAGTCACTTAATCTAGTGACTTTCAAACACTATTGGATATGCATTCACACATACATATATATACATACCATATATATACTTAATACGTATACATGTATATATGTATGAGTATATATAAACACATGTGTGTATATGTAAATATATGTGCTGTCGTGCATATATATAGGCCTAGTGGAATCAACTTTCAATTGGCTTTATAACTAGTGATGCATTATGACCTTCATCTGAAATCATTGACTCGATCTTTCATTTTCAATGAAAAATAGGCTTACTGTACCAAACAAAGACTCACAGAGATGTCACAAAGTGAGCATTTAATACCTGTCAGCAATTATGATGATGATGCCATTTTTATTTATTTATTTTTAAAAATTTATTTATTTTGAGAGACAGAGAGAGTGAGCAGGGGAGGGGCAAAGAAAGAAGGAGAAAGAGAGAATCCCAGTGCAGAGCCCAATGCGGGGCTCAATCTCACGAACCATTGGATCACGACCTGAGCCGGAATCAAGACTCGGATGCTTAACCAGCCAAGCCACCCAGGCACCCGGATGATGCTTTATATGATAGCTTGCCAAAATTCACACAACTAGTAAGAGGTAAAGACAGAATTTAAACAAGGAATTGTTGCCCTCTTTCCATGTTAACACGGTAAGATCATTTAATTATTCCTTTTTTCCCTCTCTTCATTCAGTCAAACAGGAAATATTTATTTAGTGCAAAATATACACCAGGCACTGTGATAGCACTGGGAATAGAATAATGAATAAATCATGGCTGCTGTTCTTATTCCGCTTGAATATCTAGAACTGTGCCGTGCATTACAGTGGCCACTCACCATATGTGGTTATTTGCATTTACATTTCAATTAATTAAAATAAAGTAAAATTAAAAAGGCATTCCCTCAGTCACACCAGTTACATTTCAAGTGTTCAACCACCATATGTGGCTAGGCAGCTGCCATATTTGACAGCGCAGGTATAGAACCTTCCCCCATCACAGGAAGTTCTGAAGTATGAAAAAAGTGCCTTGATCAAATGGATATATCCTTCAAACTGGGAAGATGAAGACTAAGAGAACTCACATGAAATGGCCTTCATCTTCTGGGGAGACTTGAGGATTTCTCAGACATTTCGGAGTGCCGCCCACGGATGCAGCTCACTGGTGCTCTCAGTTTGCCCTGTTCCCACATACCCAGACAGGTACCTTTTTTGTATGCATCTCTTTTGCTCTTTGCTGAGGGAGGTGTTTCTCACAGTACCTGAGCAGCTATGCTTGGATTAGAAAATAGAGCCCTATGCATGAGGAAACAGAAAGACATGACCAATTCTAAATACTGATATTGGTCCCAGGTGGAGTCACTGTCTGTGCAGCTTCCCAGCAGCTGGATAGAACAAATCCCTTTCTCTGAAGCCAGTGAAGCCAGATCTGGTGTTTCCCTGGAAGCATCTTGTCCACCAGAGTGAAGGTCTAGACAGTGTCTGCAGATGAACCTTACCCCAGGGGCTTGCTGAGCATGGGGCTATAGCCCCCTACCCATCACTGTGTGTCAACAGAATGACCAGATCCTTCTTCCTGTGGGAAATGGAACTTGCCTGCTCAGCCAAAGTTTGAGCCTAACCACTCCCATCCCCTACTTTTAAAGGTTAGAGTCTTTGGATATTCACCAACCAAACCCCACATTAATTTGGACAATTTTTCCTAGACATGTGGTCCTAATAGCTTCCTGATATACAAACCTACCAAAGCCTAGAAGCATCTATCCTGATATGTTATCCCACCAGAAGAGAGTAACCATGTCAGGAACTGCAGGGGAGCAGAAACGAGTCTGATTTGGGCATGATCACCTGGCGTGGATGGAATGCACTGTATTTAATGTAATGGAAAGAGTGAGCAGTTTGGAAACAGGCCTGGTTCAAAATCACAACAATTTATGAACTGAGAGCTTAAGTAAGTTACCCATTCATTCTCACCAATAGGCTTTTTGAACTGTAAAACAAGGATCAAAGTGGAAATGCAAGTTGTCTGGGATTTAATGAAGTAAACAGGTGTAAAGGGACTTACACATAGCTGATATAGCTTTCTTTTCTCCTTCTTCTCTGCTTCCTCTTCTAGAGACTTTCCTATCCTGGTCTTGGGTAACTCTGCCTTTGAACTAGGTGTCTCCATGTGCTCTGTTTCCCAGTCCCTACCTTTCAGAGAATAAAGGGGACCATCCAGAGATGCAAAAGCCCCATCTAAGTGAGGGCTGTTGTTTCATTGTCTAGCACAGTGCGGTGAAGCTCTGATCTGGGATAAGACTCATGCTGGGGTTTCTGTCTTTCACACTAAAGGATAAGAGCCTTTTGCCTCTGACGGCAAGTTCACATGAGACCATAGAGGTTATGGACAAGGAAAGCAGATTATGAGAAAGGAACCGTTATGGTTTATACAAGTCTGTTTATTTGGAACTCTGCAGAGAACAGACCTTTCATGTGGGGATGAGAAACGTAAATGAATTCCCCTTGGGAGGAAGTATGAGAGAGTTGGCAGATGCATTACTAGGGTCACACTGGTCCTTGTTCAAGTCTTTAAACACCCAAGCCCTTTCCTATCACATGATCCTCACATACACACTGACTCCTTCTGCCAGGAAAGTTCCTCTCCCCCGCAGTAGGTTTTTGGTCAAGCCCTATCTGACACTCATTCCTCAGCTCACAATGTGGCCATTCCAGATACTCCAATAAAAACCATGCTGCCTGCCAGTTCTTCTACCTCATACCACATGCTTTATTCATAACTTTTATGAAAATGTGGAATTACTATGTGTGTTCATTTGCATTATTATTTAATTTGTAGCTCTTAAACTGTACTATAAGCTCCACAAGACCACAGAAACATGCTCTAAGCATGAGGTCATGATTGACTTTTTGTCTTCTGTATACACCACAGAATTGTCCCTGGTCTCATGGCACAGTAGTCCTTGACAGCAAGGCAGTCATCGTCCAGGTGTCCGTTGGTCTTTTTTGTCCACTCACATTCTGAACTCTTGAGTTTTGATATAAGAAACTTAGAAGGGGGTGAGCTGGGATTGAAGAGTGAATTGATGTAGGCATTGGCAGACAAATCTGGAGAAAGAAGATTTCATGGGATGTAGAATTAACGTGTCAAATGATGACCTCACAGGGAACTGACAATCTCAATTAGAACTTAGGAGGAGCAGTGTAATTGCATAGCAGCTAGACCGTGTTGGGGGCAGCTTGCTAAGGGACCTGCTTGGTTTGCCTGCATTTACTTGTGGGAGAAACATTCCTCCTGGCCATGTCCTCTTAAACTTATGGCTGGGAATGTGCTTGGCCTGATTAACATTTATTGAATGAATGGCAGAGTTCAAATGGCTTTGAACTAAACTAGAAATTAATATATATATATATATATTAAAAAGCCCAGGAGAGTAAGGGCAGAACAGAGGTTTCACACACTTCGGTATAGATGGGAGCACCCAGCCTTGCACCACCAGCTGGCTTTTTGAGGAAGGTGGGGCTGGATGCTTTCTGAGGTCCTTTCCAATCAGGTCCTTTCCGGTTGTATCTTAAATTCATTATAAACATTGTTTCTGCCAAAAAGGGATTCTGAGTCCCAACTGGGGAAACTAGAGCACATCCCCTTCCTGTGGAGTAGAGGCATTGATGAAGCTTCTTCCAGGAGGAGTAGAGGCTCTGTTTGGGCATGCCCTGACCCAGTTACCTCCAGCATATTCTGAGGAATAAAGACAGATTTCTCTGAGGGTTAATGAGGGGTGTAGATGGGAGTGAAGGGGGTGGCTCCAAAGATGAGCTCTGACTTCTTTCTCTCTCAAGAGCCATTTATTTGGTGTTTGTATGTCTGGGGATGCCTCTCCAAGGAATGCAGTGGATGCGCTGGTATTTCATGCTTTTAACTGATGACTGCTCATCCAGTTCCATATGGGACCCAAGGAAGCCAACTTCTCCCCTATCCTTCCAGATCCAGTTCAATTAGCTGGCTCTTCTTCTGTGATCGCTCATCTCAGCACTTCCACACAAGATGTCGTTTCCCTCCCCTGACATCTTAGCATTTGCTACATCTCTTGGTCTTTGCCTGGATCTTAATCACATACAACCTTGTGGCAGCGTTTGCCTGGTTGAATTGTATTGGCCAAGGAGCTAGCCACTCAGGACCCTGGAGCAGACAGAACGGTGGCCACCGCTTGTGTCCCAGTCCTCTTCCCTGGAAATCTACATGACAGATGATGGTCTTTGTGGATTATGATCTATCCTGGCTTATCTGTGAGGATTTCATGTAGTCGCAAGGGTCTTTCTAAGAGGGAGGCAAGGGGATGGTATCAGGAGGCAAGATGGGGCAATGGAAGTGATGAGCTTTAAAGATGGAAGAAAAGGCCAGGAGCCAGGGATATAGGTGCCTCTAGAAGCTGGAAAAGGCAAGGAAACAGATTTTCTAGAGCCCCAGAAGGAATGAAGCTCTGTTGACATCTTAATTTCAGTGCATAAGGTCCATTTTGGACTTCTGACTTCCTGAAGTATAAGATAAAAAATGTGTGTTGTTTTAAGTCATTACGTTTATGGCAATTTGCTCCAGCAGCAATAGGAAACAAATACAGACATGCTCAGCAAACACTTGTCTGCCCCGATTAAAGCCTTGTGGGACAGTCTGCAGGCTGATATGCAGTTTAAATCTATTTGGAAAGCAATGAAATGGATGTGAAATTTTCATGTAATCTACAAGGAAACGGTGGTTACATATGGAGAGCCCTAGAAGCTAAGGATCCAGCTAGACCAGCTTTCTCTAAACTAAAGAGGCTACAGACCTTAGCTATGCCCCTGGTGCAAGGGGAACTTTGCAGTTTCCGAGCAGTTTACAAAGAGAGTCTATGTAGCTGCCACAAATCTGGGTAGAGGACATAGTTCATAATTTAGTCCAAAGTGGGCAAAGCCTCTGCCACTGACATCGTGTGGCCTGTCTGAGCCAAATGGGGCAGCCTCTCCTTTCCTGCTGGATGTTCTCCAGGGCTTTGGTGTTCACAAGCAACGGTGTTATCCCTGTGGAAGTCAAAAGCCAAACTGCAATAGTGTTGAAGGAATCCAGTTCTGTCTGGCTCCCGAGTGAGATGGTGGTAGTTAAGCAGATTTCCTCCAAGCCAGAGAAGCACAACTCTGCCAGGGAAATCAAATTAAAACAGGAAGGTGGAGAAATGATCTTCATTAAAAGCATACCTGCCACACTATTTCTCCAAGCCAATTTGGCACGGAACCTGCCTCTACTGCTTTTAATAGGTGTGAACTGATGTTTTATTTAACTGTCCACCTTCTCTTGGCTCCTGATACTGCCTAGAAAAATAAAGGTTTTAAAATTTATTTCTGATTTAGCTGGCCATGAGTCCAGGCTATTCCCAGGGCTACAGTCTCAGGAAAACATTAGAAAGAATCCTCATTTTTTTTCAGAATTAGTTATTTCATTCAAAAACTACTGAGCTCCTATGAATCACATTTGGAACCATCTGAGCTCTGTCTTTTTTTGAGGGCAAGTGTGTGTTATTTTCATTTCTGCAGTACTCTTGATTTTTTCCCCCAGTGGTTATTAATCAGTTTAAATGTCCTTACTTTCTTACACTAATTTGCGTAATTTACATTTCTCAATAAAATCTTTATTTTCATTCATTTTTCAATTTTACTAGTGTATCATTTTTCAAAAAGTCTTCTAATTTCCATTAAATCTGTGAATATACCCCCTTTATCTTGTCCAGTATTATATATTTATGTTTTCTTTTTTAATTTCTTGATAGGCAAGTTAGTAGGTTCATCTGTTTTGCTGTATAGATCTCACAAAAACCTAATTCATTGAGCTTTGGTTTCATTCGTGTGAATTTATTTCATATATTTTCTTGAGATTTTCCTACTTATTTTTCCAACTTTTTGAATTAAATACTAATTATTCATGTCAGCTTTTGTTAAGTAATGGTGTTGTTTAAGGCTATATCTGTAAATATTCCTCTGAGTACAATTTTGTGTGTGTTCAGTAAGTTCGAATGTGAAAGTTTCCTTTATTGTTATTTAATGTTTTAATTAAGATATTGACATTCTACTTGACCTGACATTTTTATTATAGTTAAAATATTTCAGTTTGTGAATTATTTGTACTTGTGTTATTTCCCTTCTTGAAGCCTTGTGGTCAAAGAGGGTGTGGAGTTCTTTGGCATTTAATTATAATTTTCTTTTTTTTTAAAACATTTATTTATTTTTGAGATACAGAGAGAAACAGAACATGAGCAGGGGAAGGACAGAGAGCGAGGGAGATGCAGAATCCAGAGCAGGCTCCAGGCTCCGAGCTGACAGCTCAGAGCCCGACGCGGGGCTCGAACACACGTACTGTGAGATCACAACCAGAGCCAAAGTAGGACACTTAACCGACTGAGCCACCCAGGCGCCCCAATTATAATTTTCTTAACATTTTATATAATCAGAGCTTTAAAAAATGCAGTGTTTACACATAAAAAGTAGATATTTTATCAGACGTAGAGTTTGATATACAGAGCTTGATATACATCATGACTTTATTGATTGCATCATTTAGAATAGGTATATTCTACTGAGAATGTTAAAGATTTTTCATATTTGACTTGAAACAATATTTAAATTTCTCATTCCCATTAAGTTTTAGTAAAATTTTCATTGCCTTTTAAACAGATTTTTTATATAGTTTGTTTTATTGCTTGATGCATACAGTAGAGGATTGATACACACACAGTGAATGTCATGTCTTCATCATTAAAATAGGAGTCCCTCTGTCCTATTTAATCCTTGGATTTTGTGGGTATTTGTTTTTAAATTTCTATATATTTTGAGAGAGAGAGCGCATGTATGCATATGAGCAGGGAAGGGGCAGAGAGAGAGGGAGAGAGAGAATTCCAAGCAGGTTCCACGTCAGTGCAGAACCCAACATGGGGCTCAGTCTCACGAACTGATCCATGAGATCAGGCTCTGAGCCAAAATCAAGAGTCAGACACTTAATTGACTCAGCCATCCAGGAGCCCTAATCCTTGAATTTTGAATTCAGGTTTGCAAGAGTTAACTCTCGAACCTCTGGCTCTTTCTGTTTTAGTTATATGTAGTCTTGTTTCACTTTTGATTTATCTGCTATGTATTTACACATAATTTTGGGTTCAGCCTTAATAAATACCTGCTTTCTAGGCATGTGTTTTGTAGACTGAAGTTATGTCTTTTGTTTTAACCCCATCTGGGAGTTTTTCTTTGAATAGGTAAATCGTCAGTTTACATTTAGGCTTATAAATATATATTTGATATTATTCTGTTATCTTATGTTTCTGCTCGTTATACTTTTTCTCTTCTCTTTTCTATGTTATGCTATTCCCTCCTTCCTTCCTACCTATTAAAAATATTAAAAAATAGTTTTCCTGTTCCCCATGATTTGCATTTGTGTAGTTTTTGCTATATATTCATGATCCTTGTTGAGTCATTTTTTTTTGAGAACTGTATGCTGTTTCTTCTGGTTGTGAATATTTGACGTGTTTACCTAATGTGCCCAAACTTCTAATTATCACTTAATGAAATTGAGACAGTGAATAACATTGATATTTTTCCTATATAAGGTGCAGAAATTAGACCATTTAGACTTTTCTCTCTGGGTTTTGATGTTATATTCCTGTGTGGTTCTCTTGGCAAAATCATTATTGTTATATTAAATTATTAAATAATATTTCAGTTATTATTTTCTCTTATGTAACATGTCTTTGAAGACTAGATACTCACAGTCTTTTCCTTCAATATATTTAGCAAAATTACTTGAGCCCAACTCATTAGATGTTCAACATTAGCTTTTCCCAAGTATTCTTTACTCATGACCTCTTTATTTTGATTAATCTAATTGGTTAGACTCTATCCTCAGGAAAGTTTTTTCAGGAAGTGCTGTGCTTCAGTATTTGGGTTTTTCTTTCTGTTGTCAACACCTATGAACAGAAATTTGGCTGCACATAAAAATTCTTGGTTTCCATTCTCCCACCCCTTTAAAACTACAGACATTGTGCCATTTCCTTCTGGAATATTTTGGCTTTGAGGTCAGTCTGATTGTTTTCCTTTGTAAGTTATTTTTGCCTGGTTACTTGTAGCCTTTTTTTCTTTATTTCTTATGCAAAAGATTCCTTAGGACATGTTTTGAAGCTTAATGATAATTTCAATAAATTATGGTAAATTCTTTCAGTTTGTAGATTGAAGTCTTCATGAACTCTAGGAATGTTTTCTTCTATTATGTCTTTGATTGTCCATTTCTTCTGTTTACCTCTTCAACCCCACTTGTCACTTCCATGATTGTTTTCTGTGTATTCTCCACATATATTTCTGTTTTTTAGTATTTTGTGATTTTCCTCTTAATTTAGTTTTTTTGTTTGTTTGTCTGTTTTGTTTTTTGTTTTTGCAGGCCTACCTTCCATATTCCAGATTCCATTGCTGTATTATTAATTCCTGCATTTCCTGGATCCTATGCTATTTAAATGCAATGGTATTATCATATTACCTTTTATTATTTCTAGTAACTCTGTCTTTAAAAAACTCAGTCTACTAATTATCTCTCTTGTAATTTACTACATAATTTATTTTCCTTTTCTTTGAAAGTGTGATGCAATCTATATTTTTCTTACAGTTTCTCGTTAAATTTTATTCTAGAAGATATCTTTCATTTAAAGTTTATGACTTATATTCATTTTCATTTTTGGGGTGTGCATTTTCCATTGCAGGATTTTTACATGGGTCTTGGGTTTGCTGGTTTGATTTGTTTTACTGGTCGACATTTTTTAATGTGAGAAACTTTCTGGCCTTGCTATCTCTTGTAAGTTTCTCTCGTTTCCATTTTCAGTGTGCTAGCCCACCATTTTAACCTTCCCTTTCAATTTTATCAGGAATCCTCTGTGTTGGCATGAGATTAGGTTCAACTGATCAGAAGTCCATGGGTGAGGAAATCAAACCATGAGCAGCTGCAGAGCTTGGTGTGTATACTCAGTATCTGAAATAACTGTCCCAGGGCTGTTTCTGCTTCAAACTGTATATCTCCACATTAGAAGGTTTGTCTGTGTTTCAGTCAGCCTACGAAGTCATGTTAGAGAGAAAAACATGTGGCATGACTGTGCAATCTTCCAACCTAACTGTTGGGTTCATAGGATGCATTTGTCCTCAGTCAGAAAAGAAAATCTGTGTCTTCAGTTTTTTGCCTATAGCCAGTTCTATCTTCATTTTAATAAACTAGGGATCAAGAGTTTACAAAATTATTATAGGGGTGCCTGGGTGGCTCAACTGAGTTGGTTAAGCATCCAACTCTTGATTTTGGCTCAGGTCATGATCGTATGGGTCGTGAGTTCAAGCCCCGTTTCAGGCTCTGTGTTAACAACGTGGAGCTTACTTAGGATTCTCTCTCCCCTCTTTCTTCCCCTCCCCTGCTCATGCTCTCTCTCTTTCCCAAATTAAATAAACATTTCAAAAATAAAATAAAATAAAATAAAATATTATATAGAATCTCTTCATCTTCCCACAACACTTCATAGGTCTCTTGGCAAGTAGGGGTGGGTTGACTCATTTGAGTTTGGACCAGATTGCATCTAACATGTATTTCTCAGGGCTTCATAACATAAAGTAGGTTTTGTGAGCCTTCATTTACCTTACCATCTTTGCCAGAAATTCTCTATGGGATTCTGTTCATTACTTCTCTTTTTTAAGTTTATTTCTTTATTTTGAGAGAGAAAGATAGCACGAATGGTGGAGGGAAAGAGAGAGAGTGAGAGAGAGAGAGAGAGAGAGAGAGAGAGCATCTCAAGCAGGCTCTGCAAGGTCAGCATGGAGCCCAATGTGGGGCTCAAACTCATGACCTTGAGGTTATGACCTGAGCCAAAGTCAAGAGCCCAATGCTTAACTGACTGAGTCACTCAGGTGCCCCTATTTTTTTTAATGTTTATTTATTTTTTTAGAGAGAGAGAGAGAGAGAGAGACCAGGGGAGGGGCAGAGAGAGTGAGACAGCAAATCCCAAGCAGGCTCTGTGCTGTCAGCACAGAGCCCGACATGAGGCTCAAACTCACGAACCTTGAGGTCATGACCTGAGCTAGAATCGAGAGTCAGACACTTAACAGACTGAGCCACCCAGGAACCCCTGCTCACTACTTGGCTAATCAGCTATTAACACAATAAACTCTAGTGCCTTTTCTCTTCTCTTACCTAAACTCAATGCCTTGTCTTTTTCCTGGACTAACAACTGCCTCCCTCCTTGTCTTTTTTCTGGACTAACAACTGTCTCCACGTTTCACATGACACAGAAGACCCTAATACAGTCTCACCTACTGTGTGAAATCTTTCTTGAGGCCCACATCTTGTGTTCATTTCTGCCTCCTCCAACATCTTACATTATAATTGTGTGTGCCTGGAACATACAAAGGTACACTACCTTTCTGTGGGCTCTATACCATCTCCCAGCTATATATTTTTTTAAATTTTTTTTAATGTTCATTTATTTTGAGGGAGAGAGAGACAGAGTGTGAGCAAGGGAGTGGCAGAGAGAGAGGGAGACACAGAATCTGAAGCAGGCTCCAGGCTCTGAGCTGTCAGCACAGAGCCCGATGCGGGGCTCGAACTCACAGACCATGAGATCATGACCTGAGCTGAGGTCAGACGCTCAACCGACTGAGCCACCCAGACGCCCCTCCCAGCTATATTTTAATTGCCCAGCATAATGCTTTGCACATAATATATTGCAATAAATTTTTGAGGCTTCCTAACATAGTTTTGAGCAGGTAAAAGAAAAACTGTCTTTTCAGATCCCTGCCAATAATGACCCTTGCCCGACCCTTCCTAATCTGACCACCTGGATGAGTTTAGAGTTTACAAAATAGTCTTCATTACTCTAAAGTTTATTCGGTTTTAAAATTTTCTCTGAAATCTCAATTTAAAGGGTCATCCGTGGGTCAACTGTTTAAATATCTCCACTCGCAATGTAAACAGTGAATCAAATTACCTTTTCACTCAGGAGCCCCTTAATTTCTTCTACCCCTTCATCACTCCTTTGCTTTTTATTGTTCTCACTCATTTTATCCCTGTGGCAAGAAAAGTTAAATGAGACTGAAAAAAAATGCAGCTGATTAGGGCACACGAACAGAGCCCAGGGAACTATCTTCTTAGGCCCCATCAAGTCTTACAACAGATCAGTTTTATTTTCCTTAGACAGCCCGGCACCTGAGGTATGGGTGACTTTAAAATCTCATATGTTTTTGCTTTCTGGCTCAGCCTCAGGTTTCTAATGCCAAATCAAGTAATGGGGAAGAATAAGACAGAAGCAACATTTTTTAGAGTATTAATACTTTTCTGATTTCCTATACCTCGCTCAATGATCTCTCAATAAATCATTTCTAGGGATTTTTCAATGTGATGGCACTGAGGGAGCTGATGATTCATAGCAAGATCAGTCGAAGAGGGAATAGAGCTGGTGAATCTAATTCTATATTTGCACCACACACACACACACACACACACACACACACACACACACACAGAACAACAATGTAAACCAACTTCTCAGTGACCTGATGAGTCAGGACCAATCCTGAGATTACTGCTGCTGGCTTTGGTGTCCCTTTGGTAGTTTGCAGGCACTTGCTACTCCTGTACAGAAAATATTTAGGAATATACATTCTGCCTTTCTTTGTCTGTCCCAGCCAAGGGCCTGTATTAGGATCTGGCACTCTTTCGGAAGCTGTATGCCCAGTGTGTTGAGCCCTATCTTTTCTCAGATGAGGGAGGGGACAAATGAGACCACCAACTGGTGGTGTCCATACATGAAGATAAGGCCTGGAGCTTCTGATGGAGCAGCCAGCAGAGAATCTCAAAGCCCCATGGACAAACTGTGTGGGGAAAATCCCCAGGCTCAGGGTCCATCATTCACCACTTACAGATTGTCAGGCACTAGGCTGAGGAGAGAGGATATACAAGGAACTAGAGCATGTAAATAGCATGTACAAAATAAAGTCTCATCAGATGTATGTGTAGGTAGCCATAAGTGAAATTATGTTCGAGGGGAGAAAATATGCAAACAAATAGAAAAATAAGCTTTGGGTGATGAAGTCGGGTGCCCCACCCAACCAGAGAATGTCATTGTCCTTGATCAGTGGCTAGAAGTTTCTGACTCAGTATTCCTGGGAGTCCCTCAAATGGACAAGGTCATGATTAGGGGGCTCTGGAGAGATGATAAGGAAAGGAGGAAAGTAGGAGCTCCCCAGAGCTCCTACCGATTCCTGAGACTGTGGGAGGGAGAAGCCGATTATGGCTATTTTGGTGTTCGCTTTCCAGGAGAGATTTGAGTCAAATATTCTGGGAAGGTCATAGGCCAGCAATTCCAATGGGGCTGAAGATGATGTGTCAGAAGTAAGGAAGAAATCAGATTTCAACAATTTGGAGCAATAAAGTGTGGCCTCTGCTAAAATAGGCAGGTTGAACCGGTCAGGGCAGTCACACCCAAGATCTCTTGAGCAACAACATCCGGAATATGTTATGTGTTCAAATGTCCTGGAACACTAGAATCCTTCTGAGCTCCGTAGGTGGGTTAGAGGTGCTGACATATTCCCATCTTCAAGGCTTACTGTTATTATTATTTATCAGTTCTCCTTTCTTTTGCTCGCTCCTTCTTGATACTCATTATCTCCTGCCTTTCCCCCTTTCCTGTTTGTTTCTGCTTATACATTTGCCTAGAGTGGCAATTCCCAAGCGTGGTTTCCAGCAGCAGTATCGGCATCTCCCGGGACCTTATTAAAATGCAAATCATCTGGCCCCACTTCAGACTTACTGAATAAGAAACTCTGGGGCTGGGTCTCTGCAGCCTGTGTCTTAATAAGTCCTCCAGGTGTCTCAGATGCCTGCTAGAGTTTGAAAACCACTGGCTAGGAAGTGGGGTTATCCTAGGCAGTAGAAGATGGTAACTCTCAGGAAAGGAAGCCTGCCTGAATATTTACCAATGGACTTTCTGATATTGCCTGTGGTGGAGACTGCCGGTTGCCTTCAAAATATTTGTTTTAATTTTTCCCTCTAACTTCCATAATTTCTCAAAGTAAATTTGACTTTTAGCTAGGGACACCATTCCCTGACTAAAGCTGACATTTCCTGATGCCCTTTGCAGTTAAGAATGGTTATCTCAATTTTGACCAATGGTCAGCAAGTGGATGGGTCACATGGAAGAGGGCGTGCTTTTCCAACTCTCTTTGTCTATCCTGCTACTTGGAAATGAATGTGATGGCTGGAGATACGGCAACTCTCTTGGACCAAGTGGACAAGGACTATATCCGGGGTTTTGGAGGAACTATAAGTAGGAAGGGACTTGATTCCATCCAGATGACTTAGGAACTACTGTGTGAATCTTGGACTTATCCTACTTCCAAGTTTTCATATGTGAAGAGAAATACACCTCTACCTTATTTGAATTACTCTTTTCTGGGTCCCTGTTACTTATAGACAAATCTGAATGTGCAGAGCAATACCCCTTCTTGTACTTCTGCTTCCCCAGACCTTAAGAAGAGGAGGCGATTTCATATTACTTTGCTAGTTGCCTCACAGAAATGCAGAGCATTTGGCAGAAAATTGCCTAATTCATCCATTGAGCTTGGGTTTAGCTTATTGACTGTTAAATGAAGCAGTGTGTAAAACGTAAAAATAATTTCCTCATAGGTTACTTTTCATTCTGCAATGCAGCACAGGTTGCCTTGACACATATGGGGATATTTATTTTCTCACAAAAGGATGAGGCTTGCTCTGATTAACAGATGAACAAATTGAGGCTGAGGACATTTAGGTAACTTTTTTCGAGATTGTGTAACTGTACTATAAGCTCCTTGGGGATAAGGATTGTTATCTTACGTCTTGCATGCCTATAAAAAATTCTTGGGACATAGTACATCTTCAATAAATTTTGTTGAATGAGTTCATTAAGTAAGAGAGAATTAGAACCAAGGGTGCCTGGGTGGCTCAGTCGGTTAAGCATCTGACTCTTGGTTTTGAGTTAGGTCATGATCTTATGGTTCATGGGATAGAGCCCCGCAGGGCGCTCTGGGCAGACAACAAGGAGCCTGCTTGGGATTCTCTCTGCTTTTCTCTGCCCCTCTACCCACTCATGTGCTCTCTCTCTCTCTCTCTCTCTCTCTCTCTCTCTCTTTCAAAAATAAATAAATATTTTAAAAAAGAGAGAGAGAACTAGGATCAAATTCAGTGGATCCATTTCAGTCAGATAAATCAAGTAGAGATGAATTCTGGGTCTTCAGTGATTTTCTAAACTGGGTTTTAGCCTTAGCTTAATTTGGAGTAATGGGGAAGGGGAGAACGGGATAATAAGAAATACAGAATTTCCAAGAGAATGGACCTGGTAATTTTATTATCATAACAGTGGAGGATCTCTTTATAGTCTTAATTTTGCCTGTAGTAAGCTAATAATTGAGATGTTTCCAGAAGCCTTGGTCTAAATTTTACTTGCTTAGCCAGACTCTACTCTTACTTTTTTTTTATTGTGGATTGTGTCAAGAAGAAACATTTTGATATTATTAGTCTCATCCTCAACTCCAAGTCGGTCTCATTGTGGAACTTTGCCATTAGCCCATTCCTCCACCCCTCCCTTTCTAGGGTGAATGTCCCTTCATTTGAAGACTCCGTCATTGACATGACACTGTGCCAAGCTTGTGAGCCCAAATCGTTAGTTCTAACTAGTAGGTTAGTTGGGAGGTATCTGGTTTTATTTTATATTTTATTTTATTTTATGTTTATTTATTTTTGAGAGAGAGAGACAGAGACAGAGAGACAGAGTGCAAGTAAGGGAGGGGCAGAGAGAGATAGGAAGACAGAATCTGAAGCAGGCTCCAGGCTCTGAGCTGTTAGCACAGAGCCTGATGTGGGGCTCAAACTCACAAACTGTGAGATCATGACCTGAGCCAAAGTCGGACACTCAACCGACTGAGCCACCCAGGTGCCCCAAGAGGTATCTGGTTTTAAATGCTGGATTTTAGCTTCTAGCTTTGTTTCTTTTGGTGAGGTATTTTACCTCCCTGGATCTCATTCTTCTCATTTTTAATGTGCAAATAATTATGCCACATTCATAGGATTGGTGTAAATAGAAACTAAAAAATATTTTGAATTACCAATTAAAGATTTTTTTTCAGCTTCCTTAATACTAGCAGACCCAGAGACTCCATGTTTGACAAAATTTGTGACTCTAGAGATGTATTTTCTCCTTGAGGATTTATCACTAATTTCTACTCCCACCACCACTGCTCGCTTTTAATTAATGCTTAAGGCTAAACTCATAGGCTACAATATTTTTAAATAACCAAATAAAAGAGGATAGGCGAAGATAGCATAAAGAATAATGTGCAATTACCTTGTATGGTCTAGCTGATCTGTCTTCATACATATGCCCATATTTATTCAGTGTCCACTAGTTGCCAGATACTGTGTAAGCCCTTGGCTGTTGAAGCTCATGGAGGCATAAAACTTTGATCTTATGGAGCTTATGCTCTGATTATCTCCCTATCTTCAACCTGTCCTTTGTGGGAGGGATCATCATTTTCCTACCTTCTGGAAATACAAGTAGAGACTTAAGAGAATGAGGGCCAGGGAAAGGAAATTTCCTTTCTTAGTAGTTTCAGACTGGTTCCAGTTTGCTTTCTTTTTATTTTTTATTTTTAGATTTTAAAAAAATGTTTTTTTTAAAACAACTATCTCTTTTTGAGAGAGAGAGAGAGAGAGAGAGAGAGAGAGAAAGAGAGAAAGAGAGAGATATCACGGAAGAGGGAGAGAGAGAGGGAGAGAGAGAATCCCAAGCAGGCTGCTACACTGTCAGCACACGGCTCCATGGGGGGCTTGATCTCACAGACTGTGAAATCATGACCTGAGCTGAAATAACGACCTGAGCCAAAATCAAGAGTCAGGCACCCAACAAACTGAACCACCCAGGTGCCCCTCCTCCCTCCAGTTAGCTTTCTAAAACTACCTCTTGACATTCAGAAAGTCTACTTGATTTAGGTAGAGACCCACCCTCAACCACAGACTACTCCCCGTATTTTACAATTGTCATGTCAGAACAAGTCAAAAGTGGAACCACAGGTTATTTCCATTACATCTTGTCCTGAGCTCACCATGTAACCCATATAATGGATTTTAGTTCCATTGCTCATAAGAGATTGCAATTCAATTAACTTTGCTTTGAAGTCCTGGTCTTCTACCATGTGGTTTAATATTATTTCTCTACTTTGACTCTGTGTTAGCCTAACTGGGCTATTTTTTGTCCCTTAATCAAATTGTTATTTTTGTTCACATATTTATCTACTTCTTTCTTTCTTCTTCCTTCAAGATCAGCTCAATTTTTACTCCTAAGAAGACTTTGTAAACCGTCAGTCTGTTAAGATCGCTTCCTGCTCAGGATTTATTATCATATCACTTGGTCAATATTTATTTATGTTGTTGCATACTGCCGCTTATCTGTTATGGTTAAGACTTATTTGTCTAAATGGACTGTATCCTCCTTGAAGACAGATGATGAGTTACAGGACCAAAAGAGCAATACATACTCAATAAAATTTACAGATGTTGAAAATACATTCTTAGAGGGTTGTAAGATGACAGATGGTAGCTACACTTGTGGTGAGCACAACATATAATATATAAAGTTATCAAATCACTATGTTGTACACCTAAAACAAATGTAACATTGTCAATTATGCTTCAAAAAATTACAATAGTCCCCCCCAAAAAAAACTGTATAACTAGAGATGTCCCAAATGTCCATCACAATTCATTGGCTTCTTGTCCTAAAATAGAATATTATATCCACAGATATGAAATCAACTGGAGCTGCATACAAGACAATTGATAAATCTTAAAATATTGAGTGAAAAATTAAAACCACAGATTACTTACAATTTGCAACCATTTTTATAAAGCTCAAAAACAAGCAGAAGCAAACAATATGCTGTTTGGAGACATATATGTGTAAAGAAATACTGAAAATAATGTTAAATAACCATCAACACATCATTGAGGACAATGGTTGCCTCTACGGCAAGGATGCTGGGAGTATGGGAAAGAAGGGAGGATTCAGATACAGGCAATAGTCTTAGTAAGTTCTAATTCTTAATGTGGGTGGTTAGTCCATGATGTTCATTTTGTTTGTGTGCATTAGTACTTCAATGTTATTTAGGGCATATATTATATGTATATGTAAGACACAACATAATACCTACTTTTTGGAAGGGAAAAAAAAATCCACTGGTGAGACTTAACAAATTGGAGATGGTGTTAATAAACTTAAAGACAGGGCAATAGGAGAGCCTGGGTGGCTCAGTCAGTTAAGCATCTGACTCTTGATTTTGGCTGAAGTCATGATCTCACAGTTCATGAGTTCAAGCCCTCCATCGGGCTCCATGGTGACAGTGTAAGAGAGATTCTCTCTCTCTCTCTCTCTCTCTCTCTACCACTCATCCCGTCTCTCAAAATAAATAAATAAACTAAAAAAAAGAATGATAGAAAATATTGAATCTGAATAAGAGTGAAAACAAAACAACCCTCCCCCAGCAGAAACTTAGTGATGTGTGAACCAATGCAGCATCAAGAGTTCTCACCTTCTTAGAAGAAGAAGAGAAGATTGGGAAGAAGAAGAAGAAGAAGAAGAAGAAGAAGAAGAAGAAGAAGAAGAAGAAGAAGAAGAAGAAGAAGAAGAAGAAGAAGAAGGAGGAGGAGGAGGAGGAGGAGGAGGAGGAGGAGGAGGAGGAGGAGGAGGAGGAGGAGGAGGAGGAGGAGGAGGAGAAGAAGAAGGAGAAGAAGAAGGAGAAGAAGAAGAAGAAGGAGGAGAAGAAGAAGAAGGGGAGGAGAAAGAAGGAGGGAGATAATGGAGCAGAAAAAAAAATATGTGAAGAAATAATGGTTCAAAAATTTGCCCAGTTTGGTGAAAGACGCAACTTTAACAATCAGGAAGCTCAGTGAACTCCAAGTAGGATAAATAACAAATCAAAATAAGTAAAAATAACCATATATTGTATTCAAAATGGTGAAAACCAAAGGAAAAGAGAGAATGTTGTTAAGGTAGCACCATTATTTGTTATTTGTCCATATCAGCATGTTATTTTTTGGAAACTCAGATTTTGAGTATTGGAGTTGAGAGGAGAGGGCAAACACAGCTGCTAAGGACATGGACGCAGCTGTGTCTCTCTTGGCATTCTCTTATTCCTACTTCACTACTTCTTGTTCTCCAGTTTACAACATGGCTCTGGGACAAAGTCAATTTGCTACATCCAGTAGGTAGTCTATGTTCTCATCAAGTAACATAAGTAAGGGAGGAAAATACCAGAATTCAGAGACATTATGACGTCTTCTCTGTCTGATCTCTGCAAGAACGAGATTAACATCCAGGTTTTTCACAGGATCCCTGGAAATCCTCAATTTATCATGGCGCTTTCATCTGGATCCTAGGAATTCAGGGAGTGTCCGTCAAATTAACCTCCTGTGAGGAAAACCAGGAAATATGGGGTCTGGCCATACTCAACCTTTCCCCAAATCCTAAACCACAATGACATCATAAATCTTACTCTGCCTTTCCTTGTTTTCTTCATCACCCCGGGCTTTTCATTCTCCAAATACTTTATAATTCTAGCAACTCTTTTCCTTCCCATGTGGCTGTATGGTACATAACGGCTGACACTGAGTGGCCTGAGAAGGCCCTAAGGGGCCATATAGGGTCCAGTGATTGGGGTGGTCATGGCAGAGTGTAGGATATCCACAGATGGGAACCCGGGGGGTGAGTGGGACCAGAAGGAAGCAGAAACCAACCTCCCACAAGATGCTGGCCTGTAACACAGAGGGGGATTATCTGGCTTTGCTTAAGCCTTCATATCAGCATTGAGTATTCGGTCCAAAGCTCTACTTCTTTGAATATGCATATTATGAATCCTATCCCCCATTCCTGTAATGACAGATGTGTCAGCTTCTGTGAATGTTTATGGGCAGGGCATACAAAGGAGAGGAGAACTTTCATCGTGAGGGCACACCCCTGGGCAGCTTACACTCACTTCTCCTCACCTAAAACTTCCCAGAAGCAAACTTTCTTCTTTCCCTCACCTTGTCAACCACTCCCCTCTTCTGCCCAATGGCTCGCCTCCACTACCCTGAGTGAATGCTTCTTTCAGCAAGGGGAGTTTTCCACCTGGTTGACTTGATGAAAGCTTTATGAGTTGACACTATGTGAAAAAAGAACAAAGCGAAGTCTGTGTGTGTGTGTGTGTGTGTGTGTGTGTGTGTGTGCAGGGGCAGAGGTTTCAGCAGCTAAAAGGAGCTGCTGAAAACTTTATTACAAACTAAGAGACGTTAGAAGCAATAAATCACTCATGTGTCTGCCATGAGGCAACAGAAAACAGGCTGGCTTTCAGGAAGAATTGGACATGCATGTACCTCTTCTGCTAACAGGGGTCCCATTTCCCCTTGAAGCTGGCCTGGCCATTGTTGTGGGCCTCTTCCTTTTCCCAGTTCTCACTCTTTTCTTAACCCGAAGAATAAATAAAATCACTAGAAAAGTGTGGCATAAAAGGAAAAGCCATTAGCTGTCTGGGATGTGGGGCTTTTAGTCCCCCTCCCCACACCACCTCTCTGCCCCGCTTGCTGTGGTTAGGTTAAGAGATTAAGGTTTAGACAAGCTTCTTCAATCAGATGTTGGTTTTTCAGTTTGTTTCCATGTGCACATGCGCATGTGTGTGGCCTTCTTGTCTTTGTCTTCTTAATTTCTTTTTCTTAATGGGGAAGACAAAAATACTTTGCCCTACATCATGGCCGGTCCCTTCCAAAGAACACCCGTCTTCCTCATGACCTTTACCCAGACTTTGAAACAACCCATAGAAGTGATAAAGAGAGTGCCACATGCATTATTCTCCTACTCATCTCTCACCTCTTGACACGGTCCCATCTCTTTCCTTCAGTCTTCTGGAGAGTTCAATGCCAAGAATGATTTATTCAGCCAACCACAAGGGACCAGGGGTTCTGTTCAACATTCCTCTGTAGCTCATTCTCCATAAAAGTTCTAAGCCTCCCCTGATACCAAGACTCTCATCCCACAGGGCTCTGGTTCTGTACATTAACTAACCCACCTGTTTCATTAAACAAGGAAGTCATTAGACTGAGATGGCTTTCATGCCTTAGGAGACCACAAGAGTAAACCAAGCCTAACTCTGAAATGCCTTAAGGTTAAGAAATCAAAACCTAAGGGCAGCCAGCCACAAACAGCCAACCAGACTTTTCCAAATAAGGCAAATGCTTGAGTTATAACTAAATCAAATCATTCCCTTGCTTTGCTTCCACATCTTTATTATGAAATCTTTCCCCCAGCTTCTGTCTGTGGAGCACTCCTCACCATTTCCACTTTGCATTGTCCAATTCAAATTGATTTTTGCTCAAAGAAACTCTTACAATGTTTAATATGCCTCAGTTTACCCTTGAAACACACCTCTGGCTTTCACCCTTATTGATCCCTTCAAATCCTACTAACTTGAGTTTAAATAAATAAATTTATAAAAAAGAAACTAAAAGGAAAAAACAAGAAAGAAAAAAATTCTTTCCTAGTGTGCTTGCCAGTAGAAACTGGTATATGTTCAGATTCTTCTCTGATTTCTTCAATTTCCTGTTCTAGTGGAAGACTGGCTGCCTACAGGGCACTGTGTTCTTAAGTGGGGGCTGTTGTTTTCCTCTCAGCAAAGCCTTGGGCTTGATCACCAGCCCCCTTCCCCACCTTTGCAGCTTCCGGGCATCTGTTTTTACCTGCCCTTTGAAGCATATGCCACCTGCCATTAAGTTGCAGACTGTGCTCTGGGGCTTCCATTTTCATTCCTAAAGATTTGGCACTGGTTCCTCCCTGTCCTCCCCCATGGGAGGGTGCTCTAAAGGGGGGCTCCCCTCCCCCACTACTTTTGTTTTCATTCTTGGTCGCTTCAACTTTAAGGTGTGGATATCGATCTAATCCCCTGGCCTCTCAGTTCCTTAACATCCTTCTCAATATGGACACACCTCTACTCCATTTTAGCCACTCACTCCCGTGGTGATCATGGCTTAGTCTTTATCATTATCAAGGATAGTACTATCCCTCAACCTTGGTATCCAGCGCCTCACCCTTTGATCACGAGTTCCTTCCACTTCCGCTTTTTTCTTCCAAGCAACTTAATTCTAACAAATCTTTGGGTTAATGAGGATTGCCAATTTATTGATCCCAGCACTCTTTTCACTAATTCTTTATAGCCCACCACCCACAGTAATTTCATCTTACTGTTACCAGCTTAGATTCTGGGGTCCGTCACTGCAATTGCTTTCTTGTATACACCCTCAATGCCCTTGCCTTCTCTCTCTTCGTAATACTAACCCAGCAAAACTCCAACCCTGAGTCAATTCTGCTTTCTCCAAGCACTTCTGATTTTGTGCCTGATTTTACATTGATACAAAATGGGCCCTACTCTTTGGTTAAAGATCTGTAAAGGGAGGGGAAACACAAAACTATTATGGGTTCCGTAAGAAGTGAGCGGCTTTCTCAACTGGTGTTTCCCAGATATCTTTAAGGAAACGGACACCTCAGGAAAAGACTCTCCTTTGGATTAAAGGGCCATAAGAGACATAATTAAAATTGAGAGAAGAGCCTATCCTTAGGCAATATATGGGCCTAATGCAAAAACTGCTAGGGACAATTTTAATGTTTTTAAAAATAAAATTAAAAGAAAAATACATGCTCATTGAAGAACACTTAGGAAAAAAATATATGGATAGTGCCAAAAATCACCCATAATTCCATCACCAGAGATACCCATTGATTCTCTACAACATGTACGTATGTTGTATGACCATAACACTTACAAATAGAATATTTATGCCAATGCTACAATGGAAGTCATTTTTGTGGTAGCCTCATAAAAGACTGACTAGTTGGTTTCAAAACCTATCTAATGCCCTCTGGAGACCTTAAAAAAAATGGTAAGTGAACCAGAGTGAGTGACTCTTCACTGGACAATTTTAAAGGATGCAATAGAGTTTGGCTCAGAACTTTGACGTCATTTGTAGCTATTGTGAACAGAACACTGACTCAGCCAAGTCCATCGTGGAGAGGAAACTTACAGGAGAAAATCCTTTGGTGTCAAGAATAAAGCTGAAGTTGCTGGAGAATGCAGCTCCTTCTCCTTTTGAAAGGAGACTTGTTACTATTATTATTATTATGATGATGATGTATTACTCTTTCATCCTGTAATTGTTATAACAATTACAATTTCCATCCTGCTTTAAAGTGAAGGAAAGTGTGAGGGTGGGTTACAAGGTCTCACTAAGTGCCAAGTGGAAAGCTAGATCTTCGATCCTTTTGTTTCATTTTTGTTTGTTTTGTTTACAGAACCAGTAAACCCCTGTGACACCCCTGCCTCATTGGATTAACACGTGACAACTTCCAAATCGCATTTGCCCATTTTATCTAATTTAATTCTTACAGCAGTTCTTTAATTATGCATCACTTATCGTGGGGTCTGTCTGATAGGAGTGTCTAAGGGGACCTGCTACACTAAGTGCAAGAGTAAGTCAGTGACCTTCCATTTCATGTCAAGAAAATCTCCCTTCCACTATTAAAAAACAAACAAACAAAAAAGCATGCACAGGACATGTGAATTACCTCCTAAAACTCTTTTCAAGATTTATCCTTGGCTCTCTGCCAGCTCTCCCAATTCTGGAACAGCCCTCTTAACCCAAATGTCCATCACCATCCCTTCACTCCCAACTTCCCCTGCCCTGTAATTATCAGCATAGCCAAATTGCCAAGCAAGACTTTCTGCAACCCACAGGCAAGGCGCCTCCCTCCTCCTCCACAGGGTCAGGCTGCTGTGCTGCCGTTAGCCATGCTTGCCTTACCCTGTTCCTGGTCTCTGGGGCCCTCCTCTCTGGGATGCATTTTGCAACATAAGCTATTCCCCTGCTCTGTGAAGCAAAGCAAAGAATTAAAGACAAGCCTGAAATTAGAGCTACCACAGCACTGGGATTCAGCGAATCATAAAATCATAGCTTTTTTTTTTTTTTTCAGGTGGAAGGGACCATAGAGATCTTTTCAACCTGCTGATTTTACAGAATGGGGAAATGGACATGGGTACCAGAAAGTAGTGTGGAGGGAATCTTAGAACCAGAAATATTCAGTCCTAGTGGCGATGTTAAGTTGTGGACCATGGGGTGGGAGATCCGGGTGGGAAGAAGGATAAACATGCCAAGTACAGGAATTTTCTAGCTAAAGCCCTTAGTTGTTCATGGAGGTTGTGTGATGGAAAGGGTTAAACATTTTAGACCTAGAACCTGAGTCACTCCCTTACTTGCCCACCATACACCATTTTCCTTTAAAGTAAGATGGCCAAATGCTTTCATCCTTTAGATCTGGGTAGAAAAGGGAAAATTTCCTGAATATCATAGCATATTAAGTTTTCCTCATTTATTTGTGCTTTCAAGCAAAGCTGGAAAAGTAAGGAGAATGCTCTGGTGGGGGGAGTATTCAGATATCTGTAAAGATACTTGAAAAAATACAAAGATTAATTTTTTTTCCGAAGAGACTGAAGTTACTTTCAGGGAACATGAGTTAAAGTCAGAGTGGCTTCCTTTATTCCCAGATTTTAACTTTTCCTAAAGGCCTATGTCTACAGAAATGTCTCATTATCATCTGAGTTTTTATTACCTTTCACTTTCCGCCTCATGAAAAATCAAGTCATCAACCAAGCTTCCAGAAGGCCTCAGGACAGTAAAAATCTATAGGTAGGTCACTGAGGTCCTGAATGGTTTGTAAATTTCTGTATGTTTGCACATTTTCCCAGAGAGTCTTTAGCTTCCAGCACCTTCTCAAAGGGGCTAAGAGAACTCTAGCTCAGACCTCCTTGTATTAGTTTGTTAGGGGCTGCTATTTTGGGTTCTGGACCCCATTCCAGTATGTGGAGGACAGATTCTCTCCATACACACAACCAAGCCATCCTCAGGACACCAGCTGCGTGTCCTACAATTCGACTCAATTCTGACTATCTACCTAGAGGTGGCATCAGATGCCCACAAGACAGACCCCATGTCAGATGCTAGTTGCATACCCAGGTTATTATCTGTGCTTCTGACAACTGGCTGTAAATCAGAGATTCCCATGACCCCTTCCTTGGATTCAGTTAATTTGCTAGAGCAGCTCACAAAACTCAGAAAACGAATTCACTCACTAGATTACTGGTACATTACAAAGGACATTAAAGGATACAAATCAATGGCCAGATGAAAAGACACAAAGGGCAAGGTCCTGAACAAAGGAGCTTTGTCATTGTGGAGCTTGGGGTCTGGCATGGTGGCATATGGAAATATTCTGGTTTCCCAACCCAGAAGCTCTCTGAACCACCTCCTTTTTGTTTTTTTCTGGAAGCTTCATTACATGGACATACTTGATCAAAATCATTGGCTATTGGTGATTGAATTTCACCTCCAGATTTTCTCCAATTCACTGAAATCAGGAGGTGGGACTGAAAGTTACAACCCTCTCTATTCAAGGTTGCTTCCCCTGGCAACCAGCCCCCAGCCTTTGGTCCTTTCCCCAAATCACCTCATTAACATAAACCCAGTCGTGGTGGAAAGGGGGTCTGTTATGAATAACAAGACATCAATTTCACCTTTATGGCTCTGAAGATTCAGAATCTGAGAACAAGACACCAAATATTATAATAAAAGGTGGACCCATTGCTCTTGTTGCTTAGGACACTCCAAGGGCTTGGGAGCTGTGGGCCAGGAACTGTGTATAAACAACAAATATAGATGAGAAATATGTGTTGGTCATCTGACAAAATATTTCTTATAAATCACAATATCTCAGCTGCCATACAAAGTACCACAGTTTAGGTGGCTTAAACAAGAGGAAGTTATTTTCTTAAAATTCCAGAGGCTAGAATTCCAAGATCGAGATGTAGTATGGTCTGAATGTCTGTGTCTCCTCTGCCCTCCAAAATTCATATGTTGAAATCCTAACCCTTAAGGTGATGAATTAGGAAGTGGGGCCTTTGGAAGGTGTTAAACCAGAAGGGTGAAGCCTTCCTCATTGGGATTGGTGCCCTTAGAGAAGGTCCCAGAGAGACCATATCCTTTCCTTCATGTGAGGACACGAGAAGGCTGCCACCCAGAAGAGGGCACCATGCTGGCACTCTGATCTTGGATTTCCAGCCTCTGGGAGTACGAGAAATAAATATCTGTTGTTTAGAACCCACCTAATTCATGACATCTTTTTTATAGCAGCGCAGATGGACTAAGGGTTGGTTTCCTCTGAAACCTCTCTCCTTGGCTTGTAGATGACCTTCTCCTCCTCCTTGTGTCTCACATAAGCTTCCCTCTGTGCATGTCTGTGTCCAGTCTTCTATTCTTATAAGGACACTACACTAATGACCTCATTTAATATTACTTCTTGAAGATCCTATCTCTACATACAGTCGCATTCTGAAATACTGAGGTTAGAACTTCAAACATAGGAATTTAGGGGGGGGGGACATAATTCAGTTCATAAAATTCTCCAGTTCTTTCTCTCATTGTGTAGGTGGGGACACTGAGTCTTGGAAAGTTTCAGGAGTTGACCTTGAGCATTTGGTAGAACCCAGTCCAAAGCTCAGGCTCCCCATTGGCCCACACCCATCCTCAAAGCCCCTGTCTTCAAAGAGGTCAAAGTCTAATAAAGAGTGATTGGCACATAAGTGAACTACCAGCGCACATTGTAGAATGCCATCGTGCGTGTGATGCTGAAATGGGTAAGACTTTGCCGCAAAGGGACTAGGATGACTCCTGAGAAGGCCGCAGGTCCAAAGTGCTCCTAAAAGTCACAGTCACTGGGTCCCCTTGCTCCGTGGGGAGGCAGT
This sequence comes from Paguma larvata, assembly GCA_030068075.1. NCBI lineage: Eukaryota > Metazoa > Chordata > Mammalia > Carnivora > Viverridae > Paguma > Paguma larvata. The sequence continues at coordinate 7,193,747 of CM057823.1, forward strand.
ATATATGATGGAAAAGAAAACTGGAATGAAAAACTGAATATCCATGTTCTGGATCAAAAACACCCCTGCCATGGCACTTTCTAGAGACAGCGGGCTGTTGCAGGTGGGAATGGGCAAGATTGCAGGAAGGGACAAGCAGGCCTCATTCACCAGCCGGGGTGGCACATTCATACTCCAGGCTTGCTGACAGGTCCCTGATCCTGCAGCCTGATTTTAGGAACTTGTTCTTGGCTTTCGCTTTTCTCAGGGTAATGAGCTTCAGCCTCGCGCTTGCGAACACTAACAAATGAGGCCAATTGCAGCTCGGCGGTGCATCACCTTTCAATAGTGGGTTGACGAGGAGAACAATGCATTTGTTTGCGGCTGTAGAGTCTTCAGGGAGGATCTGTCATCTTTGTGGTGAGTGTCAAAGGGGTTTCACGCTTCCCAAGACTGTCAGAATAGAACAGAGAAGGAAGGCGAGTTGGAACCTGCTGACATTTCTCGGGTGAAACTCGCAGTCACCTTTTCCTCTTCCGAGTTTCAACAGGAATAAACTTTGTTCTAGTCAAAGAGGCTTTTAATTATAACAAGTGCACACTGCCAATTAGTGGATTTTTTTTTCCTGAAGGGTAGTTACCCTATACAACACATATGCATTCGTAGCTCCATGATGGAAGAAGGGTAGCAGCCTTCTATATATAGAAGTATACATTTAATCCTAAATAGAGCAATTGTTCTCACCTTCATGCATCTGTTGATATTTTCTGGCCCAGAGATGGTCTTGTGTCTCTTGGAAGATACATTCTGGCCATTTAGAAGGCAATAAGCAGAATGGCACGCCTACAGGCCTCTGTGAAGCTGCCCTTCTATTAGCCGATGACCAGGTGGAAGGGACGGCAGGGGTCTCAATTATTAGGAAATTTGCCCTGAAGCTCTGGACATAACCCACTGACGTGAACGACCCTCAGCATTTTTCAAAGGATAGGACTTGATGGCATCTGCAGAACTGTACAGAGCACCTGAGGCAGGGACCTCCTCAGGTGACATTTCAATCTCCAGTAGGCTATCTACTGGCAACCCCCAGAGTGAGGCATGGGGAGCACTCTTTACAGTGAAGTCCCTGCTCAGGGGACCTCTGTTTCCCTGTGATGCTCTGAGGTGACTGTGATATTATTCATGAGCTCGGTATATTATGTCATGGTTCCTGTTTTCAGACACCATTTCTGCCAGCTTCCTCTATGACCTACTTTTTTGCAAGACCATTAATTTGAGTGTCTCACAATTCCCATCCAGTTGGATGTGACAGCACCTGCTTATAACTGAGGGATGCATTTTAAAAAGATGGAAATTGAGAGAAAACACAAAAGACGCTTTGAAGTCATTTGAATTAATCCCACAGTTTCTCTCCCATCTACCTTCGTGAGGTCACCGTTCAAAATAAGTTTTTTTTTTCCTCCTTCTAAATTTGATGGAAAGAAACTTCAACATTCATAGAGAAGAGATTCTGCCCTATAGAAAGGAGAAGAAAAATACTGGGATGATCCATAGGCAAGAACTTCTAAAAATCAAAGAAGAGGAAAATTAATTTTGATGGTCCAGCTCCTGCATTAAGTTCAGAGTCCTTTTGGGTGGCACTTGACCTGCATTCCACAATTCAACTTAGAGACCGTTTATCTTGCATAGGAGCCTTAATAACCGAAGCTGTCATGGTTCCATTAGTTTGGGGGTGAGACTGTCCAAATTTTCTCTCGTCTGATAAAAGAAGAGAGAAATTCCCTCTCCTTTTCCTCCCTCCAGTTCACCGAAGACAGGGCTACCTCAGAGGCATTTTATGTTTCAACAATCATCAAGTATGAAATGTCCCACCACAAGCAACTGAGGCACTGACTAAAGGTTCTTTGTCTATTCTTTATTTTCATGAAAGAGCATTCTTTTAGGAAGTCAGGGGATGAGGTCTACTACCAACTCATGATCATGAAGGTATTAAGTACCTCAGTTTTTAAGGATTCTCTCACCACAAAAATTCCATTAATTCACCTCTCTGGCTAGTGCAATCTAACCCTCAGTTTTCACTCAGTTCCAATCCCAATCCATTAAGTTGCCCGAGGCGGTGTGCCCTCACGAGTCCCCTTTGTTTTGTGTGCCCATCCTCTTTGACATGTCCTATCGTTTCCCCTGTAGTATTTAGGAACACTAACTACATCTGTCTGCCCGGATGATCAGCTCACTGGTCACTGGCAGCTGCCAACTCTGCTGAACATGACTTTGATGGAAGGGCCTCACAACTGACCCTGTGGAGATGTGGAGTCGGAGGTGCTGGGGCTGGTGTTACTCAGGTCCTTCACTGTCAATCTTCATCCATTCCATCCTCCAAACAACAGCAACATCTTTCTCCACCTCAGGATCACCACGTTTGCTCTCACTAATGAAAAGTGACTAGAAAAGGACTTTGTAAGCTGTCTGAGACTCTAGGATGACAAGGGTCTTGGTGGTGTCATTTGAGGCCCACCACTGTTTTTGAGGAGAGAAATGCCCTTGGAAGAGTGCAGGCATAGGAATGAGATAGGAAAGCATGGCGATCCCAGGATGGATGTGTGACTTATCAGGGTTTATGCTTCCCTGGGCCCCTTACCTGTTATGGATGAAGGTAAAACGAGGGAGGGCTCCAGCTGCAGGAATTCCCGATCAACAGCCTGGAGAGGGCATCTGAAAGATGTCTACGTTGTCTTTTGGGACTGCTGCTTTTCTGTGTGTCTGAATGGCTAACTAGGGCCTGGTGAACCTCAACCCTAGCAACTTTTAAAGGAACCTAAAACTTCTCGCTCTCAGAGTTGGGTGGTTGTCACTGGGAGGGGTGAATAAACTGATTTCCATGCTGTGACTCTAAAGTGAAGCTATATTGGGGTGCCTGGTTATACTGGGGCTCAGTTGGTTAAGCGTCTGATTCTTGGTTTCAGCTCAGGTCATGATCTCATGGTTCGTGAGACTGAGCCTCCAGTTGGGCTCTACCATGACAGCATGGAGCCTGCTTGGGAATCTCTCTCTCTCTCACTCCCCCTCTCTGCCCCTTCCTTATACTCTCTCTGTCTCTCTCTCAAAATAAATAAACATTAAGAAAGTGAAGCTATATTCTTCTAAAGGAAAACTTTATAGTACTTTTCTAAGTCATGACTCCTTTTGTTTTTGCAAAGTAAAGGAGTTTGGCTGAGAAATCCCATAGAATACGGGTTGGCAAACTTTTTCTGGGAAGGCCTAGACAGTAAATAATTTAGGCTTCTGGGCCACATAGTCTCTGTCACAACTACTTAGCTCTGCCGTTACAGCACAGAAGCAACCACCGATTATGTGTAGACGAATGTGTGTGACTATATTCCAAAAAACTTCATAAAATTTCCATATGTCATAACATATTCTTCTTTAGATATTTTAAAACCATTTTAAACTATAAAAACCATTCCTTGCTCATTGCCTATACAAAAATTAGGCAACTGACCAGGTTTAGCCCATGGGCTGTAGTTTGCCCAATGCTGCTATAGAAGAAAACCATTTATTGTGGAAATCTGTGTCTCCAAGCACAGGGGACTTACACTAGCCCTGGTCCCGACAGCCAAATTAGGGTGTCTCTTCAAATCTGTGCAACTAAATAAATGAGGGCAGGCCCCTCTTACCATCTAGAATGCAGTGTGTGTGCACTGGTGTTATTTCACGTATCAGATTCCTGCACAGAAAACACTGTCATGCCATTAATAATCTTCCGAGGAACACCTTGAAACTTGACTCTTGGAGGGCACGTTGCAAATGGGCTCTAATAGCTTTTATTTCTCATTCTTGTCACCTCAGATCTAATCAGCTGTTTTGTCATTTTTAATCCCCATTTGGAGGGATTCTCCCAACTTCCCTGGCCTTTTAGATAGAGGCTCAGAGGAGAATGGGACCCTGAGGCTCTGAGGGCTAGGGGGACACAACAGGGAGATAGTGGTGTGAGTAGATGGGGACCTTCGATCCTTGGTTAATCAGGAGGACCAGTAAGGAACCCAAATCCCAGCATTATTTCCAGTCTTGCCCTCCATCTCTCATCTCTGGTTCACTCATGTCCTGAAATTGCTTTCTCTGGGGGAAAAGATTTCCCACTAGTCAATTAGGAATGAAGCTCAAAACTTAACTGGCTAGGAAGAAGACGATGCTCTGAACTGGGGGGCTCTCAAATGGTGGCTCTTTCCTACACGAAGCATAACTGAGCTGTGGTTCAGTTCCCCCAAACAGAAATATCCACCCCAATCTGGCCTTAAGAAAATGAAGAGCCACCTTCGACTATGACTCTCCCTTCCTTGGAAGGCAGCAAGGAATTGTGAATAATGAAAATGAATCCATTCGATAAAAATAAAATTGCAATTAAATGTATAACAATTAAAATAAATAAATAAGTAAAACAAAGAGGAGCTAAGTGGTTTCTAGTGTTTGCATGATGCTAAGCATCTCACTTATATTAATAGCTCATTTAATCCTTGTCGTAACTCAAGAATATTACTGCTTTCACTTTGTAGGTCAGAAAAAGAAGCCTAGAAGGCAAGCTGTTTCTCGTGGTCCATGGTTGGGAAATAGCAGAGCAGTTTACAAATGCAAATATACCTCATTTCCGAGTCCGTAATCTTAACCACCCGCCCACTAGGTGGCTGTGCATTTTTGTCAAACCAAGTCCCCTCTCTGAGCCTCAGTCCTCTCAGCTCTGAAATGAAACTCAAGACCATGAAATCTCTGACATATCTCTGACGTTGTCACTTTCAAATCAAAATTCTGATTCCATTATTTTCAGCGTTCCCCTTTCAGGACGGGGAGGGGGGGAAGTAAACAAATAAATTCATATGGTAACTTAGTTAAAAAAACAAGAACTAAATTTCCAGAGTATATCTTTGAGTCAGTATTTACTTAGTACAATCTCCAATACTTTTTTTTTCTTTTTAGTTTATTTATTTTGAGAGAAAGAGTGAGTAGGGGAGGGACAGAGAGCAAGAGAAAGAGAGAGAATCCCATGCAGGCTCGAAGGCACGGCTCGAACCCACAAACTGGGAGATCATGACCTTAGAGTCCATCGCTTAACTGACTGAGGTGCCCCAATCACTTCTTTATATAACCTATGATACAAATTAGTACTCACCCTTTCCTAGACTTGGGCAGGAGACAAAATGGAGGCCTGTTCAGATCTTTGCTTGCAAAAAACTTATAAACTATCTTGAAGGCAGACATAAATCAGAGCAAAGAGTTTTTCAATCAAAAATTCAAGATTCTGAATTATTTAAAAAAGCATTATGCTTATTACACTATATTTATTAACACAGAAAAATAGTTGATGGCAAGATTTTTCAGAAAGGATTGAAGCTTTAGGCACTTTGGAGTTTAGCAGAAACTTGTTTCATTCATCGTTTCAATGAGGAGTATTTCTGTTTAATTCTGAAACCCAAGTAGCCAATTAACTAAAATGCCCATTCCTGGTGTTCCGATATCGAGTGTCAGAGACGGACGAAAGGATCGGGGCTGGGGTGATAAAATCCAAAGCCCTCTCTGAATATTTGCTGAACAAAAGATTGGAGCAATTTCTTTCCAGCCAATTAAACCCAGAAATCCAGGATCTATCCCAGCGGAGGCATGGGGGATACGAGGACAGTGAGATCCCTAAATCCAACTCAGCGATTCTAGCCAGTTGGCTCACAGGAAGAAAGCATCACCAACCTCACAGTAGGGTATAAGCTGTGGCTATTAAAAAATAGTCAAGAGTATCTGGCAGAAGGCAGATTTCCCTTCTCTGTCTTACAGGCCCTAGCAGAGTGACCTGATCCCAAATTCATTTATATGCCTCATTTTGGTCTTTCAGATATTGATTTTCAAAATATTCTTCAGGAGAAAGCCACTCAGGGACCTTTACGCTGGGGTTCACAAATGACGCATGCCCAGATGTGTTTATTGCGGGCTGGAAATAATAGACTTTTCCCTCTCCTCCTTTCTCTCCACCTAAGTATCTCTTTATTCATTACTTTAATTACCTAATCGTAAATTTCTTTAGGGGGTTACTTAGAAAGAAAATTAGCATCAAAGCTTGGCAGTAAATTCTGGGGCTTTTGGAGACAGTCCAAGCTGTTTCACCTGTGATTAATTAGATGGTTTTTTTTTTTCCTTTAAGTGCCAGAAGGCTGTTGAGGTCTTTAAGCAGTTACATGACTGCTGGCAGTACTGCAATTATGATGGATGCACACGTCTGGAGTCTGGGGCTGCAGCCCAGCATTTATCGGGGGTGTGCGTATGCGCGCGCGCGAGTGCTTGTGAGTGTGTGTGTGTGTGTGTGTGTGTGTGTGTGTGTGTGTGTGTGTGTATGTATGTATGTGAGAGAGAGAGAGAGAGAGAGGGAGACAGAGACAGAGACAGTGACAGAGGCAGAGACAGGGGCAGAGACAGGGACAGACTTGGAAAGCACCAACTTAAAAAACTCCAATGGTTTAAAACACACAATGAGGTGATTCTTTAATATTCCTGCAAGTGCAAGTCTAGAAGCTCCTGGCCAGGATCTCCTATCAAAATACTTTGGCAATTCCAGTAATGTTGGCTTAGCAGGCCTCTGCCTCCCTATTAGTCACTGAAGTCCTCTGTGAGTCTTTGCATAAGCTCTTTATGGCATGCACTAAGGAATGCACATTTTCAACAATCCTTTTGCTATATATAAAGCAGCGCAGTCACACCTGTTTTAACATTTCACCCTGGTGAAAATCAAGACGGGGAGAATGTTGTCTCTTTGGGTAATTCATTGGGTATAAAATTATCCCCGAACACTGGCATAAAGTCAAAGAGACATCTTGGTGTATTTGTAAAAAAGTTAATATTTCCAGTCACAATGAATACACTATCAAGGATGCAATAGAGAAATTTGGTGACTGTTTTATTACAACGACCAGATTATCATTTTTTCCTTTATTCTCTGTGTGAAGGAGGGAGTGAAAGAATTCTTCGAACCATTTGACTCTGTAGCAGAAAGTTTAAAGTTTTTGCCAACTTTTGCTGAGGTGTCTGTGTACACACTTAGAGAAACCCCTAAGCTCCCAGAATTGAGATCACTGTCATCTAACATACATTTCTCCATCTGCCTATCATGTCCGTGACAATATTTAAAGAGCAAATTAAATATCTGGTATTAACTTGCCCTCCCGGGACTGACAGACATGTTAGTCACATGGGCTGCTTGCGGAGATTTCTGCCTAGAGCAGGGCTCTGCCGGCTCTTTCTGTAAAGAGCCGGGGGTGGGGTAAATTCCTTAGGCTTGCGGGACATTAGGTCTCTGTTGCAACCACTCAACCCAATTGTAGGATGAAAGCAGCATAATCAAAGAGGCAAATGAATGGACACCCTGTGTTCCAATAAAACGTGTTGGCTGACCCCTGGCCTACAGCTTCCCAGACTTTAATGGGCATACAGAACACCTGGGCACCTTGTTACAATGCAGGTTTTAATTCAGCCAGTCAGGAGCGGGCAGAGATCTGCATCCCTAACACCAGACCAAATGGCAAAGAGGCTGCTGGTCCGCGGACCTCACTTTGAGCAGCAGCCCTCCAGTGTCTCCTTGAAATACATCCATGCTATTTCCAATAACACTGAGGCTCCGAGAATGGAGATGGCTGTTTAGTTCATTAGGAATATTGCTGTAGGAGTAGTGTTAGGTTTATACCCTTCAAGTCCATAATCTTCTAAGAGTCTTCTGGCAGCCCACCCCTTGGGAGAGCCCAGGTTTCCCTCTCCTGAATGTTACCTTCCTTTTTTTTCTTTTCACCTTTAAGATTGGCTGTTAAGGTCTTGCATTCCTAAATGGACAGATGGCTCCGGCTGTGGTGCAGATGTACACATAGTTCATCACAGTCATTTATACCGTCTCTGCCGCCGAACTGCCAGCACCTTCCCGGCCTCGGCATGGAGGGCTCTAATGGCCAAGCTAAGGGCCCTCTGGCCCCTGCCTAATTGGCTGCAATGCAAGAGCTAATGTAGGTTGAGAGACCAATTAACTGGGCTTGTTTCTACCAACACTGCATCTGAACATCAATTATGCTAAACACCACGCTATATTAAGACATTTCGCTGCCACTATCATTTGCTATGGGACACCTCAGAGCAGAGCGGAGAGGAGTTGCCTCTTACTGCCTGCCTGAAGGATTTCTCTCTATCAGTGCAGGGAGCACAGCTTTAGAATCAGAAAGACCACAACTCAGGGACATATCTGACACTAATTGGTTGACTTCTCTGGGCCTCAGTCTCTAGACTATGGGGATTTAGGTCCAAGAAGCCAGAGAATAGGATGGATGAGAGATAATGGTAATCCTGTATGACTTACTGATTCCATTAAGAAATGGAAGACGTTACACACTGGGATGCTCAAAGGATACTTCCCCTAGAACTGGAAAAAAATTAATAACTGGAAGCAGTTAGGAGGAGGAAGTGATATTTTCTTCTATAGGTTTAGCTAGGTTTGAACTCCATTCCTCCTCTGTCATTACATTGTGAGATTTTCCCTTGGAATGACCTTCTTCATTTTCACATTGACTCTTTGGTCTTGAAGCAGCCCAGTTCATTTTAATTCATCCTGACTGTGCAGCTCCTGTATACTGAAAAGGCTGAGGCCCAACCAAATTTATGACACAATGGAGTTTACAGTTTAGTTGGGAAGATTGGACTAATGCCGATAAGTCCTCATTTACTCATTCATCCACTGAACAAATATTTGTTAATCACCCATTATACTTCAGGCACTCTGCTAGGCTAGAGGTACTCTCCCTCCTCTGCCTAGGTTTATTGCAACATGGAAAGGCAGGTAATCAAGTGAGCAACAGTAATGTGGTGAGAGACGTGCTATTATGTCTGTCATAGTACGGATGCTATGTGGGCACAAATTGTACCAAAAAGAACAAGAAAACAAAAACAAACCAAAAAAAAAATAAGAACCAACTCTGGAACATAATTATACCTCTGTATTAAGCATTAAAGTATAATGCATGCTTAAAATTCCCCATTCCCCACAGTGCTTATTTCAAAACTTCTACCACTCTCCTTAAAGTCTTTGGAACTTCAAGAGAAAACAGAATATTAGGTGCAAGCCCCCCTCAATTTCCAGCAATCAGAAAGCTATGTTTGCATTTATTCTCGAACCCATCCTTCTGGTCTTGCGGGGAGAGACGTTATTTCTCTCCTTAAGGTCATTTCCTCTACTTGTGCTCTTGAGCAACCCTCCTGTCTCCTAGGACCTTCCTGCCTCTGGGACCCCCCTTTCCTCCTTCCCAAATTGGCAATTTCATCTCAATTTGTATAGTATAGTATAAAATTATGATCAAGTCTGTTGTCTATCTTAAAAATTAAGTCCTCCCTTGATTCTGCATCTCCTTGCCTTTTCTTACCTCCCAAGCTCAGAATGCTTGCTTCTTCACTTGTTTTCTGTTATTTCCACCTTCTGCTCACTTGTTCTTACAACACCTGCAGTCTGGCTTCCTCTGTCCCTGCACACCCAGACACTGCTGTGACAAAAGGCCCTAACAATCTTCCCCAGCTAAATCTGATGCATTCTTCATTTGATGTCATGTTTCTTTGTCTTGACCCCCAAATTTTACATTAATGACTATCCAGTTCTTTCTTTTCCTTCTTTGCTTCTGTCCCACTTTTCCACTACTCCGGTGACCAATCCTTCTCCTGTCCTCTGTTGACTCTTATTTTGCTGTGTGTACCTTAAGTGTTGTATTTTCCATGTATGTTTCTTCCTTGGACCTCTTCTCACTTCATACTGTCCCTCAATGACACCTGATCACTCCGTCACCTGCCACCATCTGCTGACTGTCAAAATACATTCTGGTCAACTCTGCTCCTCTGAGCTTCTGCCCCCTCTCTCTGCCTCTCAGGCATCCCTGCTGGTCTAAACACAAGTCATCAGCTTTCCACCAAAATCGGTCTTAGTGAATGGTGAGATCGTGTGCAACTTGAATGTCGTCATCTACTCTTCTTTTTCTCACCCCGACACCCAATCGATCCATAAGTCCTGCCAACTCCATTTATCTGTAATTTATTTCTTTATTTCACTGCTCTTCCCTTAGTTCAGGCCTCATCATCTTTTATATGGACAAAGGCAATTAGATTATCATCAGATTCTTTTGCCTCTGATATTATCTCTGGTTTTATACCCTTTCAGTCTACCCAACACATTGTGGCCAGGGTTACCTTTCTAAGATACAAATCCGATTAAAACTAAAAGAACACACAAACCTTCTGTGGCCGGCCACTGCCTGTAGCGGTTGTCAAACTATACAGGAGAGGTTCAGCTGAGACATTTGAGCAGCCCCTATGAGAGGGGATGGAGAGGGTACTTAAGGACTTTGAAATCCAGGCTCCGACTTTCTGCTCCCTGCACTTCATTCGGCATTGTGCTGGCAAGTGTTTAACAACCAGCCATCAAACAGTAAAAACGAATCCCTATTTGCAGAGTTTGATGATTTCCATGGTGCAGATACTCCCACTATGGCTGATTTCAAGTTATGAACATCACTGGAGTTGGGAAGAAATGTTCACCACTAACTTTCACAAGACCAGAGCTCTTGTTTCCTTTCCTCACACTAGGTGTTTCTATGGTGGGAGGCAAGTGAAAATGTTTCCATGCCCATGTCCGACCCATTGTGGGGGAGGCCTCTGACCAGCCTCAGCTGGAATCAGCTGAGCCCCGGATAGACCCAGGCCTTGCTACAGACCGTGCTGGACCGCAGAGAGAAGCAGTGGCATGCAGAAACCAAATGCAAACTGACGAGATGCCCAGACTCCGTAACCAGAAGGTGAGGTGGAGCCGATGACCACAGCAATGCTATGCAGCTGCTCGTGGGAATGCCCACTTCTCGACATGGAGGTTGGGGGCACCTAATAAAGGGATGCTTTTGCTCATGGACTGGTTCACCACCATGCTGATGCCCTGTGGCTGGCCTTCCTGAAAGTCACCCTCCCAGATGGCACTGCCTCTGTTCCCCAAAGCAGCACACACGGAATGTTTTTGTAACTGTGACTGAATGGATTACTCCTTTCTGCGCAAGAATGCGTGTCATTGTCAACATCAAAAACTTCCCTTGCTCTGCTCTGGCAGCACCTGCCTTTTTGATTGGGTGCCTTCTCAACAACTCCCTCACACAAAGCATTTAAACCTGACTGACTTCAAAAGTAAGGTAAGACAAGCCACGTCGAACAGTATCGTACACACCTAATATGATTATTTCTCCTCTTCCTGGTGATAATGGAATTATGCAAAAGCCGCCTTGACCCAGTAAGGATTTGCTATTCAGAATCAAATCTCTGCTTTCCCAGAACTCATGACTTCTCCCCTTGACCCCCATCCCTGCTTGCTTTCTACTCCTTTGGCATTGCAGCACGTGTCTGTGCACTATCTTGCAAATCCAAGAGTGTCTCCCTGGCAAAGTACAGCAAGCTAATGAAAAATGTGGCCAGATTTATCTAGTAGGTAAATGATGAAGAAAAACCATCCATCTCCATCTATTAATTCATTTTGAAATGTTAATTATCTCCGGTGTGACTGCAGTCAGCTCAGCTACATTTAATTTAAGGAGTGAGCCTTTTTACAACTTTCTCAGGATTCCTCCAGTTCTTGCTGTCCTCGAGTTGTCTGAATCCTGGGAGGGGGCATGTTCTGCCACTGGGTGCTAGTAACAGTTGATTGATAGACAGCAAAATAGAGCCCTTGGAGGGAAGATCCAGAACAAAGTAGCCTCCAAAAAGCAACCAGCTCCAGGCACGGGGCCTGCACTTTACCGATGGATACCGTCTCAGAGAGAATGTGCCTCTACCTCACAAGCACCTTGTCAGGGAGTTGTTATTAGCAACCTCTCCTGGGTCAAAAAATGTTCTGAGAAGTTAAGGCACTTCTCCAAATTCATGCCAGACAAAACAGCAGAGCCAGACCTGGAACCTGGCCTCTCTACCTTTAAAACCAGATTCTTTTCTTCATCCTGCATTTTACGCATGACTGGTGTGCTCAGACTTTCTTTCACGCCAGTAGGAAGACAATGTTTGTCTAATGAGGGTTTATTAGGTTATTTTGTTTGGCGGGTTATTAAGAGGCAAGAGTAAGATGAGATTGTGGTGAGAGGGCTTCTGGGAAATGCTGGAGTGACTTCAGAAAGTGGTAGGTTCTCTTAACTGTGGAGCTTTTAATAATCTACTCTAAATGCATGGATTACAAAAGGATGCACTTCCTGAAGAACATTTTTATTTATTGTTTACTTATTTATAATGTTTATTTTTGAAAGAGAGAGGAGAGACAGAGCGTGAGTGGGGGAGGGGCAGACAGAGAGGGAGACACAGAATCTGAAGCAGGATCCAGGCTCTGAGCTGTCAGCAGACAGCTCACCGAACTCACTAGACATGAGATCATGACCTGAGCTGAAGTTGGACACTTAACTGACTGAGCCATCCAGGCGCCCCCTGAAGAACATTTTTAAAAGAACAATTCTTTCCAGATTTCTTGGGGTATGGCCTCCATGCAGCAAGTTAGAAAGCCTTCCTCTGTGCCTCAGACTAGAAGCCCGTGTGTGCAGATACCCAGACACAGAACATCTTTGGTGGCAACAAAACAATGAGCTTCCATTCTTCTGAACCGCTTTTGCTCATGTCTTTAATGGTATCAAACTTCAGGACACATATTCCGACAACAAATTATAAATTTATTTGTGAATAAAGTGAGAGTTTCTAAAGCTAGGAAAAGTTATTCCTTTGGTATAAATCTCATGTTTATTATTAATTTCTCCGTCTAATATCCTTTTAGCACTTCATGTGTATGAAACACTAGTCTAAGTGTTGAAAATACAGCAGTGAATGGGGCAATGAGTCTTTTAAAAAGGTGTCACTTACAGCAAATTTTAAAATAAGATCTCTTAGGAGGCCAGGAGACATTGTGAAAGTAATGACCTAGGTGGTGGCAACAGGGGAGCAATTAGTAGATGAAATCAAGATATGTTTTAGAGGTAGAGGTGACAGAACTGGCTGATGGAGTGGATATGGATTGGAGGAAAGAAGAGAGGATAGGGCCTTCCTTGTTTGGCCTGAGCCACTGGGTACATGTGGGTGGAGTGAACTGAGATGCAGTTCCATGGAGGAAGAAAGGACTGGGGCCAAAGGAATGGTAGATTCAGAGTTTTCTCTTGGCCATATTGAAGTTCACATACTATCAGATGTCCTGGTGTTGAAATTAATAGATGCACAAGGGTCAGGGCATACATAAGGGCTGAAGATACAAATTTTAAAGTCATCATCATATAGAAGATCTTTAAAATTAGAGACTTGAATGAGGTCACTAAGGAAGGTAATAAACTTGGGAAGATGAAGTAGCTTAGGTCTGAGTTCTGGAACCTTCTTACACGAAGGAGTAGGTAATGGGATCTATTCAATATGCTTGGAAGGAGTGACCACTGGAAAAGGCAGTGAGTGAGGTGTCATAAAAGTGAAGAGGGAGTTTTCAGAAGACAATGAAAATCTATGTAAAATGCTGATGAGAGACCTTATGAAATGAGAACAGGAAGTTCGCCCCTCTACTGAATAACATGCAGGTCACTTGTGACCTTGACAAAAATTGTTTCTAGGGTGTTATCTGGCAGGAAGGGCAACTGGAATGAGTTGAAGAAAGAATTTGGAGTAAAGAAATAAGTCAAACAACTAACAATTACATTGACTGAAAAAATTATGAGGACTCTCAAAAAAATCTCAGCCACGTGATCAAATAAGTATCGCATGTGTCATTTGGGAAGTGACAGAGACTTCTAGGAAAGTCTCTCCAAAAAAAAAAAGAAAAGGAAAAGAACTGGTCTAGTCTTTAACAGACTGGAAAGTTTTGCTCTAAATGAATGGCAAGTACTTTAGATTTCTTGGAACCAGAGCTGATACGTGGCTAGTATGTACTTGTCTGGCAATACTGTTTGATACAATACTTCCATGGCGGTTGGTAAACAGTCATTACCTTAGGTAACCTTGTTCCCCTTCCACCATACCAAGTGTTCCAGTCTATTCAAGATATAATAGATAGACCTATTCAAGATATAATAATGATGTAACCACTGACAGTGTTGGTGATCAAGGGCCCTGTTCCCTCTATACAGTCAACATCCAATATGATTTTTGGTGTCTGGAATCTTCATGGTTTAGATAGCATTACAGCTTAGATCCATGATTTCAGATGCCAGTAGCAGTTAACTAAGTATTGATAATTCTGTACAGATAACTCTGTTTCAGTGTATGTTACTTTCTGGATGTCTCTCAGTGAAGACTTTTAAATCAAATCTCTAACTACACAGTCCCCATTAAGAATCAGAGTTTCTTCTTCTGCTGGTCCCTTCAGGAAACTCCAGGACTTATTGGGAATGTGTTTTCTAGCTTTACAATTGAAGTAAAACTTATTTCAAGACCAAGAAGCCAGGACAACAAAAATTCAAAATAATGGAGCAGTTCTTGCTGTGGTGGAAGACATCCGGATATAGGGTGACATGAACTTAGGCTCTTCCTAGCTGCAAAGACACTAGTTTGCTCTTACAATACCAATCCCATTCAAGTCATGGTGGAGAGACCAATAACCTGGAATGTTCTAGAGGAGATTCATGTAGTAGGAACAGGAATCCTGGTTTCTTTGGTTCTGTAATAGATGATCTTAAGTCACCCTTTTAATAAAGATAAAAGAAGGACACAGCAATGTGACAGTTATATACATACAGAGCTATAGATGGAAATAAATAATGTATGGCATTGGCTGTATGTGCTCCCTTTACACAGTCAGCATTCAATCTCATTTGCGAAGTCATCAAACCACTATCTGTACTACAAAAGCCTTCCACAAGAATGTCCATATAGATGCCAAGAATGCTTTTCTTTCCTAGTCTCTCAAATTGTCACTCCTTATAATGCCAGATAGTTTTGAAATTCAAGGATAACTGAATTCATTGGCCTCCACCTACACCATCCCTGCATTGTACTTTCACCTGGCCCCTACACAGCACTGCTTTTGGCCAGGGTTTATCAGACTTACTCATGAAAACAACTCATTCCCTTTCTAGCCAAAATAAACTAGAACTTTTGCTCCTGTCATTAGAGTTGATAGGTGTTCTTGAAGGGCCCTTTCACTGCAAAAACAAATACACCTTGCATAGGAAATGTGCTTTGAGGAACCGTTGGCTGCATAAGAGGTAAAGGAGTTCTCCACAGACCACACCTTAAAAAAGAGAAACAAATATACAAACAAAAATCTATATGCTACATTCAGGAATGCAAAGGGTTGTTGAGCCCAAATACTGGACATCCTGCAGGGATGCAATTGACCTAAACAGATGACTGTTATAAAGTTACTATCAGGAGGTAGAAAGCTGAGCTTGGAATTATGCACTAACTGTGGTTTGTGTGTGTGTGTGTGTGTGTTAGGAGAGAAGACGGGTTGGTAGGGTTGAAGTGATTCCAGTCAGTGGGGCCCTCTAAACACGGCCAACATTAGGAGCAAATTCTTTCTCGAAGAAAGTTTCACAATTAGCCAAATGATTCCACAGACTAAGATCTATAATAAGTCTAGATGAAATATCAGCAAGACCAGAGAATTCAGGCAATTATGAAAGAAAATAAAAATTAGATTTCTAAGGACTTAAATATTGAATTGTCAGGTATTGTACGTATAAAATGCTAACCCAAAATTAAAGGATGCAACCACAAATATGCATATTAAAAAGGATACTATCAAAATTAAATGCACAGAATTGAAAAATAATACAAATGGAACAGCTGGATTTTAAAAAATCTGAGTAAAAGAATTAAATGGAGATTTAAAAAAATTTTTTAAACATTTATTTATTTTTGAGGGACAGAGACAGAAAGTGAGCAGGGGAGGGGCAGAGAGAGAGGAAGACACAGAATCCGAAGCAGGCTCCAGGCTCTGAGCTGTCAGCACAGAGCCCGACGTGGGGCTCGAACTCATGAACCGTGAGATCATGACCTGAGCCGAAGTCGGACATCCAACCGACTGAGCCACATAGGCGCCACTAAATGGAGATTATTAATAGCTGAAGAGACAATTAGTAAAGTGAAAAATACAATCAAAGAACTACTCAGGGTACTGCATAGAATGATAAAAATGAAAGACACATTATAATATACAGAATTCAAGTCTAAGTGTACCCAATTAGAGTGCCAAAAGTAGGTAATAACAGGGAAGAGGGGTAATATCTAAAGAAATAATGGCTCTAAATTTCCTATTACAAACAAAAACCCCACTAGTACAATGCATTCTAGGCAAGATAAAAAGCAATTCATATCTGGGGCTATAATAGGATAAACAAAGACAAATGAAAGGTCTTAAGAAAGACTCGAGAGCAGATATTTGGAATTACATCACACTCCTTAAAAATATCAATGTAAGCCAGAGGACAATAGAATAATAACTTCAAAGTATAGAGAAAATAACTTTCAACAAAGAATTTTATACCTTAGAAACTGTTTTTTATAATGAAGATGAGATATAGATATTTACAGAGACATAAAAATTGTGAGACCTTATCACCAACACTTGCTAAATGAATTTAAGATATACATCTAGAACAAGGAAAAGTATTATGGAAGAACATTTTGAAATGCAAAATGATGTGGTACAGAAAACTAAGATAAAATAGACAAATTCCTAGAAACATAGAACTTACTAAGACTGAGTTAAAGATAGAAAATCTGAACAAACCTAAAACTGGTGGGGAGATTGAATTAAAATGAAAAAGATCCAAACAAAGAAAAGTTCAGGGCCAGATGGCTTCACCATTCTATCAGCAACAATGAAAACAAACAAACAAACAAAAAAAACCATCTTCCCAGAAAATCCCAAAAACCAAAATGACAAAAACAAAACAAAACAAAACAAAAACACTCCAAAACAATAACAACAACAAAAATAAACAAACAAACCAAAAAAAAAAAAAAACAAACAAAAGGCAAAAGAAAGAAAAAAGACAGAATTAATGCCAATCCTTTTCAATCTCTTCCAAAGAACTGAAGAGGACAGAACACTTCCAAACTTGTTTTTTGGGAGCCAGTATTACCTTGATACCAAAGGCAGACTTAAAAGATACTACAAGAAAAGAAAACTTTAAACCAATATCTCCGATGAACATGGAAGCAAACATCCTCAATGAAATACTAGCAAACCAAATTCAGCAGCACATTAAAAGCATCATACACCATGAGTAAGTGGATTTACCTTGGGATGCAACGATAGGTTAGCATATACAAGTCAATTAATGTTATATACTAAATTAATGGAATAAAAGATTAAAACACATGATCATTTCAATAGATGCAGAAAAAGCATTTGACAAAATTCAACATCTTTCATGATAAAATCTGTCAAAACAAATGAGGAATAGAAGAAAATTACCTCGTTGTAATGAAAGCTTATATATGCAAGGCCCACAGCATACACAATACTCAATGGTGAGAAACTCAAAGTTTTTCCTCTAAGCTCAGGAAAATGCAAAGATGCCCACTCTCACCATTTCTATTTAACATAGTGCTGGAAGTGCTAGCCAGAACAATTAGACAGGTAAAAGAAAGAAAAGACATCCAAATTAGAAATAAAATTATCTTTGTTTGCAGATGAAATGATCTTACAAGTAGAAAAACCTGTTGGAACTAACAATAAAATCAGTAAAGTTGTGGGATAAAAAATCAACATGTGAAAGTCAGTTGCATTTCTATATACTAATAATGAACAGTCTGAACAAGAAGTTAAGAAAAGAGACTAATTTACGATAGCATCAAAAACAATCAAATACTTTGGAATAAGTTTAACCTCAGAGATGAAAGATCTGTAGGCTGAAGGCTACAAAACAATGTGAAAGGTTGAAATCTTTTCTTGAGATCAGGAATAAGACAAGAGCGCCTACTCTCGCCACTCCTATTCAACATAGTAATGGAAGTCCTAGCTGTATCAAATGGGCAAACCAAAGAAATAAAAGGCATCCAGATAAGAAAAAGAAGAAGTAAAACTGTCCCTGTATGTAGACAACATGATCTGATATATAGAAATCTCTAAAGACTCCACTAAAAAAACCATTGGAACTAATAAATTCGGTAAAATTGCAGGTTATAAAATCCACATAGAAAAAATCAGCTGCATTTCTATACACCCACAATTTAATATCTGAAAGAGAAATAAAGAAAATGATCCCACTTACAATAACATTAAAAAGTCGACTGAGGGGCGCCTGGGTGGCTCAGTCGGTTAAGCATCCAACTTTGGCTCAGGTCATGATCTTGCAGTTTGTGAGTTCGAGCCCTGCGTCGGGCTCTGTGCTGACAGCTCAGAGCCTGGAGCCTCCTTCAGATTCTGTGTCTCCCCCTCTCTCTGACCCTCCCCTGCTCATACTCTGTCTATGTCTCTTGATAATAAACAAAAACGTTAAAATTTTTTTTTTAAAAAACGTGGACTGAAAACTATAAGACATTGATGAAAGAAATTGCAGAAGAAATGAATAAATGGAAAGATAGTCCATATTCATGATTAGAAACAATTAATATTGTTAAAATTTCCATGCCATCTTAAGGTTCAGTGCAATCCCTATCAGAATTCCAAAGGCATTTTTCACAGAAGTAGAACAAACAACCCTAGCATTTGTATGGAACCATAGAAGGATGTAAATTGCTGCAGTCACTAAGGAAAACAGTATGGAGGTCCCCAAAAATAGACACATTCTATTTAAAAACAGAATACCATATGACTCAGCAATCCCAATTCTGGGTATATATCCAAAGAAATGAAATCACTATCCTATCAGTGATTAGTGATTAGTGGAGAGATATTTGCACTGCCCCGTGTTTGTTGCAGCATTATTTATGAGAGCCAAGAAATGCAAATAACTTAAATGCCTATCGGCAGATGAGTGGATAAGTAAATTGTGGTACATATATACAATGGAATCTTATTTGGTCATAAAAAAGAAGGAAATCCTGCCATTTGTAACAACATATATGACGCTTGAGGACATTATGTTAAATGAAATAAGTTGGACAAAGAAAAATACTGTATGATCTCACTATTATGCAGAAACTAAAACACAAAACAAACAAACAAACAAAAAACAACTCATAAAAACAAGGAGTAAACTGGTGGTTGTCAGGGGCTGTGGGATGGGGGAAATGGGTGATTGTGGTCAGAGGGTACAAACTTCCAGAATAAATAAGTTCTGGGGATCTAATGTACATCGTGGTGACTATAGTTAACAATACTATATTGTACACGTGAAAGTTGCTGAAAGAGTATGAGAGAGTAGGTCTTAAATATTCTCAAAAAAAAAGAAGATAACTATGTGAGGTGTGGATGTGTTTAACATTATTATGGTAATCATGTTGCAATACACATGTATATTTATCTATATATATACATATACTTTAAACTCATACAATTTTATATATCATATCTATCTCAAAAAAGCTGGAAAAGAAGTTATTCTTAAAATCTCTAAGTATCTCCATTTATATGGAAGCTTACTTCACTATTTTTTTAGTTAAACTTTAATTCTGGACATGAACAGGCCATTTACTAGAGTGACTGAATACTGAGAAAAAGGAAATACTCACGCCTACCAAAAATGCCATTGTGGTCCATAGTGGAGGCTTACTATGATCAGGTAATGGATTCTTAGCCTGACCCACCTCTCAACAGGCCTAGTTAGTACCTTGATTCAACCTGTGCTTTTCTCTCCCCATAGTTCCTTTATACATGGTTGGAATAGACATACTTGAGAATCGGCAAGATCCACACATTGGTACTCTAGATCCATTGAGGTGAGTGCCATTAAGGTAGAAAGTACTAAGTGGAAACCTCTGGAAATTCCCCTCCTTACCAAGAAGATAAACTAAGTGTAGAAAATAATGCCACAATAAAAGACTGGAACAAGGTAGGGATGGTGACACCTATTATATTCCTACTTGACCCAATGTGGGACTTCGTAGCCAATTTCATCAGTACCTCCTAACTCTCTCCTAACTGATTTTCCAGGTCACTAATTTTACCTTCTTCTCTACCCAAACAGCTGTTAAATCCATCTATTACATATAATTTTACTTCTTAAATAATTTTTGATGGGTTGTCATTTTCTGGTAACTTTCTCCATCAAATTTTTCTTTTTCATTTCTTTTTTATTTCTCTGAAGGACTTCAGACTCTTTTATTAAGCAGCAGAGTTTTAGAAGTCTTACATGAAAAAATGAATGAAGACCAAAAGGCAACTGCAGACAGGGCCTCCTCCCCTCTGCATACGTTTTCACCACTGTGATAAACATTCAACCATGAGGCATTTTACATCAGAATCCTGTCTCATAAAGGTGTTTACAAGAAACATGAGAAAGTTTGAAGAATTAAAGCCAGCAGAGTACTTGTTCAAGAAACCATATCCATGGGCACCTCACAAACATGCTTAGACGAGACAGGCATGAAGGACTGAAACATCTAATGTGACCCCTTGAGAGTCACTTTTGCTCTAATATATCTCTGAGTGTGGGGATGATGAGTGCAAATAATGTACATAAAGCTAAAATCCAACAGGCTACTTGAAAAAAGTTTGCCAAGTTCTACTAGCAACTGTGATTTCGTTGAAGATGGACATGTGGTTTGGATTCACTGCATCGTACCCTGTTCCAGAGTCTTGAGATGGTCTGCTTCATGTCATGCCAGGCCAGGGTCCCCTCACTCTGCCAGCGACATGCTGACCTGGTCATCTCTGGAGTCTGGGTGTTGCTAACCAGAGTTGAGACATCCAGATAAAGCAGAGAGAGGTTAGTGAGCTTAAGAACTTCTGTAGTGGCTATGATGGTGTCACTGTACCCACCTGTATCTTCACCAAATCTAGAAGCCAGGTTCCCAGGCAGGAAGTGGAGCTTCCCAGCCTCCCTGGCCACCCTCTTAGCACACCTCCCTTGTGCTCCAGAATGAGATGCGCTTTGGCATGATGGCCCACAGGGATTCTGCTTGCCATCCTCCTCTTTTTATATGGTTTTTAAATTTTGACAAAATCATTGAAATATTCTTCCACGGTGAGACAGAAGATATTCACAGTGTTTGAGCCACTTCTTTGTCATCAGCTCATTGAGATGTTGCTTCAAATCCAGGAAGACCTCCTGCAGCAGGCTTCTAGAGCCCTCCTTTGCAGTGGTGTCTGAATCACACCCGTGTTTGGTTGGCTCAGAGATCTGCCCTCTTGTGCTTCATTTTTTTTAAATACTTCCTTTTTAAACCAACTATAAATTCTTTAAAGCTCTGACAGTTGTTTATGGCTATCATAAACTGATCATAGTATGGGCGTTGCTGACTTCTCAGCTATTCTTCCTTACACAACTGAACTTCATCCTTAGATTTACTTAACAAAGAATTCATTTGCTAAAGACGCAGACTAGTTTGTGTCACAAACTTTTGTTTTCAAGTCTTCACTTATCTGAGCGGCAACTTCAAGAATTTATTCAAATATCTCGAAGGGGGTGTTGGTGGTCCCCACTTTGGTCAGCTTCAGGCTCAGCCCCTTTTATCTAGTCTTTCTTGCCTGTTTCTAGTGCTTTTTTTGCAGCCAGATACTAATGCCTGAAGTAAGAGTTGACATGTACCAGTGGAGCAGCTCAGACACCAAGTCTGGAGAAAGCAAAAGTTCCAGGGCACTGACATCCACTTCTGGGCCAGCTCCACATTCTCCATCTTCCCTGTGCTTGTCTAGATATTTGAGACCCATGTCAACAGGCTCTTGATCTCATTTGCTTCTAGATCTTCTGACTCAACCTCCTGCATCCATGTTCTCAGGGTCCGGTGGTACATGTTCAGATAGATGGTTTCTGAAAATCTCATATTGGGGAGGGAAACACTCAACCATTAGGTTTGTGGCAATGATGTGTTATCCAGGACATACTTCCTTATGATTTCCAGAAGGCAGATGAACCACGTCTTTTTGGACTCCCTGGGGTCTGCCTGTGTGTCCTCAATTCTAGCAGTCAAATTTCTGTCCAAAATGGCATATGTTTCTCCTTGCAATTCTTGGGCCTCTAGGGAGATACAAAGCTACTTTGCTTTTTTTGATCAGATACACATTGGTCAATTTTTCTTCCTTTTTGATATTCCTGACAACTGAGACCAGCAAGCAGGGTCACTGGAGATGATGACGAGCAAACTCTGCAGCACCATCCACATCTGCCTGACCAGCTCATCTGAGAGCCCCTGCGTGTTCCCAAAGTAGCCACGGGTGAGGGTCACGTTGTTCATGTTTCCACTGTCCATGTGGGACAGCTTGAATGTCAACCCTTCTTGAGAGTGAGCTATTCAGGTCCATCAGCTTCTGGTGGGCCTGCAGGAGCACCCCTGGGTCTCCCTCACAATCTGGGGGCTTGAGATGCTCATGAGGGTGTCTGAAGCTGCAGTGAGCCAGCTATGCCACACTACAGTGTACTTCATGTCCTTGAATGGTACTGAGGCTCAGTCTCCAGTCTTTGCAGACATCGGCAAGGAACTTCTGGATGTCTCTGACATTGTTTCATGCCTTGTGGAGCTTGCTCAGGCCCGTGCAGCATCCCATCCAATGACAAATGGATAGTGTCTTTTCATCTGGCATCTGTGGAGGTTTTTCTGAGCGTCTTTTATGCTATAGTGCTCCACTTGTCCAGCTGGTTCTGGGCACTGACGCATCTCAGCATCCCTTTGGAATGCTGCAATAGCTTCCTGAACTGTCTCCTTGGTGGCTAAAAAACAGGTGAAATCCCTGTACCTGCCACACTGGAGTTACCCATCCTCACTGCCACCAGCGAGGAAGAAGTGTCACCCATTTTCTGGGACCTCACTGGAAGTGTCACCCAATTTCTTGGACATGTTAATCACAGTTACTTTAAAGTACGTCTTCTGTATTCTATCTAGATCATCTGCAGGTTGTCTCCATTACCTGTTTCTTTTCTTTTGGTTTCTGGTCATTTGAGTCTCTGTATTGTCATTCATTGTAATAATTTAGATTATTATTTATTTCTTGAAGGCTAAAAAGGAATAAAAGAGACTTTCGATGTTGCCATATGTCAGCAACTAGAAGGTAGCAACCTTGGGGGCCTATCTGGAGGCTAATTTAGGTTGCTAGAAAAAAGCATAAATTAAGGCAGAGATAAGACTGACTCCAATCATTTTTGTAGAGTGCTGGATACTGTGTAGAAACTCTGAATAATGCTAACTTCCAGCAGAGAGAGTTTATTTATTTTTTACTTACAGGTAGTTATAGTAGGGATTGATCACCTTGATGCAGTCAGGGAATGAGAGGCTCTAAAGCTGATATCAGGCTTTATGAGAACTATTCTTAGTTGGAAGGAATCCTAAAGTAGGACCTTTTGAAAATGTCAACTGAAAGCAAAGGTTGTTTTTCTGGGCCCATCCCCTTGCTGGGCTTGAATGCCAATTTCCCCCTCCCTAGCATTTTGAGACTGGCCAAAGCTCTGCACTAGCTTTCTAGCTTCTTAGCTGGCCCTTTCATCCTGGCTTCTCAGCCTCTTATGTTGGAAATATTAGGAATAAATAAGAACGTCAAGAAAAGAGAAGCAAAGGAAGTCATGCTCAAAGTTCTCTCTTTTCTTCCAAACCCAGTTCCCCAATTCCTGGCAGCCTCGATAACCCTCGACTCCATTTTTCTTCCCCCCGCCACCAGCCGTATCAGACTGCTGGGAGCTCTCAGTCTTAACATTCAACTTGACCTCCTGCTTCGTGCCACTTTCTAGGGAGACACAGCAGAGAATGGTGAGCTCACCTCAACGTTCTTTTCTCTGGGATCTTAGCCTTTTAAGTTCCTAATGACTGTGTTGCTTTAGGAGTACTTCAAACAGGTAATTTCGAAACATTTTTTATCCAGTTTTAAGTGTTTTCCTTAGAGTGAGGGTTGGTCTGTTACAGCTACTCTATCATAACTATAAAAAATTAAAAAAAACATAATATTTTGATATAAAAATCAGATTTCTCAATGTCTCGGAAAAAAAAATCTGGAAAACTTGGGTCCACATTCTTTCATGGAAATAATAGTCAGAGGTAAGTAGCTCCTATTCTTTTTAATTTCAGGTATATGCTCTCCAATTTTTTTCTAATTATCCGGATTACTCAGTGATCCCTGAGAGTAAAAAAAGAAGGAGTTCCATAATCAAACTTCGAGTAATGCTAGTACCTAATTGCGTTGTACAAAAGGTGAGCTGAAGGTATCGTGAGAATGCATATTCAAAAAAACAAAAGGAAAATTAGAAGATTGTTTTATCATGGAAATCATGGGAAGACAGTGTTTCAGAATGGAGGAAGAGAAATGTGATTAACTCTTCTAATTCTTCTATGTTGAGTGACTTAAGTGTAATTAGTGATCTTGAAAGAGTATTTTTAGTAGAATAATGGAGATGACAGCCAGGTTGGGGAGGCTTAGGTAAGGAATCAGAGATGTGAATTAAAGTAGTGAATGGAGACAGCTAGTTAAAAAAGACTGTCTGTGACAGAAGGGCAAGAAAAAGGATGTATCAGGGGGAAGATGGGGTTGAATAATAAATTAAGAGTGGCCTTTCTTTACTGCCTTCTTCTCAGTACCATTAGCCAGCCTTTCCCTGCTTTCCTGCGAGATGAAATGCTGCTAAGATATTTTCTTGAAGGCAAGAAAGAGTGAAAGATGGTCAGCATTTCCATATCTCAGAAAAGAAAGAAACAAGGCTCGCTGAGCTATCTGGAGGCTGATTTAGTTTGCTACAGAAGAGAGTAAATTAAGGCAGAGAAAAGACTGACTTCAACCATTCACCTGACCTGAGGAGTCACTGCTTCATCTGAAGTTACCCTCTCTCTTGCCTTTACAAGAAACAGTCAGGAGACAGCCACTCAAAAGCTGCCTTTTTCCTTTCTAAAAAACAAGAGGAGGGCTGGGAAATTTCCCCTTAGCTTCAGGGATCTGTTAATTGGCTCCCCAGTAAAATTACAGAAGCAGCCTGCCTGATAATGATTGTAAATGACAGAGACGATCAGGTTTACCTTGTGACATCCCCAGGGGACTTGCAGTTAGTTTAGTCTGAACTTAGCATCAGCTGCTCAGGTAGCTTTCTTCTCAGCACGCAGTGGCTAGACTCATCCTGTATTCTTTCAAACCTAATTAGCGTTAAGGGCCTTTTCTCCCTCTGCTTCCCATCCCTGGCAGCCTCCTTCTCACTGTCCTCCCTCCTCCTCACTTTCCAGGTCTCCTTAAGCACGCCAGTCGAGAAACTGAGGATTACTTACAGAGGTTGGGCTCTTTTGTCTCCTGGCCTGCAAGTAACAACTCATGGCTTTGAGCTGTTGGCTACTGTCCCTCCAGGAAACTACACACCAACTTCACTGAATTCCAACCTCCATTAACTCCTTTACAGTTTGAAGGTACTCAGCTTGAGGATTTTATAGTTAATTGCAGGTGTTTGGAATGTACCATGGGTCTTAAGTCGAAGTTAATATGCCAAAGAGCTAAATGTTGAAGGGGACAGCTTTCATTAAAACCAAATCTCCAATCTTTTTATTTTCCAGAAGCCGCTGTGTATGTGGGTATAGTTATATATATTCGCATATGTATGTGTGTATGTAAATATGAGGATATTTAATATATATTAGATATACTACTGTTACATACACATATAAAATGCATCTAATCTATGTGTGTATTTATATATGTATGTATGTGTCTATATGTAGAATCATTTTAATTTTCTTGCTCATGACTCACTAGACTTCTTATATCTCAGGATTCTTGTAT
Source organism: Paguma larvata (assembly GCA_030068075.1). Taxonomy (NCBI): domain Eukaryota; kingdom Metazoa; phylum Chordata; class Mammalia; order Carnivora; family Viverridae; genus Paguma; species Paguma larvata. The sequence goes on from CM057823.1 coordinate 7,219,554, forward strand.
TTTATCAATTCTAAATTTTTTTTTGGTATCTTCCCTATTATCTGTCTGGAAATTGAGTTATTTATACATTAGACTTTTCATTCTCTCCTCCATGTTTCCTAACTTCTCTTTCATATTTTCCACTTGTTTATCTCTTTATTTTACATTTTATGCAAATTATTCAGATTTATCTGTATGTAACATTGCATATTCACATATTGAATTTTAATATAATCGCATTTCTAGAAGTTCTGATTCTTCTTCAACTCTGCCTGCTCATTTTTTCCATTTTTCCACAGTTTCCTCTTCTTTCATTATGATTTATAAGTATATGTTTTTAACCTTTTTCATCATTTTAAATGTATAGTCTTTTTCAGATTGTTCCAATATCCAAAGTCTGGGGTCATGCTAACCCCCTTGTTTGATTTGTCTGCTGACTCTGATTTATGGGGATACTTTCTCATTTCATTTCTAATTTTTTATTGTGGGCGAAAGTTTTGAATTCATGATCACCTCCCCTCCTCCCCCACCAACACCGATGGAGTTTTAAATTCTTTCCTGCAAAGCATTATTCATTTCTTTGTACCAGTTATCTCAAGAACATTGCTTGTCTGGAATCAGATTCTTTTTCCCATTTCCTTCTCAGTTTTAAATTCCTGCCACAGAGTATATAAATTGGAATACTACATTTACATATAATGTGAGCTTGGGGCTTCAAATTCTCATGATAGGTATTTTTTGCACTAACATCCCTAAGCAGAGATAAATTTTCTGGTTCCTTACTTGGGTCATTATGAGGAGCCTGTTTATTGCCTTTTACACAGATAAGCTGAGCTTTTCCTGGTAATGGTTACCTTAGGTCTCAGTTCTTCTCTGTGATTCCTAACTCCACATGGCAATACAATCACAGCCACTGCCGAAACGGTCCTATGGATGAGTCTTCTAATTCTCACAGACACTCCTTCTGACCTCCTTCTTGCTTCTGTCTGGAAGCTTCTACTTCTTTTAAAAACTGCTGTATGTTTAAAAATCCTTGTGTTGTAATTTACCTAGCATTTCTGAGAATTTGTAGCAGGAAGAAAATCCACTTGAATTCAATCAGTCATACTGTTGAAACCATAAGTGCCCAGAGTGATCTTTCAAAATACAAATGACAACACATCATTTTTACAATTTTTTAAAATTGTTAAAGAGCTTTTCATTGATAGAATAACATGTTAGAGTAAGATGTAATCTGTTTTTTATGGTCTAAGAATCTTTCTTAATCAGGCCCCGCCCATTTTCCCAGTATCATCTCGTGTAACTCTTCCTGTGGCTTATTCCTTATCCTGTAACCATACTGGCTTGCTTTCTTTTCTTGTACATGCCAACTTCCCTCTCCTAAAACAATGTTTCCACAGGATTTTTCCCACCTTTCAGTGGTCCCAGATCATAACATTCTCTATCACAGCAATATGTTTAATTCCTTCCCAGTATTTGACACAACCTGTAATTATCTTGTTCATTTACTTATTTATTTTCTGTCTCTAAATGGAGTGCATGCTGTATGGAGAAAGCAACTTTGTCTTGATAATTGCTCTATCCTCAGCATCTAGCACAGTACCTGATATACAGTAGATAGTGAATGAATATATGTTTTCAATGAAAGAGTATGGAAGTAATGTTCAAAATATTCTAGTTCGACTTTCTGCTTTTATAAAAGAGTAAAATGAACTGGGAAAGTAGCTGAAAAAGGTTTAAGAACTTGTCCAAGATCATAAGTGTTTAATTAGATATCTAAACCAAATACTCCTGTCTCTTGACTCCCCTGCCCTATGTTTCTTCTGGTGACTACTCCAGTGGTTATAGAAGGCCCATTTCAGGGATTTAGAAAGAAAAGGGATTCACAGACTATTGAGTGATCCATGACCTCCCCCCCACTTATATGATGAATTCTTTGGGATATATAGAAATATTAATTTTCGGAGGAAGAAGATTGTACCTTTCATTCAATTTTCAAAAGAGTCAAAGTTTCAAAAAATCTTAGCAACTACCAGCCTGCATACATATTGTTTATGAACTATTAAGTTCCTTGCATATTTTCTCTTGTCTTCATATTAATTCTTCTATAAGTAATAACTGAACATTAAGGAGGTGAAAGACCTATATTCCAAAAACTAGAAAAGATTGATGAAAGAAAGTGAAAATGATACAAACAAATGGAAAGATACTCCATGCTGATGGATTGAAAGAATTAATATTGTTAAAATGTCCACACTACCCAAAGTAATCTACAGATTTAATGCAATCCCTATCAAAGTACCAATAGCATTTTTTCACAGAAGTAAAACAAAGAACACTAAAATTTCTTTGGGACAACAAAAGACCCTGAATAGCCAAAGGAATCTTGAGAAAGAACAAAGTTGAAGGTATCACAATCCCAGATTTCAAGATATACTACAAAGCTACAATATCAAAACAGCATGGCACTGGCACAAAAAATAGACATATAGATCAAAGGAACAAAATAGTCAAGAAATAAATTCACACTTACATGGTCAATCTATGATAAAAGAGGCAAGAATATACGATAGGGGGAAAAGTCTCTTCAATAAATGATGCTGGGAAAACTGGACACCTACATGCGAAAGAATGAAACTGAAACACTTTGTTTTACCATACGCAAAAATAAACTCAAAATGAACTAAAGACCAAATGTGATACCTGAAACTATAAAGCTCCTAGAAGAAAACATTGGCAGTAATTTGTTTGATATTGGTCATAAAGTCTTTCTTGATATGTCTCCACAGGCAAGGGAAACAAAAACAAAAATAAACTATTAAGACTACATCAAAATAAAAATCTTAGGCACAGTGAAGGAAAACACCAACAAAACAAAAAGGCAAACTACTGCACAGAAGAAGATATTTGCAAATGACATACCTGATAAGGGGTTAATATTCAAAATATATAAGCTATACAACTCATCTCCCCCACCCCAACCCAAATAATCCAACTAAAACTGGGCAGAGGACCTGAATAGACATTTTTACAAAGACATACAGATGGCCAATGGACACATAAAAAGATGCTCAACATCACTAATCATCAGGGATATGCAAATCAAAACCACAATGAGATATCACCTCATACTAGTGAGAATTATTATTTTCAAAAAGACAAGAAATAACAAGTGTTAGTAAGGATGTTGAGAAAAAGGAACCCTCATGCACTGTTGGTAGGAATGTAAATCAGTGAAGCCACTGTGGAAAACAGTATAGAGTTTCCTCAAAAAATTAGCCTATAATGTTAGCTAATTCCACTATTGGATATTTACCAAAAGAAAATCAAAACACTAATTTAAAAAGGTATATGTACCCTTATGTTTATTGCAGCACTATTTACATATCTAAGATGTGAAAACAACCTAGGTGTCCATCAATAGATGAATCAATAAAGGAGATGTGGTATATATCTGGAGTATTATTCAGCCACAAAAAAAGAATGAGATATTGCCATTTGTGACAAGATAGACGGACCTGGAGTGTATCATGCTAAGTGAAAATAAGTCAGACAAAGACAAATACCATATGATTTCACTTATACTGGAATCTGAAAAGCAAAACAAATGAAACAGACCCACAAATACGAGAACAATTTGGTGGTTGCCGTAAGAGAGAGGGATGGAGAAAAGGGATGAAAGTGAGTGGAAGGAACAGGTTTCCAGTTATAAAATGAGTAATTCATGAGGATAAGAGGTAAAGTGTAGGGAATATAGACAATGGTATTGTAGTGTTGTGTGGTGACAGATGGATGCCATGCTTGTGGGTGAGCATAGTATAATGTTTAGAATGTTAAATTACTATGTGTACACCTGTAATGTAATATCGTGTGTCAACCATACTTCAATGAAATAAAGGACTGAACAATCATTATGAATTAAGAATCCACTATATTGCCAGAGGATCTAGTGTTATGAGTTGTATTAAAATGTTGCCATTTATAAGTAAATGGTTTTGTTCTGGAGTTATAGAATCAGTTTGCACGGGAGTCTAGGGGTATTCTGACAATTTTATTTATCAAGACTGGCAATAAAAATACTCAAATGTTGGCTATAGCACATATACCTCAATATTTCTTTAGCCATATTTCGTGTACTTGTTCCTCTAAAATGTTGAAAAAAGAAAAAGAATTTCTCATTTTAATTTCTCTTCTGTGTTGGAAACGAGCTCATTTGTGGGGTCAGCTTTGACTCTGGAGAACTGAGATTCAGATGCTGAACAGATTGGTTGATAACATGTACAGAGGATTTGTGGATTTTAAAATATATTTTTTAATGTTTATTTTTGTGAGAAATAGAGACAGAGACAGAGTACAAGCAGAGGAGGGTCAGAGAGAGAGGGAGAAACAGAATCCGAAGCTGTCTCCAGGCTCTGAGCTGTCAGCACAGAGCCCTGATGCGGGGCTCGAACTCACGAACCGAGAGATGATGACCTGAGCCGAAGTCGATCACTTAACCGACTGAGCCACCCAGGCGCCCCATCTGTAGATTTTAAATATGCATAGGACTAATCTATACTTTTTCTTTCTCAGGAGTATTTCTTCCTACCAAATCTCCTATGTGTATAAGATGACCCAGAGAGTGGGGAGAAGGAATGATACTGCCTTTGCAGTAGATGTTTGGTTCAGTGTCTTCCCCGACCACAAACCATCTTCCCTGTCTTCCCTGAGCAAAGTCCTCCGTTGGAGATGTCCTGCTCCTCAGCCACTGACCGCTGTGGTTGAGTGGCCAAAGCTGAACCCACTACATACTTTATTTCAGAAATTAGGATTTGAGATACAGGGACAGGTCAGTTAAATCTTTGATTCACCTACGACTCTACCTATAAATGTGGAATTGCAAGAAACTGTATTTTGCCATGTGTAATGAAAAGCAACAACAACAAAAAAGCCAGTCTGTAAAAAGTGAAGGTAAAGACAACTCAGGTAAGCTTAAAAAAGGAAAAAAAAAAAAAAGAATTTTCTTGGTCTCTGACAACTTTCCTTACAATTACTCCTTTTTCCCCCCACACAGACTGAGTTGATTTTATTACAAACTAAGTTTAACTAATAAAAATTTTATTTCCCGTGGATGAATGTTCTTTCTTTTCGTTTAGTTTCATTTCTTTTATTTGAATGCTTGGATGCAGAATGTCTGCAAGTGCTGGAGTCAAATCAATCAGGTTCAAACGTTGATTTGATCACTTGCTAGTGAAGTATAATAATTTGGACACACTCATACTAAAGTTTACTTGTTATCTAAGAGTCAAATTTAACTGGGTTAAATCTGATCTAGCAACACTATTTGTGCCATAGTTGATTCCTTTCTAAAGTGGAGATACTAATATCAAATTAGCAAAGGTATTGTTAAGAATGTCAAGGATATCATAAACATTATTTAAAATAATATATTAGGAATACGGTTTATTATTTTCTCTCTTACCTATGTTGTATCTGTAACACAAGAAGGTGCTGCATATGAAGCTCGTCAATTATGAGTAAATTAAATTAGGAGTAAATGGTTCATTCTGGAACATGGTGAAATTTTGTATACCTTTTATGCAATGATGTCTTTATGCTCAGATTAGAGAATTTGGAAGGTCATATATTTCTGTCTGCCTGATTTCACCTCGGCACCCTATCCCAGGATATGCTAATATTCCTTCCTGTGCCAGGCAAATACCTAGGTCTTAGTTATACACAAACTTGTTTCTGATTAAAACTGGCGTCTCCCCATCTGATCTTTCTCACCTCCTATAGAAAGAGATGAAGAAAGAAAAAGCATGAGGAATAAAGAGAAGGAGAAAATATACTAGTTTACTATTTGCCTGCTTGCAGATAAAGAATATAAGATTCTTCATTTAAGGGCTCTTTATTTCCTGTTTCCTGTGTCTAGGTCCTTCTCATTGTTTTTACCTTGCTCACTTATATGCCCTGACTGGAGGAACCCAAGTCCTGAAGCGCCTCTTTAACACAGCTCAATCTAACATATTTTCTGTTTGAGGGACACAGCAATGAACTTTACTTACAGAGCATTCATCATGTATTTCTTTACTTATCACTCCGGATTCAGTGGGATTGGATCAGACTTTTGTCTTTCCCCCGTGTGGGCTTGCTGATCAACCACTAAGCGATGGGCACAAAAATGGCTTCCTTCCATTTTTATTTTCCTGTGCAAAGTCGGCATCTCTGGAGATGCTTTACAAGTAGCGAGGTAAGGGCTTGTAAAGAATATCAACAGGCTTAGTTTGGTTTTGAAGAGGCAGGGGCATTCTCCTCTGTGATTTCCTTCATCTTTTTCCTTCTCATTTTCTTTCACAGTTTCAGTTTCACCTAAAAGTGTCTGGGATGATAGTTTACTGCTGTGAGTCAAGATGGTTTGCTTAGAATCACTAATGGAAATAGTTTTTGCCTCCAAATGATGAAGTGATGTAGTCAGTGAGGTGGTTATTTTGTAGTCTGGTTAACCGGGTCAGCCACAGTAGAATAATTTACATCTGTAACTGTCTCTGATGTCACTGGCACCATATTTATTATTTCATATGGATTCTGAGATGAAGTATCATCCATTTTTTGACAAGGAGTGCCATAAGGGATGGCACAAAACACAAGATCCGAGGACAGTAGCTTAAAGTTATTGGGTGGCCGGGTAATCACAAACCTGTAAGAAAAGCCAAAGATGACTCCTGAGTGTCTGCAGCCAGGATGGTGTGGTTACAGGCGATGGCCAAATCAAGGAAGTCTTTGTGCTGGGCCAGAGGAGGAAATGTTTTTGTTCTGCTTTGCCTCACTGGTTTCTGAGTAATAGTAAATACGCCTGGCACAGTATAACCGAAGCCCAAGATTAGGAATTAGGAGACTAACATTCACTTCTGCCTCTGAAACCAAGTGTCTCTGCCCTTGGTTAGGCATGGCATCTCCCCTCTTTGGGCCTTGCTTTTTTCACCCCTTTACTGGGAGAGGGATAGGATGGAGGTGTGGACTGACTGATCTCTAATTGACTTTTGGACTCCAAGTTTCCCTGTTTTTAATATCCACTACACTAATGAACTCGGTTGGCACAATACTGAGCACTTGGCCAGGCTTTATCAAAAGCAGAAGATTACATATATTCCAGCTATTTCTACTCTGGTTTGGGCCTACCTTAATACTTACACCACCAACTTTCACACAGAATGTAGTGGCCAATGGGGAAAATAAAAAACAAACTCATCCAGTTTTATTTGAAAATTTGACTAGTAAGCAAATAGAGAATGTCAATGAGTCTTAAAGAACACCCAGAGCCTGGCCCTGTTTACAGGGAAGCAGGATATCGCACAGTATCAAGGACATAGCAAATCCTCAATAAATGTGGTTAATTAATATACCAGCATTCATGTCAGAACGCTGAGGCAAAATAGGGCAGAATAACTTTTCATGTCTTTCATCCTGCATTTCTTCATCACTGTCCCAAATCATCACCTCTTATTTCCTAAATGCCCATCTCAGTGCAACTCTGACCTCCTTTGACTGAATAATCTTCCCCTTTTTACCTTTCCTACTGAGTTCCCTGTAATATCTATAATAGTTTAAGTAAAATCTACTATAGCCACATACTCCCTTTGAAATAGAAATATCATTTCCTTCCTGAATCTCCTCTCAAGGAGGGGCTGCACATTTTCCCAATTACTACGTTCTATGGGTTTTCCATAAGTATTGGAGGAAGGGCGTGGAGTTCAGGCAGAGAAAGAGAGAAAGTAGCATCATTCATGCTTCCCAGTGCTGCTTCCAGAACACCACTGCTACCCAGTATCTTTGTGATTAGTATTTGATAGCCATATCACTATCCCTCTTGATTTAGCAGTATCATCTATGAACCTCCATGTTTATTTAGGTCTCTTGCACTTGGGACACTTTTTCTTCCTGACTCTGGTACCACTGTCATTTCATATGCCTGCAGTGCTTATTTGGCTTACAACTCCAACAGCTGCATTTCCACTCCCCAAGAATCTAATCTCCAAACCACTTTCCTGGGCACACACCAGAAGTTATCATTTCTTGACATATCCCACCTCTCAAATATTATGCTTCCAGAAATCACTCTCTGGCTGTCACTTCCCATCATTCTTTCCCCTTTCATTCCTGTACTCTGAATACATCCACTCTGTAACTTCATCAGAATTTTCAATCCTTTGTCCTTTCATTTTAGAGTTGCGTGTTGCTTCCACAAACCCACAACAAAGCTCTTCTTCTATTCCTCTCAGTAGCTAACCTACACTTTCATCCCTTTCCCAACTCCCTGTAATACATCCTCCATCATTTCTCTCAGCAATGGCTATGCCTATGCTTCACTGAGAGATCCTGGTGTTACATACAAATTCTCTTAAGCACATAGTATGGCTATGTTTGCCTTGGCACCCATTCTTTTCAGTCTTTTCTCTGACGAGTAGAAAATTTTCTTTTAAGACTGCTCCACTTAAAGTAAGTTGGTTTCTTTTCCCTTATAAAGGAGAACAACTTTCTTTTCCATCTTCTTCTACTCTACTGTTTTTAATTTCTCCTTCTACTGAAACTTGTCCATTCCCACTGTGGGAATCTTAGTTTAAACCCACATTATTGTACTGTGTGTAGACTGTGCCCTCTCTTTTCTCCTCCTGCCCTCCACATACAAATGTTCTTCTACGATGCTATCAGGTTGATCTTACTTTCAACTGAAAAATGAAGATAACACTCCCACGATTTATACATACTAAGTCCAACAGGCTAGAAATGAGTCAGTCAATAAACATGTACCCAATGAGTCCAGCAGAAAACAAGTAAATCTTTCCAGGGGTTTTCAGCTACAAAAAGCTACATAGAGATGGATGAGGGGTAAGTTACAAAAGAACCCTGATTTAAAATCTGGATCTACATTTTAGTTGTCACTAGGGACACAGACACCATTCTCCTTTCGTAGTCAATATTAATTGTTTCCCAGTCATCAATTCATTCATGTTATTCACACCCATGCTTCCTTATTCCTACATCACTCTTTTCCTCCCCTGGACCCTTCTTTGTAACTACGGACCCTGAGCTCTGTACTTTTTTTTCACATCTAATAAAGTAGCTTTGGCTCCTATGCTTGGATAGACGGGTACCACTTTCCAAACTAGCATACTCCCCTTTTTTGTTCCGGCTTGTTCTCCTCTTCATCTATCATGCGGTATAAGCCAAGGCACAGGATTCCAAACTTATCTAATGAGCCACAGAACACTTGCCCAAATGTCTTTCTTGGCTGGGGAGAAAAGAGAAAAACATGTGTCTGTTAGTACTTTAATTAAGCAATAACAAGCACTTACTGGAAAGGTATTGTCTTTCCTCGTAGTAAAAGTTTGGAAGACCCAAAAGTCATTTCCTAATATCTTTTATGGTGGCAGGGTCAAGTAGGAAATTAGGTTTATGATTAGTTTTGAGCATCTAATCCCCGTGATTGTTTTTATCAATAGCCTCTTGTGGGTGTGGTGGAGCATGCTGTTGTTATGCTAGTTTTTATTACTACTGCTGTTTTGGTAACCATTAAGAAGTAACAATGAGTAACAGGTTGGGAAATTCAGTTTTCAAGCTATAGAATGGGTTGGGATGTAAAGTGACCTTGGGAGAGTGATCTTATCCTATTCTACAAACAGCATATAGTCCCAAGCATTCCTCTTGACACTGTTCTCAGACTGTAGCCAACAAGGGCACCATGAGACAACATGGTCAAAGTAGTAGCAAATGGATTCAGTGAAGTCACTTGAGAACAGCTTGTTTCGTTATGTGATTCTTTAGGGTAAAGAACAAAGTGAGGACAAGATATAAGTGGAGAAAGGAAGGACAAGGGTGTTGACCAGTCCACTGTCACCTCTGATAGTAACAGGAAGTTGCTGGCAGCAGTTATCTTGGGCTGTTAATCACTTGTAAGTCAATCTTGGGTGAGGAACCCAAGACCACAGAAGTGCTAAGGACCAGGCTGTGCTAAGGGAACTTGGCAATGTTATTTGCACCTGGAATTCAGATGTACAGAGCATGGGCTTTCCTATTTTGGCAGTATCTATTAAGACATATCAAGTACAGAGATCTGGAATAAACTGCTCCTTGTGAAAGGGTTTCTACCAATGTCCTCTGAACAAACGAAAAATATTTCCTTATAAATCCCTGCCCCTGACAACTGGTGGAGAGCTAAATGTAACATCAATCAGAGCTAAACTAAAAGGCACCGATAAGTAGATTACTCATTCCCAGGCTAGACTCCAATCTGATCAACAAATACCCAGATGCCCCACTGGAATCTTCCTAATTATCTTTTCCCCTTGCCATAATCAACAGCTCACTAGCTCAGTGGGCTAGGAAAATTCAAGCATTTTCCACTACTTAGCCCAATCAGAGTCTTAGACCCGAACACAGAATCCTTCTGCCTGATTTCAGCTGGCATGACCAGATTTCTTTGTCAGCTCAGGTATAGGAAGGTATAGGGTCAAACTGCCTTGGAGGAATCCCTGCTTTTCCAGTAGGATACAATGTGCTTCTCTGGGTCTCAGCTTCTTGATCAGTTCAATGCAATTAATAACAATTCCTCCCATGTAAATCCTTGAACAGATTAAATAAACAACAGCAACAACAACAAAAAAGCAGACAGGCACAGAGAAAATGCTCAGTAAATATTAACTATTAGAGTTATTATTACCCTTGCTAAGGTACAAAGTTACTAGACCTCTCGGATGCTTCCTGCAGACTTGGATTTTTTATCTGGAAGATGGGGATAATAACAACTGCCTTATATAGCTCCTGGAATTGTTGTAAAAAAAATAAACATAGCACATGAAAATGTACTAAAAATTATAAAATATGAATATAAGGTTGTATTACTTTTTGTTATTATTTTAATGCTATAGGCTATCTAGGAACCCAAATAGCCTGAGTCATTTTCAGAAACCCAGAATGGTAAGGAAGTGGGAACCTTTATTAAGGTAGGAGTACACTCACTTCAATGTCTGACAAAATGGTTTGGTTTAAGGACAGAAGCCCCAGCTTACACCGCATTCTTCCAGACACAATCGAACTGCAGCTGTGGGTCACCCCACAGAAACTGGTATCCAAAAATTGTTCCAGCCGAGAACTTATCCCTCCTGTCACCAGCATCTGAAGTAATTCCAGGACATGGTAATTGTAGAAGGCCTGGAAAGCAAGGACAAGCCACGTGCAAAGTCAGAACAGCCAGCGCAGAAACTGTGGATGTGTATAGTCTTGGAGATTTAGCAGGGTATCGCTGTTTGAAATGGACCCAATGACACAAAACAGCATTTCACATTATCATTATTTTTATTCTTGAGAGAGAGAAAGACAGAAAATGAGTGGGGGAGGGGCAGAGAGACAGGGAGACACAGAATCCGAAGCAGGCTCCAGGCTCTGAGCTGTCAGCACAGAGCCTGACATGGAGCTCAAACTCACGAAGAGTGAGATCATGACCTGAGTTTAAGTCGGATGCTCAACCGACTGAGCTACCCAGGTGCCCCTCTCATTATCATTATTAAAATCAACTAAAAACTCAGTTCAGGTAGGGCACTGGGTTAGGCAAAGCGCAGAGTGGCCCAGTTCTTACTCCCTCAGGGCTTACGCTGTAGCAGAAGAAGGAAATGGGTAATGATACTGACACCAAGGATGTCTTCCAAAAATAGCCAGAGGAGTATGTCAGGCCACAGATACCCTAATAATCATCAACATACATTTAAAACTATGTCTTTAATGAGACCTCTATAGATTTCTCCCAAAGGACTACTGTCATTTATAATTGAATCTTCTGGATGTGAATCTACTTATATTCCTTTAGATTGTGATCCACTTGAGGACAGGTATTGCCTTGGGCCTTATTAATATTTAGATCTCCCACAGTTCTTGTGTGGAGGTACAACACAAATTGTAAGCGTTGAATAAATGGATGGAATTTTGGAATCTCTGGCCTCAAACTAAAACCAAAGAAGGACACATGGGACAACCGCTTATTTTGAAACTACTTGGAGTCTGAATAATCCTAGCTATTTTATTATTTTTAATTTGTTTCTAAGTTTACTTAATTTGAGAGAGAGAGAGAGAAAAAGAGAGAGCGAGCGAGCACAAGTGGGGTAGGGACAGAGAGAAAGGGAGAGAAACTACCAAGAAGGCTCCATGCTGACACAGCACAGAGCCTGATGCAGGGCACAAACTGATGAATTCTGAGATCATGATCCGCGCAGAAACCAAGAGTCAGACACTTAAGTGACTGAGCCACCCAGGGTACCGCTGACCCTAGCTATTTTCTTAAACTGCTTTTCCAAAGGACTCCTACCATATTCTGTGTAAACTGGGCATTGGCATACATGTAAATAGCACTATAATACCTTACCCATTAGATTTTCTCAAATTTGAATACACAGTGTTTTAAATGTTCTGCCTTTTGTTTCATCTAAATTAGATGTTTACTCCAGTAGACATGAGAATTCGCAGGTTTATATATTACCTATAGAAAAGTTAGTAATTTTTTTATTAAAAATAATGGGGCACCTAGTGACTCAGTTCCTTAAGTGTCCAACTCTTGATTTTGGCTTAGGTCATGATCTCATGTGCTTGGGATTCTCTCTCTCTGCCCCTCCTAATGCTCCCCCCACCCAAATAAAATAAGTAAATAAAAACTTTAAAAAAATAATAAGAATGACCTCAATTGTTACTGTCTTAGAAATTTTGCCATTCATTTTCTCTACTCTCAAATTCAGGGCCTCGTCTTCTGCAGACTGAATTATGATAGAGGCCTGTTTACTAGTCTTCCTGTCTTGTTTTTCTTCTCACTTGGAATCCTTGTTCAAAATGTTTCCAGAGAGATTCTCTCGAACACAAATCAAATCATGCCGTCCACCTCCTAAAACCTTCCCTGTCGTAACCCTTGCTGTAAAACCAAGCTCACCTCCTCTGTGAATGGTGCCCTCCAGTGCTCAACAGTCTATCTGTTGCTGAAGCTACATATTTCCTCCTTCATGCCTTTGCTTTGGAACATCTGATCGCTCATCAACGTGGCGAACTTTATGGGGGTCTCTTCATCAGAATGAAGTTTTTTCTTTGTGATCCCACAGCCACTGGCTTTTGCTTCTGTTTTTCTATATCTTATAGTTGGTAGTTTTTCTGAAACACACTTGACTTTGAATCTTGGACTGACATGTTCTAGCTGAATACCTTTGGACAATTCATGTGTTCTTTCTCAGAAACCAGTTTCCTAACCTTTAAAGTTGACGTGATAATGCCACCTTTGACTATTGTTTGTAGGATGAAATAGGATCTACCACACACATTATTAAATTCTGTTGTCTTCAACACTGGTTCTCACGTATCTGGATCACCTGGAAGGATATTCATGAGTGTACGTTTCTGGGATGCCAAGAGCTACTGGACCAGAATTTATGGGTAGGAGTGGGAATCAGAAATTTAAAGGCCACCTCTAGTGGTTCTGCCACTGGTTGGTGTTCAGATCACACTTCCTTAAGTGATGTGCTCTTTCCGAAGACAGACTTTGTCTACTTAACATTCATATTCTCAGGGGTGCACTGAAAAAAGCAGGTGTTCAAAGCTGTAAGAATATTGACTGCACTTGGTGTTGATTTTTAACAAATAAACAAATATCTCTAGCAAAATGTAGAGGCCATTGGGAAAAGAGGGCCTAGGAAATAATACAAGCTATATGAATTAAAAGAGAATAAAAGGAAAATATGTGTTAAAATAGTTTTCAGAATAAAAGATGACTTCGAATGTCCTGACTGAAGGGATCCCCCGACTGATAGTCTTCTCCTTACATTTCTTTGTTCCATGTTGCTACCACCTAAAAGGGAGCTTACAGAATTGGCTCCCTGAAATCCAGGGGTAAATGGGGGATTTAAATCTAGGTTGAGCCACAATCCGTTTAAGAACAAGTGGCCATAGTGTACAGTGATCAAATATAATGCTGTTAGAATAATTCTCTACTGATGAAAGCAAAGGTATAAATTCTAGGGTTATTCTGGTATCAAGGGCTCTCCAGAAACATGTTCTTTACATATTTAACAGAGAGAGGCTTAGCTTTTGAATATATCATTTCTTCAGTTTTGACATCAAAAGGATTGCAATTCTATATTGGGGAAAATAATGGGATTTACATGTCACCCTTATTCTGAGAGCTCATCTAGTATTCTTCTTATTCGGGGTTCTCTGCTATTGGCCTCTTTCTTTTTCCCTCTGTCCCTCCTTCCTTCCCTTCCTTCCTCCTTTCTTTTCTCTTTCTCAAGAAAATATGAAAGTTGAAATGTGCTTCACATATTAAACTTGGATAGTGTTTCTGATATAATCAGATTTACTAGAATTTGGACTTCCAGTGTTAGAAAATGTTGCAGCCCAAAGTGTTTTCACTTTTAGCTAAAATGAAGCCTGAGGTTTCTCTCATAACCTACAATATCTCTTGATAACATAATAACATCCCAGCTACTTGCTGCTTTTTATTCTGAAAATCTACCTCAAAAGGCCTTAAGACCAAACATTCTTATCAAATATTTCTAATTGAAAATGAGGCCACATGGTAGGAAAACTGCAAGTAACCAGCAGGGTGACCTTAAGAGAGTCACATGCCTTCGGTGAGCTGCAATTTTCTTACAAGTAAGGAAATTGCTCCCTACATTCAGGTCCAGTTCTGAAGTTCAATTGTTATAAAGCCATATAAAAATCCTGCTTATGGATCTGAGTGTCTCTCCATATATTTTTTTAAAGTTTATTTATTTACTTTGAGAGAGAGAGAGAGAGAGAGAGAGAAGAGAATGAGAGTGTGCACACACAGGGGCAAGGGGCAGAGAGAGAGGGAGAGAGACCATCCCAAGCAGGCTTTCATGCTGTCTGCACAGAGCCTGATGCAGGGCTTGAACTCACAAACTGTGAGATCATGACCTAAGCAGAAACCAAGAATCAGACACTCAACTGACTGAGCTACCTAGTTGCCCTCCCTCCATATTTTTTTATAGCATTGAGCTGAAAGAGGATTAAAAATGAATATGAATTGTGTTTCATAGGTATGTTTTCCCATCTGGGGCAGTTTACAGTAGTATACCAGAGGATTTGAAGCCTTAGTGTCAGCTGTATCGATTTGGAGGGAAACACTATTATTTAATGTTGAAAAAAAAGTCACTGGTGTATCAGGGGATAAAATGAAAAAATTTGTGAAATCCAAAACAAAATTTCTGTAAAAGTGGTGACAACTTCACAGCACTTATCCAGTCTTTGTTCCATCCTTGAGATTTACACATTCATTCCTTTGTTCATATGAAGGGGGTGGGGATGGAGGAAAAGGTGGAAAAGTCGTAGTCCAGACTGGTGATCTAATCTTCTTATGATGGTTGTGGCGTTAGCTGCCTTTTTCCTGAGGTGAATCTGTTCTGAATGTATCTGTTCCCCACTTTGCCTTTCTGTGTAGTATGGGCATCAGGGGAAAAAATCTGACTACTGACCTCTGACCATGCAGCCACAGGAAACAGATCTCTTGGTGCCCTGAGCTGGCAGGTCAGAAGAACCACTTGGAAGGTATTTCTTGGGAAAGGGAATTATGAGACAAAAGGCACATGCAAAATGGGGTGGTGGACCCCTGTCCCTCACACAGGACCCATGACCCGAAACTGGACATCTGTCTCAGAAGAGCGGCTGGGATTCTGCTCCTTTCATTTTATGCTTCTCTCTATCGGTCACATACTCTAACTTCTAGGAGCAGCCTTCCAGATCCTCTTAACAACAGAAGTCTTCCTTAGAATAAAATCTGAGGCAGAAGCCTCACACACAGTGCAGATAAAAGCTGAGTTGTTCTGACTGGAGGGGTGAGGAAAGGGGTTAGGGGTGCCCAGATGGGGTGGGTATGCCCCGGGGGATCCCCCTGCTTGTGTGCTCAGCAGCTCCTGAGTATGCTGCGAGGCAGATTCCTTTCAGCAACACTTGAAAGTCAATATGCTGGAAAGATACTCATAATCACAGAGATTTCTGGAAGGACAGGACTTTGACAGTGAGGTCTGACTCTGGAAAGTGGGGACCCCAGAAAGTGGGGTCTGAAAACCAGCGTGTCATCTGTAAAATGAGGCTCGTAATTGTATTCTCCTAATTTGGTTGAAAGAATTAAACATTAGGTATTGCAGGTAATGCACTTAGCAAAGACCTTGACCCAAAGGAAGTGCTTCAGAGATGGTATTATTATTCCTATCACAGTTATTGCTCTGATTACTAACATTACCCCAACAACAGAACTTATTGGAAGAAGTTGCCTCGAGGTCTGTGTTGGGAAAGAGTTGTAGGTGTAATCTGCAGGCAGAGAAACTGACCGTTAGTGGCGTCTGTCGTGGGAATGTGTCAGAGGGAGTGATAACCATGGATGGAGCTTGCAACTGCCATCCTAACTTTAAGGGGAGATGGAGATCTCTGCCTTTCTCCTCCACTTCTGAGTAAGAAGATGCTCTGATACGAATGGAGAATAAAGCAGAGTGCTGATGAACATATTCCGAGGCCACCACTCTCATTTCCACAAGTCCAAGGGTTAGCCAAAATCAAATGGTACTCCGAAGAGTGGAGAAGATAGAATTGGAGGTCCAGGTCTGACCTGTGGGCTCTTTCCTTCTGTGTGGCTGGACAGAGAGAAGTCACCCCCACTCTTAGAAAGCCAGGTGGACCCAGCAGCACCAGATATAAGGTCAAAGCCAATAAGAGTGAGCGGTGTTAGCTGATTATTTTCAAAGATCTAGTTCAGCTAATTGTGGCCAAGATTTGGGGCTGGAGTGCCAAATAGTATTGAAGTGTGTTCGTTTTGTTGTGTTGCACGTCATTAAGGATTCAAGAGCTGGGGCAGAAGGTCACTAGGTAGATATGCAGAGGGTCAAGACCCAAGCCAGCCCCTCTGACATGAAGACTGGCCTTGAAGCTCCAATGCTATGCTCACCCCATGATATGTTGACCAAGTGCTAGTCTTAAACTAGGCATTTACCAAGAGTCCTTATGGACAAAGTGATGGTCCAGTGTGGCTTGTGACCTCATGTGACTCTCCCCTGAATCAGACCACAGTGTGTGGCTTTTTCTCTCTCCCACAGACTTCACTGTAGGGCCTCAGAAAAGACTCCTGAGTTCTTACTTAGCTTATTTCCTTTTCCAGGAGGAAAAGCTTGTCCTTCCCTACTGAGAAGCCCAATGGTGCAATATTTAAGGCAGCCTGGGAGGAGGTGGTACTCCTCAGTGAGGTCACAGGCCCCAGCGTGAGTGGTAAGAAGCCCAGCTGCTGGCTCTCATGGCCAAGTTCATGTTTCCTACGCTGGCTTATGTTATGTGTTCATTTGTTTTTATTTCTACCCTCTCAGCCCTTCTCTGCCCATCCTGTTCTTCCCACTAGTACTAAACAGAGTCTGTGACTTTGTTCCTGCTTCTGTAGGCCAGTGGAGTTTAATTAAGGCTCTAGTTTAATTTAAGGCGCAAAGCTGCCTGCCATCAAGGGATCTCTGAAGAGACCTGGGACCTTAGCCCCATTGAAAATGTGTCCTGAAGACGGTCCGGTTCATCCGAAGTCACTTCCTGTCTGATACTTCAGTCATTAATTACTGGCAAGGGGACTGACATATCAATGACAGCGATAAAACCCTTTCCCTGACAGAGCCATCTTCCCAGGAAAGTCACCTGACTGGGCTCCTGGCTCAGTCAAGGCTTACTGCTGCCTAACCCTTTAGGAAATTCATAGTCTACCAACTTGTTTAATGTTAAACTATCACTGACATAGTTTCATCTCTCTGCAAGCTTGATGGGATTTATGACACCCCCTTCCCACAAGGCTTAGTGAAGCAGAGCCCAAGGCAACTTAATCCCCTCTGGACCAAAGGCACTGCTACCATGAGAGCAGTGCATATGGCCCAGCCACGCTCCCCTAAAAAGCGCAATCTGTGCCTTTGAGGCACCTGTACAATTTAGGAATGATGCCCTTTCCACACAGACTTACAGAAGACTGAGTTCTGAGCCCTGTGCATCTATGTATGTACTGATATTCAGCTGCTCTGCAGCCCTCCCTTGGAAAGACTGAGGAGAAGGAGTCTGTGAGGTAACAAAGTCTCCTTTGGAGGAGTTCTTGCAGTCACTCACAAATGGCGACATACGGACTTTGTGTTTTAGTCCAATTCTCTGAACACAACAAGAGCACTTCCACCTCACTGCCTTTTCCCTTCTTCCCTCTGCCTGGAGTGTTTCTTCTCCAAAGATCAGAATGACACAAACTCTTTTCTTCCCCAGAGCTGGCCTCACATGCCACCACATCAGTGCTGCCTTCCTTCTCTGGCCATGCTATTGAAACGTTCGACTCCTTTCCTAACCCCTACATTTCTTATCTCACATTGTCTTAGCCCTTATATCTGACATGCCACATATATCTTGTACTTATCATGTTCATGTTTTTTTTTTTAAGTTTTATTTATTTATTTCGAGAAAGTACAAGTGGGGGAAGAGCAGAGAGAAAGGGAGAGAGAGAGAATCCCAAGCAGGCTCTGCACTGTCAGCACAGAGCTCAATGTGGGGCTCAAACTCACGAACTGTGAGATCATGTCTTGAGCCCAAACCAAGAGTTGGACACTTAAGTGACTGAGCCACCGAGGCGTGTCTATCACATTTATGTTAATCTCCTGCACTAGCCCAAGCTCTACATGGGCACAGACTTTTGTCTGTTTCATCACTGCTGTACTCCTGGCACCTACAACAGCGTGTCCTGCACAGAGTAGGTTTTCTCACAGTGCATTTAATTCTACTTATGGAAATAATGGAGTGGAGGAAAGGGACATGCTCAGAGGCTAAAGAAATGTTGAGAGCTGAAGACCAGCCACATAGTCAAAAATGCACCCCAGGGGGCACCTGGGTGGCTCAGTCCACTGAACATCCAACTCTTGATTTCTGCTCAGGTCCTGATCTCATGGTTTGTGGGTTCGAGCCCTGTGTCAGGCTCTGCGCTGGCAGCATGGAGCCTGCTCAGGATTCTCTCTCTCCCTCCCTCTTTCTGCCCCTCTCCCACTGTCTCTCTCTCAAAATAAATAAATAAATAAGCATTAAAAAACAAAAACAAAAACAAAAATAAAGCACCCCAGGAGAGGGGTGACATGGAGAGAGGGTCAACATAGCTCTGAACAAAACTCCTATCACCAAAGGCTAAAACCTTTTTTCCTAGTTCCCCTGTACCTTTATGGCTGAGTCCTGCAAAAGCTGTTAAAGATATTTTAGAGAGAGGAGAAAGGAGTATCTCATGAGTTCTGACACCAGAGCTTGGTCTGCCAAGTTTTGAGGCTCAAATGTAGGCTCCCTCCTCTTTAGGTTCTCATTCCTCCCTTTACCAAGTGTTCTTGTTCTAAGGGCCAGAGCACATTTGTAATTTTGAAAATGTGGATACTTGGCTCCCCTTACCAGGTAGTTGTGAAAAAAGAAGAAATAATGTATGCGAAAAAGCTTTTTTGGGAAAATCCAAGAGAACTCAGAATTTGGGGAATTCTCATCATTTCCCTAAGCCCTAAGCATCCTTTCTTCCCTCTGCAAGGGGGCTGGGTCCTGCAGGTTCAGCTTAGCTATACTTACTGTGGCCAGGAGGGAATCCAGGAAGCTGCCAGAAAAGACAGAGCCTGTGGAAAAGGACGTGCTGAGATGCAGGCTTGTGCCTGAGAAGGATTCATCCAGTCCACTCAGCTGTTCAATATAGTGAATATTGGAAGGATTTTCTGCAAGGCAAAGAAGGAACAAAAGAAAGGCAGGCAGACAAGCTTAAGATTATGCCACACAAGGCAGGCCATGGGGTGACCACTGATCAAAGAATTTGATGTCTACTCTGGGGTCAATGTGGATCGGCCCTTACTTCAGTATATCTAATATCTAATATATGATATATAATATATAACATATATATACACATATAATATATAACACGCACACACATATATACACACACACACACATATATACATACATACATACATATATATATATTTTTTTTCTTTCCAAGTATCTTCCTCCACTAAAGGCATGTATCTGTCTTGGGTACCTTCATCATCACGGATATATCCTTGCACCTCAGACCCAGTTCCTCCAAACAAATGTCTCCAATGTCACCTTTATATAATTTATCTTTCAAACCAGGACACATTTGGAAGTAAAAAGAGGCACTCTCAATAACTGCACTGGGACAACAGGTATAAACTGGGATCACCCCAATTATAGACATTTTTTATAACACTACATCATAGATACCTTGGTATTCACTTGGGGTTTTAGAGTTATTTGGGTCCAGTATAAGCTAAAACAGTAACACTCAAAATTTAATGTGCATATGAATCACCTGGGGATCTTGTTACAACACAGATTATGGTTCACTGGGTCTGGGGGTGAGATCGGGATTCTAGGTGTCCAACAAGCTTCCAGTTTCCAGCCGCTGATGCTGCTGATTCATGGACTACACTTTGAGTAACAGGGCATAGAAATCCTCTTAATTGAGGCCCCTGTAGCAGTGGCCAAATTATCTATTAGCATGTCTATACTTGCTCCCTCTGCAACTCAGATCCCTGCAGGAAGCCTCTGAAGGAAATGCAACTGGTCATTGTTCAGAGTGCAAACAGAAGCACTGATTGATGTTGTTCCAAGATTATTGTTTCAAAAATGCTTGAGGACCAAATAGCTTTGGAAGATAGAGTTAATATCTCCCACCAGAGTAAAGGGAGTCGAGCCTACTGCCCATTATAAAACATTCTGATTCCTGAAGCCCAGGGTTTCTTTCCTACAAAGTAATCCATGGTTGGTACAGGTATTATTTGGCCCTTGTCATGTCAGCCTGTGGGAATGAGGCCTTGGGCAAGGAGCACAAAAGTGATGGTACTCTGGCTATTGCCACTGCTTTGAGTAATAAACTGTTCTTTATCTCTGTGTCTGGGTCTTGTGTCTTCTGCCGGTATCCATGAAACTGTGGCATGTTAACTTAGTGGTGTGCAAGTAGCATAAGGTCTTACTTACATCCTTCACAGTTTGACAATCAGATTACAGATCAAATCAAACCTATAGGGCATACAAGGCAGAATGCATTCCTAACTAAGGTTGGATTATTCCTTAATTCTTTAAATCACTCCATGGTTTTGTAAAAGATGAGCAATGTCTGACTAACATCTATCCACCTTTTTTATGCACATACACTTCTTGCATTCCAACCCTCGATATGCACACATACTCCAGGAGGCCTTGTCCAAATCTTGCTGTTTCATCTTAAACTACTGGCCTCTGCTTTCCTAGCCATTCTCCTGCATGCCACTGAACATTCTGTATCGAAATGCTGGCAGTCAGGCCTGCATCTCTCATGTCATTTTGACCCTTTCCGGCCAGCCAAAGAACAAAAAACTGAGGGAGCTGACAGGTGATTTGTTAGACTAATTTGACAAGGGCTATCTAATGCCAGAAAGTCTTTAGTTGAACAAATCTGTAAGTCCCTGGAGAGTGACCAGATATACTTTGGGGCCAGTGAGAAGCTTTCTGCTCCCCTCCTAACCACTCCAATTTATGTCATAGTCTTCTAATCAATGTCCTTAGTGTATCTATACCATGGTTAAAGATAGTTTCCAAAGGGTAGAAAAATAAAATATAAACTGCAGCTGACAGTTTCAGGTTCTAATCTGTTGAAGACACCATGCCCCTCTTTTGAATCTTCCCCTTTTCTCATCAATTATTTCTACTATTAAATACCAGTGTGTCCCCTGTTGTCCCACAAACATATCCCTAAATGTACAGTCACCTTCGCTGCCTTACCTACTCTTCTTCCTACCCCCAGAGCTCCTCACATCTAGGAAAGTCTCATATATGTGCATTTTTCATAGGTTGTTGGTGAGAGATAACAGCTTATTCTGGTATTTCTGCATGAAGCCTTTTCATTTTAGAGGAGCATCACTCAGAGCCAGGATTCAGATGACCCAAGGGAGATACCTGGGATACAAAATTTAAGAACCCCAGGAGTGGGCACATGCTTAAAATCTGTTCCCCAAGTGCCTCACCCTGGTATCCCAGCCCCAGTATCACTAAAGGAAAGGAAGATGCCTGATTTAAAGTCCCATGATGGGTAGGTGAGTATGGGAGATCCTTCCTAGCAGTCTTCAAACCTGTGGCCCCTCCCACAAAAGATTTCCTCCAAACAAGACTAAGCCAGTAGCTGGTCTCCTTCTCCTGGTAACTGAACAAGAGGAGAATGCAGATGCTAGTCCTGCACCCTGACATCCAGATATAACAGGCTCTGCTTGATGATGTCACCAGCTGTGCAAAAGCCCAATGTAACGTCCAGTCAAATACTTAATGTTTCTCTGGGCCCCATTCTGGTTCTTCCATCTTTTGACTGTGGATTCTTATATCCCAAAGGCTTTTCCCTTGAATTTTGTCCTTGATCACAACTTACTCAGTTCAGTGAGGATGGGGATTCTTCGGTATTTTGGTTTCTCAGGTAATTCGCAGAAATCCTCTGGCGTCCCTTTTGTGGACACAGACAACAACAAAGAAGAAAAGAGATTGATAAATGCAAACAAAGTGGCTTATAAAACTTGTCAAGGATGTAAATGCATGCTGTGTAACTTGATGCTTTATCTTAACAAAGTTACTCTCATGCCCGGATCCTTTTTTTCTATATTTAGGGAAAGAAAATTGGGACCTCCTCAGCATCTCCATTTGAGAAGTGGTGTGTGTTTTAAATGGCATTTCAAATGAACTTCGAAAAAGGTGAAGCACTCCCAGTAGTTGCTTATTGACAACATAAGTAAAGTATGATTATTCTCCATGGAGCGGTAGTGCTGGGTAATGGCTTAGGCAGGCTGTGCCTCAAACCACATCCATTTGCTTGCAGGACATTTAGGAAACCATGAATAAATAGTGGTGCTGCCCCACTGGTGCTTCTGGAGACACTGCCACTGCTTTCTGGCTCCTAGTGCTCTTGGCTTCTTTGAGATGCTCTCTGGGTACCCGGGCACCCCTGAGGCACTGCTCATGTCTTCTTTCTTCTTTAGCAGAACTTTCTGCCTCCCGTCTCGAGTTGGCCTGCCTCAATCTTGAATGCCTTGGGACTTCCTTAAAGATGGGAAGGATGTCACTAGGGGCCTCTGAACTTTGCTTTCAGTTTACAGAGATTTCCCTCCTACGTTAGGAGATGAGCCTCGACTAACTTCCTCTGTGGGCCTTGACTCCAAAACACAGCGATGCACAGCACCAGCCTGAAACACAGTGCTACCTTGCAGAGAACAATGGACAGGCTCAAAACCAAGCAGAACACCAGAGTTTTGGTCTCCAAGCCAAACTAAAAAAATGTAAAGAATGAAAAGGGAGGAGAGAGATGGGAAGCTCTGGTTCACTTAAAAAAGAAACACACATACAATGATATCATCAGAAGTGATGCTTTAAAACTGCTGGTTGTCTTTCTTGAACCTTTCTTAGAATGCTATGTAACAGGGACAAACTACCATGAAAGGTAAACATTCTATTTGTAATTAAAATTCCCTGCTGCTTTGGAAGAGGGGCTGCTGTTTCCTGAGCCAGGCACGTGGGACAGGAGGGAGGGAGGGAGATGGGGAGTGAATGGAGGTGAGCCAGGTGGTAAGACAGGATGACAGAGAGACAACAGGAGGGGTGCTGAGATGGGGACAGGGGGAAAGAACCAACCCAAAAAGAGATTTCTTTTCATAGGAAAGTCTATATACTACAATATTTACCACCTCCTCCATTTCCCCAAGATGTTCAGTGAAAGAGCCACTTCTTGTTAATGCAGAGTAGAGCTGAATATATTCTGAGAGCTGCTAAGTTTTGGAGTCTTGCTTCAAGGTGGATTTAGGGTAAAACCCGACCCTCCACAGGAACCTCCCAACCTATTTGGTTTCCAGGTAGAACTGGCAGGGGCCTTAGGAATTTAGTAAACCCTCTAGCTTCAGGTGGGGAGGTGGAAGACCAGAAGGCTAACCTTGTTCACACAGGCTATTTAAGAGGAAGGCTTACATCATGGCTAGAGATCAGATATGCATTGGTAAATCTTATTTGTAATGGGATTGAAATACCTTAAACCATTTTTCCTAAAAAAATAAAAATAAATAAAAACATCGCTGGAATTTCCAGAATGCAGGAAGATTGGGGGAACTAAGGTTTACTTTATTCTCAGAACTGTGTAAGATGCTTTCTCTGCTTTATGCACCTTTCCCTCCTTCTTCCTTCTGCCAATATTTAAAGAGAGTCTATATCATGCCAGAACTGTGAAGAGTCCCTGCCCCAGTAATATTCTAAATGCTGCAAATACAAAATATTTTCAGATAGTGACGAGTACTGTGGGAAAGAAAACTAATGGTTTGGGGCCAGTGATTGATGGGGAAAGGTGACTCTAAATAGAGTTTGAAGAGAGGTCTCTCGGATGTTGGTAAAAGGCGCAAGATTTATGTGATCTGAAGAGAAACCAGAGTATCTCTCGGGTATTGGAATGGAGTCCTGAGGGATGGGGAAAAACCACCTAGACAGGGGAATGGGATAAGGGATACAAGGTAGGAAAGAGTCAGTATAAAGAAGATGAAGTAGGAGAAAATTCAAACTCCCCCTGGCCTGCAAGACCCTATGTGACTTTCCTGTAATTGTCATAGGTCACTTATACGGTTTAAATTAGGGAACTGATGTGATCCATTAAATATTTATAGACGATCCCTCTGGCTGCTGTGAGCAATGGAAACTATAGAGATCAGGATTTTACCACAGACCTATCAAATCTGTGAATTAAGTATATAAAATCGGATACTTTGATCTCAAATGTTCTTACTGGGTGTAGACAGATGCATATCAGTTGAAATAACTCTTTTGGACACCAGCTGAAGGACAGAAACTGAGTATCTGCCTTAACTCCCTCTTGTCTTATAGAGCAATGGTTAATTTGAGAATGTGTCAGATCATAGCCTGGATATATTTCACTAATTGTCAATATTTTTGCTGTGCAATAGTACACAGTATTATACCTGAAATCTTCCAGTCTGGCAGGGTGCTATTACAAAAGATTGCTTAATTGTAGATTACCATTGTACATTTAAATTTCAGTAGCATATTAAGTTGTCAGACTTAATTACCACTATATGTTTAGATTATGCCACAGATTATTTAGTTCAGTACCTAGGTTTGCCAACCTGTTCTCTCTGTGATGTGACAGGGCAGTAATTAGCACGTCACTGGAAAACCTGAAGTTTCCCACGGAAATGTCCAGGAGGCCTGGTGTTCTTACTGATCTTTCAAAAAGCCTTCACTCTGGTGTCCCCAGCCCCCAACAACCCTTGGTGAATCACTGCATGGAATAGCCTTGGTGGTCCTCGATGGCCTTCATATGTAAGATTATCATGACTGTGAAGACATGGGAAAACCCGCTGATCCCACCAAAGTCTCACCAGATATGCTAGGGCAAGGTTTCTGATTGGTACTATTGACATTTGGGGCCAACAAGTTTTTTGTTGTTATTTTTTTTAATCATGCAGGGCTGTCTTGTGCATTGTAGAATGTCTACCATCATCTCTGACCTCTACTCAGTAGATGCCAATAGTATCCCATCAGGTTGGGACAACCAAAACTATCTCCAGACATTGTCAGATGACCTCTGGGGGGCGGGGACTGTCCCTGGTTGATAACCCCTGTCCTAGAGGAAGGGAGAGCAAACTGCCCATCGGCTAGTCTTATGTTGGTGCTCAGCATGCAAGATATTTTCTGCCTCGTGGCAGAATTTCACAGTCCTTTATACTGTCAGTTCTTGGAAGTGTATATTCCCATTTCTACCTCTCAGGATTGGTACAAGAACAGTATTTACATGGAATGGGAAGAATGGTTAAGGAAACCAAACAGGCTTCTTCAAGGCTTCAGAATTTCTCTATAGAAACTCCAGGTAGATTCCCATAATGCCAGAGTAACTGATGAAATTTGTGAGTAATGATTCTTTGCTGTTCACAGGTGCTCATAATGTGACTTTACTGATGTTACAGCCAGCTGATAAGCAAACTCAATGACTTTGTTAGATGGCACATTAGAGCCTGTCTGGATGGCCATTTCGTGGTGGCACAACTGGGTATGATGACATCCCTAACGAAACCTTGCAAGGCCCCCCACAATACATTTTTCTCCAAACTTTCTCTTTTATCTTTGGGAAAAGCACATACTCATACTTCGTAATGATTGAAATACTTTGATATTCCTTCGTTTTCTCTGCCTCCTTTCCCAACCTTTTCCCTTCTCTCCTTTACCACCTTTTACTAATTAACCTTTCTCCTTTGAGGGCATCCTTCTAGCTTGTAACAGAGTACACGGCACATCATACAAAGTCAATATTTTTTTGTTGAATTAATGAATAAGCAAAAGGATAAAAATCACTAGAAATAGAGGAAAGCAGAATTAAATCTATAGGTTTCTATCTTTCTAGCCTATATAAGATGTGAGGTGAAGTAAAAGTAATGATAGGAAGGACAAGTCACCCAGATGATTAACTCGATGGCCGATGTCAGTTTATCCCCGCCCTAAGTGGGCATTTTCATTTGTTTATTGATGACATTGCCTTTAAAGTGAGTACTTCTTCTCTGTCCATTTATAGAAAGTTGTAATCATGGTGTATACACACGCACGCACACACACACACAAACTCACACACACCACTCAGACATATACCACACACAAATCTTGTGTAAATCTGAGTGAGACTAATTGCTAAGCTAAGGTTTTATGTGCAGAACACAACAGCATTTTTAGATTTGCTCAGCAGAGATATGGCCCATACATCCTCAGTCTGGATTTCCATGGCACTTTGATATTCATCAAGTACTTTGTTATTGGTCTGCTTTGCAAAACACCCTGAAACTCTGGGTGCTGAGTGGGCTTTCACTGCTCAGTGAGGGTGTCTCAGGTAGCTGGCTCAGTTCACCTACCAAAGATTAGGCTAGATTACTCGTTTATTTCTTTGTCCCAAGATCCATTTATTCTCTCACCTAGCAACAGTGCCTAGGAGTCAGAGAGAGTTCTTCTGATTTCCTAATTTGATTCATTAACACTTTTATCCACAACAATAATCAGGAAAGCCTTGCGATGCCTTTGAAGTCTGACTGTTCCAAGTCCCATGCAAAGTGGAGTACCCGTGGTCAACAGCTATGTAGCTAGAGGACTGAGTTCCTGATCCTGATACAGAGGATCAACATGAGTGTCTAGCAGTCAATATTAATAGATAAACCTTTTCCCATTTGGGAGGAGAAGGGAAACCACAGTTTTTAGTGGGAATTTACCTCAAACACTTGGGTACAGTGAAATGTAAGGGAACTCCTCAAAAGTCCAGCTTACGGACTCATTTGTTTCAATTCGATAAGTATGCGGTAAGTGACCTTAATTGTACAAAGGAAGAAAAGACTTGGACCCCATCCTGAACAGATCCTGCTTCTCACCCTCTCTTTCCAATATGAAGCTGCAATACAACATTTTTGGTGTAAAGGTTGGAAGGGACCTTAGAGATAATCTTGTATAATTCATATATTGAAAGCATCTTCAAAGAGTAAGAGAGAATTATACTTCATTCTCTCAAACATTAAACTAGGAATAGTATTGAAACAACTCTAAGATACAATGAGATCCAATGAGGATTAATACTACTACTACTGCTACTACTGCTAGGACTACTACTACTACTAATAATAAGTGTTATTAATTATAATAATATGCCAATTTCTATCTTAACTAATATTTAATAGCAACAAAAACAGCACTTAGAATTCTGTGATTTTTCTTAAAATGGGAAAATAGTATTACATGCATTCTATTTAGAAGATAGAAATAGTTTTCATTTGACTTAGGATTCTCAAGGACTGAACTGTCTGCTACTTCCATTACAGAATTCTCTGAGTTGGAAGGGGTTCCAACCTCTCCTCTTCCCCATGATCAAAGGACTTCAGAGAGGAGTTAATTCTCTTTCCTTATTCAACACTCTCTAGCCTCCTCCTGTCAGGGAGTTGCTCTTACATTGGTCTTTAGGCGTCTGGGGAGTGATGCTAATCCGCAGTGACCCGATGTTGAGGGTGGCCATGATGGTCTCCGTGTCTACCAAAGCTGGGCTGCTCGATCCCTTGGATGAGGAGGATAAAACAGCGCACATGGAACATTCCTCTATGTTGGCTGCATGGAGGTCTCCAGGAAAGAGTGCCGATCCCTAATGAGAGAAAACAAAGTAGAGGAGGGACCTCTCAGATGGCGGGAATTTACATCATGGCTCATGGTAATGGCTCTTTGTGGGTGAGGCCAATTTTTTAGCCAAAGCCTCTCCAGCCACCACTGACTTGGTTTTAAGACTTAGTAACCTGATATTTGAGCACATTTAGTTTCATTGATCATTAATATTTACATATGAGTAGATTTCACAGGCCCTTTCCTGAGAGCAAGTCTGGATGAGCCAAAGGAGGGTGGAGAGGGAAGAGCCCACATCTGTTCAGATGACTCAAGTGGGAAAAGCAAAATAGGGAGAACAGTAGGGGTAACATGGATCAAGAGGCAAAATTTGCATCCCCACAATGTTGTTTGTAACTGACCTTACCTATTACTCTCTGGATTAACTAGCATAGTGATGGTTGCTTCTTTCTCAATTTGGTGGAGAAACAGGAATAGATCTGATCTGGCCTTCAGGAAGCTTAGACTTGAATACTGGTAATTCTTAACACTAGCTGGATCTGGAGATTTCTGATCCTTTTCCTGTCTTCCTTTCTCTGGCCAAATGTAAGAGTGCAGTGCAGAGAACTTTCTGGTGCTTTTTTAAAAAGGCAAATGAAATTTGTTCCTTGACAGAACCATTTTTGAAATTTGAAAAAATATTAAATATTGGCAGCATCATTGCACAAAAAAAATATATGCTTTGGTGCATTTCACACTTCCATATTTTTTTTAATACTGGGAAAGAGTGGCATACAATGGCATACAGACCTATACAGGTTCAAAGCAAATACAATTACAACCTCAACGTCATATATGCAGAATGGACCCATTTCTCAGAAGTGTAAACTGAATTCTTCCTTTTCATACATCTATCAAAGACTGTGTGAGGGCATTATGCGTTCCAGACTAGATGTGTCTCCAGAAAAGGTGAGAAAGTTGGAGCACAAAGACTAGCTATTAGCTCTAGCTATTAAGTCAGAATCAGATTCAGAACTGCAGAGAAACTCTTGGTTATAGAAAGACCATAAAACGTGGTAATAAACATAAAGCATATCATGTAGTGGCTCCTGAGTATAAACCCAGGAGCCACAATGTCTAGATTTAAATCTTAGTTCTGCTACTTACCTGTGGTGTAAACTTGGACAGGTTACTTACTCTCTCTGTGCCCAAAGTTCAACACCTTTAAAATCTAGCCCATAGGATTATTTTGAGGGTTAAATGAGTTAATATATGTAAGATGCTTAGCACAGTTTTTGATACCAGTAAGCACTATATAACTACAAGCTATTATTTTCTTATTATTAATGCTAGAACCATTAATGTTACTATCATTGTAAATATTCACTCTTATGTGACACTTACAGGAAGGACATATATCCGGGGGAAATTTCGGAGAAACACCCATTCTCTCTTTAGGTAATCCAAAGATCCGATGAACACAATGTCCTTCAGCTCCTCCCATGTGTAGTTGCTGGCTCTCAAGGGTATTACAAAATTGCGAAGCCCCATCAGTGTTGAGTGGGCATCTCCGAAGATGCACGCTACCACGTGGTTCCGAAATTCATGTTTTGACTTATCCATTCGTTTCTAAGCATAAGCAGGCCAGAGTCTGGTCAGTTTTAAAAACAAGCTGAGAGTCTCTCAAAGAGGGCTCCTTTGCCTCATACCAACACTTTCAGGTAGATCCACAGGAGTACTTTCGCAAGAATAATGAAATTCTGCATTCCATAAAAATGGAATTTATCTACCAGGGGGCAATTCTACCTTTTATCTTTTTGTGGAGCTCCTTCTGATTCCACTGTTTAAAGTCTTTTATTAGCCTGGAGTGCATCAATTAAAACTCAGATCAGTGTCATTCTTTGAGATGTGACATCATAGAACCAGATGGGGAACACATCTTTTATTTTCATTGCATGTTTTTGGCCTTGTATGTGTTATAGTGAGAGTCAACAGAAAGCTAGAACATTACAAGTTCCACTGCTAAATTTATGTCTTCTAGTGAGTCCTGAAAATCATGTCAGGTTGTACATGCTACAGTTTTCAGTGGACTTTCGTACATATGAAAGTATCCATTAGTTTGGAACATATGAAATTGCCTTTTATGGGTCAAAAATGGCTGAATATTGATCATTTTATATGGTTCAACCTAATACGCCAAACTGATTCAACACTTTCCAGAGTTGAGGAAATTCATATGAAAAGTGCACAAAAGAAATAAAAAGGTCACAAATATTCCATTTGAACTCAGGCATTTATACATGTCCCCATTCTACTATCAGCATCACCAGTTGTTAAGGTTTCTTTTATATCTCCAAGTTGAAAATAATAATATATGTGAAAAATATTTAGGTTAGGTTTCCCCACATTCACAGAGACTTTAAGAATGATAAGTGTAACTTAAAAAAATAGAGAGATGATATTCCTGAAGGAAACTCATTTAAAGCCTATGTCTGATTTCTTCCAGGGAATGAGTCAAGGTCTTCTCTAGTGGCACTGGGATGGGCTGGAAGGAACACTGGATCTGGAGAAAGACCTGATTCTGTATTCTGTTGTTTGAGTGTGAACAAACTAGTGTAACCCTCTGCCCCTCAATTTCTGTAAGTTTAAGTGGTTTAAAAATAAAAGTGAATTCTGTTGTGGAAATTAAATAATATATTGAAAATGCAATGCTCACCTCATTAGCTGTTGTTCAATACCTATTAATCAACTCTGAATCTTATTGAATTCCTAGAGTTTCAGAGGAGGACTTTTGGAAGCTGGTAGAGAACAAGTTAAACGCGTTTAAAAGCACTTGGTCTACACATGAAGACTCCGGATACTTCAAATGGATATATCATGCTCCCTATGCCTGTCCTTAGCTGGGTTAAATGACAAGCTTCTGTGAAACAGGGCCTGATAAAATCTAACCAGATGAATAAGTAACATCTGACATCTCCACAATTAGTTGTCAAATTAGCATATATGAGGAAATACTCTCTTTTCAGAGGGAATTGCCCTGTGAGGGGAAATAAAGCTACTTGTCTGGAGAGCCTTCCTAGAGAGTGATGTGAATCTTAACCAAATCTATTAAATAATTGTCCCGCTAATCCGATTAGTTGTAACTTGAATAATGAAGCCTCTAACGGTATTTAATGTAACATGCCTGAAGTCCAACTATTGCTCTTCTGAGTAGAACTAAACAATTAGAAACAAGATACATGGCAGAGTGCATTAATGGGCACAGCTAGAGAGGCAATATCTCCAACAAACTGTGGCACAAAACTGTCTCCCAATTGAGAAAGATGGCGGCTTTGGGGGGAAGTGGAGGATGCACTATTTGTTTAAAGAAAATCGAATACTTCCACTTGACCCTTCTGCAAACCAAACCAAAATCAAAGCCCCCTCTGAATTCTGCAGGATGGACCTTTCTCCTGTATGGTCATAAATTTCAAAACCTTTAGAATTTCTTAAACTAGAAGCCCTTTTAAGCTTATCAGAAGACTTAGTATTCTGAATTATATTCTCCATCAAGTGTCAGAAAGGAGATATCACAGCAACCTGTCTCTGTGCTTAAGAAATATGGTATGATAAAACTGCTATTTCTATTTCCTGGTCTCTTGAATGCCTCAATCTGCAACCAACTTCTCAACCTTTCTAATGATTTCCCTCCCACTGAAAACATGTTTAGCTTCCTGCTCAATAGAGTTTATTTTGCTTAGTTTAGAATAAGACATCATTGCTCAAATGGTGAATTTCAGCAGCAACCCTAACAGTGTTCTAGTTGATATGACAGCTCTGACAATTTTGTGCTTCTGATCAAATGATTGATCAGGCTTTCAACAAAAAATTGGAACATATACTGTCAGGACACTGGTACCAAGCCACAAGGACTGTGTGTGTGTGTGTGTGTGTGTGTGTGTGTGTGTGTGTGTGTAAAACAGAAAAAAAAGTGAACTAAACTACTTTTGGAAAACAAGATATAATTATCAGTCACAGTTGAAAAAATGATATAGGGTTCATACAACATATAACCACGTTTATTATTATATTTACCAACTACTGCTTGCAAAGTAAACCACTGAGATTATGCTAACTCTGGAAAATGAGAATAGATGAGGATCCAGAAAGCAGGTGTCAGAGCCTGGAGTAGGATACAAACTTTTTATATCTTAGCTGTTGGCATTTCAGTAAATTGAATTGGTTTGTTTCCTTGAGAAAACAGAGACAAGGAGAGGATTCTAATATCTGTTAGGATGCATCCATGTTTTATATCGGGGAGGTACACTCTTGACTAATGCGTTAAGTGTAAGTACAGTCGGCTTTAAGAAAAACCACCATAGAAAATCCAACCTTTAAGACCAATAATTAGAAAAATGTTTATTTACTTAAAAAAAAGAAAGGCTTCAGAGTTCTTGTAAATGGTTTCCCTGGCGCCTTTAAATTAATTAGATTTACTAGCAAAACAGCAAAGTGTCAGGAGAACATTATTCTAAATAACTGACTCAGCGAAACTGTTAAAGAAGAGAAGAAGTAGTTGAACAATCTGATCTAATTGTTTCGAATCCCACCATAATCTTTGTCAAATGCCACACCTGGTACCCTGCGTCCCATTCATGTGGGTGGCAAGGAATGCATCTTTCCTTTGAAATTCACAGTTTACAAAGAGAAATGGCAGGTGCTTATAGCTAGTGTAAGGACATTATTTTCCCTAGGTGAAGCTTTATTTTATTTGAGATTGGGAGCAAGATCACCTACCAGAATCACCCTCTCCAAAGTGATTGCTCTGCACCAGTGAAACATTCCGCTCTCGTCCAGCTGATCAGTACCTGGCACTGGTTCATATAGGAAAGTCCTAAGTAGGGAGAATGGTGAGTTAGCTGAGAACATTTGGGGCACTAATGTAACAAAGCCAAGATGTCAAACTCATTAGGATCTTGAATGCAAAGTGTCAACCACACAAAGAGAGTGACCTTGGGTCTGTGAGAGTCCAGAATAAAGATTCACGTCTGAAGGACACCAAGAGTGTATCACAGCTGAGGACATACTAAGCCTTGTGTGTGTGTGTGTGTGCGTGTGTGTACATGCACACGTGTGCACGCGCATGTGTGTGTATTTAACATAGCTATCAGTCTCTCCTTTTACCTTAAATTATATGTGCCTCGAAAGTAGTTATTTTTGCTCTTAATTTTGCTACTGTAGTGACTGGAGAAATCGTGGGAGGTATTTGGGACACCCGAATATGGAATTTAAAAGGCTGTGAGATTGAGTCATGAATGCTGTCTCTTTCCTTGGCCTGTTTTCCTCCCCTCTCTTTTCCATATCTTTGGGTCTGAGACCCTGTTGAAACATCCTTACTTACCAAATGTGTTTTGCATTTTTTTACAGCTTCTGTCACTGGCCTGCATTTGACTAAACTCTGCTCTAATCTTGGTTTTAAGTCTTGGCAAAGCCCTCCACCTGATCGCCCCACACTGGAGTTGGGCACAATGCTTGTGACGTAATATGTTCAACCACTGAAAGGGTGATGTGATCTTTCGAAAAATCTCATTGCATCCGAAGGAATGCATATTTGCTCAGTAGAGGAGAAACCCTTCCAGAACCACAGAAAGTTCGGAGTTGAAAGAACCTATTTTAGTCAGGAGAACCAAGGCTTAGTCTATGGAAATAACCTCAAAATTCCAGGGGCTGAACATAACACAGGTTCTCACTCACACTATGTTATTTTCTTCAGGTAAACAGGTGCCTGTGCTCCATGCAGCTACTCAGGGTTTTAAAGGCACAGAGGCTATACCATCTTAGGTTCACATACCTGGAAGTCATATCTTCCTCAGTCATTAAGGCAAAGGAAGAGAAAAGAACTGGAGAATCAAGATTGGGCTTAAAATTTTTTTAAATGTTTTATTTATTAAAAATTTTTTAAACTTTTATTTATTTTTGAGAGATAGAGAGAGATAGAGCATGAAAGGGGGAGGAGCAGGGAGAGAGGGAGACACAGAATCCAAAGCAGAGTCCAGGCTCTGAGCTGTCAGCACACAGCCTGATGCAGGGCTCAAACCCATGAAGCATGATATCAAACTGAGCTGAAGTCCGACACCCAACTGACTGAGCCACCCAGGCACCCCAATGCTTTAATGATTTTTAAAGGAGAGAGAGAGACAGAGCATGAGCTATGAAGGGACAGAGAGAGAGAGGGACACAGAATCTGAAGCAGTCCCCAGGCTCTGAGCTATCAGCACAGAGCCTGACTCAGGACCTGAACTTACAAGCCATGAGATCATGACCTGAGCTCAAGTCAGACGCTTAACCAACTAAGCAACCCAAGCACTCCAAGACTGGGCTTTTAATTGCATTGGCCCAAAGTGACATGCATCATTTTTGCTTACATTTCATTGGCCAAACCTAGTCACATGCCTCCTGCTAGCTTAAGGGCTTTGGGGAGCATAGGAAGAATTGAAATATTTAATGATCATTGTAGTCTCTGCCAGAGACTGTAAAGACCACTCCTTGTGCTATGGGTAAAAGTCAAAGTGCTAAGAAATGGTAAAACTGGCATTTGAATATACTGCTAAGGTTGAGATTTACAAATGCTCAGAATACCCAATTTCCCTTTCCTTCCTTAGCATATGGGCAGCTGTGGAGTCATGTGACCAGTTCTGACCAATGAAATGTAAGAAGTGATGGCTGAAGTAGTGACATGCTCCCAGGCTCTCTCCTAACCTGCTGTAGTGATGACCAGCCTGATAACATGAATGCCCAGGTGGAACAGAGTGCCGTGCCCTCACTGACCGGTGCTGGATGTGTAACGTGAAAAAGAAAAACACCTTTATTGTGCTAAGCCCCTAAGATTTTGTGGTTGTTACCATGGCATAAATCCATCCTCTTCTGACAGAAATGCCTTTTCTAAAAAACATATTGCATGGAATTGTAGTAACTGGAGAAGTCATGAGGAAATGCTTTCTGCAGTCAAATAATGTTTGAGAAAGATGCCCCTCTTTGAGATTCACACTGCGCTTTAGCATGTGAAACGTTCAGAAAAGTCTTGCAAAAAAGAAATCCTTTCAAGTTTATATAATCCAGTGTTTCACACACGAATTAGACCACACACATTTACCATTTCCTTATTTAACATATTTATTTACTAATTTAAAAATACCTGTCACTATCTCTTGAAACACCTTTTGGGATATACTGTACAATGTCACATGGTAGGTTCAGCCTGGGGAGTGAATACGTTATGATAGCCATCTCCTGTGAAATTTTACTAAATATCCTGGGAGAAATACAACATATTGCACTCTGTGCTGCAGGAGAGGGTTTTGTTTTGTTTTGTTTTCCTGTGATTTAATACAGCTTGTTATTCAACACCTGGCCCAAAGACTCAGACTGTAAGATAATTAATTTTGATCTCTTTAACCAAGTTGGTTTCTAAATTGCTATCTTAAGTCATAATTTTTCAGACAAAGGAATTTACTTAAACTTAAGATTGTTAGCTTAGAAGAGGACCCAGACAGAGAAGCTGATGTGGGAGAACGGTTTGGAACATTAAGAGCTTCTTGTTAGTGAGACTGGCCAAGGCTGAGGTGCGATCCTTTATCTTCCTCCCCATTTAAGACCTCCCTATAAACTTGGTGGATTCTAGTCCTTTACCTAGCCAGAGGATGTCGCAATGTAAGCCTCAAGGTCAATTTGACCAAAATGGGTTACCTTGTTCTTTCAAATTAACATGTCTTTTGGTGGTTTAAATATCCCTAACTTGTGAGCTCTAACCCCAAATTCCAAGAGCCATATATAGGCTCTCTTAATGGTACTAGGTAGGACCATAGTGATAGCTTTATGCCAAGCTTGTTAAAGAAACTCACCAGGTGACACACCTAAGACCTGAGTCTGTTTTTGATTTTTATTGGGATCTGGAGAACTGGCTATATTACTCATTCATAGAACCTACTTTTCTCTCCATGTATAGTTTCCTAGACACCATCTCTCAGATACTGATATAATTTACCCAAGTTATCTTCAGGGAGATGGCTTCCTGCTCTCCAGTCTCTGCACTCAAGACTACTTTCCTTCTGGTCACTTTCTTCAGCCTTTTCACTTTTCCCCTCTGTCTGCCTCTTCCTGCCCCCTCCTCCATCCCCATAATGAATGAGGACTCCTGGTCTGGAAATTAAATGCCCTTTTGGCAAATGGAGAATAATCTTTTCCCCAGCACATTTTAGCTTGACTCAAGATACCAAATCAATCACTGTACACTTTTCTATCATAATAAAAGTATGATCTATGTACACAAGCTGTCACAGACAACATCTTTCTTCATTCTGATGTTATGGAAAACAGATATGCCTTAGAGGAAACACCTGTTGGAGACCTGCATAAAAGAAAAGGCTGGAGGAGCCCCACTTCATCATAAAGGCATCCATCTGGTGTCCTTGCCAAGCAAAACCTGATGCAACTTATTTCGCCATCCCTTAACTAAAGCTCCCTTCTGCCGTATGCCTTGCAAATCATGATCCTTGCAAAAATATACCTTCCTAAAGAGAATAATAAATCACCTATGGGAATGTGCAGTACTAGCAGTCTTACAACTAGGAAATGAAGATAGAACATAAAGGTTGATGCATTGGAGGAAAAAATTGCCACAGAACACCATCCAGGTCATTCAGGGCAAAGAGGAAAAGCCACATCCTAACCAGAGGCAGAAGCTTCCAGGGTGAAGGGCCTTTCTGGATAGGAGAGAGTGGAAAGAAATATGGTAGGAGTTCCCTGAGAGGGCCCTCGGCAGGACATGTTTGGGATGAGGGTAGGGTAGTTCACTGATCACAAGGTGGGCTTCTCTTTGTCCAAGCAAAGTAGGATACTTCTACCTGGGAGCATCCAGGAAGCATAAAACCCTGAAATCTCCTCAGAGTCAGGTCTCTGGCTTCCCTATTCAGAGGCTGACAGGTCTAGTGTCCTGGGTGAGAAGAGCTTTTGTAGCCAGAGCGGTATGGGGATGAAGGCTCCAGCTTTCCTTGCTGATGACTACTTTCCTCGGGGCCACTTCCATATGCATGAAGCCCATTGTCTTGTGAGTACAAGCTTGAACATGTCCCAGCTAAGGAAGGCAGACTCTTTCCTCTCTGCTTTCTGGAAACGTTCCAAAGAGTGTTTTTATTCTTCTATGTCCATAGCAACTTATCTTACATGAATCCTTTTTGCCACTTAAAAGCAAATAGAAGCTAAGGACCACATGCCTTCAGTTTCCAATGGTGGCATCTGATGGAAGAGAGAGATCAAACCATGTAGGAAATCCTCTCTTAAGGTGGGGTAGGCTTCAGTGCCAGGTCAGGAAACACAGTTTCCAAGACTATAAGTCTGTTGTCATTATTTCCTCCAGATTTACAGACTTGACTCAGATTGTTCTTGAAGGTGATCTACCAGTGGATGGTACCCTCCTCTGTTCATGGTATCTACTATAAAGTTTAAAAGGCACCAACATTTTTTTCCCTCTTCTGCAGGCCACATTTTAGGATGTGCTAAGAAACCCTGGCATGTAACCATTCTATTTGAAGCCTTTTTAAAACTCCATAGATGGCTTGTAAATTCTTAAGAAAGTTTTCTGGCCTGGATGCAGAACAATGTATTTTTTGCTCAAGACTTGAGTTAGATTAAAATAACAAGTTTCAAAGGCTTAGCACAGAAAGGACAAGTCCCTTGGCCAAGCGTTGGGAAGGCGTGGGGAGGAATGTGTCAGTGTGCCCAAGAGTTTCAGGGCCCTTCTTGGCTCAATCATTGGAAAATTGAATCCATTGAAACTGTACCTTGAAGGTAGTGATCAAGTTCCCACCAAAAACGGAGGGAAAATCTTCTGTCCCACGATCCCTTTGATGCCACTAAGGATTTTATTTCTTGAAAGCCACAGCTGCCTTCTCTCTGATGACTTCGTGTATAGTGACAAGGTGATTCGGTTTATACTTAATCTGAAAATACTCATTGCTTGTCAATTCTGACTACTACCTTTCATGTTCTAGGAAAAAGACAATCACCTAAAATTTGGGAATGCAAGGGCCACTCTTCCCACTCTATCCTGTGCCTGTCTCTCTCTCTCTCTCTCTCTGTCTTGCACACATTTACACACAACACACACGCTAGAGTCAAATTTCCGAATATGAGCCTTTATGGCCATGTTATGATTTCATTTTTTCTGGGTTTCACCTGGTTGCCACTTATTCATAAAAAGGCATTATTTTTTACCTTGGATGAAAACTTACGGTTTAAAAACATGGATCATTTTTTTTACAGCCCATTTTCCTAGGAACCTATATATGAGCAAATGGAAAAGGGTTTCTGAGAGGTCTCAAAACCTTTTGGGACCAAGAAACCATGTAAGAACCTCAGGAAGGAGGAGAGTACAATCTCCCATCCTTGTTAGAAAGGCCTCTGTGGTCACATCCTTTTCCATGAGAAAGGCAAAGTGTGCACCAGGTTCTGTGCCTTAACGACCAGCTTGACTGGATATCCTTGGTGAGACTCCTTTCCTACAAGGTAAAATGCAAGAAAACCTTCCATGAAATCTCATGGGGTAGGCCATATGTTGGCAGCAGGCTGGTTCTCTCTAAAGCATCATGCCTTCTTGGTTGCCTTGTGAGAAATCCTAGGAAAGGAGGGAAGTATCTGCCACTGTGTGTTCAGAACTGAAGTTTCCCAGGACAGGAGACTTTCAGCACTAAAACTGGACCCTCTCCTACCAGAAAGGGAAAAAGCTCCTCAGGAAGGAGGAAAAGAGAAGGGAAAATAAAACACTTGAAACATTATGCTCAGAAAACCTGCCTCTTTTCCTGTAGGTGGATTTGGCTGATGTTCAACGGAAGAAAGGACAGTTGGGTGGTCAGAGCCCTGTATGTTTTAAGACAAGTAGGTTCCAGTGAATTCTTTCTTCCATCCTCCTCCCTCTGGTTCCTGTCTCTTGATTCTTTGCATAAGAAATCATGGCGGTATTATAAACGTTAATAGCAAGACTGTAGATATGATTTTTTTGTTTTAATCTGTGAATGGTATTTTAAAAAGGAGACATAATAAAATTCAGGATATCATTGTATTCAGCGTAATCTTATTTCAGTCTACATAGGAGGATATAAACTGTGTTCTAATGTAAGCCAAATCAGCTGTGAATAGAGAGTTCTGTTTGCCTTTAGATGCTGTTTTACAGATGGAGTCTATCAAATCCATGGCCTCTGCTTTCAATGTTTACAATTTAAAATCTCCACAAAGACATTTTTTTCCACTGTCTTGCTTGGAAATTAGACACAAGGTCAGAGTAGTCCCAGACCAGGTGAAGGCAATAATAATGGTGCTTCTAGTAGATAAACCCACATCTGAGCTCTCATTTGAGCATCTCTCTGTTAAGCTTTGTTTTATTTCTGAAGGGTATAAACTGACAGCTTTCTGCAGAGCGTTTTCTGTGAAAATATACATGCAGGCACCTCAGAATTTAAATTGTTACCAGACAGAAGATCAAGGAGAAAGATTAAAAAACAAAAAAAGACAGTTTCCCTCTTCTTCACCCATTCCCCAGACAGACCCTCATTTAAATCCCCTTATATTTTATGGATATTGCATTTGGGATTTCCTACAATTTGATCACAAATGAGGCATGACCCAAAGCAGCAGGTACCTGTAATAAAGGCTGGAGTTTGTGCAGTGAATAGAGGAGCCTGGGGCTCAGGGCAAACCTCACCTCTCAGGAGAACCGTCTCCACAGCCAACCTTTTCAGCATGAGGCTGTATTTTTGGGTGCTCCTTCCCACCCCGCCCAACACCTTCTAAATATCAAATGACATACTACACACAGAGGTTGACCCAAATGAAAAATATTTTCCAGAGTTTGGGATATAGTCTTCTCTGCTCAGTGGACTAGGAATTGAAGAATCAAGTCAGTTGCTGATACTTTTGATCCTCACACACATTACTGAAGCAAATGTCTTTCGGGCAAAAGACTTTGCTTTTTTGGTGGGATATGGAGGTGGGAAGTAGGAATTTGAAATATCTAAAAGCTGGATAATTTTTCATTGTATTTATCCACTTTCTAAGGTTTTATGGGATTGAGACTGGGTCAGAGACACGACAAAAACGATTTCCTCATGCATTGGGTGAGAAGCTTGGCCTGGACAATTATCAATGATAATAACAGTCTCCCCCTGCCACTGAAGAAATTAGGACAGGAAAAACTAGCATCCATCAAAATGTTACTGGTGTGAGTGTGTGTGTGTGTGTGCGTGTGTCTGTGTGTGTGAGGTGGAGGAGGGCTATCAAATTGAAAGATACAAGCTGTGCAGAGGAAACAAAAATAATTGCAGGCTACATGAATGCTACTGGATTTTCTTTTTTAAATAGGAAGTTATTCGTGAAGTCTCCTTATCTACATTCCTTAGTTTCTCTGACATTCCTGTTGCTGAATGTCAACAAGGAGACAGATTATTAGTGTGCTGGGGACTACAGATTTTTGGAAACACTGAAAGGACCTAATGATGTGTTGAGGGCCACAGGCTTTTAAAATTTCCTCCCATCTGGAAGCCATTACTGGAGGGAAGGCTGTTGAATAAAGGCATCCT
The DNA here is from genome assembly GCA_030068075.1 of Paguma larvata. Taxonomy (NCBI): domain Eukaryota; kingdom Metazoa; phylum Chordata; class Mammalia; order Carnivora; family Viverridae; genus Paguma; species Paguma larvata. Next base: position 7,260,335 of record CM057823.1, read on the forward strand.
GCGTGTTGTAACATTTTACTTAGCACTAGTGACCTGTCAAGAAGCGATGGAGATAATGGCGGTGGAGGCCACTTGGGATCACTCATGACTTGGGGCCCTCCTTCTGCTCAATGGACTACATGATGGCTATTTTTTTTAAGTGGCGTGTCTTGATTAAAGGTGAAAAGTTAGAAGCAGGAGCCTCTGGGGGGTAGGGAAAAGGCTGTGGTTAGTGTTCTTTAACAAGAAGAAGTGATTAAAGCAGGGCTGTTATTAGGGATGAAAGGTAGAGTCAGGTGTTTTTTTCCCTCCCATGCGTGGTGGACACAGAAAAAGATCTGTAGGGTGAGAAGGCCTTAACAGGGAGAAGGGTCACAAGCACTCTCCTTAGAGGCTCCCTATGTTTTAGCTCTTAAAGATGAATGAGAACGAAGGAGGAAAGAAGTAGAATGTTCCTCTTGTTCTGTTCACCTCTAATTTAAAATTAAGTTTCTGCGGCACGTCAAGTCCTTGACTTTTCTTATATGTAACTATAAAGGTAACATTCACATCAGAATTTTTCCTGAAGCCTTGGCCCGGCCCCTTGCATCAAGAAATCAGAGACCATCTGGATACTCCACTGCCATAAGCTCCAGAAGTAACTTTCCAATATTTTTTACTTAGTTCCAGCCTTTTAGAGGAGGTAGAGAAGGAGGGAGGGAGGAAGGGGAAAGAGACAGAGAGAGAGGGAGAGAGGAAGAGAGAGACAGATAGAGGAGAGAAAAGAATGATCCTATAAACTTTCTGGGAACTTTGCTGTAACTTAATTTTAAAAAAATTTTTAATATTTATTTATTTTGAGAGAGAGAGAGAGAGGGAGACACAGAATCCGAAGCAGGATCCAGGCTCTGATCTGGTAGCACAGCCTGATGCGGGGCTCAAATCCATGAACTGTGCTGAAGTCGAACACTTAACTGACTGAGCCACCCAGGCGCCCCAACTTTGCTGTAATTTAAAAATCACCACCAAACACATGGACATACATACACCTTTTGGCAATAAAGTTCCTTTGTATGTCTCCCCTAAATGTCCCCTGTGCCATGGAACCACTGTGCATGTTGATAAGTAACTCTTGCCTTGTATGTTTCTTGCCCTATCTCACATCAGGGACAAGAACACCCAGTGGTCCAACAACTAGTCACCTAACAGGCAAAAGTGCATGCACGTCCCTCTTTACTGCCCGTGTAGACCAAATGGAACACCCCAAATAATGCATTGTCAAAAGTTTCAGCTAAGAAGCTCTGGCTTTTATACATTAGAATCAATTGACATCTCTATACAATTACATAGATGCTTAATACAAATATAAATTGTATCTGCCATCCTGATGAGTAGTTTCTTGACTATTTTGAAAGAATGCAAATACCTTCCCATCATCTCTTTCTTCTCTATACCAAAATCTCTATGGAAATAGATTCCAAGTTATATCTGAGCTTTCAGCACTCTGTGAAAGCATAAAGAAATTACATGCTCTGGAAAATCTTCTCCCCACCTCACCCATTGGTGCACCTGAAAGGAGCCCATCCTCTCTCAGTCAGGATGCTGGGCAAAAGTCTAACAGGAACCACACCAGGTTTTGGGTGTCTTAATGGTTATTTTATTCTACTTTTTGATTCTTTAATCTTCTACATTATTATTATTATATTATTTCAGTAGAAAATTGATATTATATAATAGAAGAGTCAAATTGCTCTTTATGTGGCCACTCTTCATTCACCTCTACTTTTCCAAGTTCTTCAACACCCTTTTAATATAACTACAAAACTTTTAGTAATTGTTTGGGATGAGAATTATTGCCTTTGTGAAACTATCCTAAAATTAATCTTTACCTATTATTTCCAGACATCTGATGAGATACTGGTCAATTTATCTATTTAGAATAGGATAGACAAATTTTTTTTTTCTGTGAAGTGACTGGGCAGTTAGTACGTATGTTAAACGTCGCAGGCCAAGAGGGAAAAGTCTTATTATGCACGAAGCTATATAAGAGAAAAATTAAATTTTCACAATCTCTCATTGATAGTATTTAAAATATAATAATAATAATAATAATAATAATAATAACAATATTTTTGTATTACAGATCTACTAATCAAAACAAAGAAATTTTTAAAGGGATCTTCCTTAATTGGTATTCATAGTTAGTGTTCTGTGTCATCAAAATTAATTGCAAATGTTATGTTAATGCTGACCCTAATAAGATTTAACATATATATGTCTGTTTACACAGATAGGTACTGCCAAATACTGATAGTACCCCATGAGCATATGATTCTAATTGAGCGTATGCACCACTTAGAAGGCATTTACAGAATTATATTAAACTCGTCTCTCAATATTTATCTTTTGGTAGGTCATTATATGGCAGATCAATCATTTACAATGGAATTTTAGGTGGGAATGCCTCAACTGCATAGTTAAATAAACTTAAAAATGTAGAAATTTCCTTTGCACTTGCATCAATGTCCAAAAACAGAAACAAAACAAAACCAAAAACCGAAACCAAAACCAAAAAAAAAAACCAAAACAAAACAAAAAAAACACTCCTGGAACTGAGATCAGAAAATATGCCCGCTGCAAATTTGTGTGGAGATAATGATCTCACTTCTTGTTGTAACTTTTGACATGACGGAAAGTGTATAAAGAAATATGGCATTATTTGTGATACAAAGAATAATAATTGTAAAGACTTTATATAGAATAAGTTTTGTGTATAAGCTCTGTTTTGTCTTTTAATTTTATGCTGATTTCATTAAGAAACATTATAAAACCTACAGTGAATGCTAAGTCTTAAAGCCACTTAGTGTTCTATGATAGTGCTTGAGGGCAGTTCTCCAGAAAAATTTCAGTCTTGACCCAGAGCTCAAAAAATCACATTAAATCTTTTCACTGCTAAGCTCTTGAACTGCATTATGGTAGGGCAAGTCAAAATACTCAGTTTATATTTCCGAGAAAGATTCACAGCACTAACAATAGTGTTCACGAGAGCAAATGAAATTCACCATTGACACTCTTGGCCAAACAAATATGATAAATCCAAATATTTTCCACAAAACACCTGCTATGAATAATACAATGAATAACCACAGTATTTACACACCTTGCATTTCACAAGCTTTGCAAATTTTTCTAAGTAGGATTTTTTTTTCTTTTCTACAAGTATTTTTCACCATTATCAGTTGTAATACATCTTAGTGGGTTCCACTTCAGATTGTGTACTGGATTAGTGTGTTCTCAGCTTTTTTGAAGATATTTTCACAGGTAGTTGTTATTCCAAGCAGACTATTCACAGAGGCTAATTTTTCAGTTACTTCAAATTCAGCATTGGCTCCCTTAATAAACAACAACTGGATAGTATCAGTAACATTTGTTGACTCACAAAGAGCCAAAGGAAACCACTCAAAATCATTTGGCTTATTTTTAAATTGACTACCATTTATTGCTCCCAATGTCAACTCTTAAAGCAACTGTTTTTGCTGAAAGGCTAATAGTATTAAACAGTTATATTTTCTCTGGACACCCTTGTTGGCTGTTGCAAAAACAATTTAATTGACTTACTATCAGTAAATGACTTCTCTTGCTTGGTTACCAAATAAGCTACTCATTATCAAACTTTGGATACAAACCTGCTGTGACTAAATAGTCTCTTTAAATTTTCTAATTTTTAAAACCAGTGCTTTACTGTTATAAGGAATACTGTAATAAGTGCCTAATCTGATAATATCAATATATATTGCATTCTTTTAGTGCAGCTATACTGTCATTGCAAATTAAACACACTGCCCTGCCATTTCAAGCCATACAAAAATAAGTGGTGAGCTGGATTTGGCCCTTAGCCCATAATTTTCTAACCCATGATCTAGAACACATCCCTGACATCATTTTAAAATAACTTTTGCACAGACCAATGATATCACAAAGGGATATGCCATAGGGATGGCATTTGTTAATGTTAAATTTGTACATCTTATCTATATTTCTAAAATGTCTAGGTTTTTTATTTGCAGATTAAAAGTGGTGAATTATTGTTTAGGAGGGGAGTTGCTGCAAAGAGATGGTTTATATTAATTTAAAGGATCATGGAAATTTTAATATGAAGATGAAAAACAAACTAGAAAAAGTAGCCATGGTGAAGAAGTACTTCTACAATGGCAGTAAGGACCTCCAAAAATCTACTCTTTCATAAAAGCAATGAGAATATGGACAGAAATTTCCAAAATCAACTTTTTTCAGAATTCTGGAAAGCCTTAACTAGAGGCTTTAAGTAATTAAGGAGTGTTTAATTAAAGGAAAATGGCAGAATCTTGGTAAAAAAAAAAAAGAAAAAAACAAACAGTGAGTTTATGCATTTAACTTGCCTTAGTCTCATTCCTCTCTTCCCAGCTCTGTAGCAGCTTTAGAATCCAACAGCCTCACAATCTCAGTAACCCAGTCTAGCAGCCACTGAAGGGGGAAGGACAGAGCTTGAGCTCTCCAAAAGTCCCATATAAAATGTCATTTTTTTTTCAGTTTTATGGCAGCTTCCTGGGGATACTCACCCACAAATAAAGGCCTGTCTTTATATGACCTGATTTGGAGCTTCTTCGGTGGGAATAGTTAGTACTCCTGGAGAATTTTCCAAAACTGGTGAGTACCAGTTGCTTAAAATTGCAGATACTGAGGAAGAGATAATAGCATAACAAACAAAAACAGAGCCAAAAAATCTTTAAACAGCTAAGCTGGAGAATGGGGAGTCCATGGGAGCTTGAAAAGCTTTGATTTATTCATTCTAGGAATCTAAAAGGAACCACGTGCATGTACAGGGCTGTTCACATGATGCCTAAGAGACTTGAGACATCCCTAATCTCTTACTTGTGGCTGCCCTTGAGAGTCTACACAAACAAGAAGTGAAGGCTAAGACAGATGTAAACAGCTCGGGTATTGAAGGCACTCCCCAAGTGCACACAGAGACCCTTGGCAAAGGTGGGGAGATTTATTGGTTCAAAGCATTTAAGTGAATCTCAGTGCAATCATTAGCTAACCAGAAAGCTGAGTGTGTAAAGACTTTGGTATCAAGACACCACAGAGTATACAGACTTTAAAGAGTTATTTCAGAAAAGTTATGAGGCAAACAACAGGAACACCAACAACATCAAACTCTAGGGTGAGGGAGGGAAGTAATTTCTAGAATTGCACTTTCTATTATTGAGAACATGTGGCTTTTAATAAGGTATTATGAGACACCAATATCAAGAAAGTATGGCCCATACCTAGCAAAAAAGCCGTCAATATAAACTGTTCCTGCAGAAGCCCAGACCCTGGACTTACTAGGCAAAGATTTTAAAATAGCTATCATAAATACAGTAAAAAAAAAAAATGAGGAAACCATGTCTAAAGAACTAAAGAAAATTAGGACAACAATGTTCACCAAATACAGAATATGAATAAAAGGTAGAAAATAGGAACCAAATTGAAATTCTGGGGTTGAAAAGTATAATAATTGAAAATATATTTTTAAGTTTTTTATTTTATTTCCAGTATAGTTAGCATACAGTATTATATTAGTTTTAGGTGTACAACAGAGTGATTCAACACTTCTATGCATTACTCAGTGCTCATCATGCTAAGTGTACTCTTAATCCCCATCACCTATTTAACCCATCCCTGCACCTACCTCCCCTGTGGTAACCACGTAGTTTGTTCTCTATAGTTAAATTTGTTTTTTGGTTTGTCTATCTTTTTCCCTTGTTCATTTGTTTTATTTGTTAAATTACACATGAGTGAAATTGTATGGTACCTGTCTTTTTCTGACTATTTCACTTAGTGTTATACCTTTCAGATCCATCCATGTCATTGCAAATGGCAAGATTTCATTCTTTTTTTATGGATAAGTAACATTCCATTGTGTATACACCACATCTTCTTCATCTACTCATCTACTGATAGACACGAGCTTCTTTCACAATTTAGCTATTATAAATAATGCTGTAATAAACTAGAGGTGCATATTTCTCTTCAATTAATGTTTTCATATTTTTGGGTAAATTACTGGATTATTATGCAACTACTGGATCATATGGTGTTCTACTTTTCAATTTTTGAGGAATCTCCATACTGTTTTCCACAGTGGCTATAACAGTTTGCATTCCCACCACCAGTGCATGAAGGTTCCTTTTCTTCTATATCTTCACCAACACTTGTTGTTCCTTGTGTTTGTCATTTCCACCATTCTCACGGGTGTGAAGTAGTATCTCATTATGGTTTTGATTTGCATCTTCCTGATGATGATGAGTAATGTAAAGCATCTTTTTGTGTGTCTGTTAGACATCTATATGTCTTCTTTGGAGAAATGTCTGTTCATGTCTTCTGCCCATTTTTAATTGGATTATTTGTTTTTTGGGGGTAGAAAATATTTTTACTAGAGGGGCTCAACAAGAGATTTGAACTGGCATACTTGAATATAGGTCAATGGAGACTATTTAATATAAAGAATAGGAGGGAAATGAAGAAATATGAACAGAGATTCAGAAAACTAGAATATCAAATTACCAACTTACACATGAGAACCTCAGAAAGAATAGGAAGAAAGGGACAGAAAGAATATTTGAATTAATAATGACCAAACACTTCCCAAATTAGATGAAAACCTTAATCTATAAGTCTAAAAAGCTCAACATACTCCAAGTAGAATAATAGCTACCTTATAATCAAACTTTGAAGACCAAGACAAAGAGAGAATCTTGAATGCCAGGATAAAAAAAAAACACTATGACTGGCACAAGACAAAAGTTGTCAACTCCCACTGTTTCTATTCAACATTGTACTGGAGGTTCTAGGCAGGGCAATCAGGAAAAGAAGTTTAAAAAAAGAAAAAAAAGAAAGAAAGGAAGGAAGGAAGGAAGGAAGGAAGGAAGCAGGCAGGATGGAAAAGGCATCCAAATAAGACAAACAGAAGTAAAAGTAACTCTATTTGCATATGACACAATATCACATTTATATGTAAAATCCTAAGGAATACACACACACAAATCTATTAAAACTACCAACTCCAGCAAGTTTTCAGGATGCAGTTCAATAAACAAAGGTATAATGTATTTCTATATACTCGCAATGAACAATCTGATAATGAATTAAGAAAACAATTCCATTTACAACAGCATCAAAAAATTTAAATACTCAGAAATAAATTTAACAAAAGACATCCAGGATTTGTACAATGAACACTGCAAAATTTTGCTGAAAGGTATTAAAGAAGATCTAAAGAAATAGACATCCCATGTTCATGGATTGAAAGACTAAGTATTGTTAAAACAGCAATACTCTCCAAATTGGCCTGAAATTTTAACTCAGTCTCTGTCAAAATTCTAGCTGTAGAGGGATCCTGGGTGGCTCAGTCAGTTAAGCATCTGACTCTTAATTTTGGGTCAGGTCATGATCTTGTGGTTGTTAGACTGAGCCCTGTATTGGGCTCTAGGCATGGAGTACGCTTAAGATTCTTTCTCTCACTCTCCCTGTGCCCCCTCCCTAGTTGTATGAGCTCTCTCTCAAAAAAAAAAAAAAAAAGAAAAGAAAAAAGAAAAAGAAAATCTTAAAAAATTCTAGTTTTATTTTTTTTAGGATAACCTGACAAACTGATCCTAAAATTCATATGGAAACTGAGGAATTTAGAATAACCAAAGCAATCTAGACAAAGAACAAAGTTGGGGAATCACACTTCCAGATTTCACAAGTCACTGCAAATTACATTAATCAGGACATTATATTACTGGCATAAGGATGGGCATATAGATCAATGGAATAGAATTAATAATCCAGATATAAACCCTTTCATTAGTGGCCAAATCGTTTTCAAAAAGGGAATCAGCATACTTCAATGGGGTAGGGGGTGGAAAGAATAGTGTTCTTAATAAATACTGCTGGGACAACTGGGTATCCACATGTAGAAGAATAAAGCCTGACCGTTCCCTTACACCTCATACAAAAATTAACTCAAACTCGATCAAAGACTTAAATGTAAAAGCTAAAAGTTTAAACTCTTAGAAGAATATAGGTGTAAATCTTCAAAGCCTTGGATTAGGCAATAGTTTTTTAGACATAACACCAAAGAGCACAGGCAATAAAAGAAAATACAGACAATTTGGATGTCATTAAATTAGAAATCTTTGTGGTTCAAAGGAGTCCATGAAGAAAGTGAAAAGACAACTCATGAAATGTGAGAAAATCTATGCAAATAATATATCTGACGAGGAGCTTTAACAGGAACATATAAATAAATTTTACAATTCAACAACAAAAAGACAATCCAGTTAAAAAACAGGTAAAAAGGCTTGAATAGCCATTTCTTCAAAGAAAACATGAAAATGACCATTAGCAGATGAAAAGATGGTCAAAAGTATTAGCCATCAATGATACTCAAATCAAAACAGTAAGATACTTCACACCCACTAGAATGGGTATAATAAAAAAGACACATAATAACAAGTGTTAGAAAGAGAAACTGAAACTCTCATACATTGCTATATCCTGTACTTTATAAGTAATATATCCAAGAGAATTGAAAATATGTATTTATACAAAAATTAAACACAAATGTTCATTGCAGTTACTCATAATAGCCAAGGAAAGGAACAGCCCAAATATTTATCAATCAATAAATGGATAAACAAAATATAGTGGGTTGATACATTGGAATATTATTCAGTGCTAAAGAGAATGGAGGATTGACATGCTATAAACCTTGAAAACATTATGCTAAGAATAATACTACTATATAATATAGTACTATAGTACATATAATACTACTATAGTATTCTACTATTTATTTTCTTGTAGGGTCAAATTTTCCTCCAATTCAATAAATGTAACTGTACTGTGTACCATAATACATATGATCACTGACGGCCATAATGATAATTGAATAGCCTAGAAGTTTAGTTATAGTCAATACATTCTTCCATGAAGAAATCAGGAAGGTGCCAATGTTTCTAGAATTATTTCCATCTGAAGTTATTAAATGATAATGCATAGATAAGTAAGTTCTAGGCAAAGCTATCCAGAATGATACATTCTAAGACTTCTGATTCATTGAGGTTGAAAAATCTTATAACGAGTATCTCATATAATGTTGACATTTATAGAAGATTAAGTACTGTTCAAATTCTACTCTAAGGCCTTACATGTTCAACTGAATTCCATGAGAACAGAGATCATGTGTGTGACCTGGCATTTAGCACAGTGTCTTCCACATTAAAACTACTGGGGACATCTATTAAATTTCCAATAAATATTTGTTGACTTAGTGTTTGGAGACTTAATAACTGATGAGAGGCATTGACTGTATCTCTAAACTTGGCCAGTTGTGTTGTCACATTTTTTTGGTTTCAGAGTGATAAGTCCAGCACCTCTCCTACAGCTAAGGAATTCAAACTCAAAAATAAATTCAACTTCCTCAGAGCTTTGACGTTCTATGATGTTAGGGAAATTCCTATCTATTTGTAGGTATATATATGGTGATTACAGTGAGATGCACCTTCACCAAACCGTAAAATAACAGGTGAAATTTAAGGTAATAAAGTACACACATGATGAATACCATTAGATGTATTAGAGAAAAAAACTAAGAGATTATCTAATATGCCCAGATGGCAGGGAAAAATGTTCAAAATAATAGGTTGAATACGATTACAATTTAGTGAATGGATTTAATAAATACAATTTCTGAACAAATATTCTCTAAATAAATTCCCTTCAACCTAGGAAAGGAAGAGCAGCTGAAGCCAATCACTTATCTAAACTCTTCCCATAGGAAATGTTTCCCTCCTTCTTGGGCGACAGGTTGGAAAGGAAGCTCTGCTCCTGACATGTAAATACAACAGGCTGTGATTAGCATAAGAATCATTCAACTAACTCATTCTGCTATAATTTCATGTTCTTCAAACAGATTTCAGATTATACTCTGTTTAATAATAGGTACCATGTATTGAGTAAGCACCATTTGGAAGGCACTGTGCTAAGCGATTCATGTTTATTATTACTAATCTTTCAATTACCTTATTTTCAAACGAGGAATTTTAGGAAGCTAGGTAACTTGATCAAGATCTCGTTGTCTGGTGAATAAGGAAAGATAGATGGCCATGCCAGGTTGAGTATTTATGTAGCTTGAGTATTGTAAAGTAACATATGACCATTTGGTTGGCATACATCCTTTCCTAGAAGGCCACACCAAAGCCTATCAAACTGAAAACCAGACTCCATTGAGTGGCAAATAACCAACGTGATAATACCAACCTATGAGAGGACTTGAAAGCAAGCAAATATTGCCAGCTTCTCCCATTTAAAGATTGCTATCAACATTTACAAAGGCAAAAGTATTGGAAATTCTTTGAAAAAAAAAGCATTTCTACAGTATAATGATTTCATGAGACAAATACCATGCTATGTTTCAAAACATATTTTTTTAAACAAATTTTATCTTGTTTATAGGCAACCATGTTGCCTGAGTTTATATGGGTAGGCAATGGCTTTTGCTTTTCTTATCATTATAGTTTTGCCTTTTCCAGAATTTCATATAATTTGAATCATAAGATATGTAGCCTTTTCAGACTTCTTTTTCATAGCAATAATCATTTAAGATTCCTTCCTGTCTTTTAGTGGCTCGATAGTTTTTATTTTTTAATTATGAAATAAAATTCCATTCTTTGAACAGCACAGTTTGTTATCCATTCTCTATTAAAAGATGTCGTCATTGCTTGTACTTTTTGGTGTTTATGAATAAGCTGCTATAACATTCACATGCAGGTTTTCATGTGTATATAAATTTTCAGGGAAGTTGGATAAATACCTAAGAGCACAATTACTGGACTGTATGGTAAGACTATGTTTAGTTTAATAAGAAATCACCAAGCTCTCTTCCAACGTAACTGCCATTTTACATTCTCACAATGAATGAGAGTTCCTGTTGCTATGCATTGTTGGAGCCATTGGTTTTGTTGGTTTTGTTGAATTTTAGCCAAATGAAAAGTTATATAGTGGTATCTCATCGATGTTTTATTCTATAATGACAAATGACTTGAGCATCTTTTCATATGTTATTTTCTGACTGCCTATCCTTTTTTAGTTGAGGTGACTTTTCAGCTGTTTACCCATTTTTAATTAGATTGTTTTTCTTATTGAGTTTTAAGCATTTTTTTGTTTATTTTGGACATAAGCCCTATATAGAATATGTGGTTTGCAAATCTTTTCTGTGCCTTATCTTTTCATTTGCTTACCAGTGTCTTTCAAAGAACAGAAGCTTTTGAGTTTAATTAATTCCAATTTATTGATCTTATAATACTTCCTTTCCTAGATTGTACTTTGGTGTTTTATCTAAAATCTCATTCACAACCCTGACTCCCCCTAGTCATTCTCCTATGTTTTCTTCTAAAAGATTCATAGTTTTGCATTTATTTTGATCCAATTTTTGTTAAAGGTATAATTTAAGTATACATCTAGGTTTGTTTGGTTTTGGTTTTTGCATGTGGACATTGAATGGTTCCATTTCCACTTGTTGGGAACAATGTCCTTTTTCCATTTAATTGCCTTTACTCCTTTAACAAACATCAATATACCACATTTGTGTGGTCCTATTTTTGAGTTTATGTGTTACATTTATTAATGTGTATATTCTTTTACTAGTACCATGATGTCTTGATTGATGTAGTTTGCTAGTAAGCCTTGAGATGGGGGAGCATGAGTCCTCCAGCCTTGCTCTTCTTCAATACTGTGTTGTCTATTGCAGACCTTTTCCATTTCGAATGGATTTTAGAATCACTTTGTAAATATCACTGGAATTTTGATTGGAATTGTGTTGCGGTTATGGATCAAGTTGGAAGGAACTGACATCCTAAGAATACTGAGTGTTCCAATTTATAAATATGGAATCATTCTTCATTATTTAGATCTTCTTTAATTTCTTTCATCATAGTTTTATTTTTTTGTATGTAGATCTTATACATATTTTGTGAGCTATGTATGTAATTTTCTTTTGATGCTATTGTAAATGGTATTTTTAAAATTTCAAATTCCAGGTATTTGTGGCTTGGATACAAAAAAAATTTTATATCAATCTTATAAGACTTTGCTATACTCACATAATAGTTGCAAGTATATTTTTGTAGCATCTCTGGGATTTTTACAGAGATAGTTAAGTCGTCTGTGAAGATAATTTTACTTCTTCCTTTTCAATTTGTGTAACTTTTATTTTCCCTTGTTTGCCTTATTTCACTCACTAGAACATCCAATATGTTGGTAAATAAGAGTGCCAAGAGGGTATATCCTTGCCTTGTATATGATCTTAAGGGGAAAGAATCCAGTTTCTGATCATTACATATGATGTTACATGTACGTTTTTCATAGGTATTCTTTATCGAGTTGAGGAAGTTGGCCTCTCTTTACCTAGTTTGCTGAGTTTTTCTTTTTTAATCATGAGTGAATGTTGTTATTTTGTCAAATGTTTTTAATGCACTGATTGAAATGATTATATGATTTTTCTCCTTTAGTCTGCTATGTAGACAATTACATTGATTGATTTTTCAATGTTCAACCAGCCTCACATAGCTAGAATAAATCCTAAATGGTCATAATAAAAATTCTTTTATATATTATTGCATTTGAATTGCCTTTATTTTTTGATGATTTTTGCATATGTTCCTGTGAGATACTGGTCTATAGTTTTCCTTTCTTATTATATCTATATCTGGTTTTGGTATTAGGATAATGTTGGTCTTGAGTTATGAAGTATGCAGTTTATTTCTATTTTGTTAAAGAGATTGTGGAGAATTGGTATCATTTCTTAAATGCTTGGTAGAATTCACCAGTAAAACCTTTTGGGGGGTATTAATGATTGGCTATATTTATTTAATACATAGAGGTCTATTCAAAGGGTTTTGTGTGAATTTTGGTACTTTGTGTCTTTCTTTTAAAAAAATTATTTTTAGGGGTACCTGGGTGGCTCAGTCGGTTGTGCGTCCCACTTCATCTCAGGTCATGATCTCATGGTTTGTGGGTTCATGGCTCGAGAGAGAGGGAGACACAGAATCTGAAGCAGGCTCCAGGCTCCAAGCTGTCAGCACAAAGCCTGATGCGGCACTTGAATTCAAGGACTGGGAGATCATGACCTGAGCCGAAGTCGGACGCTTAACTGACTGAGCCACCCAGGCGCCCGTGTACTTTGTGTCTTTTAAGGAATCGTTCTGTATCATCTAAATCAAATTCTCTTGGAAATATTTAATAGAATTCCTAAATTATCCTTTTAATGTTCACGGAATCGGTGGTTATGACCCCTTTTCATTCAGTCTGGGCAAAAGTTTATAAATTGCACTGATATATTCAAAGAACTACCTTTGGGTTTTGTTGATTTTCTCTTTTTTTTCTGTTTTAACTTTAATTGACCTATCTCTAATTTCATTATTACTTTTCTTCTGTTTAGTTGAGACAATTTTTTTAAGGTAGAGGCTTAGATTATTGATTTTAGTTCTCTCTTTTCTAAATATATTCATTTAGCATCATAAAATTCCTTTTAGGTACTGCTTTTTTTATCTTGCTAACTTTGATAATTCATATTTTCATTTTTCTTTAGTTCATAAAACTTAAAAACTTCCTTTAGACTTCTTCTTTGACCTATATGTTATTAAAATTTGTTTATTTCCACATATTTGGAGGATTTTCTAGCTCTTTCTGTTGTTGATTTCTAATTTAATTCCATTGAGTTCTGAAAACAGATTTTGTATGATTTTGATTCCTTTAAATTTCTCAGTGTATTGGCCCAGAATGTAGTATGGCCCTACAGAATGCAGTCTATTTTGTATACTTAACAATGTGCATTTTGCTATTGTTGGAGTATCCTACAAATGTCAATTAGATCAAGTTGATTGATAATCCTGTTTAGAGCAACTATATCCTTACTGATTTTCTGCTAAGTTGATCAATTACTGAAACAGGGGTCATTAAATCTCCAACTTTAAGAGTGGATTTGTTTATTTCCTCTTTCGTTTCTATCAATTTTTTATTCCAAGTATTTTGATGATCTTTTTTAGGTACATACACATTTAGGATCATTATGTCTTCTTGAAGGATTGACCTCTTTATCATTATGCAATGTCCCTCTTTATCCATTCTCCTTGCTTTGAATCTTCTTTTACTAAAATTGAAGCTTTTTTTTTTTCATTAGTGTTAACATGGGTTATCTTTCTCCTTCTTTTCATTTTTAACCAGTCCAAATATTTATATTTAAACTGAGTTTCTTATAATTAGCATACATTTAGGTTCTGTTTCCTTATTCACACTGACAATATGTCTTTTACTTGTTTTATTTATACCATTCTTATTAAAAGTGATCACTGAGGGATGCCTGGTTAGGCACCCAACTCTTGGTTTTGGTTCAGGTCATGATTTCATGGTTCATGAGTTCGAGCCCCACATCCAGCTCCGTGCTGACAGTGCAGAGCCTGTTTGGGATTCTCTCTCTCTCCCTCTATCTCTGTCTCTCAACTGCTCATGCTCTCTCTCTCCCTCTCTCAAAATAAAAAAAATTTTAAAAATTTTTAAAAATTAAAATTAAAAGTGATCATTGATAGAGGTGGATTATCTACCATGTTTGTAATTGTTGCTATTTGTTGCATCTGTTCTTCTCTCACACCTTTTTTCTGTCTTCTCTGGTTTCAACTGAGCATTTTATATGAATCCATTTTATCTCCTCCTTAGCATATTGCTTTTACTTTTTTTTAAATTTGGAGTTGCCTTTAAATTTGCAATATATCTTTTTGACTAATCTAAGTCCACCTTCACATAACACTACAATGCTTTGTGTGTAGTGCTGGTTGCTTGTGACAGAGTATTCCTGATTCTTCACCCCCTCTTTTATGACATTGCTTTTATTCACTTCACGTATGTATATGCCATCAATGCCAATACAATTTTACTATCATTACTTTAAACAATTATATTTGAGATCAAATGAAGATAAGAAAAATAAAATATTTAATTTTACCTTCGTTTATTCCTTCTCTAATGCTCTTTAATGTAGGTGAGTTTCTGACCTATATCATTTTCCTTCTCTCTGAAAAGAACTTCTTATTTTCTTAGCTTCTTTTGACTCTTCTTACAAGGCAGGTCTTCTGGTGATGAATTTCCTAAGTTTCTGTTCATCTGAAAAACTAATTTTTCTTCACTTATGAAGGAAAATTTCACTGCATATAAAATTTTAGGTTGATGGATTTTTTTCCTACCAATACTTTAATATTTCACTTCATTCTCTTCCTTACCATAGTTTCTGACAAAAAGACCACTGTTATTCTTACCCTTATTCCTCCACAAGTAGGTTGGTTTTCGCCCTCTGCTTTCCTTTACAAGTTTCTCTGTTATTGGTTTTTAGCAGTTTGAATATGATATGCATAGTTGTAGATATTTTCACATTTATCATACTTGGTGTTCTCTGAACTTTCTGGATCTGTGATTTGGTAGGATTAATTTTGGCAAGTTCTCAGCCAGTATTACTTGAAATATTTCTTCTGCTCCCTTCTCCCTTCTTATTCCAAAATGCATGTGCTACACAATTTCAAACTGTCTCACATTTCTGCAGTATTGTTCTGATTTTTCATTCTTTTTTTTTCCTTTCATATCAGCTTGGGAAATTTCTGATGACATATCTTTAAGCTCACCTATTCTCTCTTCTGCTTTGCCCAGTCTATTGGTGAGCCTCTCAAGGCACCTTTTTTAAAATTTCTGTTAGAGTGTTTTTGATTTCTAGCATTTCCTTTTGATTCTTAGAATTTCCATCTCTGCTTATTTTACTTCTCTGTTCTTCCATGTTGCTTGCTTTTTTCATCAGAGTCCTTAACATATTAATCATACTCATTGTATTTATTTTTGTTTAGTTTTTTTTTAATTTTTTTTAATGTTTATTTATTTTTGAGGGACAGACAGAGTGTGAGCAGGAGAGGGGCAGAGAGAGAAGGAGACACAGAATCCCAAGCAGACTCCAGGCTTTGAGCTGTCAGCACACAGCCCGACGTGGGGCTCGAACTCACCAACTGTGAGATCATGACTTGAGCCGAAGTTGGACGCTTAACCGACTGAGCCACCCAGGCGTCCCTGTTTAGTTTTTTTAAGTTTATTTATTTTTAGAGAAAGAGAGTGAGTGGAGGGGGGGCAGAGAGAGAGAGAGAGAGAGAGGGAGGGAGACAGGGAATCCCAAGCAGGTTCTTTGCTAACAGCTGAGCTTGAACTCACAAACTCTGAGATCATGACCAAAATCAAGAGTTAGGTGCTTAACTAACTGAGCCACTCAGACACTCCTAATCATACTCATTTTATTTTATTGTTTTAAATATTTATTTATTTTGAAGGGGGATGGGCAGAGAGAGAGGGGGAGAGAGAGAATCACAAGCAGGCTCTGTGCTATCAGCATGGAGCATGATGTGGGGCTTGATGTCATGGTTTGTGAGATCATGACCTGAGCCAATATCAAAAGTTGGATGCTTAATTGACCGAGCCATCCAGGAGCCCCATAATCATACTCATTTCAAATCCCCTGATAATTCCAAATTGGTGAGACGTCTGAGTTTTGTTATAATACTTGCTTTGTCTCTTCAAATAGTGTTATTTCTTGCCATTCAGCATGCTTTTTTGTTTTGCTTTGTTTTGTTTTTATAATAAGATATGATGTATTAAGTAGAAAGAACTAAAGTAAATAGATGTGAGTGTGAGGCTTTATGTTAATCTGGCTAGCGGTTGAACTGTGTTTAATGTTCTCTGTGTCTGAATGTTGGGAGCCGTTTTGGGCTCGCAGGATGAAACCCCTCTTGATGTGGAAAAGGTTGAAGCAAAGCTTCCGCCAGCCAAACTGGCGCCTAATCTTACCTCCTTCTAAATAATCTTTCAGGCCTGGATTTCTTGAACTGCTTTCGCTGGCCTAAGGGACATAATGCTCTTTGGTTTTATGGCATATGGAAATGGGGACCTGGTCTTGATGGATAAAATCTGAATGAGAGTAACCTGGTCAGAAGTAACCTCAAAGTTGCCTCTTGGGGATAGGTTACACAAATTGATCATATAGAATAGCAGTAATGAGTTGGCTAGAAATTAGCAGATTTAGGTCCCAAGACTCCTTGAACCAAACTAGATTTTCCCTGCAGGTATCGCATTGTGTTAATCATCCCCTCAGCCCCACCATAAGACCTCAAGGCACATCTCTGTAAAGCTTCTCTCAGTATTTGATTAACAGACTGATAGGAGAGACTGAAAAGAGACTTAGGACCTTCCCCGGAGGTTAGCCTAGCCCAAAAGTTAGAAGCACTGTTTACAGATAAGGTACAAACAATAGCCAACCTTCCTGAGGTCAACATTTCACAAATACTTTTGCTATTCCCATCCCCATGCTCCTTTATAATAAAAAGGCAATAACAAAATACTTTTACAGAAACTGCTGTTTGTATAAAGAACAGATAAACATGAGCCCTTACGATATAGGCTCACTCACTCATAAAGGAAAAGAACTTAAGAGATCATGTCTCTACCTCCCCCATTATGGTTAAAGATTATGGATAGAATGTCTCCTAATCTATCTATAGATAATTAACATAGGCAGGCCTAGGTAACTTCCTGTTCTCTCCCCCACCCTAAATTTATGTGTTACCAACATACAGGATTAAGGAAGTTGCCGCCTTGCTGGTAAAATGATTATTGTTAAAGAGATCAAACTATGGAATGTCACTCATTGTTGTAACGTAACTCTTACCTTTAAAAATAAAGACACTGAGACTAGCAGGTCGGAGATGCCAGAATTGCCAGGGCTGCCTGCTTAGTCATCAGATTCCATCTCACTCGTGGCTCTCTCACTTCATTTTGCCTGACCGTCCATCCTTCGTGGACCCCTAGATTCGCCGGAACAAGGACCCCGGCAGCTGAAGTTCCCAGAGGCTTCAAATTTCTCTAGTGTCCTTGCTTTTGTCTCATTTGTCTTTGGGTTTCTCTAAGAACTGTTCCTTGCATAGTCTGCGCCTTGTAGCATTTTCAACTCTAATCCACTGTCATTATAGCTGAGCCCTGTTGGTGTGGTAGTAATGTACAGGAGAGGGGAAGAGTACATAGTTTTGTGGTTAAATCTGTTTTTAGTAGTCCTGTCATCTTCGCAGGTGTATCTTAGCTCTACGCTGCTCCCCACAGGTGAGAAAGAAGGCTTTGTGGGGCTCACATGGGAGAAATGCCCTGACCTGAGACAGGAACTGGTAAAACCTGTTCCCCTGGTGAGCAGGACTGTGTTACGGTGAAACCTTGGGTATATTTCACCACAGTTACTCTTTCCCTCTGCTGTCAGAGTTACTGAAGTATTTTTCTGGCTCTTTACTGGAGAATTTGATAGAGTTCCTGGAGGTGAAACCCCCCAAAGTGTGCATGCCCCTGTAAGTCTGCAGCCCCAAGGAGTTTCTCACTCTTCACCTGATCCACACTCAACATCTGTCAATTCATCAAAATTGCCATTGAAGTGCTCATTCCAGTGTATGGATCCAGTGGGTCTCTGCCCACGTAGGCATATCTCTGCTGTGACTCTTCAGATCTCAGGGTGATGGTTTGTCTTACAAACCTCAGCTCTCTGATGGGTGAAGAAACGTCTTAAATTTTCAGTTTGAACAGTTTTTTTCCCCCTGTTTTAAGACCAGGAGCGATGACTTCCAAGCTCTTTATGTGTTGGAGCTAAAACTGGAAACTTGGCAATGGCTTTCCCTATTCTCCATAAGGCAAGTTTCAGAGGCTGGTTCTTCCATGTCACAGAATCAGTCAGCTCAGTTTTCAAATATGGTTCATATCTTAGCATATCCCATCTACCTGTTTAATCTGAGAACTCCCTCTTCAGTAATTAAATACACTTTCTTCATGGGTCATTATGATGTGATTTATGACATGTGTGTAATTGTCAGAATTACTGTGGGTAATTAAAATATGAAGTGAATGCTGCCAGAGGCTTCAGTCACTCTCAGTGCCCTCATTAAAAATCAGGAGCTGACCAAATTATAAATAGACTGGTTTGCACAAGTTCCCGGCAAAACCTAATTATGAAACTTATCCTTATTCTATCAGAACTCACTCCATTAGTCATGCAAATTCTGAAAATGATTAAGTTATTTTATGTGCTGGAATTGTGGAATTAATAATAAAGAGGTGAGTAGCAGCAATTAGACATTACTATGAAACTTTATTATGTCAGGTCACTCTGGGTCATACTGTCTCTCTTCCTGACCCCACATCCAATGCAACACAATACAATATGCGCGCGCGCGCGCGCGCGCGCACACACACACACACACACACACACACCTTTGAAATAGTCTAGTAAATGGCTTAATATTTAATAGTTGTAGTGGATTTATAGGAACTTTTTAAAAGTTGGGAGTTAAACAAAGAAGGATTTGTAAACCCTGCTTGAGGTATTATCTTGGAATTGGTCAGAGAAAGAGATTTAGTAGATATCATGAGGGGAATCCTTTCTTTCTACAAAAGGCAAAACATCACAGGGAGAAATCAGTTACTATGAGGATGTTTCAAGACACGGAAGCTGGACCAGAAGCAAGTGATAACTTAAAGCTTAAAGGAGCTTTAGATGGCCATGTCTACCTCCTTTCTAGTTTACAGTGGATGCCAGTGAACAAGAGAGTCAGGCTTTGAGTTTAGTGCCACACTTCTCTTCTCTAACATGTGGGAGGGCACAGACTGATGGGGAAATTGGTGAACATTGGTTTTCTCATCATGGGACTGGGTGAGAGAACATTGACGGCAGGTCCATGCTAAGTTTCCAGAGTAGGTAAAAGGTCATCTACTGGTGGTTTAGTTTGGTGAATTGTAGTCTCATCTGAGACAATCTGTTACTATATAGAAACAGAGACACCAAGATGCTTACTCAGAAGAGCCTGAGAACTTTGATGACTCAATACACAGTCTGGGGAAGCAAAAGCAAATAAAATTTAAAAGGTAAAAGAAAGAGAAAAGAAGGGAGGAATAGAAAAAGGAAAGAAGGGAAGGAGGGAGATGAAAAAAGAAGAAAAAGAGAAAAGCACACTTCATAGACGTAAGATTTAAGAGTTACACGTTTATGTATCAGTTAGACTGTAGGGGCTTCAGCATTGCCAATTCAGCTGGACTGGGGATGAGGCTTATGTAAATGTTCCTTCTTTGGGGACAAAGCAGAAAATGGAGACTGTGGGTGAGGAAGAAAGAAAGGTAATGGGAGGGAGGGAGAGAGGCGCATTTCTAACAGGGATACACAAATTCAACTCTGCATAACTAACTGACTGCCTTTATAAACTTAGTAGCTATTTGAGATTTATCCTTTGGTACTCTTTCCTTGGGTTAGAGGCAGAAAACTTTCTGAGATCTCAAATGAAAGGCAGCAAAGCTGTGAACTTTGACCGAAATGAAGCAGTTCCTCCCTCAGCCCCTGGCGGTTTCAGGTGTGCATGGTGAATGGCAACAATGACACGATGTGTCCAGATGGCATCCTCGCACAAACGTGACAAATAAGCAAAGGGGGAAGGCCCTGGGGAAGATGACACAGAGGAAGAGATGGGGGACAAGAGGGTCAGAGGGACCGCATGAGAGAATGGGTCTGGTCTTGGGGAGGAGGCTGCCGAAGCTCACATTAGGTGTCTACAAGTCACATAATGTACATTTTCAGAAAGAGCGGGGGAGGGTCTGATGTTAAGGGATCTGAGGATGGAGAGATGAGTGAGAATGACTGGTAAACTTGAGAAAATGCAGAGCTTTATTAGAGAGAAGGTAAGGGTCTGGTTGACAGATGTAGGAGCCAATCAACTTTGTGTGTGTGTGTGTGTATGTGTGTTGCATGATTTGACTTCAAACATGAAGGTACAAACATGGCAACGCCATGAGGTAAACAGGAAAAATATTCTTATCTACTGTTTATGATGATGAGAAATTAGGCGACTCACTCAAAGTCCTAAGATGTTAAGCAACAACTTGGATTCCCAACGCTTAGACTGCATGTCTATTATGTGCTCCTCTACAACATGCTGGTACTTGATAGAACTGCTCTGAACGGATGCAGTGGTAAGTAGAGGAGTGAGAAAAAATAACGCATGCTTCCCCCCACTGCTTAAAAAGCTGGTTGGCTTTTTAATGTGTTTTTTTTTTTTTTTTTTTTTTTTTTGTCTCCAAGGGTCGCAGGGCCTCAGGACTCTGCAGAGGGGAGGCAGCTGCCTGGTCCCATCAGAGGAGTAGAGCTAAAAACTCCCCAGGGCATACCTTGCCTCAGTGTGTCCAAGGCCTTCGAGACCTCTGTTCCTGCATCGTCCATCAGGGGCTGAAAACCTCCACAGGGAGACTTTCATTTCTTTTATATGGATTCCAAGGGCCTTGCTGAAAAATTTAGACTGCACAGAATCTTTTGAATCCTTTGTGCACCCCCACCGGATGCTCACATATTTGTCACTCACTCCAAGAACAGGAAATCCTTCCAATGTGTCTTTCTTCTTGCCCTGTGTGTTTGTGTGTGTGTTTCAAATTTCTCAGCTTTTTAGGGTAAGAGTATGACACATTCACCTCCGAACGTGGAAGTGTCTCAGCGAGAGGCACTCTGAGAAAATGCATTTGAAAATGGCATTTGTTGGCTCGCTGGAGCCAAATACAGCCACCTCATCTCTTGCTTGAAACCCAAACAGGGTGACTGCCAGTCAGGGATTCCAACCAGCTGGTGGAGTTGGCCTGCACAGTCTGACAAAAGGGATCCCTCTTCCTCAACAGCAGCTTCTCCACCTCTTTCTCTCCCCTTTTTGCTCGAGAACGCACAGTTTTGCACTTGTCCTTCATACAAATAACTGGAGGGTGGGAATTATTCAGAAAGCTCATGTTCGACACCCCATCTGTTCATTTCTGACGGCAATATATAATGTAAGGCTATAAAAACTTGAAAAATAATGCAACATAAAAAGGGATTGACTCAGCTCCAAGAGGCCATAAATGGTAACAAATACCACTGGATGATTTATTTCATGCTGTAATCTTTACAGTAAGTCATCTTTCAGACATTTCCTTGTGACAGGTTTTAATAATATTAATGCCCAGAGCAATCCAAATCATCGCCAATAGACGTATTTATCAAGCTGCCAATCCGAGTAAATGAAATTCTATAAGCAATAATGTAACATGTTTAAAGGAAGCTAATAAAACAAGTCAGCAGAGAAATATTACTTCAAAGTATTCTCTCCCTCTAATCCAGTCCTGTATGTTATACAGCCAAAATGCAAATCTTTCCATACTTGATTTATTGCTCCAAAAATACCAATGACCTTTTCCCCAAGCTTCTGTATATTCACGTCTCACACATTCATAAAGCCTGCAGTGCATCCTGCCTGAGTTGCTGAACACTGGAGTGCTTAGCATTTATTGTTATGTTTGTCTTGCTTTTTACGCAGGTACTTGATTGGCAGCTGCAGTGAATAACATCTAAGTTTCCAAGCCTTATTAAAATGTAACAAATATCTGAGCCATAAACCGAGCTTTGCAGTACCCATTCTAGGCAGGCCTTCCAGAATACTTGAGAAAGTGACTTGAGCAAAGTCCTGATGGTTCGCTAGTTGCCAGGTAAATTTCACATGAGAGGAAAGCCAACCTGTGTTTTCTGCTTTGCATTAATTATTTGTTATTCATGCGGATCACAGTAGGCCAGCTGTTAAAGCATTTGGCATTTCAAATGCAGCTCAAGATCTGCCTCCTGCAGGAAGCCTTCCTTATTAATTTCACTAATTTTCTGACCTCTAGCACAGTAACTTCTGCTAATTAATGAGTCCATAAAAGCATCATGCACCTCAAAAGCACTCACCAAATATTAGATGGAAACACAAAGTATATCCATTTATTTGATCCATTCTACAATGAATTGATGCGTCCTTTTTCCTTGCATATCAGACATATGCTTCTTGGGGAATAGATTTATTGTTTAGTGGGCACCACAATAGTTCACCATGACACTGTGGACCCTGTAGGGGCATGGAATTATATATATTTTTATCTATATCTATTATATATCCTCTAATTGACATGTTATTTAAGTGTGTTTACATAGTATGATTATGGTTCCTATGTTTATTTGGAGTAGATAATGGAGTAGATCCCATTATCAGCACTTCCCTATTTTGAGAACTGCCGCATCCCCCACTAGCGACCAGGTTCGTTCCTGATGACTCCACTTCCTGGATATGATTGGACAAGCCAGGAAACCTAATTTGAGCTCTTCTTATAATCAGAAACTTGGATACCGGGAATCTTGTGACCTAGTTTACAATACCAGAGCTGGGATGTGGCTTGAGGACAGGAGTAGCCAGATTCTGCAGAACAGGGATACAGAAAGCTTCTGTTGCAGAGGAAGAAGCCCATGACCCATTGGAGGTGCAGCTGGAGAGCACTGGCGCAGGGCACACAGATTCCAACTTACTGGCTCCAGTCTCAATGGAAGACATATAGGGCTTTCTCCCTTATAGTTTTGCTGTTCTGTGATTCCTTATTAGGATTTTTTTTTTGTCTTTCTTTAGTTTAAAAGAGTTTCTGTTACTTGCAAGTGATTGAACACTAATTACAATGTTTGTATTCCACTGATTCAGCTTTATAAAAGACCACATGAGAGACACACTTTAGTTTGAAAGGACTTCATTCCTTGTAATGAGAAGCCACATTTTTATTGGATGTGAATCAAATACAAAGCCCTTTGTAGCTTGGGAATCCAGGGTATTTTGAGTTAAGTTTTGGAATGCCCTTGGAACAGAGTGGCATTTTATTAGACAAATAGGAGAAGGGAATCACATTCTAGGAATATGCACAGGTCCATAGCAGGAAGAGGAGCATGGTGCATATTTAGAGAAGTGGGAAAATATAATACTGTTGGAGCCCAAAGGAGTTTTTTGAGAGACAGGGACCATAGGATGAAGGGCATTATCAAGGATTCTTATTTCAATCCTAAAGGTACTGACAAACCACTGAAGGGAAATAATACTGTCAAATTTTCATGTTTGATACTTCATTCTAAGTGCATTTAGAGGAATGGATGAGGAGGGACAAAAGGAGATGGCAGGAGACCAGGTGACCATCATTTCATCAGTGGTCCAGGGAAAGAAGATGGTGGCTTGGGTTGGGATGAGAATTGGAGATGGGAAGGGTAGAGAGACTTAAAATATTTTTAGGAGTAAAACAGAGAAAATGAGACAAATGATTGACTTCAGAAACCTATCTCCCAGCTTCCTGACCTCTTCCTCTTACCTCTCGCCAGGTTTGCCAGCCCAGGCATTGGCTGCTGATAGACATGGAGAAATTCACCATTGGTTTTTGCTGTTTGTTTTGCCTTTGTTTTTGCCTACCTTAGAGTGTGTTCCTGAGTGCAGTGAAGAGAGGCAGGTTAGAAATCAGGCACTTAGGGAAAGTATTAATTTTAGAATTGTTTGCCCATTTGGTACAGTGAAATTGGTTCCAGAATCATTACTTTTCCTACTTCTCCAGTTCTTATCACTTCTTTTCAACTTCAGCGCTCCCATCAATTGTGCCTTGCCTTGTACACTGTCATTCTCAGAGTGAAAACAAGCCAGCCAGGGATGGTGTTAGGATCACGAGTCAGGCTACAGTTTGAAGAGGCCTCCACCCTCTGAAAATTCTATTCAGTGCCCACATACACATAGCCACACTTCTGGGAATTACTGTTTTTATCCCTTCTCTAATCTTCTGTTATTTCCAGGCTTGGAGAAATACTACGATGAGATCTAGTGGCTAAAACAGTAAGGTGAGAAAGAGTAAAGGGGG
The DNA here is from genome assembly GCA_030068075.1 of Paguma larvata. Lineage (NCBI taxonomy): Eukaryota > Metazoa > Chordata > Mammalia > Carnivora > Viverridae > Paguma > Paguma larvata. The sequence continues at coordinate 7,285,163 of CM057823.1, forward strand.
AGTACGAGAAGGAAAAAGAGCTGGGGGAAGTTGCCCACATCTGGAAGTGGAGCTGAGAGTATCTAGCTGAAGAGTGAGAGACTAATGGGTTAGGAATGGTGTTCCTTTACTTCCACTGCCCTAAGAAAGCAAAATGTTCCAAGTGGGTAAGTAGACCATGAAAGTCCCTCTGGAAGGAGGAATGCAATCAGAGTTGACAGATCTGCTTATGCAGATCATACAAACACGTTTCTCCTGTGTTCTTCCTCCTGGTCCCAAATAACCTTTAAGATTTAGAGTCACCTGACATAGGCCCGTGACTTTGAAAAAAGGATGAATGCAAACTTACCTAAGATGGTTTTTGCCTGTTTTGTTCAATGATATGTTCACCTTTTCCTGCTATAAATTAACTGTTAAAAAAAAAAAAAAAAAAGACAGCCAGAATCCATATAAAGAGGTCAGAGACCTATGCCATTGGGTTCATTGATTTTTTTCTTCCCTACCTCAGAGCTTGTTCCTGGGTGAGCATAAGGGATGCAGATGAAAATCAATGACTTGGGGTGGGGTTGGGTGCTGAGAGTTGTTCCTGGAAGACTGAGCTCACGGGCCAAGCAGACACTTGACCTGGCCCTACAAATCCTTCCCAGTTATCTTTTCCCTCTGAGCCGTCTCTAAGTCTCTTAAAACTGGTTTCTGGTGTTGATCCACAAAAAGGATTTCTCAGGGATTAAAATAGAAATAAAGCGAGAAAAAAGCAAACATATTACCAACATCCCTGGCAGCTGAATACCTATGTGATGAACAAAAACTGAAATCAGGGACCTTTAATATAGAAAGGCCCAAGAATATTCAGACCTACCCTACAGACAGTGGAAAGCCAGGAACTAGGCTTGGCTGACTGTAAAATCTAACAGAATATTTCACTGGAAGCAAATCTAGCTAATCAGTATGAAAATGCTTTTCATAAAACATTATTTTAAGAACTGGAAATATTAATGTGTTCTAACTTGTGGTAAATGCCAATATAAAAGTCTTAAACATAATAAGTATCCCAATCAATCAATAAAGACTATGAATATTTTTATGTTGGAAGACCACTTACATTGTTCTCAGTTACTAAAATATACCTATGGTTTGAGCTGCTACTCTGAATCAAAGTCGGTAATGTCTGCCACTCCCCATTTCTGGCTTCTCTAGATCTTTCTGTAAATACGTGTATAGGTAATGTATGTATATATAGGTGTGTATGAAGTATAAATGTATAAAGTAAATCGTATGTATATGTATATGTACAGACATATGTGATTGACTTTACTGATTGATTCTCATATAGCAACCCCAGAATCTTCCCCCAAAGAGTAATTTATCCACCATGTATGCACTAGCAATTCTAAAAAATATGTATTAAAAATTTCTTCCATTATCTAAACTGAACATTTTACTGGAAGTTTGAGACTGAAAACGGCAGCTTCTCTCACACTTATAAATTGCTTTATGATTTTTTTTAACCAGGTTTTCCCCACTGGTACCTTAAACACAGATGAGATAAAATAATACCTACATTTCATTATGAGGAAACCAGAAAGCAGAGAGGCAGCAGCCTGTCTGGGTTGAAATTGGAACAGCCTCCAGGCAAGGGGTGCACCTTGCCTGATGGACAGAGGCTCCTGCAGCAGAGAAGGCCCAGACGCCCAGCCTATCAAGGGCCAGCTTGGCACCTATGCCATCTCGTCTGAGGGTGGAGCTGTGTTCCCAACATGATCCCGCGAGTACATGAAACTCTGGGGTTTACAACAAAAATAAGGGGTTGTTTCTTGTCTTTACTAAAGGGTTCGCCACAGAAGTACAAATAATAACTACTCATTTAGAACATAGAATAACGTTTAGAAAAAAGAAAGTATGTGGTTTCCACATGTTTTAAGGGATATGACTATTGCTTAAAGACAGACGGGCTTATAAATAAAAACGAGAATGGTGGCTACTCAGCTTTTCCTGGGGTTTTGAGAAAGGAGTAGGTTTTCAAGGAGCCAAGTTATTTAGTTTACACTTTAGCATTATCTGCAGTGATATTTCAGAGTGAAATAAGTAAAATATCTGTTCCTTTTCACTTGGCAGCAGCAAAGATCTCGGGGAAAAAAATAAATAAGAAATATGCAATCCCCACAGTGTAATCCCAGCGTATGGAAACTCACTTCTCTTAAATACCTCCCTCTGGCATAATTGACTTTTCATATGCATTTTAATAATGGTATTTCAGCAGGTTGCAAGGGAATTTTTTTTCTTCTGCTGTTGTTGTAAATTATGGTTTGGAAAAAAAAGTGTTATAAATCTAATTACATTTTCACTTATATTAACAAGTCAGCACAATCTTCCAGCATGTTTACCGAGCAATTCCAATATTTACAGCTGACCTAATTGGTTGTGGGGTAGAAGCAATGAACAATATTTTATTGTCCTGATAGCTGCGCATGTGCTGAAGACAGCTGCCAAGGCGTAAAGCTACCCAGCAACCCTGAAGTTTTGCCTGCCCGGTGTTTGCTTCGTCGTAGTCATTGTCAACCAGCTGAACAGAGCATGATGAGGGGAGGGAAAGGGAAGTGGGTCTCAGTGTGGGGAGAGGAGGAGTTTGGTAAAGATGCCTTTTCTCAATCCTCTCTTGACCAGAAAGTTTCTCCAATTATCTGGGGACTGTCACAGACTCAAAATGAAGCTGTCGTTGGCAAGTCTGGGTGAAAAGTTATAAATAATTGCATTAAAACCAACAATGTGTTAGGTAAACATCTTTGATACTTGATGCTGAGTTGAGGACAATGATGGCCCTGTCCTTGACTTTCATTATCAAAGCCACTATGGCCTTTAGGAGCCCAGCATGGGACTAACATAGGCTGGAATTCTTATATTCTTATGTCTTTGGGGAAAGGGTTAAAAAAAAGTAATTGTTACTACCAGGCAGAGACCATATTGCTTCATGGGGAGACAGGGCTGGGTCTCCCTCTATTATTAAAGGTGAGTTCTGCAGCAGCTTTACCACCCCTCAGATTTAAATTGAAATGACATTTATCTCTAAGTCCTCTGTCTTCCTACTAATGCTACTGGTGGTAAAACAAATGAAGATTGTTAATAAGTTTTTAGCAGAAAGCTGCTTTGAGGTGAGTGTGGGTTCAATTATTCTGTGGGACAATCATGTCTCCTGTGTCCCGATAATTGCTAACATTTATTGAGTGTCTAATTTTTCCTAAGAACCAGGCCAAGAATCTTAGTCTTCTCCTCAGCCCAGTGAGGTTGATGCCGCCTGTTTGGCAGAATAGGGTCTGAGCCACAGTTCAGTAAGTGCCTTGCTCATGATCACGGAGCATAGGAAGTCACAGAGCAGATTGAGGTCTCATTCTTGACAGTCCACTTCTGGACTTACCCATGGGTAAGGGTGCCCACCTGACCCATGGGACTGGGCAGACTCCTGTTTTATCATTCTTGCTGTGACCTAAAAACTAAGATGCTATAGCACACAATAGGCTTTGATGTGTGATTTTAGATATACCTGAAAGGCCCTTGTTGAAGGTCACCTAAAAACATATATCCCCTTCTGGTTGATGCCTGAAATTCTCTAGATAGGGAGATTTCCTTAGCTGAGACCCCTGATCCCTGAAGAAAAAAAAAAAAGCTACCTCTGGAAGGGCTAATATTTTAAACTTCTGCTTATGTAAGTGATGTTTGGTTCAAATAGAGGATGTTGATGGGGATAGTAAGTACCTAGGAAATACGAATCCCAGAAAGGGGTGGTGGTGAGTGTCAGAGAGCAAAAAATGCAGAATAGAAAGTCTGTAACAGGGGTGCCTGGGGGGCTCAGTCAGTTGAGCATCCGACTTTGGCTCAGGCCACGATCGCACAATTTGTGGGTTCGAGCAACACATCAGGCTCTTTGCTGACAGCTCAGAACCTGGAGTCTGCTTTGGATTCTATGTCTCCCTCTCTCTCTGCCTCTCCCCCACTCATGCTCTCTCTCTCTCTCTCTCCCTCTCTCAAAAATAAATAAACATTAAAAAATTAAAAAAGAAGTCTGTGACAATTTTTCCTAGAAACTATTTAAGTCACGTCTCTAGTTCTTGATTAGAGTTTTACACAGAAACAGTGACTAAGCTTCCCATAATCTTCACCTTGTCTTGTTAAGTTGGTCTTTTATATATGACCTTAAACAAACAAGGTCTCCTCCCTGCCTTTTAAGAGATTATAAATGACAAGAATGAAAACATGCAAAAACTACTTAATGCAAATAAATATATGCACTCAGTAAATGATCGGCTGTCCCGCTGTAATTTTATTTTCATATTAGCAAAGCTGCTTCCTCATCTTCCCACCCAGCTACATCAATGAAAATTTCCATACCCGCAAGTCCTAGGAGAATTTGACTTCATTTTTCTTAAGACCTGTCTACAGGTTAACAAAGAGTTTAAAAAAGACCTTTGTCCTTCGTTTATTCCAGCCTTCTATGCTAGTCAAATAGACAAGGCAAAGGAGACAGGAATAATGGAAGGAATATGCTGAATTTTCCATGGTATTCCTTCTGACATTTTTAAAAATGTTTATTTATTTTGAGAGTGAGAGAGAGAGCAGGGGAGGAGCAGAGAGAGAGAGAGAGAGCGAAAACCCCAAGCAGGCTCTCTTCTTCACTGACAAGTACGGAGCCCAACACAGGGCTCAATTTCACAAACCATGAGATCATGACTTGAGTTGAAATCAAGAGTTGTATGCTTAACCGACTGAGCCACCCAGGTGCCCCTATTTTTAAGTAATACCAATAAAATAGTGTTTGATAATCTGAATAATTCATTTATTTAATGAATACCTTATGAATTATTTATATATATGTATGTGTATGTATATATATGTATGTATGTGTGTGCATATATATACATATATATATATATATATATAGTCCTTTTTGCTATAGTTGTAGCACTTTGCTTCTCAGAAATCCAATTTTTGCCTACCGGTACAAGGTAAGAACTAGAAATTCTTTCTACATTCTTATTCTTCTATTTGCTAGCACCACTCTTTCATTTGTCTTTGGAATTTAGGCTCATTGTGCTTAAGAATACCATTTCTACCTGTGTAGGCATATGTCTGTCTGTATCCCTATCCCCATACCTATCAATACCTCTAATTATGCATGATGCATTTGCATTGCCATTTTCTTTGCACCATCTATTGAGACTTGATGAAGATGCTTATTGCACTCATGACTGATGCACACCCTTGCTAGGGGTTCCTACATGTTCAAATGCCATTTAAATTAATGAGGAAGGCATCTTTAGAGAGTCTAGAATCTCCAAGGCTGCAAACATAAGTGCTACCTGGACTCCTGGAGAAAGGTAACTCTGGAAGATCAAATGCTTGCTTATGCAGTATTAAGCACATGTGCATTTCTAGAACATGATTTGAAATCCTACAGTAAAGGCAAGCTCAATATGCATATAGGAATGAAAGATTCAAAGAATACTTTTGAATTACTAGTTATGGACGCTTTTATTCAAATGAAGTCTTTGATTATCTAGAGGGAAAGTCATTCAAAAGCTTAATATGGAACGAAGAAAGAAAAGTACTTGCTTAGGGTGCCTGGGTGGCTTAGTCGGTTAGGCATCCAACTTTGGCTCAGGTCATGATCTCACGGTTTGTGAGTTCAAGCCCCGTATTGGGCTTGGCACTGGTGGAGCAGAGCCTGCTTCAGATTCTCTCTGTCTCTCTGTCTCTTCCCCACTTGTGTGCTCTCTCTCTCTTTCTCAAAATAAATAAATAAACCTAAATAAATAAAGATGATATCTTATCACTTAAAAAAAAGTATCTGCTCAGACAATCTTATATGCTTAAGTTTCTATAGAAATCTCAGGACGTGGAGAGAGAAGAACCATGTGTAGTGATTTATATTCAATATTCTGACCCTGAAAAGACCCTGAAAACTGGTCCTCAGTAGGAGTTCAGATGTCACTGAGGTTAAAGATGGTGTTTCTCTTGCCTGGATCATCTGAGGCACAGGATGCAAGTAGGTGTATAGAAGTGAGAATAAAAGGGAAGGAAGGAAGGAAGGATCCAGCTTCCTTTCCTAACTGTGTGTGGGAGGGTGGTGTGAGGTTGCATAGTATCTGAAAGTGAGTGCTTAGGGGGACAAAAGTCTCCAGAGTCATCCCTGAGAATAAATTGTACCAGGGCCCGGAGTGAGTGTGCCGAAGAGAAACGAGGTCACCCAGTTACATGGATCTCCCTGCCTCCTTATGGACGGTGGACCTCTGATGCTAACAAGCCTCTGGCCTGGCAGATGGTATCATGACAATTTTTCTGCATGTGCCATGATTTGCTCAGAAACTAAAGACCGCCATGAAATCAGCTATGCTGGAAGGCGCCGAGAAACCGCCAAAGAGAGAGTTGGAATTGCCACGAAAAAGAGTATCCTAGAGGGGGAACAGCGAGCTATAGGCAGATGTGGACGTGGTAGAGTGGCTGCACCAGAGGGAGTTTCTGTAGTTCGGGTCTTCATTGAAAATCCTGATGAGATGCTCTGTTGAGCTGCTGGGCTGTGGATGGTGGGTGGTAGACAGTGAATGCAATCATGGAAGGTCTGAAACTTCACACCCTCTCCCCCTGAATGTGAAAGAAATTGGTTGCAAAAGCATGAAAATCTAAGGGCCAGGGAAACAGTGGCAGAGGAGGATAGGGGAGCAGAACAACAACGTGACTCATTTTGCACTTGCTCAATTTTTACTATGTGTTAGGTTCTCCATAAAAACTTATCCCAATTACTTAGGTCCTAATATTATCTGTATTTTGCAGATGAGGAAACTGAAGCATAAAGGCTAAAGAGGTTGGTGATCTAGCGTTCATGCCTGGCTGTATGGACAATGCTCATGACCAATATCTGTGAGACATTTGATCTTTAAAGAGCTAACACTGTATTGGATATTAAGAAAGAGAGAAAAAAATGACATGCATGGTCTCTGGTGTCTCTAAAAGCACATGCAGAGTATGAAGATGAAGTTGATACCATATTTGCATATGATCTTAATCATAGGTTTCACAAAGTTATAGTGGGAAGGGAAATTATGCAGGAAAGTTAAGTATCTAGATTTCCATATAGTCTGTAACAGCTGAATTAAAGCAGACCCAGAGTGAGGATTAGTAGGGAAGGGCTGATATACCCAAAGAAGACAAATCTTTCTACAAGAAATGGTTTCCTCTCCTGACCGAGATCTATCATAAACTGCCTAGAAATTTCTGCCTTTTGTTCATTTGATTAGATATCTGTCAATATGTACTTGAGTTTATAAACACCTACTTTTTAAAATACTGAATGTGTGGTTATTGTGTTACTGGTCAGTCGCAACATGATATGAAATAATTATATCTAAATCTTCTATTTGTGATGTAATATCTCTTTAAGTCAGCTTTACTGAAGAAGTGAATTTTGATAGGAAAGAGGCAGGGTAAATAAACTCAGTAAATAACTACAGAACAGTAAAATGGGCAGAACTCTCTCAAGCTCACCCAAAAGTAGCGTAGCCATAATAAAGAAATTGGAAGTGAGGGCAAAGGAACTTCAGGAGCTGTTGAAATGTATTTTTATTTATCATAAAACTTTGCATAATTCTCACTGGTCACCCTGAAAAGAAATAGGAATATTCATCTTCACTCTCTCATGTTACATGATCTCTTGATTTAACGACACAGAACTCAAGTGAATTGAGCTAGTGTTTGTTTATTTATTCAACAAACACACATTTAACTACCATCTATTAAATAGACTTTTGTGTGCCCGTCTGAGAATTTAACTGCTATTTATAACATTGCTTATTCTATGGGAAGAGAAAGACCCCAGGGATGCAATGAAATATTGGGCTATAACTTTTGTATAAGTTAGAGCTGTCTGTATTGCTTCAAGTACTAAGAATAGAAGATGGTAGTTTCTGAACTTACTGGAAAACCCACTGGTGGGCTGAAGATTACATCTTAAAAGCACCAAGTCATTGTCAGCAAAACTATAAATAATGCTATGCTGTTTTGGGTATGTGAATGTAATACTATTAACTCATCAAAAATGGATCACATATAGCACACACCACACATTTTACGTTTGTCCCCAATAATGCCTACTTAACTCTATTAAGCCATCACATTTATTTTACTACTGGTTGTTGCACAGACACTTGTTTATCAATTTAAGAGCTGGAGTTATCTTTGCCCTGAAAAAAAAATAAAAGAAAACCAATAACAACAACAACAAAAAAAAACACACCACACACCCTATGCTGTAGTACTAAGTAGGAGCAGGATCTGTCATTGATCCCATTAACACTGTACTTAAATCAACTGAGCTAACCCACTCCATTGATGAAATATCACAGAAATGTACCCACAAATGGCACTTATATATAGAAGTATGTATCACTGTCTAACCAGCAGTATGGCTGCTTATTTTTTAAGAATATCTAGCTTGTGTGGACATGTCTTGCTTTTCAGTTAAGAGATGCAAATGAATTAAACATCATCTCTAAAAGATGATCTGGATGGCCAACTTTCATGATCTCTGACCTTCTTTAGGGGCTTTTAAAGCATATTTAGGGATCCCCCAGCCAGATATAGGGCTGACAGGTCCAATCTATGAATGGACCATGCCATCTGGACCAATTCTCCTTTTAGATGCCTGCTTTGAACCACTTCCTTATTTATCATAGGCAGTGCAGGCATTTAAGACAATGGAAAACATACCAATAAGTGATTTCCTTTTTAGAGCTGTACTAAAGAATAATGAGGAAAAGTCTGTGAAACTGAATGCCCACATTTATATTTAAGCATTTTCTGTGGCTTTTTGTATCCATTACTTGCCAATCCTCTATTAATAATCACAGAAGATGTGGAAAAGGATAAATCAACACATAAACATGGCTGGGGCACGTCATGTGTTATCCCCAATGTTGTCTTTACAGTCTCAAAAACAATTTTTAAATGTGAGTTATATTTTTGTAACAGCTATGCATTAACATAAACATAACTTGTGGCACCTGGGGGGCTCAGGTGGTTAAGCGACTGACTTAGGCTCAGGTCATGATCTCATGGTTCATGAGTTCGAGCCCTGCATCGGGCTCTGTGCTGACAGCTCAGAGCCTGGAGCCTGCTTCATATTCTGTGTCTCCCTCCCACTCTGCCCCTCCCCCACTCACACTCTGTTTCTCTCTCTCTCTCAAAAATAAATAAATATTAAAAAAAAATAAACATCATGTATACACAAATACACAGATGCACAATACCAATAGCCAACAAAGTGTTCTTGAGAAATTTGAGATGTTATTTCACACAACGTGCTAGCACACATTCTCACCTCTGGTCAGGCTAGCTGGCACATGGAAGGCTCCGGGTTTCCCCTATGCCTTGCACACGCCATGGCCTTCACGCGAGTTGAAATGCCCACTCTCTCCTCTTTTTCCAAATCCCACCTGCCACAGGAAACTTTCTGGAACAATCCATCCAACCCTCACTGACCTCTTCTTCCTTTGCCTTCCTGCCAGAATTATCTCTGTAGCACTTCAAGAGTGTTGTGTTATTTGAACTCTGATTTATTTTATATAAATTCAACTTGTTTACCCAACTAGATTGCATAGGGGTTGAAACATCATTTCTATATCCACGAACACCTCAAGCAGAGTGCCTACTTAGCACACAGAGGCACTGAACGATTCCCTATTTACCTATCATTTTAAAATAAAAAGAAAATTGCAAATCTCAATTATAGTGAATAGCTGTTTTGTTGTCATTAAGAGTGTGAATTCCTGAAATCCCATAGCACTTTCCTCCACCCAAAGTTCTCAATCCTTTCCCACAGATTATCTTACTCAGTTTCCTAAAATACTGAAATAGAAGGCAAGGAAGGGCAGAAGCTATAGTTCCTAGGCCTGTTATATTCCTCTTGGAAAATGCACACACAAAGAGGTGGCACCTTTGGTGGCTCAGTGACATGTGCCTCACCTGTGGGAGTGGTATGGTGAAAACTTGAGTTAACCAGACCCAACTCTCCAGAATCCCCAATTAAACAGAAGCATGGTCCTTCATATATTAAAAGAAGGAGGTGATTTATTTACAATAACAAAATCAAAGATTTTATTTAAAAATCTACATCCTTGATAGGCTATGCAACTTACTACATATTCGGCCCAATTTTGTATACCTTCCTAGGTATGGCACTTGGTAATTACAATAAGGAACATCTTACTGCCGGCCAAGAATCAAAGTGCTTTAAATACCTAATCTTAATCAATCATTACAAAACACTTACAAAGTGTTTATGACTATTATACTCATTTAATATAGCAAAACTGAGACAACTAGACAGCCTTTGAACTTAACCCTAACCCCCCACACCCACATTATGTAATGCCAGCACATATTGACCACACTCTACAGGTAATACACTATCTACCTATAGATCAATCATTAAAATATTTTCCTAGTATAGTATAGGTACTAAATTGAAATGTTGCCAACCTATTACAAAACTATTCACAATGAACTTTGAAGGAACACAACTTTCAGATCAATCTTTTATTTAAAAAAATTTTTTTTAATGTTTATTTATTTATGAAAGAGAAAGAGACAGAGCATGAGTGGAGAGGGGCAGAGAGAGAGGGAGGATCTGAGCTGTCAGCACAGAGTCCGATGTGGGGCTCGAACTCACAGACTGCGAGATCATGACCTGAGCCAAAGACAAATGCTTAACCGACTGAGCCACCCAGGTGCCCCATCAACCCTCTATTTAAAATCAACGGAACAGATCACCCTCCACTGCCACCCTTGCATTCAAGATTTTAATGCACTAAAGAGCTTCAGGGAAAAAGAGAGTGGGGAAGAAAGAATTTGTTGACCCTATTTTGCAGATTCAAAAACAAAAGCAACCTCATCATCAGTTTGTTGGAAATAGGGGATAGATTAATAGAAATTGGGAATAATTGAAATCTCACCCCAATCCACATGTCTAGGGCACCTGAAAGGTGTTCTGAGAGAACACTGGGAAATGACCTTTGGTTGTCACAGGTATAAATTTCTTTGAGTGATGTTGCAAGGAGGTATATTTGTTCAGCTTACTGACATTGGGAGAAGCAGAGATGAACTCATGTTGGTGGGCAACAATTGCACTGGTCACTGTAAGGGCTGATAAAGCCAATACTCTGGTTTTCATCACATTTGTATTGCCCAAGGGTCCTCAGAAAACCAGAGGGAATCAGGGTTCTCTGAGGCTCTTACCTGGTGACTACGCTCACATTGCTCAGCAGTGTTTCCCGTCCCAATGGCAAATCTTCACTCAGTGTAGAATCAGAGAACTCCTTCATGCTACCTCTCTTTACCATCACTGTTGTCCCTGCAAGAGTGCAGCAATCTTAATGAGCCAGTCTATCTTTTTGTAAGGTATTTTTGAATCACCGCTACTGCCTGAGACATTTCTAGGCCCCCGGCTAGGGAGAGGGTAGAGATCCTTAGCCACAGACTAATTCTTAGAGGATGGATTATAGAAATCTCTTGAATTTCCTTCGGCAGTTAAGAGAGTGGGGAGAAAATGATTGTGAGGATTTCAATGCCATATGGATGCCTAAAATAAGCACCTATTAAGTTGATGCTATACCTTTCTAAGACATCACTCCTCTATCTCACCCAAGTGTAGCATCCCAGGGAGCTTCCTGTCACAGACAGGGTCCACAGCCACTATGGGACTCCGGGAAAGGATCACTATACAAGTTCCCTTTTCCCTTCTGCAGATACTGCTCAGGCTGTAATTTATTCTCCTGGGAAACTGCTTCCTTTTCCTTTACTTTTCCTTCAAGGAAGGATTCTTTTATGATTAATTTTATGTTTTGAAGAATCTTGATCTTACATGGGCTAGGTCTCAAAATATTTGTAAATTTCAAAACCTGGAAATAATACAAAGGCAAATCATTTTTTCACCTGTAAAATGGGAATGATACTGGGACTTCAAAAGGTGAGTGTGAGGATAAATGCAAGAATGCTTGAAATTTAATAATTAAATGAGCTATTTGAAGCTTCTCTGCGACAGAAAAAAAAAAAAAAAAACAACAACAAAACTGACATATGAACCATTACTTCTTCAGTGATGCCATTTTTTATTCCAGAACCCAGATTCAACCTAGGAATTCTTTCAGCACACTGGGCTAAGACATCATTATTGGTCAATCAGAATTGGCACTTAGTATTATGATAAGAAATAACATTCTAAAGGATGCCTGGAAGTTACATGCTTCTCTTTCACTCTTCAAGGACCCTGCATTATGTGCTTGCCTGAATCAGATTGCTGGGTGATCAGAGATTTGGAACTGTATGAGAAGAAGTTATCAAGGAGATGGACAAAGTCAAAGAGTAGCCATCACTTTTATTTACTCTTCCTCCTTGCTTACCCAAGTGGAGAAAAGAAACACAACCTTTTCCTCTTGTGTCAATTTAAGAATTATCTGTGTATTTAGACTACTCAAAATGAGGAGTTCATGTGGAACAAACCTTTAAATCCACATATCAGCGGGTCTGGGACAATGGCCGACAGAAAGAGCCACAAAAACATCTTGGTAACCCTCTTCTTCTGATGTAATTCTTTCTGACCCATTCTAATCCATGGAAAATATCAATTGAGTGAAAACACACTTCTGGAAGAAGAGAGACCGCCTTTGGATATGGGATTTGTCAGCTTAAATCAGCAGTAACTGCATCACACAGGTGTTCTAAGAGCCAGGTTTAAAATGAGATTGCTCCCTACCTGTAATCCTCAGATGCCTTCACTTACACAGGGTGGGTTGATGGGGGTTTTCAGGTTGACTGGTGTTTCCTTATTTCCTGGTTACCTTTTGCCCTGGGGGGAATGGCTCAGGGACAGAAAATCTGAAGAAAATTCTGAGTGAGGACTGGTGTGTCAACTGTCAGTCTTCAAAGCCTACCTGCTGAGTACATGTGATAGAAGTTGAACTATGGAATGCAAAAGGCAACATGCCCAAACTGGCTTAGAAGTGTTGGAACTTTCAGGAAGTCTCTGCTTTCTCAAAGCCTAACTTGGCAGCCAACATTTGCCAGGTATTAAAAAATGGTGGGAGGGGATAAGTGGGTCAGGTGAGTGCTATGTACAAACTCCTCGAAACTTTTGTCAAAACTTTGAATCTTCCCTTGTGTTATTCTTAAGAAAATCTCTTCTGAAAACACATTAAAGATCTGTATAATTTTGGAAGTTTTCATAGTTTTGGAATTGTGTACACGTTGGGGTCGGAAAGAGCAGCCTGTATGGTGGCTGGGGATACCTCTGGCCTTGGGCTGGCTGCCTGAAGGTGAAAGGTTAACCGGCACACGTGACCTCTCCTGGTCCCTGGTCCCTTCCAACTCTAATTCTATAATCCTAATGACCATCGCAAAATGTCTAAAAGTGTTCTCTCTACCAGGTTGCAGACAGGGCAGTTAAGAATGTGCAACATCTATTATTGCCCCTGCCCCCAGTTTCTCTGCTGCCTCGAACAACTGAGGAAAAAGCAAAGAATACCAAAGAAATCAGAAGCCAAAGTCCTCTACCTCAAGGCAGTCGATAAGCAACTGAAGTTTCTCTGATTACATTATAAGGCAGTCTGATCATTTTATTTATTTATATTTTTGTCTATCTACAGCTGACAGTGTGCAAATACTTTTTCGTATTTTAGGCAAGAAAAGAACAGAATGGATTTTTGCCTTAACACTCTAGCTAGACTGTTATTGTCCTGTCTGGTCTCCTATGACCTCCCTATAGATATTCCAGAGAAGATTTCTGGATAAAGCATTAGACATCAAAAAAGGACATGGCATCTAAGATCTGTGCGTGATTGGAAAAAAAAATCCCTGCAAAAGGCCAATATTTTGATTATGTTTCTCTCTTCTTCAAGAAACGATACCCTTGAAAGCTAGAGGCAAACATTTTCCTTTTAGGCTTACATGTTAGGACTGCCTGTGAAGACATGCCTCACATTTGGATAGCAATAAATCTAATCCTTTCTATCTCATCCAAGAAATCTTATCATTGTCCAAATAAGCAAAAATAATTCCTCTATTATTTGGATAATTCTGAATCTGCCCCAATTTCCTAAAAGGACAAATTGTTGCAATTATTTATAAAATTTAATATTTGGCCACCATTGTGACACGCCTAAAAAGTGATATCATGTATTCTGGATAAGAACCACTATTCTGAGGAGATGAAGAAGAAGCAGGACAACAGATCAAGCCAGTGCTTTAGTCTTGCAGAAGGTGCGATAGCATTCCTCCATCTGTTTATTATTTTTTATTTATATATCCATTCACGATCAGAAGATTTTTTCCAAGAAAATTATTATTTGCCATGAAAGATGGCATGGAGCAGCATAAAAAGAGGATGGATCCAGGGAAACCAGCTCAGAAGCTACCATAATCACTGGGATGAGAAATATAGAGGGACATAGCTGAGGCGGAGATAGGTACCAAAGACTGGAGAAACGGAGCTCTCTCTCCCATCAACCACAGTATTAGAATAACAACTGTCATGATTATAGGAATACAAGATATTTGTACATGGTCTTGGTAGGCTTATTATCAAGTTGCTTTCATTTTTATTGAAATTCAGTGGACATGTAGTCCCTGACCCTGCTTTAGAGAAGTAGAGTCACGTAAGGACCCCTTCTATTCTCTCTCCTACCTAAAGCCACTGGTGCAGGAGGAGAGCTCTGACTGGATTTCAGAGTCGCTTAGGTAAGCCACACCAGGAAGACCAGCTGGTAGATTCATTAGGGGGTTTCTATCTCGACCTTCTGGGTTTGGAATTCTCCTCCCTGGGAAACACTGGCTGGGGTGACTCCAGTCTTAAAGAGGTCAATTAGTCTTGGATATTTATGAAAAAAGTGACCCAGGGCCAAACCTAAAGAGAATTGTGAAGTGGGGTACACTCAAGTTTGGACGATGGATTCAAACTGTTTCATATCATTGCTTCCTGTCTTTGATTCCTTTCACACCTTCTCTCCAGTTTCCACTTAGTAACTCTCCTCTCCTTTAGGTGTGACTCCACTGCAAAAGTTAACATTTTAATGAGGACTCTGAAACAGTGCTCTGTGGTGTGATAGGGAAATTTGGAAACAACTTTCCCCAGGTCCATGTTCATATTGCCCACTGCATACAAAGATCTGTGTAAGCTCCTCCTTACCCGGGTAGCAGACCCCTACTCTAAGAGGTTTCAATGGTGAAATAGCAGACAGTGAATGTATAGTTAGGGCTGGAGAAGTTCCTGCCCTAACTATAGTAAGCAGAAAAACAGAAAGACAAGTCCTCCTGATCTGAAGGCTAGCGCTCCTGGTCTTCCTACTCTGAACCCAAAAATATCAGGGAATGGGTAAAAGTAAATATAATCCACTAGGACTTCTCTGCCAATTTTTATTTCATCTGCATTTCATTGACGACAAAAGAAATAACGGGAGACTCTTTTTGAGCTTATGTTCCCACGGGTAATACGATAATTAACATACATGTACTTACTATTTTCCAGGTACTGGTATTAATGCTTTTTATATTAATATACTCAATTTGTATACTCTTTATGTGATAATATTCTCACTTAATCTTCTGAGAGATGTAATATCATCACTAGCATTTTATAGTAATCTGAAGCACAATGAGAGCTTAAATAATTTGCTTAAAGTCACACAGCTAAGAGGAGGCCAATGCAGAATACATGATCTTCACCACTGTGCTACATCTCTAAAGTGTTAAGCTTATGAATTTAAGTGGAGAATCTCTGGTATGGTTCCAGTTTTAAAAAGTGGAAGTGATCAAAGGAAAGAGGGATTATAAAACATGGAACATCATGACAAGAACCGCCTGGCTTGTAAATAACACAGAGACTCCAAAAGATAGCACATCTTCCCTAAACCACAGCTAATCAGTGTTCATTGGCATTCAGGTCTTCTGAACTCTCAATCAGCATAGCAGGAGGAAGAAATTAATGAGACTGAGCAAACTCAATTAGCTCAAGAAAGAGATAGTTGTTAGAAAAGAGTGGACTGGGGATACTCTTCATTTGGCACTGAAACGTGAAATACTCAACCTGAAATCTGTACTAATCCAAAGTCAGAAAAATTTTCTATTTTGTCATCTATTGCTAAATTCCTAAGCCCTTTTTGAAGGTTAATTCGCTGGGAGAATCTCCACATACCACTATGACTTTTAACTCTATAAGGTCAAAGAGCCCCCTTCTACAGTGATATCCTCTTCTGCACATTTTGTTGAGAGTTCTCTCCAGATTCAAGTTCCCCACACAAGCCCACTCTCTAGAAGCCAGACCCATGAGCATTTCCTGGTACTCTGCTGCCATCGTCTGGCAAACAAAGTCAAGAACAGCTGCCTACTATTTGAGCATCTGGGTACTAGATAATTTGATAAAGTTCTCCTGGACACAGAGAATACATGTGGCAGGAGTGGGGACTGAGGATCAGTGCTGGGCAAGAAGAAGAAATGATCCTATTATGAGAAGAATCAAAGATTTAAAACTGCGATAACTACAGAAAAGCTCAAACATTAGATTATAAGTCTTACTAATTTACTCCCTAGATACCATTAAATGCATGTTATAGAAGTGGGTAAAATTTGTCATATCTACAAACATGATCACCGAGCCTTTCTATTTATGAAAAATCTCTCCCTCTTCATACTAGAGCAAGTTTGCATTTTAAAATATATATAGTAAAACCACACATAAAAGCTGAGTAAATAGACGGGTGATTACTAACTTTTATAAAACAGTTTTGTTTTGTAAAATGACTGGCAGAAGTGCATTGTACTTGTACACTTATACAGGTGTTTACGGGAAAACACCTACCACATGAAATCATGCTAGATTTTCATATATTATAAAGCTATGTGTAGTGAGAGGACACTTCTAACATATTGTTTTTTTTTTTTTTCTTTCCTCACTCCTTTCTTTAATGGGATATTTATCCTATTTATTCAACCTCATCCCTTGCCTCTGGAAAGATTCATAGATTATAGAACACAATAAGAGTCAGTGTGTAGCTTCTAAATCCAAAATAGGGCCTTGAAGTCCATTTAATTAGCAATCTTCAGACTTAATCATTCAGTGGCAACCCTGCAGACACACTAGAGATTTCAGGAAATCACATAGGAATAGCTTCTTTTTATGCCCAAAATGGTGTTAGATTTTTGTGCAGAAATTGAAAGATTCAGAGAAAATAAAGCTAAGGTTAAGATAGAGCCTTTAGTTCTGCATGTGGAATGGCAACACAAGCAGCTCCATAGATCTGTTCCTCAGTGAAACAACAAGTAGTGAACATTATTAAAACAAACATGCCCATGCGCGCGCGCGCGCGCGCGCGCACACACACACACACACACACACACACATTTAAATTCTCCAGGAATTGTCCCACAAGCATATGGCAAGTGAGTAAGATGTATTCAAGAAAGCACACTAAACCTTAGGAAGAACTGCAAGAGCCACATCACTTGTGCCACAAACTTCCTTTCCTCCAACCCCCAGCTAAGTATGATAGAAACTCCACTCTAGATAAATGTACCCAAGAAGACAGAGCTCCCTCTCACTCTCACTCCCAGTCAGTCAAGGGCTATGATGGTGTGTTTCTGGGAGGGCCAGGGCACTAGCATTTCTCATTCTTCCAGCACCATGTTGCAGAGGCTAAATTTCAGGGGCAGCCAGAGCATGGAGGCTCCCTTCCTCCACAGGTCCTCATTCGTAGGGAAGAGGCCTTGCTCAGGCATCACAGGGTGAAAACCAGGAGCACTGGTTATCCTCATCCTAGCTCTTGGCACCTACGGCAGTTTCCAAAGTGAGACAATCAAACCAAGAAGACCAGACGCTACCACCACTGTCCAGTGCCTTGCTCAAAAAGCAAGTGTGTCACTTCTAGAGAAATGGATCACTGTCCCTACCCACAGCTCTGGACCAGGGACTCAGACATTCTGTCCAGATGGAGAGGCAGGCCATAAGAACACAGAACTCTGAGGCTCTTCCCAAGGGAATTGGCTTTATTTGGAACAGTGTGAAAAAGTTCAAGCCCAAAGGTGCTCTTGAAACAATGGTGATTTTAGTGGCAAACAATTAGGTTGAGGCGTTAGCTCCATGAGAGCAACAAGGGAAACCACAGGCCAGAATTTACTACAGTGAACCAGGGAAAGAGACAGTTAAATAAGTTCTCTCTTAGGTCAGAAAGGACCTTAAAGACTGGCCTCAATCTGTACTCCTGCAATGCGGCCCAGGTTTAATTGGATAATAGCTTAGACCAATATATGCCTGAGAGTATGTCAAAAATAATGAGCCAGCAGCAGTCAGTGTCTCCTAAGAGCCGGGTGTGATACCAATGGAGGCAGAGAAGGTAACAGAGAGATAAGGGAAGGGGACAATATAAAGTGCCCTGTTAAAACCACTGTCTTCCCCGGATGACCATGTGCAAGCCCAGGTCCGCACTCTGATGAGCAACAGTAGCACCTTGACACTGCCAGGAGAATAGATTTCACTGAAATAGTCTAGCCAAATCACTAACCAACTAATCAAACAATAAATGACATGCCCTCCATCCAGAGTTGCTGTAGCATATTATCTAAAAGTCTAGTTTTCAACAAGAACAACAAAATTAGGAGATATGTAAAGGACCAGGAAAACATGAACCATACACAGGGGTAAAAACAGCAGGCAACAGAAATTATCTGTGTAAGGGTCCAGATGGCAGACTCAGCAGACCAACTCCTCAGAGCAGCTATTATAAATACATTCAAAGAACTTTATTTATTTTTTTTGGAGTACATATTTGATATGTTTATTTTCTTTTTTAATAATTTATTTTCAAATTGGTTTCCATATAACACCCAGTGCTCATTCCAACAAGTGCCCTCCTCTGTGCCCATTACCCACTCTCCCCCCTCCCATACCCCCCTCACCCTCAGTTTGTTCTTAGTCTCAAAGAATTTTAAATGAAGATGATTCAGGAAGAAAAGCATGATGACAATATCTCTTTAAAGAGAATAACAATAAACAGATTTTTAATGAAAAAGAACCAATGGAAATTCTACAATTGACAAGTACACTAATTGAAGTTAATTATTCACTAGAAGAGTTAATGGACTGAATAGCATCCTCCCAAATTCATGTCAGAATGTGACTGCTACGGACTGAATTGTGTCCTTCCCAAATTCACATGTTGAAGCCCTAACTCCCATTGTGACTGTATGTGGAGATGGAGACTTTACAGAAGCAAATAAGGCTAAACGAGGGCTCTGATCTGATAGGATTTGCATCCTTGTGAAAAGAGAAATAGAGACCAGAGTTCACTCTCTACCATGTGAGGACACAGTGAGAAGGTGGCCAGCTACATGCCAGGAAGAGACCTCTCTCCAGGAACTGAGTTGGCTGGCACCTTGACTTTGGACTTCCAGCCTCCAGAGCTGTGAGAAAATAAATTCCTGCTATTTAAGCCATTCAGTCTGTGGTATTTTGTTCTGGCTGCCCACTCTGCCTGTTACAGTGAGTGACCTTCAATGAAAATTATACCTTTGCAGATGTAATTAGCTAAGAATCTCAAAGTGAAATGATCCTGGATTTTGGGTGAGCTCTAAGTCCAAAACTGGTGTCCTTAAAAGAAGAAGACACACAGACATGGAGGAGAAACACAGGAAAAAGGGCCATGTGAAGTCAGAGTCAGGTTGGAGTGATGCTACCACAGGCAAGGGGGGACCAGAAGCCTCTAGAAGCAGGAAGAGGCAAGGACAGGTTCTCCCTGAGAGCCTTCAGAGGGAGTGCATCCCTGCTGACACCTCTAACTTCAGACTTCGGTACGACAGGCCTAGGAGATACATCAAGGAGCTTACGATAGGCACAAAGTACACCCTCCTCCAAAGATGCCCACGTCCTAATCCCCAGAACCTGTGAATATGTCACATTCAGTATGGCAAGGGAGATTCAAGGTTGCAAATGGAATTAAAGGTGCCAATCAGCTCACCTTGAAAGATTTGCCTGGATTATCCAGGTGGATCCAGTGTAACCACAGGAGTTCCTTAAATATGGAACAGGGAGGCAGAAGATCCAGAGTTAAAGTAGGTAATGTCACAATGGAAGCAGAGTCTGAGCAATGAGACATAAGAAAGACCTGACCAGACATTGCTGGCTTTGAAGGCAGAAGGGGGCCATGAGCCCAAGAGTGCTGGCAGCCCCTCCAACCCGAGTAGGCAAGGCCGTGCAGTCTTCCTTAGAACTTCCATAAAGAAACACAGCCATGCTGCCAGACCCTATGCATATGATAAATGGTAATTTATCACTAAGCCACTAAATTGTGGTAATTGGTTACAGTAGCAATTGGAAATGAATGCACGGCCCAACAACAGATTTGAACTGCCAGGAGAAAAAATTAGCAAATATAAAGACAGATTGAGAGACTGCTTTCCAAAAGAGTAAAAGCAAAAGGGAGAGAGAGAGAGAGAGAGAGCAGAATGAAGAAAAATAACAGTTTCAGAAAAATATGGATTCCCATTAAGTGTACTATATACATGTAAACACGGGACCAATAAGAGGGAAGAGAGATGAGAGACATGAGAGAGATGAAGGAGCAGGAAAAAAAGACTCCAATAAATAATGACTAAAATCTTCCCAAATTTGATGAAAAATATTAATCTACAAGTATGGGCACACCTCAGACATATTGTGGGTTTGGTTCCAGACCACTGTGATAAAGCAGGTATGACAATAAAGCAAGTCAGATGAAGTGTTTGCTTTCCTAGTGCATATATAAGTTATGTCTATAGTATACTATAGTCTAAGTATGCAATAGTATTATGTGTAAAAAATGGACACACCTTAATTAAAAATTCCTTATTGCTAACTAATGCTAATCATCACCATGTTTTTGCTGGTGAAGGGTTTTGCCTTGATGCTGATGGTTGCTGACTGATCAGAGTGGTGGCTGCTGAAGACTGGGGTGTCTGTGGCAATTTCTTAAAATAAAACAATGAACTTTGCTGCATCAACTGACTCGTCCTTTCACTTGAACATATAGAAGCTATTGTAGGGTTATTAACTTGCCTGATTTCAATATTGTGTGTCAGGGAATAAGAGGCCGAAGGAGAAGGAGTGGAGTACTCATCAGTGGAGCAGCTGGAACACGCACAGTATCAAGTTATATGTACTAAGTGGGCACAGTCCATGGCACCCAAAACTATTACAATAATAACATCAAAGATCACTGATCACAGAGCACCATAATAAGTATAATAATAATAAAGTCTGCAATATTGCAAGAATTACCAAAATGTGGCACAAAAACATGAAGTGGAAAAAATGGTACCAACAGACTTGCTGGATGCCGGGTTGCCACAAAACTTCAATTTATGAAAAATGCACAACCTGCAAAGTGCTCTAAGGTGAAGTGCAGTAAAAAGGGGTATGCCGGTATTTTTTCCTATGAATGCTGTAACAAACTGCCACAAATTTGATGGCTTAAAAACGCATTCCTTTATTCTCTTACTATCTGTAGTTTAGAATCTGAAGTAATTTTACCTGGGCTAAAATCAAGGATCCATTTCCTTGCCTTTTCCAGCTTCAAGAGGCTCCTTGTGTCCCTTGACTTGTGGCCCCTTCCTCCAGCTTTAAAGACGGTGGCACAACATTTTCTCTCTCTGAATCAGTTTCCATATGCTTTTACCACAGCCCTTTTTTCTTATTATGTAGTTAAATCTTCTTCTTCCTCCCTTTCATAAGGACCATTATGATTACAATTAGACTACATACAGATAATGCAAGATAATGTACCCATCTCAAGATCCTTAATTTAATCACACCTGGAAAGATTTTTTTTGCCATATGAAAATAACATTTACAGGTTCCAGGGATTAGGGTATGGATATCTTTGGGGTCCATTACTTAGTCTATTACATTATACATCCAAAGATATCAATGAACTCCAAATATGATAAACGAAGATATTCAGACACAGACATATCATAGTAATAATGTTGACAGTCAAAGAAGAAACTCTTGAAAGCAGCAAGGGACAAACAAAACTTGATTTATAAGTGAAATCCAATGGAATTAATAGATGACTTCTCATCAGAAAGAATGAAGGCTTGAAATAAACTGTCAACCAAAAATTTTATACCCAGTAAAACTATCTTCCAAAAATGAAAATGAGACATGCCACCCGCCCCTACAAAAAAAAATGGTAAAGACTTTGGAAAGTTCACTACTCCATAAAAACAAAGAATAACCTGACAAATATGGTCAGGACGAAAATGGTAAATTTTTTCAGAATTCTGAAAACTAACCAGCAGTAACCCAAAACCCATTTAATCAAGAAAAATAAATCTCAGTAAAACCAGCAATATTTGTGGTGTTTTAACTTATATTAGTCCCATCCCCAACTCCCTAGCTAATCATTATCCTTGAAAAATAATGCCTCATATTTTTCGTGCCAGAGAGAGCAGAGTAGAATCGCATTTCTTTCAAAGCCTTATTTCCAAACAAGAGTCATTATTTGACTTGTGTGGCGGTTCCCTGGATGATCCTACTTGAATGGCTTGTATTTTTCAACTTTATTTGAGCTTATCTAGTTCTAAGAAAGCTATATCACACATTTTAATATCACAGCTCCTTAAGGCAATGGATAAAAGACAGGGCAAACAACAGACTAAATAAAAGTTTAAAGGGAAAACTAAGGACTGAGTTGTCCATAGGGACTTCAAAAAACTCTGGGATAGTCCTGAAAATGTAAATAACATGTGTGCCCAGGACTCCAGGACTATGTACAGAAGTACGCATGCTGAGAAGGCCCTAAACACTCACCTATAACTGATGACCTTGATGTTCTGTGCAATCAGGAGGCAAAGGCTGAAGCAGAGTTTTCAACTGCCTAGGTGAATATTGAAGGCGTGCCTCAACAAAAACACAGAATTCTTTGACAAATACTGAGATATTTTTGGTTGCAGATATTAAACAAGAACTCTGTCTAACTATTAGATGGTTGTTCAACTAACACAATAGAGAATTCAGTGGCCACAAATGATAAAGATGTAGACATTATAGAACCAGTTCATAAAAGTCACTGAAAAAACAATGACAACTACAACAAGCAGTAACAACAAAAAACACTGGGGAAGGAGGTGGGGGGATCTGATTTCCATAATTACCACATTATAGTATTTGTAATGTCTAATTTTTGACAAAAAGTTATGAGACATGGAAAGAAACAGGAAGGTACTATCCATATATAGGATGAAAGGCTATTAATAGATACTGTGTCTGAGGAAGCCCAGACGTTGCATTGACTAGTCAAAGACTTTAAATCTATTAAGATTTTAAGTATGTTTAGAGAATTAAGGGATATTATAGCTAAAGAAATAAAAGTAATATATATAATAACACAAAACAGAGACTATCAATAAAAAGTTAGAGTTATTAAAAAAATAGAAATCCTGGAGTTGAAAAGCATAATAACTGAAATAAAGAAAAACACAGTGTAATTTGAGATCAAGATTGAGCATGCTGAAGAAATAATCAGACAACTGAAATGTAGGTCAAGGGAGATTACCCAGTCTGAGTGACAGAAGAAAAAGAAAATCAAGAAAAATAGACAGGGCCTCAGAGAGCCTCTGGGATGCCATATAAATGTACTAACATCTTCCTAATGGGATTTGCAGATGGAGAGGAGAGAGAGAAAGGGTGGAAAGAATTCTTAAAGAAATAATGTTCAAAAACTTCTCAAATTGCATGTGAAACATTAATCTACACAACCAAGAAGCTCACAAAATTCTACATAGTATAAATTCAAAAAGATCTACACCTAGACACTTCATAAACTATTGAAACCCATAGAAACAGAAAAAATCTTCAAAGAAGCAAGAACCAATTCATCATGTACAAAAGATTCTCACTAATATTGACAGCTTATTTCCCATGAGAAAGAATGGAGGCCAGAAAGTAGCAGAAGGACATATTCGAAGTCCTGAATGAAAAAAAAATAAAAATAATTATATGCTGATAAAATTATCTTTCAAAAATGAAAGATAAATTAAGGTATTTTAAGACTAACAAAAACTTAGAGATGTCATTGCTTCTAGACAAACCCTACATGAAATATTAATAACAGTCCTTGAATTTAAAATAAAAGGCAGAGTATGCAGTAATTCAAATCCTCATGAAGAAATGAAGAACAATGGTAAAGGTATATTTACAGAAGTAAATATAAAATTAAACATAGAGTTTTTATTTCTTTGTAACCTATTTTTTTCCATCTGATTTAAAAGATAAATATACAGTAGCAGCTAGGTGGCTCAGTCAGTTAAGCATCCAACTTCGGCTCAGGTCATGATCTCACAGTTTGTAGGTTTGAGCCCCAAGTCAGGCTCTGCGCTAACAGCTTAGAATCTGGAGCCTGTTTCGGATTCTGCTCTCTCTCTCTCTCTCTCTCTCTCTCTCTCTCTCCCCCTCTTGTGATCTCTCTCTCTCTAAAATAAATAACCTGAACAAAAGATGAATATACAAAGCAATAACTGCAAATCTATGCTGATGGGTACACATATATAAAGATATAATTTGTAATGATAACCTAAAGGGAAAAAAATAGAACTACACATAAAAACAGTTTTTGTATACTACAGAAATCAATTTGACATTAATCCAAACAAGATTATTATACATTGTGATGTTAACAGCAAACCCCAGGCCAACTACCAAGAAAATAACTCAAAAAAATATGTATGTAAATAAATAGCAAGGAAATTAAAATGGTACACTAGAAAATACCTAACACAATAGAAGGACGTAGTAAATGATGTAAGATACAAAAAAGATATGGGAAAGAAGGAGTTAAGATGGCAGAGTAGTAAGGGGACCCAGGGCTTGTCTCCTCCCTTGAACACAGATAGATGAACATCAAATCATTTTCAACAGCTAGGAAATCGATATGAGGATTAACAGAACAATCTGCATAACTTGAGGGAGGGAATGCAGCAGGTATGTGGTGTGGAGAGATGAACTGTGGGAGAGAAGAGCCACAGTGCCACAGAGGGAAGGGAGCCCTTTTTGTGGAGAGGAGAAAGACAGAGGGGGAGAGAAAGCAGTGCACAGGGTTTGCACAAGAAAGCACATTCCCTGAAAGCAGCTAGAGAAAAAGAGTGAAAACATGCACAGGGGACTGCACAGGAAAACTGTTCCCCAAAACCACTGTAGGGGGGAAAAACATAAGGGTTTCAATACCAACGGTTTTTTATAAACAGTGGAGCACAGAGTCTGAAGTTTCCAAGTTCAGTGCCTGGTGGTGTTTCCCTGAAGAAGTAGCACAGAGCCCTGGGAGTAGGCAGCACAGTCTGAGGATCCCCTGGGTCTCACAGGGAGAAGAACTTCCCCTGCTTGGAGTACGTTTGGTAGAGGTGATACACCTCTCCACAGGCAAAAGACAGTTCCATCAAGCTGCCGTTTTCATCCATACAGGAACATAGATGCCAGCTGAGGACAGTAAGCCCTGGCAGTGGTTGTGTGTTGTGATTTATCATAAATTCTGAGCCTTGCCCTTACACAGTACTGTGATAATTTCCTGGGACGAGCTGGCATCAGCCACCGTGCATGAGAACCTTCCCCAAAGGATCACTCCAAGACTGAACTGTGGGGGTCTCTGAAGTGTTGGGTTTGGACCACAGCCACACATAAGAAAAAACTCTAGAGGAGGTGCCCCCTGGTAGGTGGACTGCTCGGATACAGCCTGGAGGAAGGCACAGAGATGATGGAAATGGGAGACACAGAAGGGGGGTGATCGATCTCCTGGCTGTGAGGACATCAACTTCTAACTCCAGAGACTAGAGAACTGGGCGAAGACATTTTCACCAGTAGCCCACCAACACTGATCAACCTCAATGAGCTGAACAGTGCCACCAAGTGGAGAATGGAGCCATTACACCAAACCTTGCTCCCTATGCCATCCAGGCACATTTCCACTAGGGCAAGTTGACCTGACACCTAGGAACAGAAGGCCCCTCCCCCAGAAGACCAGCATAAATCCCTTCCAGGAGCTTTGTCTTCTGACCATAGACTGCTGCAAAGTTTCAGCTTTAGGGGAAAGAGGATCTAGCTTCATTTGGGTTTTTTTGTTTGTTTGTTTGATGGTTCATATGTTTGTTGGTTTTTGTTGTTGTTGCTGTTTCTGTTTTGTTTTTGTTCTTTTTCTTTTCTTTCATGGATACAGAAAGAGCAAAATCTTTTATGTTATTTTTTTATTTAATTTTCTTGTTTTTAAATTTTTAAATTTAATTTTTTTCCTATTATTTTCTCTTTTCTTTTTATTCTACCAAGCTTCTCTTAACAAGCAGACCAAAACACACTTAGAGCATAGCTTCCTTTATTTGATTTTTTTTAATTTTTAAATTTTTATTTCCTTCCATTATTATTGTTGTTGTTGTTTTTATTTCTCCTTCCTCCAAAATTAGAAGATGGATGTATTCACCTCAGAAGAAAGAGGAAGAAATGATGGCCAGAGATTTCATCAGTGTAGGTATAAGTAAGATATCTGAACTAGAATTTAAAACAGTGATTATTAGGATACTATCTGGGCTTGAAAAAAGTATAGAAGATACCAGAGAATCCCTTTCTTCAGAGATAAAAGAACTAAAATCTAGTCAGGCCAAAATTTAAAATGCTATAACTGAGATGCAAACCCAAACAGAGATGATTAAAATGAGGATGGACAAGGCAGAGGAGTGAATTAACGATATAGAAGACAAAATTATATAAAAGAATGAGGCTGAAAAGATGAAGGAAACAAAAGTCAGGGATTATGAAGGCAGATCTAGGAAACTCAGCAATTCCTCAAAGCATAATAACATTCTTATCATAGGGGTCCCAGAAGATGAAGAGAGAGAAAAAGGGGCAGAAAGATTATGTGAGCTATAAAGCTGAAAATTTCCCTAATCTGGGGAAGGAAACAGACATCAACATCTGAGAAGCACAGAGAACTCCCATTAAATTCAATAAAAGCCAGCCATCACCAAGACCTATCATAATCAAATTTACAAGATATACTGACAAGGAAAGAGTCCTAACAGCAGCAAGGGAAAAAAGTCCTTAACCTATAATGTAAGACAGATTAGGTTCACAGCATATCTGTTCACAGAAACTTGGCAGTCCAGAAAAGAGTGGCAAGATATATTCAACATGCTGAATGGGAAAAGAATAGCAGCCAAGAATACTCTATCCAGCAAGGCTGTCATTCAGAATAGAAGGAGAGATAAAGAGTTTACCAGACAAACAAATACTAAAGGAGTTTTTCACCACTAAACCAGTCCTATAATATATTTTAAGGGAGGCTCTTTGAGTAGAGAAAAAAAAAAGACCAAAAGCAACAAAGGCCAGAAATGACCAGAGAGCATCACCAAAAATACCAACTCTACATTTAATACAATAGTACTGTTCAGCGAATGTTTAACATTCATACTGTTCAATCATTACTCTGAATGTAAATAGACTAAATGGTCCAATCAAAAGAAAAAGGGTATCAGAATGGATAAAAAAACCCAAGATCCATCTATAATGCTGCCACCAAGAGACTCATTTTAGACCTAAAGACACCTGCAGATTGAAAGTGAGGAGATGGAGAACCATCTATCTTGCAAAAGAAAGCTGGAGTAGCCATACTAATATCAGACAAACTAGATTAAAAAAAAACAAAAAGCTCGTAACAAGAGATGAATAAGGGCATTATTTCATAATTAAGGGATCTATCCATCAAGAAGATCTAACAATTGTTAATATTTATGCTCCCAACCTGAGAGCACCCAAATATACAAATCAATAACAAGGATAAAGAAACTCAAGATAATAGTATAATAATAATAAGGGACTTTAACACTCCACTAACAGCAATGGGCAGATTACCTAAGCAGAAGATCAACAAGGAAACAATGATTTTGAATGATATACTGGACCAGATGGACTTAACAGACATATTCAGAACATTTCAGAGCAGCAGAATATGCATTCTTTTCAAGTATACATGGAACATTCTCCAGAATACATTACATACTAGGTCACAAATCAGGCCTGAACAAGTATAAAATTATCAACATCATACCATGCATATTTTAAGAACACAACTTGAAGTCAACCACAAGAAAAAATTTGGAAAGCCCTCAAATACATGGAAGTTAAAGAACATCCTATTTAAGAATAAATGGGTCAACCAGGAAATTAAAGAAGAAATTTAAAAAATACATGCAAGTCAATGAAAATGAAAATATGACAGTCCAAAACTGTTGAGATGCAGCAAAGGCAGTCCTAAGAGGGAAGTATATTGCAATTCAGGCCTATTTCAAGAACCAAGATAGGTCCCAAATACACAATATAACTTTTTCCTAAAGGATCTAGAAAAGGAAGCAAATAAAGCCTAAAGCCAACATAAGAAAGGAAATAATAAAGGTTAGAGCAGAAATAAGTGTTATAGAAACAAAGAAAGAAAAAACCAGTAGAACAGATCAACAAAACTTAGAGTTGGTTTTTTGAAAGAATAAACAAAATTGATAACCTCCTAGCCAGACTTATCAAAAGGAAAAAAGACCCAAATACATAAAATCATGAATGAAAGAGGAGAGATCGCAACCAACACCACAGAAATGCAAACAATTTTAAGAGAATACTATGAAAAATTATATCTCAACAAACTGGGTAATCTTGAAGAAATGGACAAATTCCTAGAAATTCACAAACTACTAAAACTGAAACAGGAAGAAATAGAAAATTTGAACAAAAAGAAAAATACCTATTCTTCTCAAACTGTTCCAAAAAATAGAAATAGAAGGAAAACTTCCAAAGTCATTCTACAAAGACAACATTATCTTGGTTCCAAAACCAGACAAAGACTCCATGAAAAAGGAGAATTAGAGGTCAACATCCCTGATGATCATGGATGCAAAAATTCTCAACAAGATACTAGTAAATCAAATTCAACAGTACATTAAAAGAGTTATTCACTGTGATCAAGTGAGATTTATTCCTGGGTTGCAGGGCTGGTTCAATATTTGCGAATTCATCAAAGTGATGAACCACATTAACAAAAGAAAGGACAAGAACCACACGATCATTTCAATAGATGCAGAAAAGCATTTGACAAAATACAGCATCCATTCTTGATAAAAACCCTCAACAAAGTAGGGATAGATGGAACATACCTCATCAGGCCATATATGGAAGACCCACAGCTAATATAATCCTCTATGAGGAAAAACTGAGAGCTATTTAACACAGTGCTGGAAATCTTAGCCTCAGCAATCAGACAACAAAAAGAAATAAAATGCATCTAAATAGGCAAAGAAGAAGTCAAACTTTTACTATTTGCAGATAACATTAATATTCTATGTAGAAAACTCCAGCAAAAAACTGCTAGAACGAACATGAATTGAGCTCAACATGAATTGACCAAAGTCACAGGATATGAAATCAAAGCAGGAGTCTGTTGCATGTCTATACATCAAGAGCAAAGCAGCAGAAAAAGAAATCAAGGAATCATTCTCATTTGCAATTGCACCAAAAACAATAAGATACCCAGAAGAAACCTAACTAAAGAGGTAAAAGATCTATACTCTGAAAAGTATACAATACTTATGAAAGAAATTAAAGAGAACACAAAGAAATGGGAACCATGCTCATAGATTGGAAAAACAGCACTATTAAAATGTCTATACAACGAAAAGGAATCTCCATATTTAATGCAATCCCTATCACAATAACACCAGAATTTTTTGCAGAGCTAGAATAAACAATCCTAAAATTTGTATGGAACCACAAAAGACCCTGAACAGTCAAAGTAATCCTGAAAAATAAAACAAAACTGGAAGCATCATGATTCTGGATTTCAAGCTACATTATAAAACTGAAGTCATCAAAACTGTATGGTACTGGCACAAAACAGACAAATAGATCAATGGAACAGAATAGAAAACCCAGAAATGTACCCACAGCTATATGGTCAACTAACCATACTTTGACAAAGTAGGAAAGAATACTCAATGGGAAAAAGACAGTTTCTTTAAGAAATAATGTTGTGAA
This sequence comes from Paguma larvata, assembly GCA_030068075.1. Classification (NCBI taxonomy): domain Eukaryota; kingdom Metazoa; phylum Chordata; class Mammalia; order Carnivora; family Viverridae; genus Paguma; species Paguma larvata. Next base: position 7,315,260 of record CM057823.1, read on the forward strand.
CTAGATGACCAAATGCAGAAGAATGAAACTAGATCACTTTCTTACACCATACACAAAAATAAATTCAAAATGGATAAAATACTTAAATGTGAGATAGGAAGCCATCAAAATCCTACAGGGGAACACAGGCTGCAACCTTTTTGACCTTAGCCAGACCAACTTCTTACTAGACACGTCCCTTAAGGCAAGGGAAACAAAAGCAAACATGAACTACTGGGACTTCATTGAGATAATAAACTTCTGCACAGTGAGGGAAACAATCAACAAAACTAAAAGGCAGCCTACAGAACTGGAGAAGATATTTGTAAGGAACATATCTGACAAAGGGTTAGTATTCAAAATCTGTGAACAATTTATCAAATTCAACACCCCGAAACAAATAACCCGGTTAAGAAATGGGTGGAAGATATGAATGGACACTTTTCCAAAGAAGATATCCAGATGGCTAAAAGACATAAGAAAAGATGTTCAACATCTTCATCATCAGGGAAATCCAAATCAAAACCACAATGAGATCCCACCTCACCCCTGTTATAATGGCTAAAATTAACAACATAGGAAACGACAGGTTTTGGTGAGGATGCAGAAAAAAAGGAACTCTTGTACTGTTGGTGGGAATGCAAACTGGTGCAGCCACTCCAGAGAATAGTATGGAGGTTCCTCAAAAAACTAAAAATGGAACTACTCGACAGTTCAGCAATTTCACTACTAGATATTTACCCAAAGGTTCCAAAAATACAGATTTGAAGGGGTACATCCACTCCAATGTTATAGCAGCATTATCAAGATAGCCAAACTATGGAGAGAACGCAAATGACCATCGATGGATGAATGGATAAAGAAGATGAATGGATAAAGAAGAATGAATTATGGAATATTACTCAGCCATGAAAAAGAATGAAATCTTGCCATTTGCAATGACATGGATGAAACTATAGTGTATTATGCTAAGCGAAGCAAATCAGTCAGAGAAAGACAAATACCATATTACTTCACTCATTTGTGAAATTTAGTAAACAAAACAGATGAATGTATGGGAAGGGGGGAAAGAGAAGACAGGGAAACAAACCACAAGAAACTCTTAATGATAGAGAACAAACAGTGGGTTGATGGAGGGAGGTGGGTAAGAGATGGGCTAGATGGGTGATGGGTACTAAGGAGGGCACTTGTGATGAGCACTGCATGTTGTATGTAGATGATGAATCACTGAATTCTACTCCTGAAACCAATATTGCACTGCATGTTAACCAATTAAAATGTAAATTTTAAAGAAAATATTAAATAAACAAAAAAGATATGACATATTAAAAAACGGCAAAATGTCAGATGTAAATACTAACTTACCAGTAAACTTCATTAAATGTGAATGGATTAAACTCTGCAATAAAGAGGCAGGGATTGGCAAATGGAAAAAAAGACACGATCTAGCTGTATGCTGCATGAAAGATATATACTTTAGATTCAAAGATACTAATAGATTGAGAGAAAAAGGATGAAAAAAGATATTTCATGAAAATGGTAATAAAAAGAGGCCTGGAGTGGTTATACTAATTTCACACAAAATAGAACTTAATGTAAAATACAAAAATAGTAATTCAAAAATATTACTAAAAACAAAGACATCTTATAATGATAAAATGGTTAATCTACCATAAAGATATAACAGACTCAGAAGCACAAACTGTTTTAATCCAAAATATATGATGTAAAATCTAACATATTTAAATGGGGAAACAGACAATTCAACAACAATAACTAGAACTTTAATACCCCCCTTCCAACAATAGATAGAACAACTATCGATTGTTCTACCAGCAAGGAAATGGAAAACTTTAAAAACCCTAAAAATCAACTAGACCCAGAAAACATATATAGAACATTCCACCCAACACAGAAGAATACATAGTCTTTCCAAGTATATGCCGAATAATGTCCAGGATAGATCATATACTAGTCCATAAAATAGGTGTCAATAAATTTAAAAGGATTTAAATCATACATAGTATTCTCTTCAACTACAGTGAAATGAAATGAAAAATCAGTAATAAAGGAATTAGAGAAATTCAGAAATATGTGAAAATAAAAACAACACATGCCTAAATAACCAATGGTCCTCCCTCCCAAAAAATCACAAGTGAAATTATAAAATACTTTTAGATGAATGAAAATGAAAACACAAAACACCACAAGTATGGCATGTACCTAAAGAGTGATTAGAGGGGCGCCTGGGTGGCTCAGTCAGTAAAGAGTCCGACTTCGGCTCAGGTCATGATCTCACAGTCGTGAGTTCGAGCCCTGCGTCGGGCTCTGTGCTGACAGCTCGGAGCCTGGAGCCTGTTTCAGATTCTGAGTCTCCCTCTCTCTCTGCCTTCCCCCACTCATACTCTGTCTCTCTCTCTCAAAAAAAAAAAAAATAAAATAAACATTAAAGAAATATTAAAAAAAAGAGTGATTAGAGAGAATTTTGTTGATGTTAATTCCTTTATTTATTAAAAAGAAAAAAAGATTTAAAGTCAATGACCTAATCTAACCTTTCATGTTAAGACATTGAGAAAAGAAAATTAATCTATATCAAGCTGAAAGAAGGGAATAATAAAAAATTGTACATTACATAGATAGAAAAATAGTAGAAAAAATAAATTAAAATTGGTTCTTTGAAAAATCCAAAACTGACTAGCATTTTTGGCAAGACTGTCCACAAAAATGAAGAAATACTCATATGACAAAATCATAAATTAATGGGGCAATATTACTACTGATATGACAAACATGAAAATGATTATAAGGGAATATATATGCATACGATACTCTGTATGTCAACAATTTGATAGCTGATTAAATGAATGAATTCCTAGAATGATAAAAGCCATCAAAACTGTCTCAAGAAGAACAGAAAATCTGTAATAGATCTGTAAGTAAAGAGACTAAACTAGTAATAAAGAAATAAAGTTAGGCTTCACTGGTAAAATTGTATCAAGTGTTTAAAAAAGAATTAACACTGATCCTTCACAAATCCCTTCAAAATACTGAAGGAAAGGAATTCTTCCCAACTTATTCTTTGGGGCCAAATTTACCATAATGGCAAAGCAGGCAAAGACATCATTCCCCCAAAGAAAGGAAAACTACCATCTAACATCTCTATTGAATATGGATGTAAAATTCCTTAACAAAATGCTAGCAAACCAAATCCAGCAGATATGGAAAGGGGTTTACAGTATGACCAAACAGGATGTTGATTTAATATATAAAATCACTTAATGTAATATATTCACGAGCAGAATAAAAGACAAAAACCACAAGTTTATCTCCAAAAGGAAAAAGCACTTGACAAAAATCCAAACCACTACAAAAGAAGAAAAAAAAATCTCAGGAATTTAGGTATAGAAGAGAATATCCTCAGCCAGATAATGAGCATCTATGAAAAACTTAGTTAACATCATACTTAATCCTTTCTCCCTAAGGTCAGGAACAAAAAAAAAAAAGATATAAGCTCTTATTACTTCTATTCAACATTGTCCTGGAAATTATTCCAGGGCAATTAGGCAAAAAAATGAAATGAAAGGGCATCAAAAGAAGGATTACAGCTAAAAAAACCAAGTTCATCAAGGTTGCAGAATATAGGATCAATACAGAAAATTCAATTGTATTTCTATACGCTAACAATGAATCATCTGCAAACAAAACCAAGAAAACAATTTCACTTATAATAGCACTTTTTAGTGCTATTGTATTTTATTTATTTATTCTTTTTAAATAAAACACTTAGGAATCAATTGAACAAAGGTATTCTAAAACCTGTTATCTGAAAATTATAGAACACTGTTGAAGGAAATTAAAGATACAAGTAGATATAAAGATATCACATGTTCATGAGTCGAAATAGTTACTATGTTAAGACAGCAATATTTCCAAAACTGACCTACATATTCAACACAATGTCAATCGAAATCCCACATGGCTTCTTTGCAGAAATTGACATGTTTATCCTAGTTTTCAAAAAGAAATACAGGGACCCAGAATAATCAAAAGAATATTGAAAAAAATAACAGATTTCTAAGACTCTTATTTCCTAATTTCAAAACTTAAAACTACGGTAGTCAAGTCAGTGTAAAACTAAATGTACAGATCGATGAAATAAAACAGAGACTCAGAAATAAACTCACACTTTTGCAACCCATTGTTTTTTGACGAGGATACCCAAAACAGTTCAATGTGGAATATTTTTGAAAAACTGGTGCTGGGAAAACTGAATATCCACATTGAAAAAAATGAAGCTGGATCATTTTCTCACATCAAACAAAAATCAACTCAAAAGGGATCACTGCCCTACATGTAAGAGCTAAAAATATAAAATTCTTAGAAGAAAATATCGGAGTAAATCTTTATGACCCCAGGTTAGATATTCCTCAAGAACACAAGCAACAAAAGAAAAACTACATCACTGGACTTCATCAAAATTTAAATTTTTGTACATCGAATTATATGAAGAAATAAAAAGACAAACCACAAAATGGGAGAAGATATTGGCAGAAGACACATTTGATAAGGGACATATATTTAGAATATATAAAGACCATATACATCTCAATATTAGAAAGACAATATCCCTATTTAAAAATAGTTAAAGGTTCTGAACAGACATTTCTTCAAAGATATACAAGTGGCCAAGAAAACCCTCAAAAAAGATGCTCAACTTCATTAGCCATTAGGAAAATTCAAGTTAAAAACCAAAATAAGATACCAATTTAAACCCATTAGGATGACTATCCTTTTTTTTTTTCTTCTTTTTAAAGGAAAATCATTTTTAAAAAACGGATGTGGAGAAACTGGAGTTCTTGTGTCTTGCACAAGCAAATGTGAAATGATGTAGCTGCTGTGGGAAGCAGTATGGGGGTTCCTCACAAAATGAAACACAGAATTAATATTCGATTTTGCAATTCTACTTATGGGTATATACTCAAAAATTGCAAGCAGGAACCCAGATATCTGTGCACCAAGATTCATAGCAACATTATCTGCAATATCCAAAAGCTGGAAACAATTCAAATGTCCAGCAACAGATAAATGAATGAACAAAATGAGGTCTCCCATCCAATGTAATACTGTTTAGCCATAAAGAGAAATGAGGTATTGATACATGCTACAGCGTGGCTAAGTGAAAGGTGACCAACACACAAGGTCACGTGCTGTCTGATTCCCTTTACATGAAATGGCCCAAACAGGCAAATCTACAGACACAGAAAGTAGACTAGCGGTTGGGAGGAGTGTGGGCCTACGGGATGAGTAACTGCTATTGGAGTTTCTTTGTGAGGTACGGGAAATGTTCTAAATTTGTAGTGATGTTTGCACAAATCCGCTTATATATTAAACCCACTGAATTGTTGTACACTTTAAAAGTATTTGCCTTATGGCATTTAAATTATATCTCAATAAAGCTATTATAAAAAATGATAGAGCCTGGATCTCTCAGATGGGACCGGTCCCTTCCGCTATCCCCTCAACACACACAGCTTGTATCTCTGGTTGATAAGCGGGGGCTAGACAAGGAAAACATGATAGTTTTGTGGTTTCCCAGGGGGGGGGAATGAGAGACGTGCTTCCATTTTCATATGGATTTTCGTCAGTGTTGTGTCCTTGGAGGAGGGTTTAGGAACAATGCAAACTGATTATGGAAGAAGAGAGAGGCAGCACATGTGTTTAAGCAGAGAGAAGGCCTAAAAGGGCTCCTACCTCCTGACAGACATGTGTGCGCCAGGAAACTGAAAAATCCCAAATAGCTGAGGGACCAAAATAACATATGGAATGAAAAGCCTAAAAATACAGGAAAAGGGATGCTGCAGACCTCAAGACCTGAGGCTATGGCAGGGATGACAGATTTTAGTAACAAATGACAGAAGGTGACCCAAAGCCAGGAGGAACTGATACTGGTTATCAATGCCGAGGTCACAGAAGCTGACACTTACCAAGGGAATAAGGTACCTCAGGAAGAGTAAGGACTTGTATGAAAAGGTATCTTGCTATCCACTACAAGAACAACCATGAGGTTGAGCAAATTTACTCCTGGATTTAAATAGAATACTGGGCTGAAGGGGAGGAGAAGGACCTTAGAAGAAAAGTCCTGATAGGAAATTCAAATTATGAATTAAGCTTAAATGCTGAAACACTAAGGATTTTACCCATAGAATTTTACTGTACACAGAAGAGACTAAGTTTTAAGCCACAAGGGAGGAAGTTACCATGAATGCTTGAGATTCACTTCTCTTTTCCTGCTATTTAGTGGGAAAGGTTGTTGGTTGGTAAGCTATTGGGTTCATTTAGAGACAGAAGAAAAAGTTACATTTCTTCATCACTGCCTCAGAATGAGTAAATTTTAACCCCCCTATAATCCATTAAGGAAACACAGTACTCAAGGGATGGTGTTGTTCCCAAGGAAGAAACGATAATTATGTAGCACGATACAGGTATTAGTTAACACTACAATGGCAATCATATGGAAATATAAATATATCAAATCAATATGCTGGACACCTTAAATTTACACAATGTTCTTTGTCAAATAAATGTAACTCAATAATTTTTGTAAGAGTGGCCCTGAGGTGGCCTATGGCCAACAAAGCAGTCAGATACAGGCTGAACTTTGAGACTGAAGTCAGGAAGTACCTCTAATGAGCTCTGGGACTTTGACTGTTACTGAGTCTCTTTTGGTCACTTGTCTGGTGTGTGAAGAAGTCTAACTAGATAACTAGTAAGATTTCTTCCAGCTCTAAAAGACTGATTCTCAGGTTTTGTATGCCCAATGGGGAAATATCTGCCACTTGGCCAAATTCAAACAGGCATTGTCTTTAAGAGGGGGGAACCTCTCCTCTTTCCTTGGCCATGCCCCTGGAAGCTGAGCTGAGGACAACCAGATATAAAGTGCAGTTACCTGCTAAGTGTCGCTGGATCTTGCTTTTGCAGCTACATTTTCCAATTAGCTCAGGAATAAAGACATCACTGTGACACTTGGCACAGTAAAAGGCGGCTCTGGACAATGAAAGCAAATGAAGAATGACTTGTGTGAGGCGTAACACTAAGGAAGCGTGGTGCTGGCTCAGTCTGTCTGCCGTTAAGTTGCATTTGCCTTAGGACTTTCTCCCCATAAAGTAATAAAAAATTACCTTATGACTTCCTTTGAAGATTCAGCAATAAAGAACCCTAATGTGTTCTTACGCAGTTTAACATCTGCAGGTGGATTTAGCAACAGACCACTGGAAACAGAAAAAAGCACAGTAATTTCCTCCTTTAATTTCTGTGGCAATAATTGGTGTTTCATTCTGTCATAAACAATGGAATCTCTAAACTGTAGAGTTAATAAGGCCCCATTCCCATCTATCACCAAACACAGTAGAAAAAGTGAATTTGGCTATATTTCTTTGATTGCTGCTAAATATCCAGAAGAGAGCCACGTCACAACACGATTGCTGAGTTGCACGCAGCTGAGCTAAGGGTGAACTCGTCTCTGGACTGTGTCCTGAATCTGAAATGGCCAAACCAACTCAGATGCATGAAGCCTTGCTAATTTAGGCTATCCAATGCCATGGCCACACAGTTGCAAGTCTTACAGTCGTATTATTTGTTCTTAGGCTACTTGCCCTGTAAACGTATATTATGTCTAATTAACCAGCTGGATTCAAAAGTTCCTTTTATTTGCCTATGTAATTTTTGAACTTATGTATTTCTTTTGACTTCACTTTTTTTTTTCTATCTTGATTGCAAGATTTTTGAGTGCAGGAACCACACGAATAGTTTCTATTGCTATATGAATACTTTGATTTTCTATTTTCTTACAGTTTGTGTGTTTGAAAACGACATCTTACAAATTTCATCCATGATACTCCCTGAAGCAGTACTACATTATGACTATTTGAATTCCTCACATTTCTCCCTCTGTTTGTTGAGACATCCCGTTTTTATTTCCTTTAATTCAGACCTCCAGCATGGTGAAGTCTTATAACCCTGAAGCTCCCATCAGTTGGTTTGTGCATAACGAAAATACTCCTTCCCACCTTTAAAACACATTCCTTTTATATTAATATTGGAAAGAAGTCAAGCCTTAATTTTGGAAAGCTTATTCTGTTGTTGGGGCACTCCAAAGTAATGTGCAACTGTAAAAGCCTCACAAAAATAAAAGGGGTTTCACCACAAAAGCTCTTCCACACTATGCCAAGAGTAGAAAGATGCTGAACAGCTATACTGAGGTGATTTCTTCCCTGAGATACTGGATGGCACTTTCTAAATATGCCCTGACTGATATTAATGAGCAGAACAAACCATTTCAACTTCGAAAGGAAAAGAACGTGGGTTTGTGCCTCTACCCCCATAACCCTAGCTGGTGTTTACCAGCCAGCAAGCATACTTAGTTGATACTTAGTTGTATCTTCCTATCTCCAATTTTTAAGAGGGTGTCTTCTGAACTCATATTAAATAATTAGTTATTAAGACACTGTCATGATAATATCTGTGGGACATTTGAAAGAAGAGGTGAACTTCCTTTGAAGATTTTTCCAAACTTTTCTAATACTCCCTTTATGAATCATGGCCAGATGCTCTTAGAGAATGTTTGCTACTGGAACAAACTTAGGACATTATCTGACTGGGTCAGATCCAGCTTTATTACTTAGCAGATAACAAATTATCCTCTAAGACAAATCCTGATGATTATCAAGGGCTTTTCTCTTGATACACTTTTTCCATTGATACTCTTGAATAGAGTTTAAAACTATTCAAGTGTATCGATTAGAAAAGAAAATAAAAGATGAGAAAAGATAGGTTCCTCCCACCTATCTATATACTAGTTCTACATACTAGGTTCTATATACTAGTCTAAAATCCCAGCCATTGAGAGGCCCTATTTTCCTTCCCTTTATGGCTGTGGTGGACTTACCACAGTATCATTATCAGAAGCACTGCTCCCCCCAGAACCAGGCTGAGTTCAGATTCTGGCTCTGCCACTTGGAATTGGCTTGGGTTTGTGAAAATTATTTAACCTTTCTGGGCCTCATCCTCCTCTTCTATAAAATGGGACTAAGAATTGTACCCATTGTTGTAAAGATTCAGGAGTTTATGTGAGTAAAGTGCCTATAGCACTGTGGGTCATAAACTAGAAATGGTGTAAAGACTGCTATTATTCAAATCAGGGTTTAATCCCCTTGATTCATCTGACTATTAGGTGAGAAAACAAAATTAAATCCAAGTTGGACAGGTTCCTCTTTCATTAGGGGTAATTGCATGCTGAGTAGTAAACAGCACCAGGACATTTGAATATATGTGGAAACTAGCTGGCTAATAAACACTCATGTTTCTGGTCTGTGATGTCCCATAGCCATCCTAATAAAGTTTAATACAATCTAGGATGTAAAAGTTGGAAAGGATCTCAAAGACCATTTGGCCCAGTAATTTCCAAATACTGAATAAACGACTATATCAGAGGGACTTTAAAAATTCTCTGGCCCCACCCTTGGATATTTTGATTTTACAAAGTTCAGAAGAGGGATTTTGGAATCTATATGCCTCAAAAGCTTTGCAAATAATTCCAATACATAGTTCAGGTTGTTCAAACTTGATCAAGTTCTGGGCCAGTCTTAAACACAAACTGTCTGGCTTATGGTTCTAAGGCTCCATCCTTTTTACCATTCGTACAAGGGCCATTCGTACAAGGCTTTAGATTTTGAGATTTTCTTGAGCATGGTAGGATTGTTAAATAGAATTTAGACAGCCAGGCGATACTATTTGTTCTTTTCTCTCTAGTGACTTCCTATGTACCTAGTACACCTCACTGACTTCTTTTGCCCAGTTACATTCTGAACACTTTCTCAGTTTTTCTTCTTTTAAATGTTTCATATAAAATTAGCCCTCTGTAGTCCATCTGATATCATTCAAACTTACTGCATTTTTAATATTTCCCTATAATTCTAAAACTCCTGGCAATGTCAGTTTAGAGCTGGAATGACTTCCTCATTTTACAAGAGATGGACACTTCTCCAATGCCTACAGGGTCAGCAAATCAAAATCAGGATCAGAATTTAGTCTGTTTTTTCCAATTTAATTCAACTTAGTTTTCCACTAAAAACACACACATAAGCCAATATAATAGTCTTTCTTGTTTCTCATCCCAATTAATCCACGAGTTTTTCTTATTTTTCAGCATCTTTTATCTCTATGTCATCATAGCTGATTCCCTGTCCTGGATTTTCTTTTTTATTACATGGTAAATTATCTTCTCATATTATCCATTATGGGTTCTCAAAAAATTCCATTACTTCTTTCTTTTATCCACCCTACCAACAGCATACTCTGTTCCGTAGGCCATATTCTCATTTTGCCATATTTTGTAGTTTACTTTCTAAGGCTATGATTTGTGGGAGCATCTTTTTTCATAAATAATTCTAACTCACAGTATTATTTTATGGTCAAGACTTGCACAGTCTGGTAATATATTAAAAGGAACAGATCTGAGAAGGAGACCACTTCTCTCTCATGCTCATGAGAGATGTCTTGGGGCGGGCCGTAATAACAAAGGCAAAGTACCCATTTACCCACCAGGATATAACCACTCTAACCACAATCATTAGATTCTAACCGCGATCATGAGAGACAGTACTACGTGCACCACAGCAGAGTGGGTGCCCAACAGGCTGGCTCTCAACAGATGGCAAAAACTTAGTTACGGCTGTATTTTTGGAAAAGTCTTAATCATAAAGATTCTCTTTTAAAAAACTGAAGAGATCCAAAGTCTCATTGGTACCAGCAACCATGAAAGAAGGATTTGTGTTCGATGGCTATCAGCATAAGTCCCATCTTCACGAAGCAGATCCTAGGAAGGAAGACGCATAATTGTGAGGAAAGAGGGCAGCAGGGTGCTAATTCACAAGAACATGACCAACACTTTGTGCTCAGTGTCTAGAAAAACACTAGGACCTCAGCAGAGAAAAAGTCTCTCAAATGCGGAATCCACTCTAAAGTAAGTCATAGCCAGCATGCCGACTGTGACAGACGTGAAACTGGCCCACACAGGCTCCCAAGTTCTAGGTTGCAGAGACTCACACTTGTTCATTCTCACGCCTTCAATATCTATTGCGGAGCCTGGCCTACAGTGAGCCCCCAGTGAGCACTGTGAAAAGAATGTCACTGCAAGAATAAGGAACGTTATTTCTTTTAACTCACTGGGAAACTTCAGGAAAACTCATTCCAGCAAAGTCATCAGAGAGACGTTGAGTCAGGATTTTGTTCTTCAGGCCATTGAAGAAATATTTTTGCCAGGGCTGTGTGGGAGAAACCTGGAACACACAATCATGCGACACAAAGCACACTGATGTGGAATATGGGATATTATAATTCAAGTTGTATATCCTGCTAGGCAGCAAACCAGCACCCATTGTGCTTAAGTCATAGAAAAGAAATATTTGACCTAGTGGTTAGCTGAAGAAAGGAGGAACTTAAACTCTAACATACATTTCTACTATTACACTAGAGAGTGCAGAACAAAGTAAAAACATCATGACTTGGTTTCTTCTCAGATGGCATTCAAGACTCCTTGCTGGAAACTGGAATTTTTCTCCTAATAATTTCAGCAAGGTAGACTAGTTTTTGAGTCAGTAACAGTACGATGAGAAGGATAATATGGAATCTAAGTTGTCTCTCCATAGATATGGCTATTCAGGATGTTTTTTTTTTTTTAACGTATTAATTTTCTATTGACTAGCCATACACCACAAAGAAAAACTATGCATGGCTTCTGCCCAGAATCAGAAGTCTTCATAGCTTCAAATGAATTTAAGCAGCCATTCTGATCAATGGAAATGGGAATATAAAACTCGAGGACAACATTAGATTTCTAGAGAAAAGGGAGATGTGAAGGGAGAGGGTATCCCTCTGTGGGGGGTGAGGGCTGTTGGGTCATTCATCTCTGGTATTTGTGTAAGGACTTGGAATTCTGTTGTGCTCTAGTACATCCTCATCCTCCCCCCATCTGCTGCCATAAGGATTCCCACCACATTGCCCTGACATGGCAGGACAGGCCTCATTATACCCCAGAATCCCAGGTGAATGTCTGGAAGTTCTAGAAGCTCTGAAACAGTATGGCTGTAGACACTTAAGGCCAGTTCAGAAATACTCCTCAGATGGTCATCTTGCAGTTTCAAAAAAAAACCAAAATAAACACACACACACACACACACACACACACACACACACATTTTGCCTTACAAAAAAGGACCACTTTTAGCAGGCAGTCCAGGCCCCGTTCCCTGCAACTCCCTTTCCAAGATTCTGCTGAATCTCCTGCCTTTTTCCACTCTCTTAAATTCTTCTATTGAGAAGAGCTCACCTCACTGGGTGGTCCCTATTTAAGTCCCAATTACTAAAAAAACTGGCTTAACGCTTCGAATACAAATCTTTCAGTTTTGGAAAAAGGGGAAAAAATGAGAGAGATGAAGAAGACTTCCTGTGTTCATTTTTAAAGATCAGAAAGAGAAACAGGAAGATAAAATGGATTTCAGATTTAGGTAGTGGAGGCAGGGAGCTCAAGTATGTAAGGTGGAGTAGATCTAATCTAAGTTTAAGCCTAAGGCAATGCTCTGTGCCTTGAAGCAACTGGAAAAGCTCTTTGGACTACAATTTCTCACCATATAATTAATATAGTTGAAACACATACCATTGATCCAAGGTCTTTTAATCTGAGTACTCATAAGTTTTATAGATATTAACATAATACTTACAAAAATCAGGTTATGAGATTTATATTATATTATTATATTATATTATATTATATTATATTATATTATATTATATTTTAATTTTCCGACCCTACAGAAAGGTTTATGTTTTGTTTTATTTTTTGCTAAATTTGTATTTAAATCCTAGGTAGTTAACATATACTGTCATATATGGCTTCAGCAGTAGAATTTAGTGATTCATCGCTTACATATAACACCTAATTACATGTTTTTTTACATATAATTTTTTACAACAAGTTTTTATTACATTTCTTTATTACAACAAGTGCCCTCCTCAATCCTCATCATACCCCCCCAACCCCCTACCAAAACTCCCCTGTAGCAACTGTCAGTTTTTTCTCTAACTTTAAAAGTCTCTTATGGTTTTCCTCCCTTTCTCTTTTCTTTTCCCCTCCCCATATGTTCATCTGTGTTGTTTCCTAAATTTCACATGAGTGAAATCATATGGTATTTGTCTTTCTTTGACTTATTTCACTTAGCAAAATACGCATCCATCCACATCATTGCAAATGGCAAGATTTTTTTTTTGATGGCTGAGTAATATTATGTTGTACATATATATACTATAACTTCTTTATCCAGCCATCAGTCAATGGATACAGATATTAACATAATACTTACAAAAATCAGGTTATGAGATTAATAGTTTATTTTATTATATTTTACTTTATTTCCCAACCCTACAGAAAGGTTAATGTTTTCTTTTGTTTTATTTTTTTCTAAATTTTTATTTAAATTCTAGGTAGTTAACATATACTGTCATATATGGTTTCAGGAGTAGAATTTAGTGATTCATCACTTACATATAACACCCTTTTCACAAGTGCCCTCCTCAATCCCCAGCATCTCCCCACCAACCCCCCACCGAAACTCCCCTGTAGCAACCCTCATCTTGTTCTCTATCATTAAAAGTCTCTTATGGTTTTCTTTCCTTTCTCTTTTCTTTTCCTCTCCCCATATGTTCATCTGTGTTGTTTCCTAAATTTCACATAAGTGAAATCATAGGGTATATGTTTCTCTGACTTATTTCACTTAGCATAATATACATCCACCCACATCACTGCAAATTGCAAGATTTTTTTTTGATGACTGAGTAATATTCTGTTGTACATATATATACTACAACTTCTTCATCCAGTCATCAGTCAATGGACACTGGTCTCTTTCTGTAGTTTGGCAATTGTTAATAAGGCTGTTATAAACACTGGGGTGTGTGTACCCCTTAGAATCTGTATTTTTTTGTATCTTTTGTGTATACCTAGTAGTGCAATTGCTGGGTCATAGGGTATTTCTGTTTTTAACTCTTTGAGGAACCTCCATACTGTTTTCCAGACTTGGCTGCAGCAGTATGCATTCCCACCAACAGTATAAGAGGGTTTCCCTTTCTTTGCATCCTCACCCACATCTGTGTTTCCTGAGTTGTTAATTTTAGCCATTCTGACAGGTGTGAGGTGGTATCTCATCATGGTTTTGATTTGGATTTCCCTGATGATGAGAGATATTGAGCATATTTTCATATATCTGTTAGCCATCTGGATGCCTTCTTTGGGAAAATGTCTTATATCTTCTGCCTATTTCTTAACCAGATTATTTGCTTTCTGGGTATTGAGTTTGATAAGTTCTTTATAGTTTTTGCATACTAACCCTTTATCAGATATGTCATTTGCAAATATCTTCTTCCATTCCATAGGCTGCCTTTTAGTTTTGTTGACTGTTTCCTTAATAACTCTCATTTCGTACATGCAGAAATTGACAGAGAAAGTAAGTGTCTAATCCAAGAAAAATGGAACACAACACACTGGAGTCCTGGCTGTTAAACCTAAGTTAACAGTTTATTACAGAATCTAAAACACCAGACTAGAGTATAGAGCATTACAAAATCTGACCCTGACTGTGCCCAGTTTAAGACTTCTGAAAGGAGGTTTTAGACATCACTTCCAAAAAAAAATAAGTAAATTATTGTGACCACAAATCTCTCTCAATTCCTATATTCCCAAAGCCCTTTTATGATGAATGTTAACAGGCCATGTTCAGTGGGAAGTTACAACTGTAGATTACACATCAAGAAGAACAACATAATATAGGGTTGGTGTGCATCTCTTCCTCCTCTATTTCCATGAAAGAGATGAAGTCTTCACAGAGAGTTCTCATTCCATTTACTTTCTCCAGCCCTGGAGATTCATATCAGAGCCATCACCACAGATATTGCAGTTATCTTCCACTTTCTAAGTACACAACACAGGCAGAGGCAATTTCCTCACAAGCGATTTTCTAAGCCTTATACTTTGACCACTAAGAGAAGGCTAATGCAGGCTCACTGCAGCACCACTGAGGCTCACTTCCTGCTGCCCGATGGTCATTTCAATTTATCTGTATATGATATCTCCTCACATTCACAGAAGGAATTACAGAAGAAACCTGTGTTTTCCAGTTAGTGTTTTGCTGGACAGAGCATCTTTCATGGTGTTTATTTTATTTTTTTAATTTTTTAACGTTTATTTATTTTTGAGAGACATAGAGACAGAGAGTGACCAGGGGAAGGGCAGAGAGAGAGGGAGACACAGAATCTGAAGCAGGCTCCAGCCTCTGAGCCATCAGCACAGAGCCCGACGCGGGGCTCGAACTCACAGACTGTGAGATCATGACCTGAGCCGAAGTCGGCCGCTTAACCAACTGAGCCATCCAGGCGCCCCGTCATGGTGTTTATTTTTAAATCATACCAGGAACGAAACCAGAAAGATGCAAGTTTTTGAATTTATTAATAAAGGAAATAAAATGCAAAAAAAAAAAAAGGCTAAGAGGGAAACTGAGCATAAGAGAAGGCATATGCGGACTCATAATTAAATGGGGAGGAAATGTCACTCTTGGACTCTCTGAAGAGCGTTGGATAATGGGACACCAGGCCCGGCTGAGGATTAGAACCTTTCCTGGAATACTCATAGGAGTGACATTTCAAAGGCCATACTTTGTACTATAGTAGTCATCTCAATAACCAGAGCCACTTATTTGGACTCAGAGGTATCAAAGGACCTGATGCGGGAGATTGTGAGTAGATACCTAACAACCACAGGCATCAAGCATAGTGGTAAGACATTAGGTCAGACAATTCTACCTCTGCTACTCACTAACTTCCTATACAATCAAGTTAGCTTCATTGACACATTACTGGGATCCTACCTTTAAAATATTATCAAGGAGAAATATAATGTATTTAAAATGAGTAACATAGTAGGCACACATAGTGGTGACTATTATTATTACTGCATGGAATGTCCCCAGAATAACCTGAAAACTTAGATTGAAACTATTATTTGTATTATTATCTGTTCAATGACTATAATTATTATTATATCAATTATTACATATTTACTTTATATTTAAATAGATGATTTTACCACTAATAATGTAGCCTTTATTTATATTTCCATTTTCATTTTTTAAGTTTATTTATTTATTTTAAGAGAGAGAAAGCAAGAGAGGGGCAGAGAGAGAGGAGAGAGAAAATCCCAAGCAGCCCCCACACTATCAGCGCAGAGACTTACATGGAGCTTAATCTCACAAACTGTGAGATCATGACCTGAGCCAAAATCAAGAGTCAGACATTTAACCGACCGAGCCACCTAGGTGCCCCTATTTATATTTTTATGTTCAATAACTCCAAGTACTTCTACATTTATATTCTTAACATCTTGGACTGCAGGTAGAAAGCAAAACTATTATTTCTATTTTGCAGATAAATATTCTTAGACAAGAATAAGATAAATAACTTCTTCAAGGTCAGTGCAATGTTTGGGAGTTCAGTCTAGATCTCTCAATCCCTTGCAGTTCAAATGGAAGTCAAATCTTATTTCTTGGGGCTTTCTTGCCTTCTTCAATTTTTTTTTCCTATTTTTGATCCTAACATGTGAGGACATGGGAAAAAAGCCAAGATTCAACAACAATTTACAAGGTTACCTTTTTGTTCTGCTCAACAAATAGCGTCGTCAGAAAGGTGCACAAGCCTGGTACCAGACAGCCTTGGGCCATAAACCCAAGCTTCAATTCGGCAAAGCAGATGATGTTGTCTCCAGTCTTCCAGTTCCAGCTGGGGATCTTTGGCAGAAAAACCTGTTTCATAGTAGAGAGTAGGTCACACATTAAGAGTAAATATAATTCAAGAAAGTTTCTTCTGAATGGTTGTGCTTTCTTGCATTTATTTTACTTGAAAGCATTTGTTGTGCCTGCATCAGTAGAAGGGATCAGAACAAATTCAGTTTTTAAAAATTATTAGTGGTCTACTGTTCCCACTTTTTAAAACAAAAATAGTGTGAGTTGCAAAATCAGGTCAAATGACTTAGACATCTTAAACCACCCTAAACCTACAATTTTTACTTTTGTCCTTGCTTTTGTTGAGACATAACTGACATACAACACTGTATTAGCTTCGGGGTGTACAAGATGATGATTCAAGTTTGTATATGTTGTGGAATGACCACCACAATAATTCTAGTTAACCACCTACCACTCCAATAGTTACAATTACTTTTTCATTGTGATGAAAACTTTTAAGATCTACTCTGTTGGTAACTTTCAAATATACAATAATTATTAACTATAGTCACCATGTTGTACATTATATTCCCATGACTTATTTATTTTATAAACAGAAATTTGTCCTTTTTAATCCCCTTCATCCATTTTGTCGCTCTCAACACTCCCCAGCCCCAACCTCTGACAATCACCAATCTGTTCTATCTGTAAGGGTTTTTTTTTTTTTAGTTTTTGCTTTGTTTTGTTTTGTTTTTAATTTTTAAAGTTCTATATATAAATGAAATCATACGGTGTTTGTCTTTCTCTGAGTTATTTTCACTTAGCATAATTCTCTCAAGGTGGTTTCAGGTGTGCATGGTGAATGGCAACAATGACATAATTCCCTCAAGGCCCATCCATACTGCAGCCAGTGCAAAATTTCCTTCTTTTTTATGGCTGAACAAAATTCCATTATATAGATCATATATTTTATTTTATATAATATATATTATACATTGTATATGTATGTGTATATATATGTGCATATATATATATATATTCCTTCTTATTTAAATCACTTATAAATGGAGACTTTAGTCCACCTATATTTAAAGTAATTATTGATAGGTATGTACCTACTGTCATTTGTTAATTTTTTTCTGGCTCTTTTGTAAACCCTCTGTTCCCTTCTTCTTCCCTTGCTCTCTTCCGTTGTGATTTGATGATTTTCTGTCCATCTTAGATTCTTTTCTCTTTATTTGTTGCGTATCTACATGTATTTTTCCTTTGTGGCTACTATGAAGCTCACATAACTCATTTCTATAACAATCTAAGTCCTAACAACCTAAGTTTGATCACATTCTAAAACCACATTTTTACACCCCCCCCCATTTTGTTTCTGATATCACGATTTATAGCTTTTGGTCTTGTGTATCCCTTACTAAGTATTGCAGTTACAGTTATTTTTACTACTTTTGTCTTTTAACCTTCATACTAAGTGATTAGTCCACATTTACAACATCAGCTTATTCTGAATTTTACTATGCATTTCCTTTTGCCATTGAGATTCATACTTTCTTAACTTTTCCTGTTAGTAATTGATGCCCTTTCCTTTCAGCTTTAAGAAGTTTCTTTATCATTTCTTACAAAGCTGTCCTAGTGATGATGAATGCCTGTAGCTTTTACTTGTGTGAAAAACTCTCTGCATGACAACATTGCCACATAGACTATTCTGGACTGGCAGTTTTTTTTTTTTCTTTCTTTCTTTTAGTACTTTGAATCTATCAGGCCACTCCCTTCTGGTCTGTGAAGTTTCTGCTTAAAAATCTGCTGCTAGTATTACAGTGGTTCCTTTATATATTACAAGTTGTTTTTCTTTTGCCAACTTTAAGATTCTCTCCTTGTCTTTAACTTTTGACACTTTAATTATAATGAGTCTTGGTGTAGGTCTCTTTAGGTTCATCTTTTTTCTTTTTTTAAAAAATTCTTCAATGTTTATTATTTATTTTTGAGAGAGAGAGAGAGAGAGAGAGAGAGAGAGAGAGCACGAGCGGGGAGGGGCAGAAAGCAAGGAAGACGCAGAATCCAAAGCAGGCTCCAGGTTCTGAGCTGTCAGAACAGAACCCAATGCAGGGCTCAAATTCACAAGCCACAAGATCATGACCTAAGCCCAAGTTGGAGGTTTAACCGACTGAGCCACCCAGGCTCCCCTTTTTAGGTTCATCTTATTTAAAATTCTCTGGGCTTCCTGGATGTATATGTCTGTTTCCTTCCCCAGATTAGGGAAGTTTTCAGCCACTGTTTCTTCAAATAAGTTTTCTGCCCCTTTCTTTGATTTTCTCCTTCTGGGATGCCTATAATGCAAACATTGACCCAATGGATATTGTCCCATAAGCTGTCTCCACTCATTTTCATTTTTTTTCTTTCTGCTACTCTGATTAGGTGAGTTCCACTACCCTATCTTCCTGTTTGCTGATTCTTCTGATTCATCTAGTCTGCTGCTGAACCCCTCTATTGTATTTTTTTGGTTCAGTTACTAAATTCCTCAGCTCATGACTTCTATTTGGCTACTTTCTTATATACTCCATCTCTGTTAAAGTTCTCACTTTCTTCATCCATTCTTCTCTGTAGCTTAGTGAGCATCTTTATGACTGTTTTGAACTCTGTCATTCATCTCTGCAAGGTCTTTTTCTGAGGTCTTATCTTACTCTTTCATTTAGAATATATACCTCTGTTTCTTCATTCCCCTTGAAATTCTGTGCTAGGTAAAATAGCCACCTGTCTCAGTTTCGACGAAATGGCCTTGTGTAGGAGTTGAAACTTTTGCTCAACCCTGCCCTAGCTTTTGGTTGTCTCTCAACCTCTATGATTGCCTAATCAGCCTACTTCATTTTTAGTGGCTCCCAGTAGTCAAGGGTGTGCCAAGAGAGGTCAGTGTCCCAAAGGAAAGGATATCAGTACCTAGATTTAGGTGGATTAGTAGTTAGACCCTCAGGCAACAGCTGCTAAAGTATGAAAATATACCTCTTTATGAATTTGCATTTTTAAGTGATTAACAATCTTAATGAGATTACATATTTCACCTGTAATTGGCAAAAGATCTTTGAGTATAGACCTATGAGAAATTAATAAGTTTTATTACTTAGACAAAGGAAGTTCTTTAACTCTATAGACTAAAAGGGGATAATAGGTAGGCTAGAAGGTTACCATACCTTGTTATGGGACTGAAGTATCTGTATGATGATTCTGGTACTAGGGTTATAGTTTTTGATAGAGAGAACCCTACATAAACAACAAATACACTCATCAGTGATGTGCAAGATGCAATGGCTTTGTAATATAATTCAATTCAGACTTAAACTGATGAGTGGGTAAGCATAATAAAACAACACATAAAATTCACCACTATGCTGTTTTCTAAAAATGTTCTGTTTAACTGCATACACAGTAAAGGGTTTTATTGTTTTAGTGACTTCGTAAATTAAATCTATGAAAAGGTCAACTCTTGGTACAGTGGTGTTCTGGAACCAATTCTTGACGAGGAAATCAACAGTTTCATGTATTTTTCAGACTCAAACACAATAATTAAAGAAAAAAACAGTGACTTGAATTTCTGTCTATAGCTTGAAGTAGCTCATTAACTGTCTTTATCCAACTTATTATACATATTAAGAAACTAAGGTCTACGTCATATATACTGTATTATGTACAGTATACGTTCTCAACTGTTTCTTGCTGTTAGTAGGATCACCTTCAGCTATGAATGTTTATTATGTTCTGGGGACCAGAAGTTCATATGGTTGGACACCATGCCACTGCCATCACCATGGTAGCTTGAAGCTATTACCACAAGTCAAGTTCCCGCTCACAGACAGCTCATAGTTAAAGTTGGTAACACCAATTCTAGTCATCTTGAAGATATTTGCCAATAATTACAAGCACATTATACCAAATGATACACAATATTTTACCAGAACTACTGGAGAAAAACCCAAATAAATAAAGTCTACTAATAGGATTCACCAATGAGAAATGGCATCTTTATTTTTGCAGGTTTAAAGATGTTGTTTATAATGGTGTTATCTGAATAGTTATCAGTTATTTGTATGCTTGATTTTTAAATTTAAATAACTATTATCCATATGAAACTTTAGGAAAGTATGTGGAGAACCATGAAGATACTCAGGATACTCTATTTTTGCATGTGCACAGCTTCTGGGAGCAAAAATACAAAACAACAAACGAACAAACAAAACCACCAGGAAAATAGGCAGAAACCTAGAATATGATGAACCTAGTGCTGTGACAGATGACATCTTCTCCTATCTGGTCCAATGCACTGGGCCACTGGGCTTTATTTTAAAAGTGCCAGCTTCTTACCTCATGATGTTGGAAGTGTCTTCGGCATGCGAATCACTGCACAAAGGGTTGGCTATAATCAGGCATGCTTCTGCAGATTCCACCTATTCTTCAAGATTAGACAGTAGCCATCTTGTTAATTACATGCGAAGTGTTCTAGTGTTTCCCCTTTAGGTTTCCCTGTGGTTTTGTTATAAAATTTCCCATAAGAAAGAGAACACTCTTGGGAAGGAGTGGTGATAAGGATGCCCTTGCAGCAGGATCAGAGTCCTGTAGATGCTGTAATGTCTGGAAGTGCTACAGGGGACAGACCTGGGCATAGGGTCTCCAACACGGATGCAAGACTGCTTTCAAAGAGGTAAAGTGCATAGTTATATTTTTCCATTTATCCAAAATGAAGTTTTTAAGCAACTTACTATAAATTGATTTGTCTTTCAGGACAGCAAAGAATGGAAGAACTAGAGGTATGCTTGGCCCAAAGTAATCAGTCATTCAATATTTGTGGATTCTGAATCTTAAGGGTCTAGAAAATTATTGAAGGGGCACTTACAATACCGAGTTGCAAGAAAGAGAAAGACTATTCTGAGTCTGTCATTTTCTACTTCAATTCTTTATGTTAACTGTAGAGATCTCTGATTTAAAAAACCGCAGTCCTTGGTTTATGTAATTCTATGAACCCTAAAACATGGGAGGAAGCCTGCTTGGATTTTAAATGAAAGCTATCTAGACTGTTGGCCTTTGCTCATTATTTTTCATCCCAGCCTTAATGGGATTTCTGCTATTTTCCTTCCTGTTTCTCTTATTAGAAAGTGTATCAGTATGTTTAGAAAAATGTTGAGAAATCTATTTCTGGTAAGGATTCTATTCAGATGATAAGATTAAACACACTTTTGCCATCTATAACTTTTTTAGATTTCTTAGACTGCTAAAATAAAACTGCTCTAGGAAATAGAGAATTTAGTGAAATAAATAAACATAAATGTAGGTAAACAGTGCTGTCTACTTGATATTTATCAAGGTGGATTTGGAGGTGCAATAGCTATGTTTCCTTTATGATTAGTTTTTAAAGTTGAGGAAGTCTTATTTCTCCCATTTAAGCATCTGGCCTAATACTTTTGGAAGAAAAATACATCCTATCATCTTAATTGTTGCAGCTAAGGAAATCAGAAGAAGAAAAACAACTAGTTCTTACCGCAACTCGCCTCAGATCCTCCCACTTAAGTGCAGATCCAGAAACAAAAGTTGTATAGGCCATGTAGCACTTAAATAATGTTTCTAATTCCAAGGAAGGAGGAACCCTGGGCAAAAAATATAGTAACAAAGATGTAAAATAACTGACTTCGCTCTAGAGATCGTTGTATTTATTTAGTGGCTTCAGCAGAACTCCTAATCTCTTATAGGAAAACATCCAGCTTCTATTACTAACCCATGTGGTTAGGTAATACGGATGTCTAGCCTTATTTCTGAGTGCTGAAGAATAAGAACAAACCAGTCATATGACATCAGGAGAAGAGTTTCTGAGAGAAAGGCACAAATCAATAATGTGGCCTTTCTAGAACTTAAGGAGATACAAAATATTAACTGAAGGGGGTTGTAATAGTGGATATGAAGTGGCAGAGACACAATTTGTATTTATTTAGGAGACAAAATTGATGATATTGATGAATGTATACATAGGGCTTAAGGGAGAGGAGCAGCAAAAACAATGCCTTGCTTTCTGTTTTAAGGAACTGCACTGATAAGGTCCAATTTGCTGAGACAGAAAATGCTATGTTCTTTCCTTCTTTTATGTATTTTGTTTTGTTTTGTTTTTATTTGCCTTGTTAACTGGAGAGAGAGACATAAGATCATGGGTTTGTTTTTGAAAATGTTAAGTCTGAAGGGCCTCTGAAGCTCTGCAATGGAGATACTCAGTAAGCAATTGAGTTGGGTGAATATGGAGCCACAGAGAATGTCTGGTGGAGGATACAGATTTCAGAGTCATCAAAAATTATAGGTAATTGGAAAAATTCTAGATGAGTGCTTCCAACATTTTGCACCATTTTAAAAATTTCAGAATTCTGTTTTAGGGGTGCCAGGGTGGCTCGGTCGGTTGAGCATCCAACTTTAGCTCAGGTCATGATCCCTTGGTTGGTGAGTTCAAGCCTCGTGCAGGCTCTGTGCTGACAGCTCACAGTCTGAAGTCTGCATTAGACTCCCTCTCTCTCTGTCCCTCCCCTGCTCATGCTCTCTCTCTCTCTCTCGAAAATAAGTAAACATTAAAATAAATTTTAAAAAAATTTATTCACTTGACAAGTACGTATAATAACCTATAGTAGTCCATGAAAATACAGCAGTAAATACATCTAATGATTTCCTTTTTGTAACAACTGGATTATAGTTAATAGCCCCTTATCACTAATTTTAGCCCTTTTTTTGGCTATTTTTTAAAATAAGGATTCAAGTCACATACAAATTACTGAAAAGATGCGCAGATAATTATACTGAAATAGAACTGTTGGGTGTCCATCAACATATCACCATGAAGGAGTTTAAAATGCTGATTGGTTATCTCACACAGGAGAGCCCAAAGTTATAGTGGACTGGACATGCCACAATGTAAAAAGTATGCAGTGTTGAACTATAAAATGCGTGAGGTGGAGATGATCCTGTACACAATCCTGGACAAGATTGAAATGCATTTCAAATCTGCCTGACTTATTTGGGGATGTGTGGATAGTTGATAAGGCATTTGGACAAAATAAAGAAGTTCCCCACATTTTACACAAAACCAATTCCAGAGAGCTTATATATAAAATATTTCAATATGAAAACATAAACATGCTAGAGAAATATTTGTCTAATTTTAGAACAGAGAGGCCAAAGAGTGTCAGAAAAGCCAGATGCCAAAATGAAAGGGTTGATGGATTATAGTACAGTTAAATCAAATACTTCTGCATACACACACACGGGCAAAGAGAGAAAAATATTTACAACATATGACACCGAAAGGCCAACATCGAAATACAGTAAGACTGCTGAGAATTCAGTAAAGCAACAGATGACTATCCTCATAGAAAAGAAGATATGAGAAATGAAGATACATTTCTTCATTCATCAAAAAAGGAAAATAAAACAGTCAAAACATAAAAAAATTGTTCAATCTCACTAGGAACCAAAATTGTAGAATAAAACAATAAGATACCATTTCGCCTACTTAAAAATCTTTTCAGGTTAACTATTCATTTTCTAGCATTTCACAAAATAATTGACTTGGACTCTACTTGTGGAAATGTAAGTTTCATAGAATGAAACCATCATTAAAAAAAATTCTTTCTGCATCTATTTGAACTCACATTTCCAATTCTGAGAATTAACAGATGAGAAAGCACACCAGACTTGTGCACGAAATCGTGGTCATATAATAGTAAGTTACAGGAAATCTCTTTAACAATGTTAGTACATATGGAGATAAACAAAAGGCAAGATATATCCCAAAATATTCTCTGAGCTTAACTCTGGTCAGAAGATTGCCTTTTCTTCTCTTTTTGCTTATTATTATTTCCTCATTTTCCTATGAATATTGCAAGGGTAATTTTTTTCCATTAAAAAATGCACACATATTTCAAGGATTAATTTAGAGGCCACGAATCATACAGATACACTTACTCTCCCAGAAAAACAATCTCGATGTTGATCTGCCCTGCCTTATGGCGGAGAAAATTCCGCAGGAAAGCTGTCACACTGTCAACCGTAATGTTTCCACAGACCACAATGAACCTAGGGGCAAGAATACGTGAGGTGGGTCATCTGAGGAACAGAAGTATCTTCCTGCCAAGATGTAGAGATGGACAATTGCTTACACTTACACTTTAAATCAATCTGGTATTTGAATTACCCAGATTTTTAAAATAGAAACATTGAAGATTGCATCTCCAATAGAGAAAAGAAACAGATTTCTATAGTCCCTAGTTCATTCCATGTTGAGTATGAATCCAAACATTTGAATTACACATAGTTGTTCAGGAGTATAATAATAACTATTGCAATTGCTAGATTTTTCATAGTTACTATAACTTATAATGGACTTGCACATGTGTTACTTCAC
The DNA here is from genome assembly GCA_030068075.1 of Paguma larvata. Taxonomy (NCBI): domain Eukaryota; kingdom Metazoa; phylum Chordata; class Mammalia; order Carnivora; family Viverridae; genus Paguma; species Paguma larvata. The sequence continues at coordinate 7,340,487 of CM057823.1, forward strand.
TTGATTTCTTTCACTTGATTCCTGATTAGCTGATATAGTCTTTTCCAAAGGAACAACAGAGGCTTAGAATGGTTCACTGATTTTCTCATAGTCAATACTATGGCAGAGGTGGAGGTACATTCTAGGTATTTTGGTTTATCTTCTACATTGAAAATTATCTAGTAGCTACAAAAGAGTGAGTCCAATAGAGAGATGTCAAGGACAGATGTAAAAATCTCTTAACTTCTTTAGTGAAAAATAGCTATCAATTTCCTTAGGTTTAATGCATTTAAATAAGCTATTTTTCCCTCCATTACTCATATAAGGAAACTAAAAGCATACGTTAAGCCTAACCTAAACTTAAAATTTCCAGACCTTTTGGGCTAATTTGTGGTGTGTTCTGCATCCCTTTCTTGTGATGAACTGCATAAGACTTTGGCTTATTTAGTTGATTTCACTGTTTTCAATATTTATTTTTCAGTATTCTCCTTCTCCTCCTCCCCCTCCCCTTCCCCCTTCCTCCTCCTCCCCCTCCCCTTCCCCCTTCCTCCTCCTCCTTCTCTTCTCCTCCTCCTCCTCTTCTTCCTCCTCCTCCTCCTCCCCTCCTCCTCCTCCTCCTCCTCCTCCTCCTCCTCCTCCTCCTCCTCCTCCTCCTTCTTCTTCTTCTTCTTCTTCTTCTTCTTCTTCTTCTTCTTCTCCTTCTTCTCTCCTCCTTCTCCTTCTTTTTTGTTTTACTTTCTTCTTCAGATTCCTAAGTCAATCTTGGTTTTCATCCAATTGTGTTAAGAGACCACTCCAAGGGAGTGTATCTCCACTGGACCTCTTTCCTCTATAGCAGATAAAGACTAAAAAAGAGTCCCTTCAAATTTAAGATTTCCAATCCATTCTCTCCTTCTTAGATGTGAAAACAATAGTGGATACTGAAAATAACACATCACAGAGAAATATGGTAAAAAACAACTCCAACTCCATTTTCCTCCTGGAGCAGGTGGCTGTGACATGGACAGAACAGGTGATCTATGAAGTGTTGTAGAAGACGTGGAAATTGCTCTTCACTCCAGCAAACCTCTGCCTGTGAACAAGCCCCCATGTGGTTGGTAGGGGAATTTTAGCTAAGACCACAGAGTTGAAGTAATTATTTCAAATTTGAACTGTGGCTTTAATTTGACCCATTATGTGAAATTAGCTGTAAGTTAACCACATGATTAAAATGAATCAGACAGTCAGTAATAGATGTTAAGGGCACAGTGATAAGGGATGGAGAAATACTGCCAGTTAATATTTGACAGGGAATGACAATATTATCTGTCATTTTAGTTGCTTTTCTGCTCTTAACAGCATTGACATAGTTGTTTTTATCAACTACCAAGTATCTTCTTATGGTATTTATTTTTGCACCGCCTTCTTCAGTAAATGAAGGACCTTGCCAATATATTCACTTAGGCCAAGCAACAGGCATTTAGAAAGAGGTATGTGACCAGTAGAATTTCTCAAACTGAAGAAATTATACTTGAAAGCTACTTACTTCTTCCCTTTGACCACCTCATAGGCACTGGTGTATTTCCTCTTGTTAGCAAAAATTTCCACCATTTCAGGGATATAGTTTGCAAATAAGATCTAAAATGATCAGCAGATAAAATGTTAGATTTCTTTATTTTTTTTAATGTTTATTTGATTTTGAGAAAGAGAGAGAGAGACAGACCCCAAGCATGGGAGGGGCAGAGAGAGGAAGTCACAGAATCTGAAGCAGGCTCCAGGCCCTGAGCTATCAGCATAGAGCCCAATGTGGGGCTTGAACCCATGAACTGTGAGATCATGACCTGAGCCGAAGTTGGACGCTTAACGGACTGAGCCACCCAGACACCCCTAGATCTCATTATTTTCAAGGACATTCCAAAATTCTGAGATTATAAAAGAGAAAGATTGTGCATTAAACTTTCTTTATCTGTGAACTGTGTTTCAAAAGGCAGGCCATTTTTCTTCCTTCAACCTTTGGATTTGGTTTAAATCAAATAAAATGCTTTGCAGCATTCAAAGTTATGAAAATGAAGACAAGTGGTAAGGCAACCTCCTGGCCCCTTTTGTCCTCTAGTCACATGTCTAACTGCCCTTCTGACTCTTCTGACGTGATACTACATGAGGCTTAGAAAACAATAAAGCTTATGGGACAGAGAGGGGTTTAGGGGAAATGACTGAAATGAGGGGATGTAACAATATGGTCAGGGAATATCAGAAAGGTGGAGGGGAGAACTCTGTTACCAGTTTTTAAGGAACTGAAATTAAAGTCACTAAAAGAAAAAGATGTTTCCTTTGTCCATGACACTCTTGAACCAAGCAACGATGTTCTGAAGTAAAATGCTAGTTCAGAGAGAGTTACTCATTTGAACTCATTCAAATCAAATCTCAAATGCCCTTCCTCTTTGGAAGAAAGATTTTAGTCTGATGGGCAAAAGGTGAAGGGGTATAGGATTGCTCAAATCAATGCAGAGGCTAATAGATTCTGCTCTTCTTTGTCTGCCAGCCTCATCTTTGGCAATCAAGCAATTGAATCACGTGCTCCAGAGGATACAGTTTGGAAAACATGGGATCTAAATATCCTTCCATTTTCATTTGACACTTGCTCTGAATAATGCAACATTCACTCCCAAACCTGTATTGCTTTATTTACCACCATTAACTACATGTCTTGGGTTTATGTAGCTATATTCAAAGATATTAAAAATATTCTTCACCAAACTTCCCAGGGTGAAAAACATGATGAAGGTCCGTCCTAGGGATGTCTTGGCTACCACATCTCCAAAGCCAACAGTTGACGTTGTTGCCATGACCAGGTAAATAGATTCAAAATATGATATATTCTGTGAATTTCTACCTTTGACCCATGGATCACCAGAATTTTCCACCTGTCCAAAGAGAGGAGATTCAGGAAAGGTCTCTGAATGGAATCCCAGGGAATGTTTATAAAGAATAGGCAAAACATTGAATTAGTTTCACTTACTCAATCCAAACAAAGTATTAATGATTCCTAGCTTGCATTAAAGGGTTTGCAAAGTGTGGGTAGAGATTGTGAAGTCTTGTTTTCCTTCATTGTGACTACTGCTGAACTCTGAGGGGGCATGCAGCTTGGGCCAACACTTGGAGAGCTCCCCAGGGGGACTGGTTGCCCATATCACTTTCCTTTCATTTGGGCAAATCATTGCATTCTAGAGCCATGAGACTCAGATAAGCCAGGTTCTCAGATTAAGCATTATTATTTCTTCTTATTTACCACTAGCTCAGGATTATTATTTAAAAGGAAGCATTTAAATGAGCACTTCATTTCAATGAGCTCAAGGGCATGGAGGCTAGTGCCTAAGGCAAAGCAAACAAATTTTCCACATTATTCACCACCACGACCCCCTGCCAAATATATATATATATATATATATATAGTTTTTAGTGATTAAAAAAAAAACTCTGAAGAATATTTCCTCTGATTTCTCCCTAAGTCTTCACATTTTAAGAAAATTGAACTTTTTAGATTACCTTTTTTACATTAAATGAGTAACTTGAGCAGTGGGACTATGTATTTATATATAGAAACTTATAAATATATGATATAAGTAATATATTATTATATATTATAAATGATAATTATATAATATATACAACTTTCTTTTTCCATTTTTTGACATTTTTCTCCTAAATAGCTTACATATTTCCTGCATGTTTTCCATTTCTATTTAGAGGAAAGATGATATGATGTTAGAGATGCCTGGGGAAAGTAGGACTTTTTGTTTCAGTGTTAAGAACTGAAACAGAAATTAGAAATAACATAGTGTGCTCAGGTATTTGACCACTTTTTTAAGGCGACCTTTTCTTAAGTTTGAGGAGTAGGTTAAGAGTATGGACTCTATAATACCCTACTCCAAAATAAGAAAGGGATCGTACATCTACACTTAACTCCCACGGCTGGCAGTGGGTTTTGCTCTAAAGTCTAGTAATCTGCTTCCACTAGCTTCTGGAGTCTCCACCGTTGTCTGAAACTAGTATAAGAAAACCAGTTGAAACCACACAGATTATGTCACATATATACTAAAATATATAATATATATATTATGCCATATATATTAACATATAATGTTATATGTGCATGTTATATATGTTATAGATATTAAACTGGTTTAAGTATACATATTTAATGTTTATATTAAATATATTTATAATATATATATTAAATATATATATACATTCCCTCAGGATTAAAAATGTTGCTTGAGACAGTTTTAAGCTGAAACCCCATAGTGTCTTTTACAGCATCACAGCACAGGGATTAGATCGTATCCTGGAACAATCCGTTGTATAAACTAAAATTGAATTTATTGCAACCTAGAAATCACCCTCACAATAAATTAAATTAATGCTTTTCAGGCTTAGCTCACTCTCTTTGGGGGTATTTAGTGTTTCAACCTCCTCCCCTCCCTCCGTCCCAGCACTCTCTAAGAGCTGGTGGCCTCCTGCTGGCCCCCTTGTCCACTCTGCACCTCTTCCAAACCATGTGAGCAGAAACTCGTCTGTCCCAGATGGGAGATAAGATAAAGTTAAGATAAAGGATTATGGACCAATGTTAGGATACTGAATTATCATCTATTTTTAACTTTGTATTCCGAAACTTAAATTTTGTATTTTAAAACTCGACACTGTTCAACTTTAGATAAGAAATGCTATGGAGGAAGATGCAAGGAGGACCTCCCATCTCCTCTTTCCTTGCCATCATTTGCACAAGTTATGTTATGTTTACACGGTACATGTGTGCCCTAGTCTGCAACCATAATTCTCTCAGCCCTGCCTTAGTGCTATTTTTAATTCATTCAACAATCCCCACCATTACTTTATATCATGGTTTCCTCATTCCTGAGTTCCTAGTTTTGATTCATCTCCTATGTGGCTGGATTTTACCATCAAGATACTTTTTTTTAAAGTTTATTTTTATTTGGAGAGAGAGCATGCACACATGAAAGCAGGGGAGAAGCAGGGGGGAAGGGAGAGAATCCCAAGCAGGCTCCACATTGTCAGCACAGAGCCCGATGAACATGGGGCTCGATCACACCTGATCATGACCTGAGCTGAAACCAAGTGTTGGATGCTTGACCAACTGAGTCACCTAGGTGCCCCTCAAGATACATTTTTAAAAGGGACTCAAGGATGCTATTTTCTTTTTCATATTTAAAATGACAGGACAGCTTATACTTTCACACAAACTTTGCAGACCCTACTATATCACCTTCTAGTATGGATTGACATTGACAAGAAATCCAAGGCTAGTTTCATTTCTCCCCCTTGTATAGACTTTGCTTGTTCTGCTTGGATTCTCTCCTTATCCTTGAAGATCAGTAAACTGCTCTATAATATGGTTGGAATAAATAATTTAGGTCATTTTTCCTGGTATGATAGGGAAAGATAGGATTCAGTAGGCAGAAAGGGAGAGGCTAGGGCTTGACCATCCCTGGGAGCGGAGCAAACCACATATGTATTTTAAAAGAATGCTGGGAACATCTAACCATGAGAGAAACACCCTCAGAAAAAACTCGCCCTTACCTGACCATGAGAGAAACTCCCTTAGGCACAAAGTTTTCCTTAAGAATGTAACAAGCACCACCTACTCCTGCCTCAGTTACCCCTCAGGAATAAACAAGTCCCTATTTACAGTTATCAGGCCAATAGAAAAAGAGCCTAAAAAGAAAAAAAGGGAAAAAAGAAAAAGGAATGGACCATAACCTTATAAAATAAAGTCCCTTGCCTATAGTCATGGGTATTCACTTTCAGATGTCCTCTATCTTCAAAGAGAGCTTTTGGACTATCCTTGCTTCCGCTATTATTGCTTTTCAATAAAAACCCTTGCCTGCTGCTCATTTTATTGTATTCTCCTCTTCATTCTTCGAAGTGGCAAGATAAAGTTCCTAGGTATTGAGCTAAAGAATCCTGCAACACAGGGACATGGTAGTCCCTTTAACCCACAGATTCAAGACTTTGACGCCTTTTTCTGGTGTCATTTGTCATGTCATTTGCTCCAAGAACACTAACAGTTTGTTCAGTTGGTGTTGCTGAAATGCCTTTGTTCTTTTCCCTGTCATGTTGCTGCAGTCCTGGCCACTATGTTCCTCAGTATGTTTGTGTCACATGTGATTACATTTTGGTTTCCTCTAATGTCATTTTCAGCTCTTTTTCTTCTGATATCGTTCTTCTTTTTCTCTGATATCGTTCAGCCTGTTTTCTAACTCCTGCTACTGTTTAATAATATTTTATGTAAAACCTTATGTATTTTGTTTGAATTAGTACTTTTAGTTTTTAAATTCTTTTATTTGCATTCTTTTCTCAAATATCGGGGTTTTTTTTTCTTAACTTCTCCTTCATTTCCTTGAACAAATTACCTCATAATTATTGTTCTTATAAGTGTTACATTAAATAACTGCTGTTATGCTGATGTCTCTCTTTTCTTCATCACACCCCCTTGTGATTTTTGGTGGAATTTAGGCAGAATTGATTATTTCTGGTTAATTCTCACCTTTTGATGTTATCAACTTTTAGATGAAGGCTAGTAATTATATGTGAAGATGGTGATTTGGGACAATTATAGCTTTTATTTTGGTTTCTCATTTCAAATATCCTCCCAAGCAAATCTGCCATTTCCTTTGCTCTGGGATATAGCTCTTCTAGGCTTTCAACATTCCAGATGTTGAGGTGACTCACAGTAGATTCCCTTAAGTCACAAGCCATCTAGTTGCTTCTCCTTCTTTCTCTGCATGCATCTTTGCTGGAGGTCTCTTCACCTGGGTGACTAGATGCCCAACAAGGGCACATGTTCGCATGCTTAGAAGGGTCAAGCAAGAGACTTTGATTTAAGTGAGTTTGGCTGAGACCATGTCCAGCTCAAGATTGCACATGCTATTAACAGGGAGCATCAAGTCTGCAACTACGACTGGTAGTGGCCTAGAGAGACTGGATTGCCAAGACTTTCCCAAAGAATCCAGAAATCTGGGATTTTATGTGAGCCTTCCATAAAAGTCAGAAAGCAATAAAAAATTAGAACAGAAAATACAAACATGATTAGGTCAAACAGAACAGGTCTACAGGCCACATTCAGCCTAAGAGAGCCCTTCATCGGGAACTGCTATTGAAGACAAACAAGCTTTTCCTTGAGCATGGTCTTGCCTACCATTCTGCAATGACCAACAGGTCTCCAGAAAGACACTGATGATTGCTGCTTCCATGGTGGGCCCATGCGCCCAGGTGCAAATCTCTAGATCCAGGGATCCACTCGTACTGCTGTGATCTCCTTTCAGGGAAATTTCTCTTCTTCCACTGAGGAGGGATGTGGTCGGTTTCAGATTTCTTGAAGGTTCATACCATGGTTTGCATTTGGCATTTTTCTTGATCAACTGAAGATGGTAACTTTAAAATTCTTTTTCTGTTTTACTGTTAATCCTTTAATTAATTTCGAGAGGAGGACTCAAGTGAAAAAGACTCCTGCTGTGATTTTTGTTTTGTTTCCTTTGCTCAAAGACCTCCGCTTTCAACATCCTACTTCAATTTCTGCATTTTTAATGACTGATCCTCAACTGTCCTCAAGCAATAAAGTCCAATAAAGAGTTTGTTTCTTATTGTTGAAATCCATTTTCTATAGCTATGATTATGTGGGATAAGAACAAGCCTCAGGGCACCTGGGTGGCTCAGTTGGTTAAGTGTCCGACTTTAGCTCAGGTCATGATCTCACGGCTCATGAGTTGGAGCCCCATGTCAGGCTCTGTGCTGATGGCTCAGAGCCTGGAAACTGCTTTGGATTCTGTGTCTCTCTCTCTCTGCCCTCCACCACTCATGCTCTCTCTATCTCTCATAAATAAATAAACTTAAAAAATTAAAAAAAAAAAAGAATGAGCCTCGCCTACAGGCAAAAGAGGCAGCTATATATGCAGATGGATTTTGGATTGTGGGAGAACTAAGAAAGCCCAAAAACTTCCCTTTGCAACTTAGCAATTCCTCTCCCACGACTCTCCTGCTTCATAAGTATGAAAATCTCTCACTGGTTTCATTTCTTTGACTTTATTTTTTTTTCAATGCTGAGACCTCTATGAAGATACAACAATAAGGTTTACCAACTGCTTGTACTTTTGAAGTGTAAGCTTATTAGATCCTTCCTTAAAAGCAAATTTTGAAAGTTGAAAGAAGGAACATAAATACCTCGAGTGCAGGAAACACGTATTTGTGGAAAATATAGGAGTGCAGAAGATCCAGACAGGGGAGGTAGAAAGAGAAACTGCACACTAGTTACAGTGAGAGTGACAGGAGTTCAGAAGGTTTGCCTGCATTTTTTAAAGAAAAGATGTTCATGCTGACCAGCAACATTCGAGAGTTTGAGGAGAGGCTTACCAGGTGAATGAATCCTGCAGCAGTGAACCAGGTACTGAGGACTATTGATAACAGTTTGGAAAACTTCACTGAATTGCTAAAGGAAGAAAGACAAAAAGTTGTTGGATTCGGACAGATTCCAGAACACCACAATACTGTCCTCTAAAACCTGGCTATTCGAAGTGTGGTTCACGGGCCAGAAGCAATGGTACTCTTAACGGGGGAGCATTATTAGAGATGCAGGATCCCAGCCCCCACCCCAGATTTACAGATCTGCATTACTGTAGGATTCTCTGCTTGATTCATATACACGTTAGATTCTGAGATGTCCAGCTCTGAACATACCCAGTCACACACACTTGTTCAAAAATTTTACACTTTGCTTTGATATCCACTAGCCTGATACTATATTGCTTTTGCAAACATATATGTATCATCATAAGCTAAATTTAATAGATTGCCACATTGTCTAAAGTAACAGCACAAAGTACACTGTCCTGTTAATCCAGAGAATGGGTTTGTGAAATGGAATTTTGAGTAGATCACAGAAACGTCATGCATTTAGCTCATACCAGACTCTTTGAGTGAAAAGGACTGGATGATATCCTGTGTCCTAAGTAAAGTTCTAGAGTTTAGCTGAAATCTCTGTGGTCTCCAGGTAGGGCTACCTGTTACACAAGAACAGCCCTTTCTAATCCCGACTGCTCTTTAACACATGAACGCCTCGCAGCGAAATCACCTGGACTATAAAATTTGATGTTTCTAGGAAGAACGTAGAGGCATGAAGATTTTCAATCGGTAACATTAAACCAAACTGCATAAAACTTTAAAAATATTGCTGCTCAATTGCTAGTTTGCATTTTTTTTGGGGGGGAGACATTTAGGCAGCTGTATTTTTGTAAACAATTTCACTGCTGCTACTGGGTGCCTCACAGTAAGAGGAACTGTCTTACATTCCTAGATAGAAGAAGTGTGATTCATGATAGCAAGAATGTAGAACCAAAGCCTCTGAATTACTTTTATTTTAATTTTTTTTGGGGGGGACAGGCAGAATTAAAGTCTAAATGGACTTATACATTGTAGCTCTACAAAACAGACTCAAATGACTGTAAACTTCCTAGTTGGCATGTGATATTAATACAACGGGAGTAAGAGGATGAGTAATATCTTGGGAGCTAAGAGATTTCATGGGGTTTACACTGAAATTCTGACGGGAAACGAGTTGAAGGTTCAGTTTACATTTTAATTTCCTAATCCAAACCAGCAAGTAAGCAGGATTTATGGCAGGGCTAGCATTTACCTGGTTTTGATGGCTTGGAGAATTTGCAAGATTTGAGGGAGCTCTAGCAGCCGCAAAGCTCTTAAGAACCTTAAACCTAAAAAGCAATCAAAAGAACAAATCTGCCAAAAGAAGAGGGTCACTTCCGGGAGTAGTGAGGGTTATAACACAATCAGAACTGCTGATTACCTTCTTTCTCTCCCTGAGATCTCACACACAATGTAAGGTCACGGTTTTAAGCATGAGCTCTAGTTCAGATCCTGGCCCTGACACTTAACAGCTGTTGTAATGTAAAGCAATTCCCTTCACTTCTCTAGTTTCTCATCTATGAAATGGGAATTGTAAGTACCTATCCCATAGGGCAGTTGAGCTAGTCATATAAAGCATGTGGGAGCAGGCCTTGCATATAGTAAGCACGACTCACTTTTTCCCCTATAGAACTCCCCTTGAGAACAGACAGTAAATTAGTCATAAACCACTTAAACTCCTGACTCCAGAATCTCTATGGTCTGCTCCTCAGTGTTCAGATGATGTTTTACTTTACGTAGTTTGATAATTATGACAGCAAGGAATATTTGGTAGCTAATAAATAATAGTATAAAATTTCATAAAAACTGATAAAAGCCACCTAATGCCCATGCACTGTCCATACGCCCACTTTAAAGACAAAGTAAACAATTAGATAGATCTCTAACATGTCACGGCCGGTCTGGATATGATGATTTATTGTTTTGAGAGCCCAAGGGAGGCTTTTAATCTCTCCCAGTCCATGCGGAATTCCAGCGTAAAGGTGCTGCTGGGGGTGGGGTGTTTGGACCTTCCTCTCTGGCGGTGGACGCACCAGGCCACAAACAATAAACAACCACCATCACCTACTGTGCATCAGGTACGTTACTAGGTACTGAGGTTAAAAAAAATAATAATAGGTTTTGAAAATATATTTTCAAATACAAAACCATATAATCATGGCAAAAAAAAATTTTAATGACATTTAGGCCAGTTAATAAATGGAAATAAAGGATACTTATGAGTGAACATGCAAGATTCTTTTTTTTTTTTTGATATTGCACCTGATTCCCACAATGCACTTACCTAGCCAATTTCTCTTCAAATAATAAGAAATAAAGGTTGGTGGAATGGTAAAGATGTCTACCAATGAATTCATCTCCAACCAAAACTTGATCTTGTCATCCGCTGCCACAAACTATGAAATGGAAACAAAAGACTCTACATTGGGTTATCCTCGAGAATTTAAAAATGAACATACCAGTGGCTTGATTCGTTCATCTCACTCATCAACTGAAGCTTTGATCTTTTATTATATACATATATATATACAAATATATATATTTAGATAGCTATATACTTGAATTATATGTTAGTATAGATATGTAGATGCATATATATTTATATAAAGACTGTACCTTTAGGGGCATCTGGGTGGCACAGTTGGTTAAACATCTGACTCTTGAGTTTCGGGTCAGGTCATGATCTCACAGTTCATGAGTTCAAGCCCCGCATCCAGCTCTGAGCTCACAGCATGGAGCCTACTTGGGATTCTCTCTCTCCCTCTCTCTCTGCCCATCCCCTTCTCACTCTCTCTCAAAATAAATAAATAAGCTTTAATTAAAAAAAAAAGACTTCCTTTAATGGGTGTTAAGTAAATGACCATGAATCCATTTTATTCACCAGATCTTAACACTTACACTCCAGAATAAACACTTTGAACTTACTGATGCTCCTAGAGCTTTCTGATATAAAGAGTTATATAAAGCCTCCTATTTGTGAACAATGAAGATACATGATTTAGAATGGTCCTTAATGGAATAAGTACAACTATCTAGAAGTTTGACTGGTCAAGACCTGGGTCTATGAGCTTCCCTATTTATATTAAGAAAGCAAGCATTTACAGAGGGAGAAATTACTATAAAAATATTCTGACGGTCAGTGTGGTCAGAGTTAAGTTTTGAAGGAAGGTCATAAAAATATAGATATGTGTGTGTATGTATATATACATATGTATGTATATATACACACAGTCTCCCATAAACATGGGATGGATAAATACATTGAAATCTAGGTCTAAGATAGATAATAAATACCTGTGGAATGAGAGAACTATTTAATAGATGAGTATAACAAAAATGAAACAAAGGTATTAAAGTACTGTATACAGTTATATGGCACCCGTCCCATCAGTGGAATCAGTGAAGTTGATGACATTTCAGAGGCTGTTACTCAGGTTTGCTAGCTTGTGGTTTTTAGTAAAGCTTTCTCAGCAGCAGGTTGGGAAGCCAATAAGGAGGACAGTGTGACAGGGTATCAAAAAGAATCATTTTCATTTGCACTGGAATTTTTGGCCTAGATACAGTTTCAAGTGCAAGGGAGAGAGTTTTCATGTCTCTTTGCACTTTGGACAGGTTAGGACACACATCCTTTAGTTGTAGAGCCTGAAAACAGAGGCAGATTGTACAACTAAGGCACATACAGACCTCTTCACGTTGCGCCTGTTGTATTCATTTGTTTCCTCCCATTTTTCATAGATACTTACTCTCAACCCAAAATAGAAACTAAAGAACACATTGAAAGTCAAATCAATAGGGATAGTTTTGTCTTCATATGAAGAACAGCTTCCAACAGGGCTGGAAAAGAAATAAGCACAATTTATTCAGGTGTACATTTTAAAAGTTCTGGCTGCATAAGCCAAATAAAGAGTAGGCAAGGTTCTATTTATTCACCATGAATGGTTAATCCAAGACACTTAAGATCACATTTTAAAGAAATTGCTTTTCTCTTGGAGGAAAGGTATGCACAAACAAAACCACTGGGCCGCATGTGGAGCTGAAAATAACAGGACAACTACCTGTTCTTCCTTTTGTAGAGTTTATTGTTTCTATTTCTGTTTTATCAAGGAGGATTCAGATGCACAGAGATTATGCGGCTCTTCTTGGTTTGCAAAATCACCTACCCAGCCAGGACATTTTGACTTCTATACCCTTCTCATACAGAGTTACACTAAGTCAAATGGACTGATGTGAACCCAAATTTAAAGAAAATTTCCTAAAAGATCAGTAAGGAGCTCACAAAGCAAAGACTACTAGTTTCCCTATGATTTCTAAAATTGCCTGACTTCTGTGGCCCTGTAACCCCAATTTTACTTCAGTTGGAAATCCAACGTAATTCCCAGCTGATCAGCGTGGAGTTCAGATTGGATTGGATTGTGTCCAAGAAACCATTCTAACTTGGGCATAGAAGATGAGAATGACGTCAGAGAAGAGCAGACAATAACTTGCTCCTTAATCCCAGGTGAGATCTAGCATGTTCCCTCTTCAAAACCATCCAAACTTGTTTGAAATATAACAAACCCTGAAAACAACTATAAAAATTCTGTTTCAATACTTAAGGATTCCAAAGACATAGAACATCCTCATGAGTGGTCCGAGGGTGGAGACCACAGCTGGAAGCTTCTAGTCTCAGAGACTCTAAAATAGATATGTGTACAGCACCACAGCCCCTAACAATGCATGATGACAAGATACAGGGGAAAGTCATGCATTTTCTGGTGAAACTAGATTTAGTGCTCAAGGGGGGAACATTTACCCTTTTTTTTATGAGTTTGTATGAGCGTATGTCTGAAAGCATATTAAACATTATTCCTGACAGAAAATTCAAACTTAGCTGGCAACCTAATGACATAGAAGACAAGGATGACTGGGGATTTTACTCACTCAGAAGAGTTGATGAAATAGATTATAAGAGATCCAATGCTTAGTACAAATACAAGGATCACCTGGAAAAACAAAAAAAACAACAAGGAACAATGTACAAATCCTTTTATTGATATACAGATGAATAAACAAACCAACAAAATTGTGTTTATTCTTTTAACCTTGCCTATATATGCAGCCATCTTTAATACATTCATTTATGTTAGCATGCATGCATGTATTCATTCATTCATTCTTTCACTCAAGAGAAACTGATTGCACCTTTACTAAGGTATTCAATAAATGACATGCACCCACCCATTTTACTTATGTAATTTTCATTCCTATATACCTTAGGACAAAGTTTGTCTCTTCTACTGCTCATAAAGCTTGTTGAGCTCAAGAAGTCCTATCATGTATTCATTTATTCACTCATCAAACATTTATTAAGTGCTTTAAATGTATTATGCACTTTATTACATACTGGAAATGAGGGTTATTGGATACAAACTCTGGACGTGAATTGTTTGTGATACTGGAGAAGAAACAGTCCCAACATGTCCATCTAAAAGGATAATCAGGATTTTGACAGGAGGGAACATGCTGTAAATGAGGAAAATTATATGAGTGCATTTAACATGCGAATGTGCCTAGTTTATCAAAGAAGTGGAGCTGGTGGAATGTTATCAGAAGTTTTCCCCTTCCAAGCCCTCAAGGCATTTGGATGAAACCTTTGGCAGCCTCCATGACTTTTCAGGTCAACTTTAGATAACCAAACATTCTTCCAGTCATTTCTAGTTTTCTAGCCTTTTTTTTTTAATGTTCAGTCTAGTATATTATTAGTAATACTAACAGTAAAACTGAATTTTAGTTACAATTGAAGTTTTACTTCCTTCCAGCTCAGGTGTTCCTTGGGCAGGTTATCTGTACTGGGAAAAAGGCCAGACTCCTCTCTATTAACCCTTTTTGAGTTTTTGTTTCTAGTTGCCCACTGACTAAGCTACCTCCAGCCTCTCCAGAATTGTAGGTCAGTGTCAGACAATGAACATAAAAGGGAGGTCAGAGAAGGAAATGCTGGACTTGACTGCTGTTACATCACTATGCTCTCACCTGGGAGTCTGGGAAGGGGAAGTATTTAACGTTGAACTGCATAGGCCGTTCCATTGCTCTTTGGGGATACCAATTCAATTCATATTCAAATTTGTCAAGTTATTTTTTTTTAGGACCTATCATGACCCATGATAACACAAAATAAAGGGGATCAGAAATGCAAGGGGAAGGTGCAGAAGGGTTGCAGTCTCGATAACTTTAATCACTAATGGTCCCTTTTGCGAATCCCTTGAATTGGGTGGAAGCATGTTCTCTAACTGATTGATTGCTCACAATTCTTTTCTCAATACATCTCATAAGCCTTTATTTTGCTGGAACTCCTACCCCTCCAGATGCCTACTTGAGTAAGTAAGAGAAGACTCTCAACATGTGACCCCTATCTGGCACCTGGAACAGCTCAAGCATTTTTTTCCCCAACAAATAGTAAATGGACAGACTATCTTCAGTGTGAAAACTTCTCCTGCATAGAGCAGCTAGCCCAATAACAGTCCCACTCCACAAACAAATCAGATGTCAGTCCTCTGTGTCCTTAGAATTCCAAGAGATGCAAACTGAAAATTCTGAGTGGTCCCTCTTAAGCCTTTCTTTAGGCTTGACATGAGAGGGAAGTACTTCCATACCTTGGCTACAACAGAACTTGTTCCAAAATCCTCTTCTATTTTCAACTTACCCTAATTTTTGAAAGTTTTTATATTAGTGTCGAGTGTACAATATATTGATTCAACACTTCCATACATCACCTGGTGTTCATCACAACAAGTGCACTCCTTCATCCCCATCACCTATTTTATCTGTGTCTGTATCCACCTTTCCTCTGGTAAACATCAGTTTGTTCTCTATAGTTAAGAGTGTGTGGGGTGCCTGGGTGGCTCAGTAGGTTAAGCATCCAACTCTTGATTTTGGCTCAGGTCATGATCTCACAGTTTGTGAAATCGAGCTTTGTGTTGGACTCTGTGCTGATAGTGCAGAGCCTGATTGGGATTCACTCTCTTCCCTCTCTTTGCCCCTCGTCCCATTTGTGCTCCCTCCCTCTCTCTCTAAAAATAAATAAATACACATTTTTTTTAAAAAGTTTGTTTCTTGGTTTGCCTCCCTCTCTTTTTTCCTTTGCTCATTTGTTTCTTAAATTCCACATATGAGTGAAATCATGATATTTGTCTTTCTCTTACTTATTTTGCTTAACATAATACCCTGTAGCTCCACCCATGTTGTTGCAAATGGCAAGATTTCAGTCTTTTTGATGGCTGAGTAATATTCCATTGTGTATATAGATAACACACCTTCTTTATCCATTCATTAGTCAGTGGGCACTTGGTACTTTGACTACTGTAGATAATGCTACTATAAACATCAGGGTGCATATATCCATTTGAATTAGTATTTTTGTATTCTTTGGGTAAAAACCTAGTAGAGCAATTGCCAAATCATAGGGCAGTTCTATTTTCAACTTTCTGAGGAAACTCCATATTGTTTTCCAGAGTGGCTGCACCAGTTTGCATTCCCACCAACAGTGCGGGAGGGTTCCCCTTTCTCTACATCCTTGCCAACACCTGTTGTTTCTTGTATTGTTGATTTTGTCCATTCTGACAGGTGTGAGGTGGTATTTCCTTATAGTTTCGATTTGTATTTCCCTGATGATGAGTGATGTTGAGCATCTTTTAATGTGTCTGTTGGCCATCTGTTTGGAAAACATCTTTGGAAAAACATCTATTCAATGTTTCTGCCCATTTTAACTGGATTATTTATTTTTTGGGTGTTGAGTTTTATAAATTCTTTAATCATTCACCATGATCAAGAGGGATTTATTCTAGGGGTACATGAATGGCTCAGCTGGTTAAGTGTCCAACTTCGGCTCAGGTCATGATCTTGCAGTTCATGAGTTTGAGCCCTGCATCCGGCCCTGTGCTGACAGCTCAGAGCCTGGAGCCTGCTTGGGATCCTGTGTCTCCCACTCTCTCTGCTCCTCCCCTGCTTGTGGTCTCTTTTTCTCTCTCAAAAATAAATAAGCGTTAAAAAAATTTAAAAAAATGGATTTACTCTAGGGTTGCCAGGGTGGTTCAATATTTACAACTCAATCAACTCATACACCACATTAATAAAAGAAGGGACAAGAACCATTTGATAATTCCAGTACATGCAGAAAAAGTATTTGACAAAGCACAACATCCATTCATGATAAAAACCCTCAACAAAGTAGGTTTAGAGAGAATCTATCTCAACATAACAAAAGCCATATATGAAAAACCCACAGTTAATATCATCCTCAGTGGGAAAAACTGAGGACTTTTCTTCTATAGTCAGGAATAAGACAGGGATGGCCACTCTCACCATTCTTATTTAACATAGTACTGGAAGTCCTAGCCTCAGCAATCAGACAACAAAAAGAAATAAAAGGCATCCAAATAGGCAAGGAAGAAGTCAAACTTTCACTATTTACAGATAACATGATATTGTATATATAAAACCCAAAAGATGCCACCAGACATCTGCCAGAACTGATATATACATTTATTCGATGAAGTCACAGAATTAAAAATCAACATACAAAAATCTATTGCATTTCTACATACCAATAATGAAATAGCAGAAAGATAAATTAATGATTCAATAACAATTGCGACTTTACCAAAAACAATAAAATACCTAGGAATAAACCTAACCAGAGGTGAAAGACCTGTACTCTGAAAACTAATGAAAGAAATTAAAGACAACAATAACAAAAAAATGGAAAAACATTCCATGCTCATGGATTGGAAGAATATATTGTACTACTCAAAGAAATCTATACATTTAATGGAATCTCTATCAAAACATCAACAGCATTTTTCAAGAATAAACAATCCTAATATTTGTACGGAACACGAAAGACCCCCAAATAGCCAAAGCAACCTTGATAAAGAAAAGCAAAGCTGGAGAAATCACTTCAAGTTATATTACAAAGCTGTAGTGATCAAAACAGTATGGTACGGGCACAAGAATACACACAGAGATCAATGGAACAGAACAGAAAACCCAGAAATGAATCCACAACTATGTGGTCAATCAACCTCCTACAAAGAAGGAAAAAATATCCAATGGAAAAAGAGTCTCTTCAACAAATGATGTTGGGAAAACTGGACAGCAACTTGCAAAGGAATGAAACTAGACCCCCTTTTGTCACCATACACAAAAATTAATTAAAAATGGATTAAAGACCTAAATGTGAGACTTGAAACCATCAAAATCCTAGCACGGAACACAGGCAATAACTCTTTGACATCAACCCTAACAACTTGCTATGTATGTCTCCTAAAGCAAGGGAAACAAAAGCAAAAATAAACTATTAAGACTTCATCAAAATAAAAAGCTTCTGCACAACGAAGGACACAATCAACAAAACTAAAAGGCAACCTGTGGAATGAGTAAAAATATCTGCAGATGACATATGTGATAAAGAGTTAGTATCCAAAACATATAAAGAACTAACTTATGGTAATTTACATGTGATTGGGTAAGAGACTAAGAGCTTCAAATGGTTTTCTTCCAACTGCTTTGTAAGTGGCAATATTACAGTTTATTTAATACCTGAGAGTTCCTGGCATCTATTTCCTTGGGGTCTCAGCCTGTACTCTAAATTCCATTTTAACATTTACATTAAGTGTTGATGGTGCTATTACTAGTTTGTGGGCTTAATGGCAGTTAGAAATGTATTCTGAAGCCGAGGAAAGATGTTGGGAGTGGATACTGGAGATTATATACATATATCTCAGTGTATTGATAATATTAATAGTTTCCATGAAATCTTTTTTCTTCTCTTTACATGATTTTTGTCTCTTACTAAATCTCTTAGGTGATTCTTCAAGTGTAAATCATATATTGACAGGCTTCCAGAAAGATCACGGCAAGTCATATGTTTACAATCTTCCAAAGTGCAGAAATTAACTGCCCCCTCCCCCCGAAAAAGAGAAAATGTTAGTTTCATTGAAACTAAGAACAATACCAATCTCATGCCACAAACCTAAAAAATATTATCCAGATAATATATATAACAAACAAGAAAATGTATACCCAACCAAAAGTGGGCACTGAGAGCTAACAACTTGCAAACACTGCTCAGTGAGTTGGACAGATACAGGAGGGATTTCCGAAGGGATGTATAAATTTCTTTGTGTCAGGGGAGCAAAACCTGGAAGTACTGGCTGTTTGTGGGGTGGAGGGGTAGAAAGACCTCCACTAGAACCCACAGACTAAATATGAAGCCACGAAGCCAGAGCAGCCTGGAGAAGACCCTGCAGTCACACCATCACTGGTGGGGAATCTCTTGGCTAGAAGAGGCAACACTATTTTTTTCCCCAGAAGCATCTGGGAAAGCAGTCAGAGAGAAATAAACAGGAAAATGTGAGATCTGTTCCAGAGAAAGCCTTGTTTGCAGAATTGCTGGCCACAGCATGATCTCCCACGTTTGTCTGTGTGGGAAAACACACAGTAAATTGAGACTGATTTCCACAGTGGGGCCTAAAACCGCCAATTTACTTGGTGGATAGTTTTGTGTACCTAGAGAACACAAGCAGCAGCCAACACAGTAAACAAGGGACACTGAATACTCTAATCTTCATGAATGAGTACTAGCAGACAATAGAAAATGCCAGCTACATGAGAAGTGTAAGAAAATGGGAGGATCAAGGAAAGAGATGAAATGACCTCCTATGAAAACGCTAATATAGAACATGTAATTAAACTTGGTCAAATTACAATTAGTGTTCCTACTGGGATTCTAAAAACCTATTAAACAGCACTGGAGGATGGTAGAAGGAGAATATGGCAGTTATAGGGAGGTAGTAACTGAAAGAAGCTGCACCCTGAGGGTTGTCTGGGAAATCAACAAAAAGGGGTTAAATAGTTGATAACCATTAAGAAGGGCACTTTTTGGGATGAGCATTGGGTATCATACCTAAGAGATGAATCACTGGGTTCTACTCCTGAAGCCAAGATTACACTGTATGTTAACTGACTTGAATTCAAGTAAAATAAAAACAAAAAATAAAAGGATGAATGAACTCACACACACACACACAAATCACAGAAGTAACAAATATAAGACAGACCGTTGGTTGCCATGGTTGAAGAGTGTTAAGATGGGAAGGAAGTGGATCTGGCTGTATAAAAACATGAGGCATCTTTGTTATGGAAATGTTTTGTAGCTTGACTACATCAATGTCAATATACTGGTTGTCATTGCACTGTAGTTTTGTGAGATACTACCATTCAGGGAAATTGGGTAAAGGGTAACGACTCTATCTTTTTTCTTTAAACTGCACGTGATTCGCCAATGATCTCAAAATAAAAACTTAATTGAAAAAGTTACCAATAAAAAAGGAAAAAAGAGGTCAGGATTATCTACATTAGGTCTTAAAAGAGATGCCCTTTGGAATTGAGTTTCAGACCTTGGAGGAGGGGGGTCCTAGCTGGCCTGGCTGGTGGTAGTACCTCTGAGAAGGAGATGATGTGAGCTTGGTTTTGGTAGTGTTGGAAAAACTGGAAACCAGAACCACTGACTGCTACCAGAGTGAAAAGCCATTGCCTGGGTGAGGCTGAGAAAAAAACCCAAAAAACAAAAACCAAAACAGATGCAAAACATCCATCCCTCGTCTTTCTGTCTCCTCTCAGATCCTTGTTGGCAGAGCCCAACTATGAGCACAGGCGAGCTGACAAAGGACACATGTAATTGCTGAGGCCTGGCCTCACATCACAAAGCAGAGAATAAAGGGTGGATTTGGAGCTGAGAAATACGAGCTTTGTATCTAGCAGGTAGCCTTAAGTGCTAGATTTACTGGAACAGCATTTACAGAGATTTTAGGAAAAAGGATTGAAAGCCAAAAATTCTACACCGAAGAAAACTGTTGTTCAGTAGTGAGAGCAAGGGAAAAAAAATTTTTTTTGACATTCAAGGTACGAAAGTATACCACCCACACTTTTCCTTGCAAATGAAAACGGGAAATACTCAAGGAAAAGAAAACATTCAGAAAGATAAAGCATGTTATGTAAGAAAAAAAAAGGCACCTAATTAAACAGGTAAAATTAATGTTTAACTTTAAAGCAAATATTAAAAATAAATCATACCAGATGTATAATGCTAAAAACAAGCAAACGAAAAACCACAACAGCAATCTGAACTGAATGTTCCGATTCATTCAACAATTTCTGGAAGGAAGGATGGGTGGTATGGTGGAAAAAAAACATGCGAAAGATCTCATGCACATGAAGGATATAGATACAAAACATGCAGAGATACACAGAGGAAATATAGAATGGGAAGTTCGTTCTGAACTTGGTTTAACCTAGTATGTCTATAATATCCTATTAAAAAAGGAATTATACAAAATATATAATAAAAAAGTAATAAATATTAACAAATAAACAAAAATGTCGGCCAATGGTCAATGCTTAGTATACCCTGAATGGTTTACATGTATTATCATATAAGTTTCCTACAATACTTTAAAGGAGGTTATTCATATTGTATGAATGAAATCCAATTTAGAAAAATTAATTTGCCAAGGATTACATAGTAGGAAGTGGAGGAGCCAGTGTTTGAGTCCAGGTCTCTCAAAATTCACAGTCATGATGTATTTCTGGCCTCTCCAGTAAGGTAAGAAACCAAGGCTGTGACACAGCTCTTACCTACCTAACACCCATTTTCCTTTTCTTTGCTAACTTATCTACCATTTGCTTTTTTTAAGCCACTAATAGATATTCTATTATGTAGCAAATTCAATCTCTAAGTATTACGAAGACCAATAAAACAAATTACCATAAAGGAGAATAGTTAAATTCTTCTGATAAATTAACAAATAAATGGATTCTTAAATCAATAAGAGAACAAAAATCCAGCTCCATCTTATTTACAGAGACACGCTTAACAGGAAATTAGAGAAAAAGACTGACAGATAGCTGGGCAAAGACATCCCAATCAAGTACGAATAAAATGAAGACAAAGTATTCAAAAATATCCAAGACAAAAAAAAAACTCCACTAAATGTGAGAATCATGAATATTTTGTATAGATAAAAAGCACAATCAAGCAAAGACTTAAAAAGTAATTTTATGCACTAATTGATGATATATAAGATATATAATTTAAAATGTGTTAGAAATGCAAGATGAATGTATTCGATAAAACTACAAGATATTCAATAAAACTACAAAATCATAAATAAAAATTTTTGACATGTCCCTTTCAGTCAGCAAATAATTAAGGGATATGGAAAACACATATAATACAATTAATAGTGCTTCTATATCAAACATAATACAAATTCTTTCAAAAGTCCATTAAGTAGTAATAAAAATTGAACATGTACTAGGCGACAGCGAATTTCCCCATAAATTTCATAAACCAGAAATCATAAAGGCAGTAGTATTCTTGGACCATAAATTTTACCAAAGTAGAAAAGATAGCCACTCTACCCCAAGGAAATAAAATCTTACATACAGCATTCCTCTAAACAGATGATTAATCAAACAAGAAATTAAAATTAAAATTTCAGACAACTTACGACAAATTAGGCATTCATAAAAATAATAATACTACTTGCTAAAATCTATGAGACAAGGCCAAGGATGTACTCAGAGGAAAAATTTTTGTAAAACAAATTCTGCCCAAGAAGCTGGAAACACTGAGCCAGCCCAAGGCGCTTGCGTACCGCGGGGCAGGCTGCGCAAGCGTGGTGGTATCCGGGGTTGGGCACGCGCAGTGCTGTCCTCCTGCTGCCAGGCTGAGCCGGCGGGGTGTGCGCAGACGCTATGGTTCCAAATACCTAGCTCCCTGGTTGGACGAGGGGTATTATCACAAACTTTTGGCAGAGCTGACTGAGGAGGAAGTATGAGACCAGCTCTCCTTTATAATGTATACTATCGTGTTGATTCAGTAATTACTGCTTAACATCTAGAACAGGTTTGTAATTTCAAGATAGGTACAAGAAACTAAAAGGACATCTAAATTTTCTGATATCTGTCCCTAAATGTATTTTTTAATGTCTTCCACGTTGAATTATCATATTGTCGAGACACATCTGATGAAAGCAATGTAAACTATACTACAAATTCTGATAAATACTATATGGAAAATTTATCTAAATGAGGTAGATTTTTTTTTCAATTAATTAAGGATATTGTTGCTAGAATGAGATAAGGCTCAATCTCAATTTTAATCTTTTTTTATAGAGACAAGCGCTGAGTCTTGTTTATAAAAATATTAATAATAGTTACACCTCTATATGTATCATATGCTAGGCATACATGTATATTATTAACTAGTGACTCCTGTAATTATTATGTTATTTCATTCTCATACATTAATGCAGTTATTCACTGAAATAACCCATAGATAGTATTTCTCATTCCCATTTTATAATGTTTACCTTTTATTTCTCTATGCATCAGATTCCTTCATTTATCAAAAAGAGGTAATAATAATAATACCTCTGGTCTGCAAAACAGATTTTAAAAGAGCGATGGGAGAGGAGAACTGGTGTGGAAGTCCTAAGGTAAATCCATTTTGGGAACTAGCACCCAAAGAAGTTGGGAGAATTGATCTAGAACAAATTTGGAAGTCTGTTGGAAACACCTACCGCACTTCAGCCTGGGGACTACACCAGAGATCAGCACACTAACTTGAATTCACATCTAATTTTGCCTTCCCTGGCTGCTTTTCCCTTTACTAGTCTCCACAAAGAACTGCCACAAGAAGTAATGACTTATTTTATTTCAAAATTTAAATTTTAGAGATAACAACTTGTGGAGGAGAAAAATTATATCCAAAGAAAACACCCAAAGAAAATATATCTGACAATGTTGCTGAGAATCTTCAAGTTTGAAGGAAGAAGCTCGTAGGAGTAGATGGAGATAGGGGTAAGGAAGAAATTAATTTTTCACTTGTGCACCCTTGGATATTTTTTGAACAATGGGCCATGTGCATAAAAAGGCACACAATGTAACCATGCAGAAATAATCAGTGTGAATATTGTGTAGTACTTCCTGTCAGTCTTTTCTTTATTCATATGATAAAGATCTCTAAACTATAGTCTCATACAAAATAGGTCCCTGATGCTTGATGGTATATTAGATATAAAATATGAAATAATGAAATGAAATGCAAAATAAAACATAAAGATACAACTCACCTCAAGGTGATGGAAAAGATTTTAAAATTTTATTTTCGTAACATAAACAATGGATAACAAAGTATGAAGTAAGAAACAGGTCTAGTATTTTTACATTCATTTTCCCCTAGAACTATCACTGCATTATGAAAATGAGAAAACCCAGTGAAATAATTTTAGTCAGTTTTTCTAGCATCATTTTTGAAATTTTTTTCTCATTTCCAAACAAACCATGATGCTTCCTTCGCTCATTTATATGCTTTGCTCGTCTGTATACTAAGATTGACAACTATTGATCTAGTTAAGGGCTTATTTACAAATTTACAGAAGGGGTTACATATTCACAGAAAAGATTACACATTTTTGCATAGGAGTTAAGACAATACAAAGAAACATAAAGTGCTAGATTGCCTGAAAAAATAGAAGCAAGGAAAGACAGGAAAACAGAATGTGCACATAAAATCGTGCCTTGAATGATGTCAAAAATAGACATATTTATTAAAAAGATAAGCCACAATTTTAGTTCTAAACTGTTCTAGCCATCTAAGCAACAGACAAGCAGTCAATTACAAAATTAGCCTCTCTGCCCGCTCCCACTCAAAAAGGAACAGATTGTTTAGGGAATAGGACTATATTTAAAACTTAGTGCAGGGGTTCCTGGGTGGCTCAGTCGTTTGGGCATCCAACTTCGGCTCAGGTCATGATCTTGCAGTTCGTGAGTTCAAGCCCCGCATCGGGGTCTGTGCTAACAGCTCAGAGCCTAGAGCCTGCTTTGGATTCTGTGTCTCCCTCTCTCTCTGCCCCTCCTGGCTCATGCTCTGTCTGTCTGTCTGTCTCTCTCTCTCGAAAATGAATAAACATTTAAAAAATTAAAAAAAAATGCAGAAGAAAATCTCCTAAAGATGGTTGTAAAAACATAAAAACTTTGTGATGACTAAAGCAACAAGCCCATTGATGCCACAGTGTTGATCAGTACTTTGCCGTGTATTAATCTATAGAGGGATTTCTAGAAGGTACCCTGTTTTGAAGATAATATATTTTCCCCTTTTGACTATTAGAATTTTTCTCTTCATTTTCCTTCTTTTTCTTTTCCTTCCTTTTCCTCTTTTTTGTCCACCTACTTCTCTTTTTCCTCCACCTTCCTTTTGTTCTTCCACTAGGTGGTTGGCCATGTATCCTCCCCCTAAATACTAATGACATTAGTCTGTAGATTTTTTTCTACTTGCTATCTTTGGGGGTTTTGATACAGATACTGTGCCTTCATTAAAAAAGAAAATTGAATGTTTTCTTTCTTTCCTTCCTGTGTCCTGGAACTGCTTGATTTGCATTAGGGATATCCATCCTTGAAGATTTGGTTGACCACCTTGAAATATCTAGGTCTCCCATAGATGGAGGGGTGGAGGCTGGTGGTGGTGGTGGTAGTGGTGCGGGTGTTTGACAACCTCTGTGTTTCTTCCAGATATTCATCATTTACATTTCTTTCTTTTGTGATAAGTTTTGGTAATTTATATTGTCCTAAGGGATCATCCAGTTTTAAATTTAATTGCTTACCTAGCATTCAATTTCCTTTTTATCAGTGTACCTATTCCTCACTTAATGTCTTATTTCTTATATATTTGTGCTTCCCCCTACCCCCTTTTTCTTCGGTGAGGCTAGCTATTGATTTTTCTTCTTTATTCTTTGTTTCAAATAGTCAGCTGCTTTATAACTCATTAATTTCTGACTCTTTGTATTTATTCTATGTAGATTTAACGTGTTTTCTTTCTCTAACTCGTTGAGATTGATGATTCATTTATTTTAATTATTTTTGTCAAGTTTTTATTGTTAGGCATTTAACTCAGAACCATTCCCATCTCGTTCTCTGGGTGTAAGGGGTATGTGGCATTTTCATCATTTTTATGTCCTAAAGATACCACAAATGTTATTTTGATTTTTCAGAGTTAAGGACCTTTTGAGAGAGGGAAATGTAACAATTGTCAGCTCTAAGATCTGCATTTTTCTTTCTTTTTTTTCTGGGTTCATTTATTATTTTCTTATTTATTTATTGCGCTGCATTCAGTTGATGTTGGCTGTCTGTACTTTGTAAGTTTCATAATTCTGACTTTTTTTTGTGGCCTGACAATATGCTGCATTTTATAAGTAGTCCATAGACACTTGTAAGTTTAATTTCTGCTTTCAGCGTATGGAGTTTCATCATTTCAATCAGCTTTCTCCTATTAATTAAGTTACTTTGGTCTTCTTTATGCTTATTATTATTAAAAAGAAACAGGTGCAAAATGGAGTGACTTATGTTCAGAGCCACGAAGACTTAATATCTAACCTAATTGCAGTTTTAGCCATTCCAGGGAGTGAAAATTTAAACCAGTCTGGAATTTCCTGACTAGCACTCTTCAGGTAATCTGCATGATAAGACCCCCTGCTCTAATCCCTAAGGGACTTCCCTAACTTCCCTAACTTCCCTAAGGGAAGGTAACCTTGCCTGAAACAATTTTTCTTTTGTTTTGCTAATAACTTCCTTGCCCCAGTCTGCTTCCTATGAAAACCTTCCATTGTGTACAACTCCTCAGAGTATCTCTCTGCTTGTTACATGGGATGCTACTCAATTCATTAACTGATTAATAAAACCAATTACATCTTCAGATTTACTTGGTTGAATTTTGTTTTTTAACATTTTTTTTCTATTTTTTTTAAGTCCCGATATGAGAAAGGTGAACTAAATGCTCCTATTGCCAATGTGTTTTTAATATTTCTTTCTTATTTCATGTAATTTTTATTTCTTTATTATCTTGAAGTCATGTTTTTGGTGTGGTGATATTCATGATGTTCTATCTCAGTTGTGGTTTGTTACATTTATCATTGTGAAGGTTGTGTGTTGAATTGTGTCCCCCCCCTGCCACAAAGGATATGTTGAACATCCTAACCCTCAGTACCACCAGAATAGGGTCTTTGCAGATGTGTTCAAGATAAGGTAAGGTCATGAGGGGGGAGTCTCAATCAATGTGACTGGTGTACTTAGAAAAGGAAAATTTGAACACAGGCGTGAGTAGAGGACACATTATGTGAGTGCCATGTGAAAATGAAAGCAAAGATCTGGGTGCATGTGTGAGCCAAGGAACACCAGGGGTTGCTAACCAACCAGCAGAGTAAGGAGTGAGGCATGGGGCCAGTTCTGTCTTACAGCCCTCAGAAGGAACCAACCCTTGACCTTAGACTTCTCGCCACCAGAATTTCGAGACAAAAAATATCTGATGTATAAGTCACTCGGTGTATGGTACTTTGTTACACTGATTCTAGGAGACTAATACAGGTTACTTGGCTTCATTTATTGTTTTTTGCCCTGAATTCAAACTTATCTGATATTAAAATGTGCTCCCGATATCTATTGCCTGGTATACCTTTGACAATTCCTTTATTTTTAAACTTTAGTGCCTCTTGAATTTTTAAAACATATTTAGACTAAGTCAACCACATGCTCAAAAAACCCTCCATGACTTCCCTTTGCATTAGAGTAAAATTATTCCATTTGAATAGCCTAGTTCCTTACTTCATAGTACAAAGCATCACTTGGGTCTCCTGTCTCCTCTCTGACCTCATTTTCCCCTGCCCTCCATGACCTCTAGCATGGGCGTCTTACTGTGGTACTTGCAGTAAACTGAGCTTTTTATTTCCATAAATCTGTTCTCTCTGTAACCTTGTTTCTTCCATCCTTTAATTGCCTTATGTTTTGATTCTTCATGTCTCAGCTCAAAACCGTTTCAGAGATTTTTTCTCTGGTCACTGTATCTGATGTATTCTAATAACTCCATTTCCACCAAAACTCTCAAACATATCACTCATAATCCCAATACTTTTGATCACCATATTTATCTTATTTGTTTATGTACAGATTTGTCATCTCTACCCCCCACTAGAATTTAAGTCCCACTAAGTGCAAAACTCTCGTCTGCTTTTTCATCATATTTAGTGTCAGCCTTGCATGTAGTTGGCAAAAAATAAGTTATCTGTTGAAAGAAGCAAGTAAGAGAATTACAGAGAAAGGAAGAATGCACAGATGGAAAAGAAATCTACAAGCTATTTTGTTCTCTTCTCAGCCTTTCATAGAATACTTGCTTGGCACCCCTATTGAGGGTCTCAATTATGCTTTTCCATAATCAGTGCCTAGAGTGTTTAACCTTACTCTAACTTTTACTCCTGTTGTTCCAACTACTTAATCATCTGTAACAGATTGAAAAAAAATAATTTTCCATTATTTTAAGAAGTAATTTTTATTGGTATGTAATCAATGATCATTCCTTATTCACTCACTCCCCATATGCAATGCTTATATGGTAGATGGTATAGGTTCCCTTCTCCCGCACCCCAGAGACCTTTAGTATATTATTCCCAATATTATCCTCATGTGTCACTCATGATTTGAGCATTTGAAGAGATCCCAGCTACGAAATCCCTGGTATAATCAGAAAAAATCCTTCTCTTACAGGTCATACTGACAGGAATTTCAGAGAAGGGACCAAAATTAGAAGAAAGAAAAAGAATGTTCAGATGATTCAACATTCCCTGTAGATTTTATCAAAAACAATTATATTAATGTACTTTCCAATAAGTTTTAAAAATAATTCTATTTGAACTAAACAATGTTAATCAGAAAAGAGCAATGTTTTCACCAATTACAAAGAAAGCAGTGGATAGCCTCTGGCTCACATCTGCACCACCATCCCACCATCTGGTGGCAGCATACCTTCACATTATAGATTCTATTTTTTAATATTCAATTCATTCATTTATAGGGCATCTTCTATTTCCAGACAATGGAATATAGACATTTCCATGGCTTAGTCTGCTCTCTCAAGGAGCTCACAGTCCACTGGAAGAGACAGGCATGTGCACAGATAATTTTAATAGCAGTGTGCAATGAGTGTTATAGAAGCTTGGAGATGGACTCTTAGCCTATTATGGAGATAAGGTTAAGATTTCCCCTTTGAGATTATGCCTGCATTAAGTTTTAACATATATAAATTACCTAGATTAGACAGGTAGTAAAACAATAAATACCAACAGAGTGAGACCAAAAAGCCTAGTTTGTGTAATGAAGAAGAGAAACTATTAGGATCAAGGAGGGGAAAACAGTTGCACACTTCAGGCCAGACGATCCACCAAACATCACATTTTTGGCAAACATCTACTGTCAGCCAGACATTCATCTACATTTGAGGACAACAAACCAAACGCAACTTTTATGCTAAGAAAGCTTTTCTTCTAGTACATCTGCTGATGATCAATAGAAAATACAATGCCAAGTAATTATATACAAATTAAAAGAATAATGGAAAAGAGGGTAGACAAAGGGATATGGCAGTGGGGAGGCAGTGATATTTTAGATAAAGACCCCAGGGAACGCCAGATGCTTGCCCAGGTGATACAATTCTATATACTGGCAATAATTACGCTCATGGCTAAAGTACATTAGCTAGCTAACCATGAAAATGTACTTACCAACACTTGCCCCACAAAGGTCTGTGCTGAAAGCAACATTTCTATACGATTCCGAAATAGTCCATGGAAGTGGTGACTTTTCAAATGTTTATTACCGATGCTTTTTGTCAAGAGTAGTTCCTACAAGCAAGAGGAAAAATATGAAAGTGAGCTGAATCTCTGAGAAAGTAATCTGTTTTGTGTATGTTGGAGCCTCCTGCTATGGTATCAGCTGGAAATCACTCCACCTTGTCCAACCCAGAGAACTCTGAAGTTGCTTGCTCAGCACTTCATGAAATGAATTTTACTGGGTTTGCTTTTGATTCGTCTTTTGTACCGCTTTTTAATTATGAATTCTGCAGTCCTCACTTTGCCTTTCTCACATATTCTCAGTCCTAGGCCCTTCAAGCTGACGTTATTGTAGTGGTCAGGATTGAGAGTAGCACACTTCTTCGTGCTGTGGAGATGTATCTTACCCTTTTCTGTCAAGATATGTGGACACAGAAAAAAGATTACAAATTGATTTTTAGTGCTTACTTACCCACCTAGTTTTTGTTTTGAGAAAGAAGGAAAGTTTAGCAATTTTATGTTGCTTTTAGTTCCTTATCTGGTATCACATCCTGCTGGTATAATCCATCCTCATGTTTATAAAAAGCCTTAATTATTATATTTAAAATTTATAGTAATCCTATGAGGTAGACAAAGTAAGTGTGATTAAATCCACTATCTATTGATAAGGAAACTGAGGTATGGAGAAATTCCATGACTTGCCCATAAGCAGAGGATGAGGAGAGGTCCGAGTCTGAACTAGTTCCCATATCTGTTGATAAGCTACCACTGAGAAAGATACAAGTGAGTGATCACACCATGCTGACCCTCTGACTTTTAGAAAAACTCATTGTATATGGAGCCAGGGTTTTGGAATGCCTTAATTCTTCTACTCATAATTTCTGAGTGGTAGGAAGAGAAGTCTCATTAAATAACTATTTGATAGAATCCATATCTTGATCAATGATTTGCCCTCTAATACCCGTGACTCATCATGTGCATTCCTGAGATGTTGTCTGAGAATTGATTTTTTTTAAAAAATATTCAATATAACATTAATATGGAACACTTCTTTGAATTTCATTATGAAATTAGAGCCTTCTCTGGGAAAACAAATTGACCCTAAGATATAATAAAATAATATTTATGAATGTAGTAAACCTTTTAAAAATGCACATTTAAGGAGAAAACTATGACTCCAAATAATTTTTAAGACAACTTTGACAGCTGTGACATTTTTTGCATTAGGCCATTTTCCCAGAGGTTTAGAGAAAAACTTTCAATTAAATATAACAAGTTGCTGAGAAATCACTCAACTTGTATCAAATTCTCTCCTCAGGAATCAAAACCAGGAAAGTATAGTATTTTGGCTGCTTTGGACCCTATTCCTTTACATTTTGTCGTATTTACTTCCTCTTAGAAATTAAAAGACACCTCTGGACTGAAAGGTAGACATGAGTTACTTCCGAAAGAAGTGAAAAATACAGCAAATGTTTAGGACAAATGGGTTCTCACATTTTTGTAACCACACAAAAATAAATGTAATAGGGGAAGAAGATACATTTCCTGGAGCAGAAGTCTAAGGAGATTTAACAAATCTACCAATTCATTTGTGCATTGGGAGAAAAGGAAAAAGGCGGAAGGCAGATTCAGCACATTTCATTACTCATTTGTGTACTCCATCAGTCTCGTTAAGAAGTAAGTGCACCTGAGAATTCTTTCCACAGTTTTTATGCCACTGCTTAAAGTCTTTACAAATAATTAATATTAGAGGAAACTTGTTTAACAACAAAATCTCTAAACTTCCATATTGGTACGTCTTAAATGAAGAAACCTAAATTCCATCTCATGATATTGCCAATGACCTTAGAAAGTTACCAAGTTATTGCAGACTCTGTTATTTTGTCAGTGTTTATGATAAAGAGAAATGTTTTATTTTTTTTTTTAATGTTTATTTATTTTTGAGAGAGTGAGTGAGACACAGAATCTGAAGCAGGCTCCAGGCTCTGAACTATCAGCACAGAGCTCAATGCAGGGCTTGAACCCACAAACTGTGAGATATGACCTGAGCTGAAGCCAGATGCCCAGTCGGATGACTGAGCCACCCAGGTGCCACTGCCATTAAGAGAAATGTTCTAAGCGACTTTTCAATATCAATTACAATGCACAAGTGAGATGTGTTCTATTATGGAAATTACCATATCAGAAAAACAAAGTTGGGGGAAAAAAATGGAAACAAATCACACAGGACATAATAAAACCCTTTGCCTTTGACCACTGCTAATAGAACAGCCATTATCTAGGATTTGAGAGTTTTAGTTCAAGCTCTTAAGCAAAGTCTCATCTGGGTAGGATACCATTATTCTCATCATGGTCATTTGCCGGCTGTTGCTCAACTGCTTCCACCCCCGCAAAGCTTGTTTGGTTGTGAAAAGTGTCTGCATTTGTGACTGGACGGTATGGGCCTGTATGCATGGGTTTCTGTATGAATATACGTGCGACTCAGTGTATTGGGTTAACATGGTTTATGGAAGGCAACGTACGTGTGTAAGTGCGTATGCATCCTGCAATGTATGATTTATGAAAGTAAGGTTGACCTGATGTTTGTTTTTTGCCTCCCTCATAGTACCAACATAACCATCATTTTGAAATTCAAAATAGAGGCGTGCACGTACTGTTTGTGGACAGTTTTTCAGAATAGTGACTTCTGTTTCCAGAGCTACCATTCATCATCAGCCACACAAAACATTTGCTTCTCTGAGTGGTGGGAGAGAAGGCATAGCTGTGTACCTGCAGTCTTTGGAATGGTGGCCTAGGGTCCTGTTTTCCATACCAGTGGAGGATCAGCACCAAATTAAAGCTGGCCCTGCTAGCTCATGAAAACTGAGTGAAGCTTAAATTGTTTTCTAAACACAATCACTTGCCAAACCTGTCTAGATCTTCATACAGTGGGATCCCAAATAAGGAAACTGACCAAGATAATTCCTGTTCCCTTGATGTTTTGCCATTTTTTAATGGTCCTCCAGAGTAGCCTGAACGTGAATAAGATGAAGAGTCCAACGAAGAAGGTCATAAAGGAGGAGAGAATAAATGCTGCTTGGATCTCAATGCTGCAGGCCATTTTCCCAGGTCTTCCCCACTACCGCTCTGTGGCGTGGTTCGAAAGCTCAGCAGACGGAACTGTTGGGCTTCTATGATGTCATGATCACATGGCAATGTTCCAGAAATCAGAGTTTAGGGTATTACTGGGTCTTGATGCCAGGGGTAATAACAATGAGTGAATTCAGGAACAAGAGTTAGCTAACCACTCCAGTGCTCTCTCAGAGGACTCGAATGAATGAACGGAAGGACAAGACCAGGGTCCACAACATGGGTCTTCAGAAGACCAGAATCCTAGATCTGATTCTGTTACCAACGTTCTCTCTTACCTAGAGGAAATTACAGCCTTCATGGCTATGGGCTATTTGGTTTGTCGCAAACATCTTCAGAATAACTTATTCATTCATTCATTCATTCATTCATTTAGTTAGTTATTTTTGAGTGAAATGACATTCAGCCGTCTGTGTGTCAGTGAATTGATTCTTCACTGGAGCAGACGCCACATTTTCAGTGATCTTGGACAGACAGATGAGAGAAGTACTTCAAGAGTTTTGTTTAGGTCATCAATAAGAAAGGCATGATAGTGCAGGTATTGTAGAAGGTGATTATACCAGTATGAGCATTGGTCAGTTGTTAAGTATTTGAGCCCAGGAATCTGTTCTCCTTATCTCTTCTTTAGGGGACCCTCCCCTTTCTTGCTTTTATCCCTGCCCTGTTAGCAAACACTTTGGTCCAGCAGAGGTAAAGTTCAGAATGAGAGCAATTTCTTTTATTTTCTCTGATGTTTTCAAAGGTGTAAGAAATGTCATGCCTTTCAGTGCACACAAATGACAGGCAAAATGTCAGCCTGATGGGGGTCTAATCCTCCCCCCGCCCCCCAGTTATTGTGAAGATGGCATGACACAAGGTGATGAGACCCAGGAGAAATGTTATTGTCCTTTGGAGCGCGCCATGATTCTGCTCTGTGTGGAAGACTATTTCTAGAAGGGAATTATGATGTTTCCTGGAACTGGTGCCACAGTTATAATTCCTTCTTCTAATCTGAGCCATAATTTTCACAAAATCTAGTCATTAAACTAGCATTAGGGCAATATTAGGAAGGACTCTGGTCTAGGAGTTAGGACCCCTGAATTCCAGCCCCTGCCTTTCAGTTCCGTTGTTGCTGTGTGGTACCTAATAAGTCACTACTTTTCACAGTCTTATGTTGAAAATAACATAATAACATACTTGATAGAATTACTATGGGGATTCAGTAAGGTAGTACGATCGTATTTTGAAAGGCATAAAACACAAAACAAGAAACGATAACCATTAGCTATTCCAATTCCTTTTCTGAATGGCACTGATTAAGAAGAAAAGAGGAAGGGAGGGAGGGAGGGAGGGAGGAAGGGAGGAAAGAGAGGAAGGAAAGAAGGAAGAAATTATGTGTTTCTATCACATGCGTGCATGAGTGCGGGCACCTGTAGCTATTTGGAGAATAAGATCACAGTTTCCAAGTTAGAGCTCATTTATTTAGTCTGCTTAATCTTAAGTAGTGGTTAAGCTATCATCGCCAATGAAATTTTCTTGTTTTCCTAACTTTTGCTATTTAATGTTGGCAAAGTATTACCAGTTATTTCTAAGATGCTATCTAGGCATCTTTTCCCTTTCCCCAGAAATTGTCCTATGAGAATGAAAAGATTCAATATCAGTGAAACAGCCAGGTAGTTTGGCCCTCTAATGTTCTGTTATGGTGATAGTAATATTAGTTTCCATAGCTGAGTCAAATGTGAAGATGGTTTCAAAGTCAGTCTTTCCAAATTTATCTTGAACTTGGGGTGTCTGAGTCATCTGGTTTCCCTGGGACTATCCCAGCTTCAGCACTGGAAGTCTAACACCCTTAGAAGACCCTTGGTCCTGGGCAGAGGGGGGTAGTTGGTCCCCCTGCACCCTACACTAGCACTTTCTCATCTACAGAGGGCTCCATCCACACTGCCTCATCTTGGCCACAAGAGCATGCAAAGCCTTTTCTTTCTCCAGGCCTTTCCAACACACTGTTTCCTCTGCCTGAAATACACACTCATGTCTCCAGCAGCTGCTCTTTACAGGTCTCCATTTAAATGTCTCATCACGCTCTCCTGACCATCCTACAGAAAGGAGGGCCAGTCAGTACTCTGTTATGGCCCTTTCCCTCACAGTACTTCATAGCACTTCTTATAATTACAGTATTTTCTTGTCGCCCGGTTTATTTTCTATCTTCCCTCACAAGAGTGTAAACTCCACAAGCTTACGAATCATACCTGTTTTATTCATTACTGAGTCAAGTAATACGCCTGCCGCAAGCCCGGCAAGTCACTTGATCTTAATAAATTATCTGGTGATTGAATGAATAAATCCTAGATCCTTAAAAATATTTATTAAGTGGAGGAAATACTGCCTGCATGGACCTTTGCCCAGGTTTTCCATACTTCTCTACTCCATATTTCCCCCCTCTCAGTACAAACTGTTTTCGTGAAGGCAGTGTGCCGTCTGCAGTGTGTTCATTCACGGCACGTGGTATATGTGTATGTGCGCTCTGAGTGGGTGTGTGCAATGTGTGTTTGTGGTTTGCGGTGTATGTGTGTGCATGTTTTGTGTCATGTGATCATGGTAGTGTGAGTGTGTGTGTGTGTTCACCTGGTGACATGTGTGTGCCTGTGTGAGCAGTGTATACGTGTTGAGTGGTGTAGTATATGTGTGTGTAGTGGAAAGGGTATATGATTTGGATCAAGTGGTATTCAAAGCATTAATATCTTTGTATCAGGTTCAAATTTTATCACTTTCCTGAGTTACCGAGTTATCATGGTAGAAGTGTGTGATGAAGGAAAAGTTGCTATCTGTAGCTTGGTAGCAATTAAGTGTTCAGAACTAGAGACACAGACAACTCTATCAGCCAGAATCTTTGTCGCATGTGTGCGTGTGTGTGTGCACGCGTGTGTGTGTGTGCACGTGTGTGTGTGTGCACGCGTGTGTGTGTGTGCACGCGTGTGTGTGTGTGTTGAGTGAGTACTATGTGCTGAGCACAGTCAAAGTGCAATGGTCAACAAAACAAACCTAGTTCATTCCCTCATAGGGGATACAACTAACTTGAGGAACATATTTATAATTAGTAACTGGAAAAAGCGGCAGGGGGGAAATGGGGCGGAAAGAGGATGCTAATCTAGGTGAGAGGCCAGAAGCTGCCGCACACACATGTTTTGTGTAAAACCGAGGTCCGAAGCATGACATCCATGCTACCTAGGCCGGGTCCCTAGGTGGGCGTGGAGAGGATGGGAGCCAGTGCTGAAGCACCATCTTGGGCCAGGGTGGGAAGGAGGATGGCACTTCTGAAGGCGGTGGTCGGATGGGCAGTAATGACTCCAGAGAAGGCGGCTGCATATGAAAGGAGCCAGATCATGCAAGGCCTTGTGTTGTGTTCCAGTTTAGGATAAGAAAATACACACAAACAAACATTCACCCCAAGAACAAAAGGGAATATTTGAAGGGTTTCAGAGAAAGGAGTTAAGTGATTGAATCCCAGTTATAAAGGGATCACCCTGACTTAGAAGACACTGCTGCAGGAGAGATGTGCTGGAGACAGGGCGGCGGGTGTACGTCCAGTCCAGGAGGTAACATCTGCTCATGTGTGTGCGGGAGATGAGGGCGAGGACCTTTCAAAGCTACCTTGCATGTCCAGCTGGTACTTCTGGGTTGTTCTTGAGACCATTCATGCTGTGTCTTTAAAACTCCATCTGAAAAATGAAGACTACATGACTGAAGAACTTTTTTTTTTTTTTCCATTCAGATCAATTTTATAACATAGCAGTGATTTGATGAGTATAACAGCTTCACTTTGTACACATTTCTGTAATTTGCCTCTGGTCACTCAAATATTCTGGAAAAATTGTACTTTATAACAGGATCGAATAAATGTTTTATTAAAAAAATTTACCCTTTAAGAAATGTGCCATATTTGACAAAGGTAAGTAAGAACTTCATCTTTTAAGCGTATGTAGCAGTGCTCGAAAGTGTGTGTGTGTGTGTGTGTGTGTGTGTGTGTGTGTGTGATGCTTGTGAAAGTAATAATCATATTGTAATATTATCTTCTAAGGGCCTAAATCCATCCATCACAGTGAATGGTGTAACCCTACCTTCTTCTACCTCTACAAGCAGAGGTTCATTTCTGACCCCAGTGAACATCCTTACCATCCGTCAAACACAGTGGTTAAGAAGTAGTAGGCCTCAGGTCATGACTCAATGGCAGCCTATAGCCCCAAGTCAGGGATGAAGATAGCTTCGCTTCCACAGAACACTCACACACTAGTGAAAGTAGATCAGGTTTCTGGGGTAAACATCTTCTCATTGATTTATTGTATCTATAGCTTTGGGAGTGTTACTTACAGATTATAGTCTCAGTCTCTCAAGGTGTTTACATGAAGCTATTTTAGTCACTGATTCTTTGCCTTTCACCTTCTTAAGTTTTCATTTTAACTTTTGTTTTAACTCTCCTCAAGTGTCATGCAATAGGAGAGAAAGTAAATTAACTACTTTTATAAAAGTCTTAGTTATATTCTCTTTAGACTCATGATCCACCCTTTAAAAAACTCACTGTTCTTTTTAATTCACTCTGTTGTTTCCTATTTATTTTAAGTGCAAGACATTCCACTGTGGTAGGCACTTTTACTCAGTTGAATAGCTGCATCATTTTGGTGAGACTGTGGGTTTGTGTTTAGAAAATATCAGCTCTGGAGAGGCTGATATTATAAACAGTGTAACTGCAGTGGAAATCCATACAGAAACCTTGAGTTTTGTTTTTCTCTTTTCGTCAAATTTTGTTTTCTCTTTCTCTTTACTACTGAAAGCATTAGCATTTGGACAAATTTCTTATGCTCCCCCAACTTAGTTTTCTCATTAGGAAAAACGAGGTGGCTGCTTACTGGTGTTTGGGATTGTTATCAACTTCAAAACATGAATCTTTGATTCTATAATCCTAGGTTATGACTTGACTAGATTGTAAACTCTTTTCCGTATACCATAATCTAGCTGCATCCTCCCGATGGATTCTTTAAAAAAGAAAAGAAAGAAAAAAGAAAGAAAAGGGGAAGAATTTCTGAGTGGCTTTTTACTGAGGGGGTTTCCCCTCTGATAAATTAACTCGGAACTCAATTTGATTTCTTCTCGGATCTCATGGAATTATTTTTCTTCGTAGAGGGAATATGGTTATGTTGGTCAGTCTCTGATTCCATCTTTGCATCCCGACCCTCTTTCCCTATGTGATCTGAATAGAAATATGCTAGCTGGTTTGCCAGAGACATCTTGTCTGCTCTGTGTCCAATCTCCCATTCCTTTTCTCACTAATTTGCTTTCTATGGTACTGCAGTCATGCTCCATTCTGGTGTTTGCAAACTGCAATACACGAGTCTATATGTCTAACAAGTATACTAGGGGATTGCTAAGTGCAAAGTGGAGAATTTCCTCAATCTTTTTCATTTTCTCATTTGCAGTTCCTAATTATTGCACGAAATGTTTGGAGGTACAAGTATTAACAAAAAAGTTAAGACATGAGCCTTCTCCATCTGGCCAGTAGATGGAAGTATTTCATAGGGAATTAGCAGGCAGCAGGGTTTTGTTTGTTTTTGGTTTTGTTTTTTGTTCTTTTTTAAGAAGATGGAGGACCCTTCTGGAAGAGAAGTAAAAAGGAGAAAACAAAAACAGAAACTTGAGAACGAAGAGAGGGATGCCCAATCATAAATACAGGGCTTCCAAACAATCTCACCAAAAACCCATTTTATGTTCAGGCTCTCTCTGTTTAGCCTCTGACTCTGTCCCTTTGGAAAGAATAGAAGGGATAAATTAAACTGTTGATAACTCTGGAGTTTTTGTATTTTTTAAAATATAATCTCTATGGATCCTTGAGAGTCCTAAAAAAATCTTTTCATGAGAATGAATAATGCAATCAGTCTCTCCAGCAATCAGGCCAGCTGGCGATTTCATCAGAATGCTTAATGCCCACCAGCCAAAGTGTTGTGAGAGAAACACAAGCTGAGGCTCACTGTTGGCAGCTTCAACCAGCAATTCTGGCCAGGGTTTCAATGCAGCAGTCATTAGGTCATCCCTTTGCCCATCTTCTCTACTGCTCCCATTTAGAATTATTAGTCTAACATTGTAAAGATTAGAGTGAGTTACCAAGCATTGTCCCAGCAGCTGGTTGCTGTGTGAGTGTGTTTCCACAATGACAGTTTCAAAGTAATGTGTGTTTCTTTGAGTCTCTGGGCAGTCATATCCAACTTGAAGATTAAGCGAAAATCGGAGTTGTCACCAATGGCATAGGAGATGAAAGCCGTCTCTTCTGTATCAGGTCCCGTTGAATTGGCATGTTCACCCAGACACTCCTCTCCAAACCCCACCGTCTCCTTGCAAACTTTGGCAGGAGATGATAGAACGGACTGACTTCCTGCTCCATCTTTGGTTTGAGGATAGCCCAACAGTTTTCCAGTTATTCTCAGGAGAGAAACTAAAACTCTGTATGTAGATACAAAACAACTTTCTAAAGACAAATTTATTTTAATCTACATGTTTTAAAGAAAGTCCCAATGAATGACACAAGGTACATACACGAGGCAAATGAAGTACTCTGAAACTGGTTAACATCTTCTAGGACACAGCTTTGCATATTCACTAGCTCTATTATTTCTCCCATAAAAGAATAATATTGCCCTCTTTATTGGTATTTCTGACTTTCTTCATCAGTATTGTGATTTTAATTGCATTTATCTAAAAACTGCTTCTATATGCAATGCCCTTGATATAGAGAGTGAAAATAACTGTTGGATTAATACATTTATTTTCCTTTCTCAAGATGTCCTTGAAGTAGGGGCCTTTTGGAATATAATATGCAAAAACTATGTAGATGAGCACTGAAGCACAAGAATTACTGAGCATTAAATCAGCGTATCCCGAAGTCCTCCTCATTTCTTTTAAAAGCAAGGAAACTGAGACCAGAGCAGAGGAATTTATTCTTCTGTTTGTGAAAACAGAGCTACTTCGAACTCATGCAAATTCATAGGATTTTGGAGAAAAACGATAAATCTATGATGATGTTGAGTAGTCATCAAGGACTGATGGTCAGCTTGTTTAGTAAAATCTTTGGGCCTCCTGGACATTTAAAAATATCTTTGAATCTCACTTTTTTTTTTTTTTTGAAGATTGGAGTGGAGATGGTGAGTTCATTTTTTTTTTTTTAATGTTTAGTTTTGAGAGACAGAGCATGAGCGGGGGAGGAGCAGAGAGAGAGAGACAGAATCCAAAGCAGGCTCCAGGCTCTAAGCTGTTAGCACAGAGCCCGATGCGGGGCTCGAACCCACGAACCATGAGATCATGACCTGAGCCGAAGTTAGATGCTTAACCGACTGAGCCACCCAGGTGCCCCTGAATCTCGCTTTTAACAAGCACTGTACTGATGGCGTGAAAAGTAAAAGTGCTATAAAAGAGATAAGGGTCAAATCCTTTCTGGCCAGGGGAGATAATAAAAGGAGCAAGCGTAGCAATTTGACTGCAAGAATTTATTTGCTAGTTGAGAAAGTCAAACTCCATGGATTGGTCATCATTGAGCCAGTAAGAGCATTCCTCTCCACGTTTACACTTGCCTGTAATCAGTGATGCCAAGGCCAGGTCCTTACCTTGCAAGTGTCAGTGTAGTTATTCACCAAAGGTCGCTCTTTGGAAATCTTGCCACTAGGGAGCAACATTAACTAACTTTTGCCCTAAAGAGGTTGTTTTTTGTTTGTTTGTTTGTTTGTTTGTTTTTGTTTTTGTTTTAAAGGGAAAGTTAAACTTCTTTGCCCTGGGATATATCCAAATAAACCCTTTGAAAATTACACCTTTGCCATTCCTGCTCACAGTAAGAGGAAGGAGAGAGTCTTGGATCACAGCAAGACCAAGGAGAGCCCTTGGCTCCCCTTTGTTTGCAGATACCTTGGCTCGCCTCAGTGGAGTTGGAAGGAGTGATGTTTAGGTCTTTGTACATAAATCTTAATGGTTTGGGAAAGGTTACTCAGGATGCCTTTCCTCTCTGGATTTCTGTATGTCAGGAAAACTGTAACTTGTGTTTGAAAAGTTAATCCTTGCCCTGAAGCATCATCTGTGGATTAGTCAGCTTGAAGGAAAACAAAAATAATAAATGTTATTACTTCTCCACTCAGAATATCTTCTTTAGCATGAGCTTTTCTTGTTGCAAAGTCTGCCTTACAAGAGTGATCTCAATCAGAGGCAGTCAGGGTTCACCACAGAAACCAAGAAATTGGCAAGAGAATCTTAAAAATGTTTCCTGTTTAATTATATGATGCAAAACAAAGCACAGAAAAGTAGGAACAATTGAACTTGTTTCCCCCAGAAAGGCAGTGGTGCTGTAGGAAAGGTGGTCCAGGACTCTCTTCCTTGCTTTTTGGGTTCCTCCTAATCCCTTCTGCAGCAGGAAAATTAGCTTCTGGGAGCCCTTTTGATTTCTAGCCTCTTCTATCTGACCCTGTCACACACTGGTTGTCAGTCTCCCTCATCCTACTGTTCCATATGTGTCTCACTTCTGGAACAAGGCAGCAGTAGGTAGTGGAGGTGTGCAGAATTTAGTACCCTAGCCTGGCCAGACAACACCAGATCATCACATTACTAACCTTTCTATTGGGATAAGCCTGCTTTGCTTCCCTAACTTGCTGAGCGTTCCTAGTTTAAAAAACATGCATTTCTACACAATAGTCAGTCTATCACTAGCCTTCTAATAGAAATCACCTGCTCTGAGAATAATCATTAAACAAATAGACAACACAAAATAGCTGGACTTCTTAGTTGTAATACTGCCTGGCTGAATAAAGTAGATGGAATAAAAACAACCGAAACACACAATTACACATTATTTAGAAACATTATTCACAGGGGAATCATGGCCTCTGTAGATGGTGGCTCCTCCCCTGGAGAGTCAATAAGTCCTTTGTGGCCAGGGGCAAGTACTCTAGACCCTCATGGGATGGCTTTGAGTCTTGATTTTGTTACTTACTGCGTCTGGGGAAAAAAAACAAAAACAGAAACAGAAAAACCAACCAGTCTCCTGGGAGATAATATATCTACCCTGTCTCCCTCATAGACTGCATGAGGGTCAAGATTGCTATGAGGAAAGCAGTTTGTAAATTAAAGTATTAAGCCCTCAGTGGGATAGCACTTTGAACACTCAATAATAATAGCTGTCATTTACTGAGCATACGGTTCCCTATTAAACATTTTGTGTAGATTGTCTTACGAAATCATCAAAACTGTAGAGATTAAAAACTTGAGGTCCAGAGAAATTCAGCAATTATTTCAAGTTTTCTGAGCTAACAAGTGATGATTTTGATTCAAAGCCCAGTCTGCAGTCTGGTAGACTCCAGAATCCATGTTCTCACTGATGGGGTTCAAAGCATGCTGCCTCAAAATATTAAATACTGTAAAGAATTTCGCAGGAGGTCATTCTGACTTTCCCTGCCCCTTGACCTTCTCTCCTGAAACAGGTCATAAAACTCCCATGTGAAAGGTATCTTCCCATACATGGAGGAAAGAAGACATTCTTATCACCAGAGATAGGGAATTCACCATGTATTTCACTATTTATTACCGCTAGCCCAATTCCTTCATCTTGTCAATTCTCCACACATGTATTTTTTTTTTGTCCAAAAGGTATAAAAGATTCCTGCTCTAGTCATTTCTTTGGGTCTTTTTTCTCTTGTGAGGGCTCCCCCGTACATGTAAAAAATTCAATTTTTATTGTGTATACTTTT
The DNA here is from genome assembly GCA_030068075.1 of Paguma larvata. NCBI lineage: Eukaryota > Metazoa > Chordata > Mammalia > Carnivora > Viverridae > Paguma > Paguma larvata. The sequence goes on from CM057823.1 coordinate 7,382,506, forward strand.
CTCTTGTTCATCTATGTTTGTCAGTTTAATTGTCATACCCAGACAGAGACCCCAGGAGTGTGGAAAATTCTTTTCCTCCTCTACATCATCATTAAGCAACACTGCTCTGCAGACTGGTTTGTTGCAAGCTTCCACCTTTATGTCAGGCAGTGAAATCTTCAATATCTGAGGCTCTTTCCTGCAGAGAGGTTAAACCTCTTTCCTCTTTCAGGGCCTTAAGGTTGCTTACAAAGGGGCACTTGATGCTAAGGAAAGATCTTTAATGGCCTTGTATAACTATCCCCATTGCCTCCACCACTCTAATTTGGAAATCACATTGTATCTAAGGGAAGATCTTCAGACTAAGGAGGAAAGAATGGAACTGGGAATGGAGAGAAGAGAAGACAGAGCACACTGGAGGGATGAGTCCAGTCACCACACCTAATTAGCATTTTGTAGCCTGCACAGGATGCACAGGAAAGTTCTCCTAAGAAGTCAGATTAGGAGGTTGTGGTGTTTTGAAGGTGCTGCTGTCCCCTAGAAGACAGGAAGGAGTGGAGTGTGGAAGGTAGGCCCAGGTCATCTGGAAGGTCTCAACTCCGGAGAATGTGAGCAGAACAGGGAAATAGCCCCATCGCTCCAAGATGCATTGGGAAGGAAATAGAACCTATAATACACCATTTGTCATCCAGTGCTTGATGTTGGTAACTGGAATAAGGTTAATTCCTCCATACATACATATTTTTTAAGATGCAAGTTCCTTCTTTCAGATAGGGTTGGCAGTCAGGATTAACCTCTTGTATATTGATTTTATTTAGATAAATCAAAAAAATAGCTGAAATGTGTACATCTTCTTTTGCTTCCTTCATAACATCTGATAAAACCTGTCCATATTTTAAAAGATGATTTTAGTGGAGGAGATAGTTGTACAGAGAAGGAAAACATACAAAAAACAGTGAGAAACCCTGAAGAAATTCATGGGGGACCTGAACAGAAAATGATCATCAGGGGCACCTGAATGGCTCAGTCAGTTAAGCATCTAACTCTTGGTTTTGACCCAGGTCATGATCTCGCAGTTCTTGAGATTGAGCCCTGCATCGGGCTCTGTGCTGACGATGTGGGGCCTGCTTGGGATTCTTTCTCTCTCTCTGCTCCTTCCCTGCGTGGTCTCTCTCTCTGTCTCTCTCTCTGTCTCTCTGTCTCTCTCTCTCAAAATAAATAAATATTAAAAAAAAAAAAAGAAAATGATCATCAAAGTCCATGTCAGAGAATATGGCAGTGTGATATTGAATAATGCTGGTAGGCTCAGAGAAGAATGGATGGATGTGTATTTAAGAGGTAAAATTATGACGACTTGGTTACCACGTGGGAACAGTGTTGTAGAGCCCACATAGTATGTATTAGGTAAATCTAATGGAAGTTTATTTACTAGATTTGAAGAGTTGTTAACAGTTACTGAGTTTTATTACAGTCATTGAAAACAACATTTAAAATATTCCTTTAACCAAAGTAAATTTATACCAGAAAAGTATTCAAGAGTAAACTCAAATCAAAGTAATTAACTTGTTCAAATCCCCAAATACGTGATTAGCAATGGACAGATCCCATCTTGGTGTCACCTGTTAACAGTCTGGGTTTCTGGCTCACAAGGCAGACACTTCCACAGTCTTCAGCATGACAAAGCCAGACTATGTTTTGACATGCCTGTCTAATAGTTCCGAGGTGAACTGGTATTTACTGCAGAAGGAAGAAGAACATGAGGATCAGAGTGTTCATCTGTACTTTATTGCAAGGGACCACGGAATTTGATGCCTCCAGTATACATTAAAGATGAAATTTCCCTCCTTTCATTCATGATGTTAAATGACATGCTTCTCATTCTGTTTTCATTGGTGAGAAGACCTGATAGATCATGGTGTATTTTAATCTTTTAAACTAGAGAAAAGCATTCCCTTTGGGATAATGTGGGAAATCAAAGATTTGCTTGTGTAAGACCTAGGGGTGTCCTAAGAACGTGGATTTTAGACTTTTCTCTCTTGTCCCATTAACAATGTGAGCCAGCTTCGTTTGCAAAGCTCGTGTCAGAAAGCCAAATGGGTAAGTCAGAGCAACTGTTTTATGCTAGTGGTGGGGTTAAAAGCAGCAAAATATCTACCTACATGAATTGGAAGGGGGACTAAGCTAGGCATAGGATAGTAAAAATAGACTATAAAGTATCTTACTGGGAATCAAAACCCATAAGAAAACAGAAATAGAGTAGGTTCTTGGCATTCAAGGAGAACATTTTAAATTTCAATTATTTAGGAACATGTAGTAGAAATTAGTAACTTAACAGCACTCGTAAATTTGAACTTAATGTTCTAGAATGGGCTAAGATAGAGAGTCTCTTAGTGGATGAACTTAGCAGACTTCCCAGTATCTAAATCTTGACTCAACTTGGTTCTCTACTTAGCCCCATATATTTACAACTGCCCATGATTGAATTAACAAAACCAAACAAAAACCCTAAATTAAAATCCCACATTCATATATTTTGAAAAATGACCTTGAAAGAAAGTCAATAACTAGGGTTGGGATGAAAGTTAAGTGACTCCACAGTTTATGTTTCTCAATCAGAAAATAATATTAAGGAGTCAAATGGTGAGTTCAACTCAGAACTATGATGTACTCTACAGAGAAACAAGAGTAAGCAATCTGTGAAACTACTTCAGCAATTGCTTCCACCAGAATTTATTTTAATAGCTATATAAAAGACTTTAGTACTAAATTTATGGAATCATTAATTGTCTAAGGGGGTCACTTAAAATTTTAAGTTATACTTTATGGCATTTTATGGAGGAAATGATATATAATAGCACTATTTTCAAACTTGTGAATTTGAGATGGCTTTGGGGCATTTCCCTCAGGAATGAGTATTTCCTAAAGTGTTAAAGATATGGTGCAGATAAGAATGGAATAATTTAGAGAAGAGACAATGAAAGTAGTTAAAAAAATGATTCACTTTTTCTAGTCAGATATGGATTTAGAGATAAGGTGGTCTGATTTTGAGTCATAACTGGCTGATAAGGGAAAAGCCAGTCAGAAAGAGGTGTGGCAATGGAGGCCAGATGGAGGTTAGAAACACCTAAAACTATGAGCTATGAGCCAGGAGTTTGATGGGAACAAATTCCATGAACTGTGAATGAAGAGTGGGGGGCCTGAATTTCTTGTCCCTGTCTGCTTCGAACTCCCTCCGTGACTTTGGGGGAAGTCATTTATCCTCTCTCATCCTTAATTTCTTTTTTGAACCTTAATTTCTTCATCCATAAAATGATTGCAGGGGCTTGGGTGATGTCTGAGGTACAGTTCAGTGATTTTATGGCTTGTAGGTAATCATACAATACAGTTTTGCATCCTATTTTATCCTTCTATTGTACATTAGACATTAAATATTTTCCACGTCACTAAAATTACTTTAAAATATTGTTTCAATGACTGTGTAATACATATCATATTATCTTAATTATTTAGTCATTCCCTGTTTAGGTTTTCAATGTTTTTATTATAAAAGTGTTGCAATAAGTATCTTTGTAAATATTTCTTCCCTCTCCAGTGATTTGCTTAGATAGGGTCCTAAAAGTGAAATGACTATGTCAAAGAATATGAGCATTTTTAAGTGCTGGATATTAATCATCAAATCTCTTCTTAGATAGCTTGTATTGTTTCACTCCTACTAGATTTCCTGGGTCTTCTGTCTTTCACCCACACTGTCATGTTGAACATGTTTCAAATATTTAGTGTATTTTATCCTTTTAATTTTTACTTCCTCTTTTATTTTTATATTATTTGTACATGTGTACTTATAAGTCATAAGGCTTTGGGTAGGGCAGAAAAATGTTAGTGCCCTCTTAGCACCCCTAGCTGGGTAATGAAATGAAACTGGCAGAGACGAATGAACAGGAGAAAATCCTACACATTTTATTGAATTTTTACATGTGCATGGAGCCTACACACAAAAAAAAAATGATGACCCAAAAAAGTGACCAGAACAGGAAGCTTTTACAAACAATAAATACTTGAGGAATTGACAAGACAAAGGGTTTTGTGCTACAAAGAGTAAATGGTGAAGAAGTAACTGGAAGATAAGTGTTGGTTTAACTAAGGTTTGTTTGCAGATTCCTCTGGTGCCCTCTCTGGGCTGATAAGAGCTTATCTCCAGTAAAAGAAGAATTTATATCCTGCCTTTAAGCAGAAAAGGGGGAGCTTTTTCTGCATTTACTGTCTCTTAATTGCCTTTAGCTTAAAATAATTTTTAGGTCAAAGAGGCATGTGTTCCGGTGACATACTCGTTCCCTTCATTCACTAGGAAATTATCTGTGGCTATCCATTGACATTTTTTTCCCCATTGGAAAGGCAATCCTTTCTTTGCTTCTGTGTTAAGAATATCTTTTATATTAAGGACAATATTAACCCTTCCGCTCTTTCTTTTGTAACTCATGGATGTCCTGTCCTCACCTACCAGCAATTGCAAATTTCTGCCGTTTTATAAATCTTAATGTTCAGAGCTTCACCCTTCTTGGTGAAGCACTTCTGGGGCTTCTCTTGCCACCTTATTCTTTAGGATACTTGGGTGGGGAAGAGGAGGAACTAACATAAAGATGAGACATTCGTACCTTTCCATGATGGCTACTCCTTTTGTCTCAGAGTACTTGACAAACAGCTAGTGCTGTTCCCCACATTCCCCAACCAACACGGGAGTCCTTCTCTCCTGTTGGCCAGCAGGTAGGTTTCTCTATGTTTTTTAACCAACTCTTCAGAAAAGGTTTTCCATACTAAGATAGTTGGGTTTGTGAAATATATCACAGGCCTGGCCTCTCCTCCTCAGACAGCATTGGTGATCCAAGGGTAGAGGTATTCTTATGGCAGGCAGTGAGTAGGCCAGCTTCACACTTTTCTTGGAACCAGTTTTCTCACTGATCTTTAGGCTCTGGCACTTTCTTTCCCACATACTCCTTAATGCTCTCCTTTCTGTCCTGTTTACCAGTCATTTGAATGCGCTCAAGCTTCCTGTGCTCACTTTCAGACCAATTCCTAGATCCTTCCAAGAGGCTGATTGAACATCTATTCCCTCTCCTGAGCATTCCATGGCAGTTGGTCAGCTTGCCAGCTGGTAGGGGCTAGAAGGCTCCAGGGGAGTGGTATGACCAGAGGTCGTGAGGATCATAGCGTCTGCCTGACTCCTACCTAATTACAGCTACGTTTGTGTAAATACTTCTCCCACATTTGTTTCTGGCATTTTCCATGTATAGAAGTTCATGTTTCTATGTAATCAAATTTAGGGTTTTTTTTTTTTAAATGATTCTTTCCACTTTTGTTTAACATCAGAAATACCCCAATAGTCTGAACTCTAATGTTCATCTGGAAAGACTTCCTATGAAGAGCTCAAAAGGGGAAAACTAATGGTTTGCCCTATCAGTTATTACAATGTTTATCAAATCACAGTGATTAAACATGGACTGGCTTTGGCAAAACAAGCCTATATATACATCCAAGTGACAGAGTGGAAAATCATGAAATAGACCTTAGGTAAACATGTAATATGTAATAGAAAAAACACTGCATGTTAGGGAACAGGAAGCCTATTATTCCATGAATGGTATCTGAAAAATTGGCAGTTAGGTAAAATATCAAGGTAGAACTTCATATAACTATGAGGTGCATGTATAGCTATTTAACCCAATTTCAGATAGGCAGTTTTACTTAAAGTGTTAGATACTATTCTAGGTACTGAGGATACACCTGTGAAATAGACAAGGACTCTCCCTTATTTTAGCAAGAGGAACATGCACTAAATGAATGGAATGACAAATTAATAAAATATCTCACAATACAAGTTCTATGAAGGAAATGAACAAGAGGAGGAGTTAGAGAAGAAATGGGGAGAAGGGAGAGTGACTTCTGATGTGGCAGTCATAGGAAGCTCTACTAAGAAGGTGGAATGTGAGCAGAGGCTGCCAGAATGGGAATGAGAGAGGGTAGAAGACAACAATGAGGAGAGTGGCACTTCCGGGATGTCCTGATGGCCTGAGCATGCGAGGAGCTGGGGTATCGCAAGAGGAAGGAATAATGGTGTGAGTGAAGAGAACACTCATACTGCTTCATGGCCCTGCAGGGTGTGAGAATGAAAGAGGAAGATAAGAGACCTCTAAACAGAAAATGGAGTTCTTTGTGGAGAGACAGTTTTCAGTAAAGGCAAAGTCATGAAGAGTTAGAGGACTTATTGTTTCCAAATGCAGAGTAGAGGCTTTGCAGGGGCAGGAAGGTGTGGGGAATGGGTGAGGTGTCCCAAGCAGGAAGAGGATGAGAGTGGAGGTAGCAGTAAAGAGACAAGAATATAGATGGTCCTTAAGTAAGCAGAGAAGCAGGGCATCGTGGGATTACCTCTGAGGATCTCCTGGAGAAAGAGGAACAACTAGTTCCAGCATACTCCCAAGAAATTAACTACATGATATGGAGGACCTATTCACCTCAGCAGCTACAGATTTACTACTATATTTATCTTATAGTCTTGACTGGAGATAGGACTGGGGGAGAGCAGGCAGGCTGGGAGTTTCCTATTGGGAATGAGAAGCAAAGTGCTGGTCTTTGGGTACATATTTTTTCAATCACTTTCTTTTATAATGGGCAGGCAGAAATATAAGAAACAGTTCATAAAGTAGTTATAGACATTGATGCCACAAGTCTCAGGTGGAGCTGTCTCAACCAGGAGAAGGGTGTATAAGCTATCATTTCTGCTAAAGAGTTATGAAGAAAGATATTTGTAAGTCAGTCTATGAGCTGTAATTATTTGGAAAAGAATTTTAAGCCCTAAGAAATTTCATGCAATACTTGTCAGCAGTGTTAGAAATCATGTGTATCTTTACACATGAGCACCTCACCATAGCTTGAGTAGCTGAGAGTGCTGGATAACTAAGCTTGTGGGCCACATAGCCAAAGGAAGAGTTGGAACAGTGCCACGCATCTCATCTGCTGGGATACCAACATTATTGCCAATTGTGGCAGGCAAAATAGAGCCATTAGAATGTCACATTCTAACCCCCAGAGCCTGTGAATATCATGTTCTACATAGCAAGAGGGGCTTTGCAGATGTATTTAAGGTGATAGACCCTAAGATATGGTGACTATACTATTTTTTCCAGGTAGGTCCAATCTCCTCATGCAAGTTCTAAAATGAAGAACTTTTTTTATGACTGGATACAGAAGAGAGTGGCAGGAGAGAAGTCAGAGATATTTGAAGCCTGAGTAGAACTCTGCACCATTGCTGGTTTGAAGATGGAGGCAGCAACATGATGATGGGTACAAGTGACCGTAAGGCGCTGAGAGAGGTTCCCAATGACAGCTAGCCAAAACATGGGAAGCTCAACCCACTACTACAAGGAACTACTACTAACAATCTGAATGAGTTTGGAAGTGGATCCTCAAGCACAATCACAATAAGGCAAAGCCAAGATTAAGATCAGGCTATTTTTACTGGTAAAGGTACAGTGAGCCTCTTTTGGATAGCAGTCTATCGCCTGCATAAACAGTAAAAGGAAGATTGCCAAAGGATTTGTGCTCCTATGGTGTTTTTTCCACACCCCAGAAAAGACAGTATCTAAGCAAAAGGGGCCAGATGACTGTAATGTAAATTGTGGAATATCTCATGGCTAAGGAGCAAATTATAGGGTATAGCTAAGCAGTTTTATATCATATGACTCTTTTTTGAGGGGGAGAAGGTAGAAGGAAAGAAAGTCCCATACCAAAGAAGGAGGTGCTGAGCAACTGTATTATGAAAGCCTCCTGGGGAAGATAGGTCCAATGGGAAATGGCCTCATAGAGGCTCCCTATAATCTCCCCACCCTCTTCTATTCTGGGAGGATCACAGTCATTCTGCCAAGGCTCAGATAAGCTGTGGTTCAAGCCTTTGCTGGCATGGCCTGTATGGATACATACTAGATAAACAGGGTCCTGTGGCAGAGCCATTCCCTTGCACAAATTCTCCCCAGAGCCTCCAGATAAGAGCCCAAGTGGTCCACCACCTCAATTTCTTCCTTCTGGGACTCAGAGTGGGGAAATCAGTCAAGCCCACTCACACTTCTGAGCTACAAAATTGCATGAGAATAAGGTACAAAGATGGTGGTAATTTGTTACACAGCAGTAGGAAACTAATGTGATCTCCAGGCACCATAGTGATCCTGGCCTTTGAATGAACTGTGTTGCTGGCACTCCAGATGCTCATGGACCCACCTCTACTTTCAGAGAAATTTCCTCCAATCTTGCCTTTTTCCTTTACAGTTCTGTATTCAAGTTTGAGAATGAATGCTTTTTTTTTTTTTCACTATTTGATCTATGCCCATGTGCTAATTACAAAAGGGTCTTGAAAAGGGAATACTTGAGCTTCTATAAATGGGAGGTAGGCTCTGTCTCTCTTTAGATCATAACATGAGAAAGTCCCTGAATATTGAAAGGAGATAGAAATAATGGTCAGGAAAAGAAGTGTTGTAACTGCTATATATCACTCTTTCTGTTGTCCAATACCAAGATAGACCCTGGGGTCCCATGGTTTCAAGATTTTAGTATTGCAGGAAAATAGTGCTTCCACTAAATGGCTAAACAGTGGTTCTGTTAAATCTGAAGTTATAATATGCACCTGGCTATCTTGGGCTTCTCCAGCAACTGATTAAACAGGAAGAAAGGAAGTTTATGATACTGGAACATTGGACAAGGAAATTGATTTTAATTATCAAAGGAGGATAAGTTTGCTGATTCTCAAGATGACATTTTGTGAGAGGGTATTATGTGTGCAAAACTAAGAGAGGATCTTTTCCCTCTAACCCTTGAATCTCATACCTGTACCATCAGGAAGAAGAGCTCCATTGTTGGTTGCTGGTGTAGAGTGAATACCAAATCTATGTACAATACCCCAATCTTGTTTGGTGTTTTCTCCTGGTTAACATCGTGTCTGTTTTTTATAGCATCAGGGAACATTGCATCTTACCGAGCCATTCTACGGTTTTACAGAGTTAGCTGCTTCTAGATGATGTATTGGATAGTAACATCAGTAAATCCCATGGCCTTGGCTTCTTTCACTGTAAAGGGAGTTCACCAAAAGTGAATTCCTTGGCTAAAAACAATACTCTAAAATTTTATTTGAAGTATTTCAGTTTGAAGTGTGAGGTGTGTATACATGTCTAAATTAACATTAATCCATACTTCAGCGGTAGTTACATAACGTGAAGTGTGCTACTCAGTAATTTACACTTCAGAATATTTCACAGGTAATTGGTTAGAATGTGAAACCTTATTCCACAATTCACACTCTCTTCAGAGGGGACTGTAAAAAGTGCTTCACATATCATTGTTTGGTTTGGCACCAGAGCGTTTATTAATTAATGTAAATAATATTAAATTATGTCACTGGAGAAATGAATAGTGTCAATATATATCAAACAGAAAGATTTGTACAGAAAAATCTAGCATTGCATGATTAATAGTCTGACAATCCCAGCAGGCTAATATTTTTTGAGCAATTTCCTAAGTCTAGAACTCTACTTATTTCTGTGTTCTCCACTTTATAGACAACTCTTTGCTCTAATCAAACCAGACATGTAGCTGGCTCTGCTATCCAAATATTTGCTGTGGCAAGATGAACCTTTCATGCATGGGGCTGGTCTATAGAGGCAGAGTGGAAAGAAGGGGAGGGAGTGAGGATTTCAAATTTGCAAGATTGATTACTTGTATGTTTTGATGTTGCTTGCTAATAAATGTTGGTACTTGTGGCAGAATTAGGTATGGTGCTTGCTTTTTTTTGAAAAAGATAAACAAACAAACAAAAACATAATATCTAAGAATGACATTGCAAGAGGGAATAACCATGTCCAATCATCAGTAATCCCTGGAGGCAACCAATTTTCACAGAAAAGAACCTATCGACTCTGAATGGGTATATTGGCTTAGTTAAGCCTTAGTAGATGTCATTAGGGTGAATAATGCATTCAGTAGGGCAGGAAATGGCCATGGAGGCAGGTACATGGTGCTATGGATCAATCTTCTGGTTGTTCCCTAACTGGTTTCACTGGTCTGCAGGAATGAGTTGTCTTATATCGACTCTGTTCTCCTTGTAGGTGGTAGCTGCTGCCAGGTGACTCAAAGTAGGACATTTATCATTGCTACTGCTGCTCTGCATAAGGTGCTGAATCCCTGATCCCAACCCATAAGAGCTACAACATCTTAGAGGTGCCAAATGAAGCTGTACTTTCTCCGAATCTTCCAGGTGGTGGAACCATGTGGTAATTTGAAGAGAAATAAATAGTATTCTCTTCTCCCTGGTTGTATGTTAAAAACTTTCTCAGTTGGGCACTCTTCAGGTTCAAGGTTTCGTAAGATCTCTCAGGGAAAGAACTGTTTCATCCCATGGTCTTAATACCATTATCCACAGTAACTGAAACACCGCAGTTCAGGAGACCTGAGAGTGGTAGCCAACGCTCCCTTACCTTATTACACCCAGTATCTCTGTATAACGTGCCCTCCTCCAACGAGAAGCAAACTCCCATGTATGCAAACTCACACAAATAAACACTTAAAGGGAAAAGTATGTGCATGTTCAGGTCTATGTGTGGGGAGACAGGTGTTGCTGAGTCCCCTATCAGGCTGTCTTGAGGATGATACACTGTCTTTAGATATACACTAATGTATACCAAGGTAAAAAATTATATTTGGCAGAGATTCATCACTATTCAGTCTAGGGAAATTTCCTTGTTGTACTTAAAGTCTTTTGATACTTAGAATACTTCAGAATGTTTATGACAGAACGGAATTTTATGGAAGCAACACAGCATCTGCAGCTACTTCAAGGTAACTTAGAGGACAGTCATGTTCAAGCCCAGAGAAACATACAGTTGAGCCCAAGGATGGTGGTTTAAGTTTTAAAAAGTGAGTTAATATTTTAAAAATCAAGAAGGGGCGCCTGGGTGGCTCAGTCGGTTGGGCGGCCGACTTCAGCTCAGGTCATGATCTCGCGGTCTGTGAATTCAAGCCCCGCGTCAGGCTCTGTGCTGACGGCTCAGAGCCTGGAGCCTGCTTCAGATTCTGTGTCTCCCTCTCTCTCTGCCCTTCCCCTGTTCACGCTGTGCCTCTATGTCTCTCAAAAATAAATAAACATTAAAAAAATAAAAAAATCAAGAAATTTCACTTTAAAATATCTGGATTTCTGGATGTATTTGAAAAGTCATACTATACCCTCCTTCTGAAATGGCAGTAATAGGCTCTGACTTTTAGAAAGGACATTCTTCTCCAGGTTTTTACACTTTCCACTTACCCACTTTATTCTAGGTATTTATATTTGTGTTCTCTGCTTTGGAGCCTCATTCAAATGATGTATTTATAGAAGTGCCCAAACGAATTCTACAATTAACTTACTCTACCAAATCTCTTCAAATACAACATCATAGAATCTTGACTTTAATTTCATCTCGTCCAGAGATTTCCAAAAATCTGGTCATGAACTAGCATCTGGATGGTTACAGGAAAATTAACTGGGGGAGATTTCTGAATTCGGGTTACCAGACCCCCACCCTCAAAGATGTCTACCTTGTTTATGAAAATATCTAGAGAAATTCTCTTGTATACATGCATTGAGAACCATTGGTCTCCTCCAGGCCTTCATATCTTGGAGTGAGGGAGGGGTGGAGAGGGCCACAAATGTTAGCATGCTGTATACAGTAGTCTGCACCTTATTTTTATTAATTAGTTTTTTCTAGAGATTTTTTCATGTAAGCATATAGTTATCTTTTTCATTCTTTTTACATTACTGCATACTAATTCAACATACAAATACATTATGTCTTATTCAATCACTCCCTTAACAGAAGGCATTTTGTGTTTTTCCAGACATTTACTATTACAAATAATGCATGCTAAATAACTTTGTGAATGATATATTGGACTTCTGCAGGTAGCTGTTTAAGGTAAATTACTATGAGCAGAATTATATATAAAGGCATGAATGCATCTGTAATTTACCTAACTTAATTTCACCAACTTTCTAGTGCCCATTGCTTTTTCCAAATAAGTAGCACAGTGCAGTGAGAATGATTAGAATTTGGAATCTCACTGGCCTGGATTTGAATCCTGACTTTATAACTTATTAATAGACTTTGTGGCTTTGAAGGTTAATAATGCCTACTTCACAGGGCTGTTAAAATTAAAAGAAACTGTTTAAAGCATCTAGTATCTTGTCTTGCATCAGAGATACTCCCTAAATATCAATCCCTTTCAGTCACTGAAGTCAGTAACATCTTAATGACTTTGTTAATACATTTTCAGAATTCTAGATTCTTTGCTTTTGATTTTTTTGTGACATCTCTTATTAACCTTCACACAGATTTAGTTTTGCCATGAAGATTCTAAGTTTTCTCCAGAAATCTTCAGCCAATTTTTTTGTTAGCTTAGAGTGCCTATGGCTGAACACATATCTGTGAACGTAGGACACCATTCTTCTCTGTCTATGGCCCCTTATTTTCAATAAGCTGCTTTGCTGGGTAACCCATGGAAAGAAGGGCTCCTCCGTCCACACCTGGCATCCTCCACTGCATCTGTTCTTAGAAATATAGAAATGAAATCTACATGATTGATTTCTACCTTAAAATATCTCATATTTTTGAATCATAAAAATTTTCTGAGCTTTAGTTTATCAAACTTTCTCTGTTCTCCTACTTTTAATTATCAGAGCAATTCTCATGGATCCTACTTGAGTCCACACAGCCTACATCTGAGAATATAAGAGGTTTTTAAGTGCTTGGATCCTACCAGCTCAGCAGCACTCATGCATATAGGCATGAATCCCCACCAAATATTGAATCAAAGACCATGTTGCTAAAATAGTGTTTCTAATTTGAGAAAGTAATTGCTTTTGGATTATTCCACTGACTTATATGATTCAATACAGTAGGATTTTTGGCTTTTTAAAATCTTATTTCATATTTTAGGGCATATGAATTTTAGTGGGTTTTTTTTTTGTATTTAATGCTTTAAACTTTGAATGAAGAATGAATATCTTTTAGCAAATATTCTCTTTTTCTGTGCATATATATGTATTTTTAGCTAAGAGTTTGTTTTGGCTATGCATGGGGTTTCCTAACTCTTAGTATCAACTGTGTAATCTCTTATGTAGAATTTAATAACATCAAACTTATAGAAACCAATAGTGGAATGGTGGTTGCCAGGGGCTGGGGACGGGGAAAATAGGGAGATGTTGGTCAAGGGTATGAACTTTTACTTATAAGATGAGTAAGTTCCCAGGATGTAAGGTACATCATGGCAACTGTAACTAAACCTGTGCTGTATTAGAATGTTGTCCTGAGAGTAGAGATTTAATGTTTTCACCATAAAAACAATAAGAAAATGGTAATTATGTGAGGTGAATGATGTGTTACATAACCTTATTGTGGTAAACATTTAGTAATATATACATGTATCAAATAGTCACATTTTACACCTCAAGCTTACACAAAGTTATATGCAATTATATCTCCATAAAATTAGAAAAAATTTCAGGAAATTTAAGTAAGATGTAAAAATAATTGTTAATATTGTCGACATTAAAGGACATTGAATTATTATAAAGGATTTTATAAGTGCAATCTCAAAGTCTTGAGTACTGTTTTTTTTAATAAAGAAGAAATTATTCAATTTGGTCTCTACCTCCCACCCCTGCCAAAGGTTTTGAGAACCAACTCTTAGTAGGGGTTGCTCATATTCTGAGAACTGACAATATACCTACACTAGATTTGTTAATCCTGCCTTCTTGATAATTCTTCAAATTTGATTAAAACCCAAATGAATTCTGAGCCTAGAAAAAGGGAAGTTGAGAAAATATCAAATGACAGGACAGCCCAGAACTGGCTCCTATTTGGCAACCGTTCTGGGATTATGATGTCTTCTAGATTGGGCAACATCTTGAATAAACCAAAAATCCCATTTTATGTAAGAACCTAAGCTCATACCTTGGTCTTTAATATCCTTTGTTTTGCAGCTAAGAGTCAGGAGACAAATGAGAAGAATTAAACCCATTCAAAGCATGAGAAAATACCACTTTCCTGGTGAATTATTTTAAAGAGAATAAGACACACTGACAGAGATTTATATTGTCAGTTTACTTGAAAGAATTATATTCAACATTTCTACTCATTTTTATTAACATTTCTGAAGAGAAATACCTTTTCCCCCTTTAAAATAATGAATTAATATTCTTGGTTTCAAATCTTATGACCATGGCACAGATATCTGAGGGAATCTTAGAGTAAATGCAAACAAAGGAAAGAACCATTTCTTAATTTGGATTATTTACAATATTGTAACTGAATATATTACTTTGCTATTTTATTTTTATTTATTTATTTTATTATTTTTTAAATTTATTTTTTAAATTCAAGTTACTTTACATACAGCATAGTATTAGTTTCAGGAGTAGAACCCAGTGATTCATCACTTATGTATAAAACCCAGTGCCCTCCTTAATGCCTATCACCCATTTAGCCCACCCCAACTACCTCCCTTCTAACAACCCTCAGGTTGTTCTTTGTATTTAAGAGTCTCTTACGGTTTGCCTACTCTGTTTTATCCCATTTTTCCTTCCCTTCCCTGATGTTCATCTGCTGTGATTCTTAAATTCCACATATGAGTGAAATCATATTTGTCTTTCTCTGACTGACGTATTTTGCCTAGCATAATACACTCTAGCTCCATCCACATTGTTGCGAATGAGAAGATTGCATTCTTTTTGATCACCAAGTGGTATTGCATTGTGGTGGGATAAATATATACCAACCACATCTTCTTAAGCCATCCATCAGTTGATGGACATTTGGGCTCTTTTCATACTTTGCTGTTGTTGATTGCGCTGCTATAAACATTGGAGTGAATGTGGCCCCTTAAAACCAGCATTTTTGTGTCCTTTGGATAAATACCTAGTAGTTCAATTGGTGGCTCATAGGGTGCTTCTAGTTTTAACTTTTTTAGGAACCTCCATACTGTTTTCCAGAGTGGCTGCTCCAGTTTGCATTCCCACCAGCAGGTGCAAATGTGTTCCCCTTTCTCCACATCCTTGCCAGCATCTGTTTCCTGAGTCATTAATGTTAGCCATTCTGACAGGTGTAAGGTGGTATCTCAGTGTGGTTTTGATTTGTATTTCCCTGATGATGAGTGATGTTGAGCATTTTTTCATGTGTCTGTTGGCCATCTGATGTCTTCTTTGGAAAATTGTCTATTCATGTCTTTTGCCCATTTCTTCACTGGATTATTTGTTTTTTGGGGTATTGAGTTTGATAAGTTCTTTATAGATTTTGGATACTAACCCTTTATCCGATATATCATTCGCAAATATCTCCTCCCATTCTGTTGGTTACCTTTTAGTTTTGTTGATTGTTTTCCTTTGCTGTGCAGAAGTTTTTATCTTGATAAGGTCCCAATAGTTCATTTTTGCTTTTATTTTCCTTGCCTCCTGAGACATGTCTAGTAAGAAGTTGCTCCAGCTGTGGTCAAAGAGGTTGCTGCCTGTTTTCTCCTGTAGAATTTTAATGGTTTCCTGTAGCACATTTAGGTCTTTCATCCATTTTGAATTTATTTTTGTGTATGGTGTAGTAAAGTGGTCCAGTTTCATTATTTTGCATGTCGCTGTCCAGTTTTCTCAGTACTATTTGCTGAAGAGATTGTATTCTCTCCATCGTATACTTTTTCCTGCTTTATTGAAGATTAGTTGGCCATACATTTGTGGGTCCATTTCTGGGTTCTCTATTCTGTTCCATTGATCTATGTGTCTGTTTTTGTGCCAGTATCATACTGTCTTGATGATTATAGGTTTGTAATACAGCTTAAATTCCAGAATTGTGATGCCTTCGGCTTTGCTTTTCGTTTTCAATATTTCTTTGGCTATTCAGGGTCTTTTCTGGTTCCATACAAATTTTAGGATTACTTTACTATTTTATTTATTTTATGAAATGTTTATTTATTTATTTTGAGAAAGGGTGGGGAGTGGTGGAGAGAGAGAGAGAGAGAGAGAGAGAGAGAGAGAGAGAGAGAAAAGAGAGAAGAGAGAATCCCAAGCAGCCACTACACTGTCAGAACAGAGCCCATTAAGGTGTTCGAACCCATGAACCATGAGATCATGACCTGAGCCGAAATCCTCATTTGGACACTCAACCAAATGAATCACCCAGGCGCCCTTACTTTGCTATTTTATACTTTGCTTCAAGCTTCTGATATACCACATAAGTTCTCTTACTACTTAATGCCATCTTGAATGGCAATGTGGAACACAAAAGGGATCTCCTGGAATCCAGGAAGCTAGGATTGTAGCTATGACACTTCTTCCAATTGGAAAATCACCTCCTTTTTCATGTTCAGTCCTTGGTCTGGAGCATCCAGATAATCCAGTTGAGCTTCAGAATAAAGACTATAACCATGTTCCATGTGTTTCCTTCAAGTCATAAGGACTGCCAGCAAGCTATTGGTAGCGAGATGTCTCCTAATTTTGCCCTTGGGAGCAGGTTCATCCTGGAAGCCCATGGGGAGTGACTGGGAGTCCCTACATCTCTACCTATTTTCTCCACAATATGTTGTTTACCAGCAGGTGTTAACTTCAGATTCAGAGATTTTCTTTCCCAGGTTCTCTTGTTACATTTAACATCTCTTGTAAGAATACTAAATACTAACAAGTTGTTAAAGAATTACAAAACTATTTTGGGAATTATAAAACAGAGAGAAAGGGAAAATTAGAGTGATGTGTCCTGAGGAGAGGGGCATGCCATACTATCTCAGGAATGTCCTGGAACAAGTGGCCGACACACTGAGAGCACTGAGTAAATAGCAGTGAGCAGGTCTGAGAGGGAGATGGAAACTCTCCAAAGACAAATTGGCCAATCGTTGGCTACTCTGAATATCTGTTTGCTCTAAGTCATTTTATGGGTGGAGTTGGGTGCAGAATGGCTTTTTCCTACTTCTCCATAAATTAGGGTGAGAAACCATCAGGCTTACAGAGGAAGGAGACCCTAACTTCATTTAATTTTCTCATGACATTAAATGGTATGGTCGTTTTTGTTTAATCCTGTGGACAATTTTCTCCTAATTCACCACCGTGGGTATTTTATGCAGCTTAAGTATAGAACAGAATTGAAGAATCATGTATGGTAAGTACACAGGAATGTCACACTTCCAAAAAAAAAATAGGGATAGGAGGTGAAAGAAAGTTTGAGATCCTTAGTGGATAGCAGAGTGTGACATCAGCGATTCAGGAACACTGAAGGACACTTAGGCTGTCCCTATATTTGATTCTTTGCTGGTCTCTAGCACTGACCCAGCTGATCATCCTTCTCTTCATGCCTGCTATGTACTCATACACGGGCAGCAGCATGTTTTTCTGCAGTTAGAAGATTTAGATCTGTTTGAGCCCCCACTCTGACACATTTCAAATGTACCACCTTAGGGAAATATCTTCATCTCTCTGAGAGGTGGTACCGCATGCTTAGCACTTACATTATGGAGACACCAGGATCCTATTCCTAACAGCTGGATAGTATTTTCCAATTGACAAGGTCTCTTCAACTGTTATTTCCTTTTTTTTTCTACCCTTGCTCTCACAAATTGAAGTATACTAAAATATTTTCTGATTTATCTTTAGTGAAACTTTGTTACATCAAATTTATAAATTAGATATATATAAGCAAGGAAAACTAAAATGATATGTTTTACTCTATGTGTGCTTTATACTTACAATATGGTTTTATTTATTTATTTATTTATTTATTTATTTATTTATTTCAGGCTTTGAAACAAAAAATTCTCTATGTCAGACTTAGGGCTTTATGATTTTTCTCTTAACAATTTAATAAAATCCTGCTTTTCAGCCCTTGGAACTCCCAAACTGGTATTGCAGTGGTTTGGGTGATGCAAAACAACAAAACTGAACAAAACTATTGATCTCATTCAAAATTCTTACAATATGAGGCTCTTCCTCAAACATATACACTGCTCCAGGACTGAGGAACTGCCCTGGAAAACTTTATAGTCACCTCTATCCAGCCGTCTACTGTGAGAACTGAGGGAATTTAAGCTCGGGAAATGTGAATATATTGATATCAACATAGTATCCTGACTGCTCTTGAGAACTTGTCTCTTAGATATCCAGAGCAATGGGACTGACATGAGGGAAAATAAAGAAATAAAGCCTAGGCCCTTTGTACCAGTGAATTAGATCTAAAATATCATCCATTCGTAATGACCAGGATGATAAGTGAGAACTTCCAAGTCAGCCTTATGAAGAGGGCGGGAAGGAACTGTTGGTTAGTGTTGATATTTTCCAACAGTTCTCCATATGCAAGTGCCTTAGAATTCTTGCATGTATACTTGGTGTGTTTGACTTTGCAATTTTCCTCCAAAGAAAATATTGCTATTTATTATTATTTATTACTATTTCTCTTCTAATATCTATGGAATTATGAAATAAATAAGGATTGGGTCAGCCTCCTTAAGACTTTGGGATCTAACAAGATCTTGAATGTATGGTAGAGATTGCTAATCCTTCCCCTAACAGCTGGTGCCTTCTTCATTAGATAGAGAGCCTTGATTTTTAGCTGAGTACATTGCAATGCAGAATAAAAGACTATATTCTCAACATTCTTTGCCAGTTAGAAATGCAAAGGGATGGATCTTTACCAGGAAGATTCTGTCCCTTTCTGTCTGTCTGTGCTTTTCTTCCTCCTCCTTCCTCAACACAGTTATGCATAACTACAAGGTGACCTTGAAAAGGGAGCCATAAGCTGAAAATGGTGGCATAAACAGGGAAGAACCCAAATTCCTAATAGTGCTAGGTAGCTCTTTCCCAGCCTAGAGCTGCTGATTTAAGACTTTCTCTATGCAAGAAAGAAGTTAATTTCTTTCTTGTTTAGTCAACTGCTGTTGTTTTCTTGTTGTATGAAAGTAAATTCTAAGTTTTAAAATATAGACAAGATCAATAACAGTGCTTTTGTAAAGGGGCTATATTGGAGCCTGCGATAAGAGGAAATACTGCAATACTAATCTTGTCTTTGTTTAAAAGTTTTGAGGGGCACCTGGGTGACTCATTTGGTTAAGCGGCAACTCTTGATTTTGGCTAAGGTCATGACCTCATGGTTTGTGAGTTTGAGCCCCACGTTGGGCTCTGCACTGACAGGAGCCTGCTTAGGGTTCTGTCTGTCTCCCACTCTTTCTGCAACTTCCCCACTCTATCTCTCTGTCTCAAAATTAATTAATTAAAAGTCTTTATATTTTGTTTATATGGATTTTTTTGCATACATTTTTATATTTTAAAAACATTACATTGGGATTCTCACTCCTAGGAAGATAAATCAGACATATTTTTCCCTATTTCTTCTAAGTACAACTAAAAATGTTTGATATTATATGTAATTATATGTAAACTATGAACTTTGGGGCTATAATATGTCGATGAAGTTTCATCGACTATAAAAAATGTCCTGCCGTGGTAGGGATGTTGCTAACGGGGGAAGCTGTACATGTTGTGGGCAGGAGACAGATGAGAAACCTCTGTACTTTTACTCAATTTTACTGTGAACCTAAAACTGCTCTAAAAATAAAGTCTATTTTTTAAAAGCTGAAAGAACTGCAAGGATAAGTAAAAACCACAAATATATTTGAAGAAGTCAACCCCCTTCTTTCAATAATTAATAGAACAATTAGACACAAAATCAGCATACATCTAGAACTCAATATCATGAATGAATGGGATGTAATCCCTTTCATAGAAAATAAGCCATATTTGGGACATAAATCCAACCTCATCAAATTTAAAGGAAAAAAAAAACTCAGATTGAGTGTTTTCTAACAATTGAATTAAAGTAGAAATCAATAATAAAAAGATAACAGAAAAATCTATAAACCTTTGGAAACTAAACAACACACTTCTAAATAATCTATGGGCCAAATACAAGTCAGAAGATTAATCAAAACATACAGTGAACTGCATAAAGATGAAAATGCGTATTAAAAATATGTGACACAGCAAAAGCAGTGCAGAGAAGGGGAGCGGTAGCATTAAATGAATGCTTTAGAAAAGAAGAAAAGTCTCAAATCAATGATCTATGCATTCACTTGAAGAATTTAGAAAATGAAAACCAAAATGACCAAAAATAAGCAGAAGGAAAGAAATGATAGTGATAAGAGCAAAAAGAAATGAAACTGAAACAGAAGAGCAATAGATGAAACCAATGAAACAAAGAACTGGCTCTTTGAAAATATCCGTAAAAGTAACAAACTTGTAGCAAAACAAATTTCCAATGTCAGGAATGAAACAGAATGTCCATAAAGAACTTGCAGACATTCAAATGAAAATAAGGAACCATTAGAAATAATTCTACATGCATGTATTTAACAAATTAGATGAAAAGGACTAATTCCTCAGAAAACACAAACTACGGCAACTCATAAATATGAGATAGATCATTTTAATAGCCCTATAACTATTAACACATGGAGCTCACTATTTAATAATCCCCCAACCCTGTCCACCCCAAATAACCTCGAGGCCTAGATGGTTTCACAGGAGAATTCTGACAAACTATTAAGGAACCATTTCCAGAAGATAGAAGAGAAAAAAACACTTCCCATTTTATTTCATGAAAGTAGGATTAATGTGACCAGAAGAAACCAAATCTCAGGAACAAAAAAGTAAAAACTACAGAGCAACCTACATCATAAATACAGACAGTAAAATCTTTAACTGACTATTAACAAATAGATATCAGCAGTTTATAGTAGAAATTATACCCATGACCAAGTGGGATTCATTCCAGGGATACAAGTCTAGTTCAATATTCAAAAAATAAATCAATGTAATCTACTATAACAGAGACTAAAGACAAAAACCACATGATCATATCAATGCAGAAAAATAATTTGACCAAACTGGCCCAGTATTCATGATAAAAACTCTAAGTAACATAGGAATAGAGGGAAACTTCATCAATCCCACAAAAAAACATCTACCAGAAACCTCCAGGTAACATTATTGTTAGTGAAGAAAGACTGAATGCTTTCCCTCTAAGATCAGGAAGAAGCCAAGGATGTCCACTCCTATTAAATATGGTGTTGGAAGTTCTAGCCAGTGCAATAACGCAAGAAGAGGAAGTAAAAACAAAGAGATTAGAAAGAAAGAAATAAACTGTGCAGATATCTATGTGCAGATATCTACACATGGTCAAGTTGAGGAAGATTGCAGGATATAAGATAAACATAAAAAATTGTATTTCTATATACTGGTAAAAATACATGGATACTGGAATTAAAAATGAAATACCATTTATAGTCACCTAAAACACTACATACTTTAGTGTAATTCTAACAAAATATGTATGAGACTTGTATCCTGAAAACTGCATAATACTAATAGAAGAAATTAAAGAATATGTATAAATTAAGAGATATACTGTGTTATGTGTTGTAAGACTCAGTTTTAAAGAAACTTTAAATTGATATGCAGGTTTAATACAACTATTATCAAAATCTAAGACAAGTTTTTTGTAGGTTTAAGTAAGACTATTCTAAAATGTGTATGGAAATGCAAAAGAACTAGAGTGTAGCTAAAATAAGCCCTGCAAATTAAGAGTAAAGTCAAAGGATTCAGTCTACCTGATTTTAAGACTTATTAGATAGTCACACTAATCCAGTCAGTGTGTGATTGGCACAAGGACCAACACATGGACCAATAGACACGAAGTGAACTGAGAAATAGCCCCAAATATGACCAACTGATTTTTCACAAAGGGGCAAGAGTGATTTAATGGAGGAAAGAGTCATTTAATACAAATAATGTTGTAGTAAGTGAACATCCATAGGCAAAGAAATGAAATTCAACCAAAGTCTCACACTTCATGCAAACATTAACTCAAAATGGATCATGGCCTAAAATGAAAACAGAAAAAATAAAACTTTTAGAAAAGAAAGTATAGGAGAAAAATCTTTGGATTTAAGGCTAGGAAAAAATTCTTAGAGTTCACACAAAGTGACTTGAAGATCCATAAACGTGATCCATAAAAGGAGAAATTAAATTGGACTTCATCAAAATTAAACTCATTTTCTTCTTGAAAGATCCTTATAGTAGATGAAAACATTTGAAAGCATATGTCTAACAAAGAACAAATATATAAGATAACTCTTAAAATGCAACAGTAAAACAAAAAATACAACAAAACAGAAAACAAACAAAATCCAATTAGAACATGGCAAAGGATATGAACAGACATTTCAGTTAAGAGAATAAACTGATGAAAAATAAGCACATGAAAAGACATTCAATGTCATTATCCTCTAGGGAAATGCAAATTAAAACCATAACGATTAGGCTGATAATTTTCTAAAACTTTTTTTTAACATTTTTTTTATTTTTATTTTTGAGAGACATAGAGACAGAGTGTGAGCAAAGGAAGGGCAGAGAGAGAGGGAGACACAGAATCTGAAGCAGGCTCCAGGCTCTGAGCCATCAGCACAGAGCCCGACGCGGGGCTCGAACTCACAGACCGTGAGATCATGACCTGAGCTAAAGTCAGCCGCTTAATCAACTGAGCCACCCAGGCACCCCATAATTTTCTAAATCTCAAGGTCTAGTTCCTTTTAGCTTAGAAATTTTTCTCCAAGGGGCACCTGGGTGGCTCATTCAGTTAAGCATCCAACTTTGGCTCAGGTCATGATCTCATGTTTGTGAGTTTTAGCCCTGTGTTGGGCTCTGTACGGACAGCTCAGAGCCTAGAGCCTGCTTTGGGTTCTGTCTCCCTCTCTCACTGCCCCTCCCCTACTCACGCTCTGTCTCTCTCTCTCGAAAATAAATAAACATTTAAAAAATAAAAAAAATATATCTCCTTTCTCTTGTATTTTACTACAAACCGCAAGGAGAAACCAGGTCATGTCTTTAAACTTTGCTTAGGAATCTCCTCAGCTAAATATCTAAATTAATCATTTACAAATTCTACTTTATAAAACATTAAGACACAAATAAGTCAAATTCTTTGCCACTTTGTAACAAGGATCACCTTTCCTCTGGTTTCTAAGAAGATGTTCCTTCTTTCTGTCTGATACTATAACATTAATGTTTACATTTCTACCAACAGTCTTTTTAAAGCAATCTAAGCTTTTTCTAACATGCACTTCCAACCCTTCCAGACTCCACCCTGATTATTCAGTTCCAAGCCACTTCCACAATTTGTTACAGCAGCAGTGCCCTACTTCAAAGTACCAAATTCTGTATTAGTTTGCTAAGGCCACCGTAACAAAGCCCCCACAAACTGAGTGGCTTAAATGATGAAACTTCATTTTCTCACAGTTCTGGAGGCTAGATTTCCAAGTTCAAGGTGTCAGTAAGCTTGGTTTCTTTGAGGACTCTCTCTGACTTGTAGATGGGTGTCTTCCGATGTCTTCAAATGGTCCTTCCTTTATGCGAGTCTGTGTCCTAATCATCTCTCCTTCTCATAAAGACCCACCATATTGAATTCCCCGCCAAGTGACCCCATTTTACCTTGATTACCTCTTAAGGTGCTATCTCCAAATATAGTCATAATCGGCAGTACTAGGGTTACGACTTAAATACGTGAATGTGGGGGAAACCGCAGTTAACCACATGGCCCCTTATGAAATATTTATTAAAATCAATGTATTTAGTTTCTCTCATTCTCCAAATTCTCTCTAAAGATAATCAAAAACCAAGGGTGTGCCTTTTGGAACCAATCAAAAAATTAATCAAATTACTGAGCAAATATTACTCAGTAAAAGTGCCATTTTTAATTTTATTAAGTGTTTACTACATACATATTTAAATTTTTTTAATGTTTACTTTTAAGAGAGAGAGAAAGAGAGTATGAGCAGGGGAGGGGCAGAGAGAGGAGACACAGAATCTGAAGCAAGCTCCAAGGTCTGAGCTGTCCTCACAGAGCCTGATGCGGGGCTCATGAACCGGGAGATTAGACCTGAGCTGAAGTCTGATGCTTAACCGCCTGAGCCACCCAGGCACGCCAACAATACATATATAACTATTTAAAAAAAATTGTTAACAACCCTTTCTAAAGGAAATTTTCCACTTAATGTAGCACTTTCCTAATAGATATCAAAATTCACTATCATGTTTCATAACTGACTCTAAACAGCTGAAGCAGATAGAAGACATGAAATCTCAATGATCTTAGTACTCTCGACCCTTACTGGACCTAACTGAAGACACTGTTTTTACCCATGCACAGTAGGACTTACTTCAACTAATTGTGCCAGACACATGGATTCATTCTGTTCTAACATAATGCTAGTTTTCAATGATCAAGTAACATAGTCTCTATTAAATACCTCTTTTCTAGCATTTAAAAGCCCTCGATTTCTTTTTCTAACCAATAAACAACTAAGTGACTTTATTCACTGTGGTATATTTCCTTGGTGGCAAGTTAATAGACATAGAGTTGTAAGTCTTTCAGATTCTAACCTTGATTTGAATCAAGGTCTGTTACATTCCAAACCCAAAGTTTTTGCATTCATCCTATGCTGCCCACAACTTATGGGTGCCATGAATAATGCAAATATTTTTTTTTGTTTTATTTATTTATTTTGAGAGACAGAGACAACCTGAGTGGGGGAGGGGTAAAGACAGGGAGAGAGACTGAATCCCAAGCAGGCTCTATGCTGCCAGTGTGGAGTCCAACCTGGGGCTTGAATCCCAAAATCATGAGGTCATGACCTGAGCCAAAACCAAAAGTCAGACACTTAACTGACTGAGCACCCCAATAATGCACACATTTTTATGAAATACGGACCTGACTCTTCAAGAAGCTAATGGATTAGTAGAGGTAGAGATGAAAATAATAACATGAGCAATATTTCAATAAAAAAATTTAATTGATGGAGAATGGAAGAGGCCAAACACACTGGGACCTGTTAGGTGGGAGAACAGAATGAAGAAAGAGACTTGAGGCAGTGATGTAGAAAGTATGTACACAACACTGAGTGCACTAATGTTCCTGTATCAGGGGTTGATAAAGCTGAATGGCTGTGTGGTCAGGCATGGCCGCAGTTTGTGTAAAGAAACTGTATTTTATTCTCTATCCTAATAGTCTTGGAAAATGTGCCCTACTCATCTCAATAACAAGAGCTGACACAACAACAGTTCTCAAAAAGGGGTGAGATGGAAGAGGAGATTAAAAAACAACCACAAACTCACCACAATAAGCCATGGGGATCCACTGGAGATTTTTGCACAGGTATAGACACCTAGCGACAGTGGCGTTTATAAGAGATTAATCAAGAAGATGAGAGGAAGACAGGCAATAGGAAGGGGGATGTAAAATAATTACATATTTTAATCAAACCCCACATTTTTGTGAGTTATTTGTATTGCTTGAGAATTAGAGGATGAAATTAAAAGTGCTGGAGTGAACTGAAAGAGTAAAGTCCTCTGACTGAGTGTGAGCTCCATGAGTGCAGAAACGGGTTGACATATTCACAGCTGTGTCTTTAGAACTTACCTCAGTGCATGGCACACAGTTGGTATGCAATAAATATTTTTTAAATGAATAAAAGTTGAAATGATCAAATTAAAGCAAGCTGAAGAACTTCTAAATTAGGATTGTGTATGAGGATTTGGTAAATCCAGGGAAGTTGAGAATGTCCTACATTGGGGCTTCTTTATTATTAATGTCATTAGATATTTGAGTAGAGCTAGATTTGGGGAAATAGTGTGTATGTTTTTTAATTTTAAGTAGTTTCTTATCCTGATTGTGATGTTCCTTTAATTTTTTTCTTCTTTTTTTTTTTTAAGAGAATTTTTTGAGAATGAGACTGCATGTGAGTGGGGAGAGGCAGAGAGAGGAGGAGAGAGAGAATCCCAAGCAGGCTCTGCAATAGCACAACCAACCATGAGATCATGATGTGAGCCAAAATCAGGAGGTGAAGGCTTAACTGACTGAGCAACCTAGGCACCCCTTGATGCTCACTTTAGTTTAGAGAATTAGGAAGTGTTTTAACAACTACAACAGCCTTCAGCAAAAGCTAGATTCTTGAGTCATCAGATAAAGTTATGACTACCTGCTCAGAAATAAATACTCATTAAATATTCAGGATCTGATCCTGGATCAGGTAAACATGATCCGGACACACTGGTATTCAAGCTTGCACACAAAAATCACCCAGAGAACTCTTCAAATGCCCTTGCCTGCAGCTACCCTGAGATTTCCAGGTATAATTTGATCTGGAAGTGGAGCCTGGATATGAATATTTTTTTGAAAGTTGCCTGAGGATTCTAATACACAGCCATAGTTGAGGACCATTGCTGGTAAAGTCATGTCCTGATATCCCACTTTCCTATGGCAAAAATGCACTGTATGCTTTAACTTTCTCTAAAGGTACCAAGCTCTTTTATATTTTTGTGCCATTGCTCATGCTGTCCCTTGACACTCCTAACTTCATCCAATGAATATGTACTTATTGTCCTTGTGACCCAGATCAAATCCATTTCCTTCATGGCATCTACTCTCTTCATATGGCCAACTCTGGCATAATCCATTCCTATCTATTTGTGTTTCCATTACTCTCAGTTGACTTGTTTAATATTGTTCATTTAATTTCCACACTATATTGTGAGCTTGTTGGAAGCGAGAAATAGAGTTCTTTCCTCTTGATATCCCGATTGCTTATCGCATGGTAAACAATTAATAAATATATATTTGATGAAACCAAAATCACTTGGAAAAAAAACCAAAATCACTTGAAAATACAATACAAAATAATTTCCAGGTATGTTGAAGTCCCATCCAATGTTTTTTGTTTGCTTGTTTTATGTAAGGCATCCTCTGTATATGTTGTATATATTAGAACATAGAGCCTCGGGAATGCATATCTTCATAGGCTGGAATATTCTGAGAAGCACAGAAAATCAAGAAATGTACTGACCTGCCAATCCTTCAGTAAGTATTAGCCCCCTGATGGATGTCTACCAAATGCCAGGAAATTCACATCTGGGATGGTATTGTACATGCCTACCTCATTTATTGGTCATTTATCATTAGGCTGCAATAGCACCAACATATGCTACGTTCATGCTAATAGAGTTTGTTTGACAATTACCATTGATTTACCCTTCATTACTCTAAAAAGATGAGTGTTAGGTGAAGTGAAACTAATTTCAGAAAACCAAATTATTTATTCTCATGAACAAATAAATCCTTATTTTAGAATAGAAAATTCCCAGCCAGGGGATAATGGTATATAGCACTTGTTGGGCACCTCCTATGTGCCTCGCATTGTACTTTATTTGTTATCTCAGACATACAGACTTATACTCATTAACATGGCAAGTTAGATTGACCTTACATTTATCTTTAAATTTTATTAATTTTATTATATTTTAAATTTATTTTAATTTTTTATAATGAAAAAGCTTAATCATCTAGAAATGTAGACAGTATAATGTTATGAGCATCCTTATACCCATCACCTAGATTTAATAATTTGTTAACATTTTGCTATACTTTATTTGTGTTAGGTTTTTTAACAGTCAGTTGCAGATATCATGACATTTTACCCTAGATTCTTCAAAATGCATTTAAACAATAAGCATAGATTTTGAAATAACCATTAACAATACCAGTAGAGCACTGAAAATACAGCAATATTTCCCTAATATTGTCTAGCATCTACCTCATATTAAAATGTTCCCATTTGTACCCAGAGTGTATGGTATTAAAAACACATATTGTCTAAACAAGGAGCCAATAAAGTAACACAAACTTTATTTTATAGTATTTATGTTGATGATCTCTTCCTTTAAAACAGGCTTCCCTCCCTGAGACTTCCCAATCCCAGTCAGACTGGGAGACTTCCAGTTTCAACTCTGACATATAAAGAGCTAGAAGTCGGTGTACCTGGATGTCTCAGTTGGTTAAGCATCCACCTCTTGGTTTTGGCTCTGGTTATGATCTCACAGTTTTGTTAAGTTTGGAGCCCTGCGTCCAGCTCTGCGCTGGCAGCACAGAGCCTGCTTGGAATTCTTTCTCTCCCTCTCTCTCTGCCCCTCCGCCGTCACACTGTCTCTGCCTTTTTCAAAATAAATAAACTTAAAAAAAAAAAAGAGCTAGAAGTCATCACTCCCAACGTCACAACAACAACAAAACAACAACAATAAACTAAACAAACTTGAAACTGATGATTTTTTTTTTAACCTATGGAAGAGCTGAGGTCTCAGGATAAACCTCCACACTAAAATCTGGCGATACAGGGAAATCCAGAGAGTCAGTCAAGACCTTCTCATGTAGGATAGTGGTCACTTGAGCAGTAAAGTGATAGAAATACTTAAATGGTAATTTTGACAGTTGGTGGAGGCTGAGCTTGGACTAGTATGAAAATTAGAAGCTGCTGGAGGCCACAGTCTTAGGGGAACCACCACAGTTTAGTAGGTTTTGCCTTCCAGACACCCAGAAGATTCACACACCTGGTCCCCCTTGTCAATAAGTTACCCTGAATAAAACTGTGCAAATGGTATGGAAGGGCTTGCTTCATTTGTTCAGTCTCAAAATGCCTTCTCCTTCTGGAGGATGCCTTACTTTCCCTCTGCCACCTTCTAGCTTACTACCTGAGCCTTATGTCACCTGGAGGAAGAGAATCTATGCAACTATAGTCCTTTCTAGGCTTCCTGTCTCACATAAGGTAGGCAGAATAGGGGGAGGGGCAGGCAGAAAGAAACATTTGTAAAGGTCACAGATCAGGGACACAGGCCATTAAAAGACTGAGATATAACCATAAGATTATAGAACACTTTTTCTCATTCACAGTTTGCCACTATACCAAAAGGTCACTGGAGGAATCTGAAGCCTCTGGAAAGGAATAACTATGGCAAACGTGAAACACAGCCCACTAGGCCAGATGAACATAAAACACTACACAGAAGATCTGTTTACCTCAGTTCCTATTACCTGATACATCGTGTCAGGCTTTCAACAAAAAGTTAGAAGGCATACTAAAAGAAAACCAAAAAGACAATATGAAGAGGCAAAACAAGAATCAGAACCAGACTCAGATATGATAAGTATTTTGAAACTATCAAAAAACTAAGAGAATACCTTATACCAAGGATAAAGAGCAACCTCGCAGATGATACCTAGGCATATGATACTCGACAAGAAAATAAACAAAAAATAATAAAAGAAGTCAGAGAAAAAAATAGCCTTATCTATTGAAGAACCAGAATAAGAATCATAGCAAACTTCTTGTCTGAAACCATGCAAGTGAGGAGAGTGAAGTGAAATATTTCTAGTGCTAAAAGGCGAAAGCCATAAACCTAGAATTTTATATTCAGCAAGATGACTCTTGAACATGAAGGAGAAATAAAGACTTTGTCACACAAATAAAAACTGAAGGAATTCATTAGCAGCAGATTGGTCCTGCAAGAAATGTTACAAGAAATTCCAGTAGAAGAGAAATAACATAGGTCAGAAGCTTGAATTCATATAAAGAAAGTAGGAGCATCAGGGAAGGCTTAAGTGAAGGTGAAACACATCTTCTATTTGTCCTATTGTAATTGATCTAAAAGACAACTTTGTCGAAAATAATGATAGTTAGCAATGTATTGGGTGATTATAGCATATGGATAGTGAAATAAATGACAGCAATATAATAACTGATGAGAGGGAAGAACTAACAGTATTTTGTTATTGGGTACATGTACCATGTGATGCAGTATAATGTTTTTGAAAGTGAACGTGGTTCATTTGTAAATAAAAATTGCAAATGCAAGGGAAACCACTAAAGATTTCTAAAAAAACAAAAGAACTATAATTGATATGCTGGGTAAAGATAAAATGTAATCACGTAAAATGCTCAATTAAAAGCAGAGAAGGTAGAAAAATAAGGAAATAAGGAAAAATATAAGCAAAACAATGAGTGCAACAGATAGAAAAGTTACAACTGTGATAGATACTGATACAAATATGTCAGTGATCAATTTATATGTGAATGGTCTAAATGCATCAAGTAAAAGATAGTTTTAGAATGAGAAAAAAAAGAACCAACTATATGGTAACCACAAGGAACCCACTTTAAATATAAAGACTCAGTTTAAAAGTAAGTGGAAAATCCCAAAAATATGTAGCAATTTAACAACACACTTCTAAATAGCACACGTCAAAGAGGAAATTTAAAGAGAAATTCCAGAACATTTTGTACTAATGAAAATAGAACATAATTGTTCAAAATTTGTGGTATGCAGCAAAAGCAGTGTTTAGAAGGAAATTTGTGTCATTGAATGCATATATGAGAAAAGAAGGAGATCTGAAATCAATAACTTAAATTTCCACCTGAGGATATTACCAAAAAAAGTAGTATGAATCCAAAGTAAATAGTAGAAAAGAAATAATGAGAATTAATGCAGAAATCGGTGAAATTGAAAACAGGAAATCAATAGGAAAAAAATCAACAAAACCAAAACCTGGTCCTTTGAAAAGATCTATGAAATTGACATTCCTGTAGCCAGGCTAAGTAAAAAAATAGAGGACAGGGTGCCTGACTGGCTTAGTCAGTAGAGCATGCAACTCTTGATCTCAGGGTCATGAGTTTAAGCCCCCACTTTGGGTGTGGAGCCAATTAAAAAAAAAAGAGAGAGAAGAAGGCAGACAGAAATTACTACCGTCAGAAATGAAAAAAAAATGAGCATCACAATAGATCTCATAGATATTTAAAATATAGTTAAGGAATACTATGGATAACTCAATGCCCACAAATATGAAGGGTTAGTCGAAATGGCAGACACAATCTGCCAACTCTCACACAAAGAAATAGATAATCTGAACAGGCCTGCACCTATTAAATTTAACAAAATTTAATCAATAATTAATAATCTTCCAAAGCAGAAAGCAACAGAGCCAGATAAGTTTACTGGCAAACTCTACCAAATATTAAAGGAAGAAATTATATCAATTCTTTACAGTCTCTTTCAGAGGATAGAAACAGAGGGAACACTTTAACTCATTGTGTAAGGCCAGCATTACCCTGATACCAAAACCAGACAAAGGCACTAAAAGAAACCTACAGGCCAGTATCTCTCATAAGCACAGATGCAAAAATCCTCAACATAATATTAGCAATGCAAATCTGACAATGTGTAAAAAGAACTATACACCATACCAAGTGGGATTTATCCCAGCTATGCCAGGCTGGTATAACATTCAAAAATCAGGTACCGTAATCCACCACATGAACAAGGGAAAGAAGAGAAACCACAAGATGTGTCAATAGATGCTGAAAAAGCATTTGGCAAAATTCGACACCCATTTGTGTTAAAAATTCTCAGCACTAGGAATAGAAGGGAATTTCCTCAACTTGATAAAGAACATCTACAAAAACCCTACAGCTAACACCATACTTAATGCCGAGAAACTGGAAGCTTTCCTACCAAGACCAGAAATAAGACAAGATGTCTCCTCTTATAAATCCTTTTCTAATTCAATCTGGAAGTCCTATTTAATGCAATAAGACAAAAAAGGAAATAAAAGTTATAGAGACTGGAGAGTTTTAGAATAAAATGTCTGTTCACAAATGACATGATCATCTATGTAGAAAATCCCAAAGTACTGACAAAAAAAAAAAACTCCTGAAACTAATAACTGAACATAACAATTTTGCAGGGTATAAGATTAATATTCAAAGGTCAATTGTTTTTCTATACACCAGCAATAAACTCCTTGGATTTAAAATTAAAAACATGTCATTTATTGAAGTACCTGAAAAATGAAACAGGATAAACCTCACAAAATATATAGGGAATTTGTATGTGAGAAACTATAAACTCTGGTGAAAGAAATCAAAAAGATCTAAATACATGCAGAAATATTCCATGTTAATGAACAGAAGACTTAAGATATCAATTCTTCCCAACATGATCTATAAGTTCAACCCAATTCCAATCAAAGTCTCAGCAAACTATTTTGTAGATAGTAACAAGCTGTCTCTAAAGTTTATATGGAAAGCAAGCGACCAAGAATAGCCAAAAGAATTGGCAAAAGAATAGATACATTGAACAATGGAACAGAAAACAGAGGTTACAAGTAGGACCACAAAATATAATCAAGTGATGCTTGAAAAAGGAACAGCGGCAATTCAATGGAGAAATAATAGTCTTTTCAACAAATGATATGGAACCATTGTCAAAAAAAGAAACTACACCCAGACATTTACAACTGTCATAAAACTAACCCAAGATGGATCATAGGCCTAAAATGAAAATGAAACCCTATAAAACTTCTCAAATAAAACATTGGAGTGGTGCTTGGGTGGCTCAGTCAGTTAAGTGTCCAGCTTCAGCTCAGGTCATGATCACACGGTTCATGGATTTGAGCCCCACGTCCGGCTCTGTGCTGACAGCTGGTTCAGATTCTGTGCCTCCCTCTCTCTCTGCCCCTCCCCTGCTCATACCTGGTCTCTCTCTGTCTCTCAAAATAAATAAATGTTTAAAAAATTAAAGAAAAAAAAAGAAAACATTGGAGAATATCTAGACCACCTTGGATTTAGTGGTGACTTTTAAATAAACCACCCAATGCATGAAAAAAATTACAAGATTGATAAGTTGGACTTTATTAAAAATAAAAACTTCTGTAGTACAAGAGACAAAAATTATTTACTTCCTAGTGATGGGAGGTACTCAATGCAGTGTCTCTTTTACTTTGGAGAGGATATCCTAGCACATACAGACTACCAAACCCCTAATAGCATTGGTAATATGGTAGGGCTTGAGAGGGCTCAGAGAGTCCGTTTCCCTTCCTCCAAAGCACATACTTACCAAGGCCTCCAAAAAATTGCCATTTTTTTGTTCACTTTGATCAATAGTGTTTTATCAATAGGAGGGACCAATATAAGATTCTGTTGAAAGGCCAGACAGTCCAGGGCCGTTTGGAAGGTGGAAGCGATAACAGGGGATCCAAAGCGGCTCTATGCTGACAGCAGCAAGCCAGATGCGGGGCGTGAATTCAGGAACTCCGAGATCATGACCTGAACTGAAGTCGGACACTGAACCAACTGAGCCACCCAGGTGCCCCTGTAAATGCATTCTATTGTCAGTCCCAGGTGAGCAAGAACTCTTTGGGAACTTCTTGTCTAATAAAGAGGGAAAAAAAACACATTAACCAGATTAATAACATGAATGCTCTTTGGAGGTGACCACAGGCCTAGTCCTGGGAGGAGGCAGAAGTCTTAGGTGTGGCAGTTCCCTGAGGCCAAGAGCAATTCTTTAGAGGAAGGCAGGTAAGAGCAGTCAGAACTAACATTCCCCCAGCAGCGGCTGATGGGTAGTAAGTCCCGGCAGGGAGATCTGAGTGGAGACCACCAGTGCCGTTACAACAACGAATTTCCATAATCTTATTAAGAATTAAGTTACGTAAGGTATGTGGAAACCAGAAAGCATTATCAGGATTTTAATATTACATTTTGTTACTGCAGTGAAAGGGGAAGGAAATCTACCTTTATTAAGTAATATGTGCTTTGGAAGGTTCTGGTATTACTATCAGTGGCTTTTTCCTTAGGGAAGTGCATCAGGATCTCAGAGGGTTTAGCAAGATCTTCATGTGCCCCCCCGCCATTGCTATACTCTCTCAATGTGTGCGTTTTAAGTTAATTTGACTTTGTCACTTTAAGAGGGTTCTCACTTGGCTCCTGGAAATCAATTTATAGACCTGAGTAGCCTTGTTCATACACAGAATGCTGACACTTTCCAGCAGGGAGGAAGACTATTACCAATAAGAATTCAGCACAAGGGACCTGGGCAGACTTTTGCGGTTACAAGGAGCAGAAACCAGAATGAAGGCTTGTCTGTGATGGTGTTCAAGCCAGGACTAAATGCAATAACACACGTATTGATTGACCTCCCTCCTTCAGCCTTGCAGTTTGAGGCACGGTGTAGGTTAGAAACAATTTGATTTCTTTGTTTCTGCCTTCCATAATGCAGACAAGTTCGCCTGGCCCTTGGATAGCATTCCTGAGGGGCGAAACAGCTCATCTTAAAAACTTATCCTCAAACTTTGCTTTGGTGAAAGAATGAAATCACCCTGCCCGTCTTTCCTACAGGCTTGGGCTCTAAATGCTAGAGAAGCAACCCACAGCCTCTCTGGATCTCAGTTTTACTCTTCGAAAAACAAGAGATTGGACATGGTGCCTGGGTGGCTCTTTAGGTTAAGTATCGACTTCAGCTCAGGTCATGGTCTTGTGGTGTGAGTTTGAGCCCCACGTCGGACTCTGTGCTGACAGCTCAGAGCCTGGAGCCTGCCTCAGATTCTGTGTCCCCCTCTTTTTCTGCCCCCATCCCCACTCATGCTCTGTCTCTCTCTATCTGAAAGATAAGTAAACATTAAATTTTTTTAAAAAGTATATTTAAAATGAAGAGATTGGAATCAGTGATAATTGTGGACACCTCCACTCTGAAATTGTTCTCTATTTCCTGAGATCAAATCACCTTTTTGTGCTTATATTATCCTAAAATTAACTTTCACTACAGTGGTCAATGCATCTCACACTCAGTTGTGTTTAAAACAAATTCATATTGTTATAATATTATTATTTGGTGTAAAAGTACACATGATTTTTCAGAAATGAGCTTCTCTGTGGATCCAAACACTTAAAAGCAATAGGTACCACATGAAGTTACAAGCTGAGACCAGGCATGAGGAGTGGTGTCCCTTTTCTGCAACTCTTTTGTGAAAGGAAGCTGAAAAATGCCGCTGCTGGCAGTGGCTGGAATCTGTGGCTTCCGTGGGGCTGCATTTCTAGGGAAGAGATGAGGGAACATGGACATAGACTTGAGACCAAATCTGAGCCAACACACTCACGGGCTCAGTAACTGGATCTATACTATCTTCAGAGCACCAATATCAGACTCTGTTCTGGCCCGGGTGTCTGGTGGAGACTGAGGGACAACAAATACGGCAACTAGAGAGTGGGTGTTAGGGAAGAGAAAAAAGGAGAAATTCTCCTCCTTAAATTTTCTCTGCATGAGATTAAGTTAGTAAAACATTCCAAAAACTTCCATAAAATGTTCATATAATCAAGGAGATAAATATACAGGAACTATTAATAGAAAAAGAAAAATACAGAAACAAGAACTGATAGAAGTATTTTTTAAAAACATCAGAAATCTTGGAAATAAGAAATGTAATAACTGAAATAAATATTTTTTAAAAAATATTTAAAGCCTAGGCTGAACATATGTATAAAACTAATAAATTGAAAGGCTAAGTACTAAGTTACAAAAAACAGCACAGAAAGACAGAGATTTCTTTTTTTAAATATGAGCGTGTGATTAAGAGGCACAGAGCACAGATTCTGAGACACCAACATGTATATAAGATGATTTTAATAATGAGGATGAGGGCTTTCCAAGAAACCATATTTAAAGACCTAATGTGTAAGGGCTTTCCATATTAAAATATGACTTGAGTTTCAGATTGAAATTGCACTCTATCTGATAAGAAACATAAATAAAAATAACATGCAGGTACAAAGTAGTGAAACTGCAGACCACCAAGAAAAGAGGACATTTTAAAAAGCTACCAGATAACTGAATGCAAGAAGAGGAAATTGGCTCTCTCAGTGGAGATGGAAGGGGTCTTCATCTCTTTTGGAACATTTAACATATTTTTTGTAAACAGGCAAAACTGTGCTCTGTTTAGAGGTACATGTAAGGGATAAAACTGATCCTAATTAAAAAACAATCAGTGCATGACTGTCCTAAATATAACAATATTTATAGAGAGAAGAGAAGAGATGTGGTTGAGAAGGGGCACACCATAGCTTCCAGGATGCTGGTGATATTTTATGACAGGGCCCAGACACGCCCCAGACAGTAGTGATACGGTTTTCACCTTGTAATTATTCCTGAAGCAGTATGCAATCAATACACTTTTCAGTATGTGTGATATATCTGATTTTTTTTTAAATGCAGAATTAAAAATAAATTGCTACCGGAAATGGCAGATTTTTAAAAATATTTTTAAAATTTATTTATTTTTGAGAAAGAGAGAGAGAGAGAGCAAGGGAGGGACAGAAAGAGAGGGAGAGAGAGAACCCCAAGTGGTCCTTAAACCCATGAATCCCAAGATCATGACCCAATCATCAAGAGTCAGATGATTTAACTGACTGAGCCACCCAGGCACTGCAGAAACAACAGATTTCTATCTAGAAACAAAAAAGTAGACTCAGCAGTAATAATGGCAGAAGGCAATTAAATAGTATCTTTCTAACTTGAAGGAACATACTTGGCAACAGTAATTCTATACCTACCTAACCTATCATTTAAAAAAGGGGAAAAAATAAAGACATTGCAGATAGACAAAGATTAAGAAAGTTAACTGTTAATAATTCACTGAAAGATGTTTTTTTTTCCAGAATCTTTGCTCTTTTTTTTTCATTTATAATAGTTTATTTTCAAATTGGTTTACATAAAACACCCAGTGTTCATCCCAACATGTGCCCTTTTTTAATGCCCATCACCCCCTCTCCCCCTCCATCCCCCTCACCCTCAGTTAGTT
Source organism: Paguma larvata (assembly GCA_030068075.1). Lineage (NCBI taxonomy): Eukaryota > Metazoa > Chordata > Mammalia > Carnivora > Viverridae > Paguma > Paguma larvata. Next base: position 7,419,081 of record CM057823.1, read on the forward strand.
CTTAGTCTTTGAGAGTCTCTTATGTTTTATCTCCCTCCCTCTCTGTGTTTCTTTTTTCTTTCCCCTCTTCCCCTCCCCCTGGTTTTTGCTTAGTCTCACAAAGTCCACCTATTCGTGGAAACATATGGTATCTGTCTTTTTCTGATTGACTTATTTCACTTAACATAATACCCTCCAGTTCCATCCATGTTGCTACACATGGCCAGATTTCATTTTTTCTCATTGCCACATAGTAGTCCATTGTATATATTGAAAGATGTTTTAAAAGTAATACATGAGGACAAGTGAATGCTGAGGAAAAAAGCAAGATGAAAGAAATAACAACAGCAGAGGCATTATATAAAATTGAATCATAAATTTAGTTACCTAGTAAAAATTATTACTTTTATTAGTAATTACCAATATATTATATCGAATGGATGAAGAAGATGTGGTGTGTGTACACACACACACACTGGAGTATTACTCGGTGATCAAAAAGAATGAAATCTTGCCATTTGCAACAACATGGATGGAACTAGAGTGTATCATGCAAAGCAAAATAAGTCAATTAGAGAAAGATAAGTATCATAGGATTTTACTCATATGTGAAATTTAAGAAACAAAACAGATGAACACAAAGGAAGGGAAGGAAAAATAAGATAAAACAGAGAGGGAGGCAAACCATAAGAGACTCTTAAATACAGAGAACAAACTGAGGGTTGTTGGAGGGGAGGTGGGTGGGGGAATAGGTTAAATGGGTGATGGGTTTTAACGAGGGCACCTGTTGGGATGAACACTGGGTGTCCTATGTAAATGATGAATCACTAAATTCTACTCCTGAAACCAGAAGTAAACTATATGTGAACTAACTTGAATTTAAGTAAAATTAAAAAAAAAATAAATTACCCACACAATCTCTAAACAACTAGGAGGATGCGAGTGGGAGTGTTATTTGATTTAAAGGTGGTTCAAGTGTGCTCACGTGCTTTCCTTTACAGAGGTTAGCTAGACATGTTCTGTAACCTCAGACTTCATTAGGAAAGTTATAGTTAATATATGTATTAAAATCATATTAATTGTAGAAAATTTGGAAAAATAAAAAAATAGATGAAGATAGAAATGAAAATCTCATATAAGATCATGAGATGGAGAGACAACTTATCATATTTTAATATAATTCCTTCACACACAAAAAATAATTTCTTCACATAGATGTTCACATAAATATGTAGGTTGTGTATATATGTAAATACCTTCATATATATATATATATATATATATATATATACTCACACATGTGTGTATATGTTCACATATGTCTATATTTATGTACACATACACACATTTGTACAATTTTGTTGTACTGTGGTTTAAGCGTGAGCTGCACCCCTCCTTGCCACCACTTAAGGTTCAATGACCCTGGGCCCAAATTCCCAAAGCAGGACTGACCATCCTTTAAAGACCACTTAATTTTTCTGTGCTTTCCTCAGTTTTCTGTCTGTCTGTCTGTCTCTCTCTTGCTGCTTCTGAGATTTAACATTTTAGCCTTTAGTCTTTATAAAATTTGGCAACTCCCTGAATGCAAAACCCAGTTAATTCACTGATCTTGTTGAAAAAAAAAAACTTCTTTCAGGGTTGCCTGGGTGGCTCAGTCGGTTAAGCCTCTGACTCGTGATATTGACTCAGGTTCTGATCTCACGGTTCTTGAGATCGAGCCCTCTGTTGGGCTCAGCATGGAGCTTTCTTGGGATTCTCTCTCCCTCTCTCACTGCCCTTCCCCTGCTTGCTCTCTCTCTCTCAAAATAATAAACATAAAAAAGAAACTTCGTTCAAATTTTGTGATCTTTTATTAAAGATTGGGGTAAGAAGTGTTGGAGATGATGGTTACAAGATGGTGTAAAAATGCAGAATGTCAGGCCTTCTCTCCTTTCCTGGCTTGCTTGCATGTTTGCTCTCTCTCTCTCAATTCTTCTTTCCCTTTATCCCTCCCTATGTTCCATGCGGCACAATACCACCGTCACTCAGTCTTCCTCACGAATGATCTTTTTAATGCCAAGACTTAAACATATATTTTCCAGCACATGCATTGAGTTTCTCACTTTGTTAAAAATTTTTGTATCCCACCCAGCACCTTTTTATAAACTTAATATATTAGAAAGAATATTACTTGAAATTATGATTTTTGTTATTAACCACACAATGTTTGTATCAAATGCCACATTTGATTTTATCCCTCACCGCTACATGTGAGTTTTACTATAGTTCCTTAGGATGTGTTACCTCTGATACCTCTGCAGGAGGTAACATCCTGTTACCTGTTTTCTGCAGGAGAAACATCAAGAATGTTCATGTGCTCTCATCCAGTAACCTCACTTCTAAGGCTTCCGCCACATATCTAATGCTTTCCTTTCTCAAGTAAGGATTCATAAGCATCTAGTTTAGCAGTGAGTAGACAGATATCTTCATTTCTGAAAAGCAGTTAGCCCTACAGTAAAAATGGGCAGCTCTCTAAAAGTCAGGCCATAAGCCTGAGGAAACCATGGATATAAAGAATAAAAAGATAACTAACAAACTTTCCTATGTCCACTTGAAATGCTAGAGTTACTTTAAGTAGGAGTTCCGTTATCATTTCATATGTCTTAAAAGGCCCCAATTCAGTATTGTCAAGGGACACCTTCAAACACACCTAAACTTTTGTGCCATACTAAGTTTATAAGAAATATGAGTCCTGTCTCTGAGCAGCTTAATATCAAGGATAAATCTGAAGTAGATTTATCCAGAACCTTGCAACTAGTATGTCTACTTCTAGGGGAAAAAAAGGGCATAAGATAGTTTTATGAGCCTGTGGCCAAAATTTCATTTTATGAGTCATCCGAAAGAGATGATAAACAATCTTGTCACAAGTTAGTACAAACCACTTCAGGGACTTTATGGAAACCTTGATTATATGACGTTGGGAAAGCTTAAAAAAATCATTCATTCCACGAAGCATTTGGCTTATTATTAATAAACAGATTGGCTTTCAAATATAGGTTATAAATACGAGAGTTGACTAACTGTTATCTGCTTTTGTTCACTCCTAAAGTTTCTCCCACCCTCAATAAGATTACCATGGAAATTGTAATAAAATTTGTATCTGGTGCTTCATTCACATTTTAATATTATTTTGTTACTATTCAAGCCAGTGAATAGAAAACAAATTTACATCATGATAAGAGTACAGGCAGATGCCATCCATAATGTTAACTACTTGTCATACGTGGAGATGTATTTTCTCTCCCTTGGGAATGGGATTTCTCATTTCTCCTTACGGTAGAGCAGTAACATTTATTGTGTCTCAGCAAAAGCTACAAGGCATTCATTGGATGATGTGTTTTCTCAGAATAGAGTTTTACAGTTTATAGTTTCTCTCACTGGCCTCATCTCTGCCTAAGGCCGATGTGACAGAGATTCTCTCTGGCAAGGAGTATGGAGAGTGAAGAGAGGTTAAATCACGCAGCTACAACCTCCTCTTTCCTGTGACAGCCCACAGGGACCCCACATGAAAGGTTTGGGTACCCTTAATAGAATCCCCAGTGGGCAGGGGATGGAGCTGGTGAAAGTGCCAGAGGCCAAGAGATGGAAAACATTGGCAAGTGGAGTTTTATCAGTCAAGCCTAATAGAACCCATATACCTGAACTCTGTTCCCTGAAGTCAAGTCTAAACCCAAATAACAGTTTTTGGCACTTCCTGGAAATGCTCTTGCTGACAACTTGGGAATTCTCCACTCTTCATGTTAACTCCCCTCAGTGACTACCAATGAGAGGCAAGAAAACTTTTGTAGAAGGTATTAAAACATTGCTAAGGGACTAATGGGAAATAATATCCATGTTCTGTGCTCTTTTATAGTAATGCTGACAAAATAACTTCTTTCAAGGTTTGCAACCAGGTGAACTGAGTGGTTATGTATGCATTGTTGATGGTCTAGCACTACTGCCTGTTCCTGGCAGGTGGACTGGGAAGTGATTTAGAAGGACAGGACCATCGTTGTCCTAGAAATAGGACACCTTAGATTTGGTTCTGGCTCAACCATTTACTAGCAAAATGGCCTCTGATGGGCCACACAGCTTCTCTGGAATCTATTTTTCTCACCTGCTAAATGTAAGGGTCAAAGATACATTGCTCATTCTGTCATTCTTAGATTCTGTCCCTCCAACACATGGTATATGGGTAGAAGCAGCATGGAGTGGGAAAGAATGAAAGGAAAAGAACACAGACTTTAGAGCTAGAGAAGTTTATCCTATTTCTTTTCTTTTTTTTTTTTAAGCTTATTTATTTATTTTGAGAGAGACAGAGATAGCACAAGTGGGGGAGGGGTAGAGTTAAAGGGAAAGAGAGACAGAATCCCAAGCAGGCTCCACACTGGCAGCATGGAGCCCAATGTGAGGCTCTGGTTTTAGAGTGAGAGCGCAGTGCTGGGCCGGCTGCCTGCCCCTAGAGGTCTGTGGGGTGGGAGTTCTGTGTCCTCTCACGGCCATCACTGTCACAACTCTGAGGAAATCGGAGGCCAATACAAAATCAGGAGACATTTTCCAGAGAAATAATCTGCAGTGTATTCCGGTGGAAAAGGCATAGCCGTGGGTTCATTACCTGAGCCGAAACCAAGAGTCAGATGCTTAACCTAGAGCCACCAGTTGCCCCTATGCTGTTTACTTTCAAATTCTACTTCTACTGCATGTAAGTGGGATAGACATAGTCCCTTAGACTCTTTGTGCATGTCTCTTCGTTTGTAGAGAGGAGATAATAATGCATACCTCCCGTGGTTGTGGTGAATATTAAATACAAAAACCTAAATAATAAAAAAAAAAGCTTGACCATTTACTGGCACAAAATATGCAAACTGAAAATAGCGATTTTATTCACTTTTGTATCTGAATATTTTCACATAAAAGTTTGAATATTGCTTATTTATAGATGACAAAGAAATAAGGAATTGTATACTTCATACTTTTTGAAAAGAATTCTAGACTGAAATAAAAGATTCTGGATTTAAACCCTGCTGTGTAGATGACAAGGAAAATATAACATATGAATACTTGAGATATGAAAGCTATTTTTAGAGCTTAATTCATGGGAAATATATCCATTAAAATAAAGACTAAAAATCAATGGCCTGAAAATCAAAATCAAGATTAGGAAAAGGACAGTGTAATAAATCCAAAGGAAGTAGAAAAAATGAAATAATCAGAGTAAACATAGAAATGAATGAAATTGAAAACAAATCTACAAAAGAGAAAAATCAACAAACAAGATGTTGTTTCTTTAAAAAAAACTAATAGTGGAGTGTCTAGCTGGCTCAATTGGTGAATTGTGCAACTCTTGATCTTGGATTGTGGGTTTGAGCCCAAAGGTGGGTGTACAGATTACTGAAAAAATAAAATCTTTAAAAAAAAAGAAAAAAAGAGACTAATGGAATTACTAAAGCCTGAGCAAGGCAGATGAAGAAGAAAGAGAAAAAGCACATATCACCAATATCAGGACTCGAAAGAGGGACATCACTACAGAACCTACACATACTAAAATAATAAGATACTGTACATTAACTGTACTGGAATTAAAATTAAACACTAATAAAAAATATCTTTTTTACTTTTTTTAACTTTTTTTTTTTATATTTAGTCATTTTGAGAGACAGAGCACAAGCAGGGGAGGGGCAGAGAGAGAGGGAGACACAGAATCTGAAGGAGTCTCCAGGCTCTGAGCTGTCAGCACAGAGCCCAACACAGGACTCCAACTCACGAACTGTGAGATCATGACCTGAGCCGAAGTCAGATGCTCAACTGACTGAGCCACCCAGGCACCCCTCAAAAAAGATATATTTTTAAGAATGTAATGCTGACGAATTAAAAAATTTAGATGAAGTGGACAGAATACTTAAAAAACACCAAACTTATACTGACTCTTTCAGAGAATTGAATAAAAAGGAAATGTTCATATGAAAATTGAATAATTTTATTACCAGAATATTGGTACAAAAATATTGTACCAATGTCAATACAGAAAAAAAATTATAGATCAGCAAATCATGAACATAGATGCAAAATTTTAAATAAAATATTAGCCAACTGTATTTAACTATATCTAAGAATATTTTCTTATAACACAACCTTATTGGATTTATTTTATGATTGCGTGTTTGACTTAACATTAAAAATGTTAAGAACAAAGACAAAAATAATATACTCATTTCAAAAGATACAAAGAGAAATATTTGATAATAGCCGTTCATAATAAAAACAAATTAGTGATAGAAACAAACATTCTTAACCTGATAAGATCAGTGTTTATCAAAAAATAACAAACAATAATATACTTAACAGGTGTCTTACTAACAGCTAAAAGTGAGAATGAGATAAGGATTTATGCTATTCCCACTTCTATTCAATATTTAATAAAATATTAAGCAATCAACACACAAAGGTGAGAAAATGAGACGAAATCATAAGGATCTGGAAAGATTAATTAAATTGTTATTATTCATACAGAGTGTTAGTGTGTGAATAAGATAAACAGAGAAATCTACAGAAAACTAAAAGAAGTAATAATTAAATGAGGTCATGGATTCAAGGTCAACATTCAAAAATCAATTGTATTTCGATATATCATCTAAAATAAATCTTCTTTGAGACTTATTTAAAAATACTATATGTAGTGGTATAAATAATATTTATCTAGGAATAAATCTAGTAAAATATAGACACGAATTCCATGCTGAATTCTAGTTGCTGAGATAAATTGTAAAAGACCCAAATTAATGGATAGAATCATTATTTATATCCATGAATTAGAAGACTCAGTATTTCAAAATGTCAGTTCTCCGACACATTAATTATTTAAATTCAGAGCTGTCTCAGTCAAAATCCCAGAAGAATTTTTGTTTTGTTTTGTTTTGGTAGCTGAGAATTGGATTCTAAAATTTATTTTGAAAAGTCTAAGGTCTAAGAAGAGATGAGAAAACTTTAAAAGACAAGAGATAGAGGACTTTCTCCAACAGATAATAAGACTTAGCATGAAACTACATAATTAAAATACTGTGTTGTTAGTGTGAGGAAAGACAGCAAAATGTTGGAATAAATTAGAGTCCAAAAAGAGACCTATACATATATACCCACCTGATTTATTAAAAAATTGTCACTGCAAAGAAATGGTAGAAAAGTGGGTGTGTTTTTTTTTCAGTAAATGGTATAAGGTTAATTGGATTTTCATATGGAGGAAATGCATCTTAACCCCTACTCCACACTATACACAAAAATCAATTTTAGATGAATTGTGCATCTGAATGTGAAAGATAAAATGATTAATCCTTTCAAAGAAAACATAGGAGAATGATTTTGCGATCTTAGAGTAGGCAACAATTTCTTAAATAGAACAGAAAAAGTACTTATTTTAAAAGAATTGATTTATAAAAGGAAACCTATTAAAATTAAGAATTTTTATTCATCAAATATATATTTGAAAATAAAAAGGCAAGCCACAGAGTGGGGAGACATATTCACAGTATGGAATTCCATCAAAGATTCACATCCAGAATAGGTAAAAATCCCTAGCAAAGCAATAAGAAAAAGAATTCAATAGAGAAAAAATGGATATCACTCTTGAGAGGCAATTCACAAAAGGGTAATCCATATGGTAAATAAATATATCTAAAGGTGTTCAATTTCCTTGGCCATTGTGGAGTGCAGATTAAAACTACAAAAGACCATAGCACGGACACCATAATTGCTAAAATGAAATTTTCAAGTGTTTTCAAAAGTGTGGAACAAGTGGAACCCTCATGCACTACCAGTGGGAGTGTATAGCAATCATTTTAGGAACTTGTTTAGCAACAATCTACTAAAGCTGATTGTATGCATACCACAGGACCCAGCATGTTCATACCTAGGTATATACTCAATAGATACACACACATTCCATGGGTATTCACAGTAGCATGATCTGTAATTCCTTCAAATTGCAAAAACCTGAACATCTATTAGCAGTAAAACAGATAACTAAATGGTGATAAATTTATAATATAATACAACAAGCAGAGAGAACAAGCTATTACATGGACAACACGTATGAATTTCAGAAACATCATGTTGAGTGGACCAAGCCAGTCACAAAAAAAGAACATATTGTATCATTCCATTTTTATGAAGTTCGAAAGCAAGATAAACCAATCTGTGATAATAGATCTTAGAACAATAGTTAATTTATGGAAAAGAACTTACTGAGTTAGAACATGAGGAAGGCTTCTGGAGTGCACAAAATTTTCTATTTTTTGATCTGGATAGTAGTTACATAGAGGTTTTCAATTCGTGATAATTTATCTAGCTAGGTACTTATGACATGGGCATTTCTGTATGCTTACTATATTTCAATAAAATATAAATAAAATTTCATTTTACTTATAAAAATACTGGCTTTATGACTTACTAGCTTTTTGTTCTTTGGAAAATCACTTATAGTCTGTATACTTATTTGTCTTCTATCTAAAATAAAGGGGAATGAATACCTGTTTCACAGTGTGTAAAATAGGATTTTTTTGGGGGGACGGGTGCGTCTCTTAAAAGTTTCTCTTTTAAGAACAGTGTGGTCTATTGGTCAATATGATCTAGGTGCTGGGAATATGATGGTGGGTTAGATAGTTTCCCTGCCTTCAATGAAGTTGCAATTTATTTGTAGATATGAAGACAAGGATCACATTTGATCCAACCTGAGTTCAACTTTCTCTTTAAACCTCCACACAGAGCATTGCTTGAAAAAAGTGGCAAAAGTGATAAAATTCATACTTGATGAAGACAAGGATGACATGAATTTCACCTCATTTCCCTCTCTGGTTCCTCCTATTGATCAATGAAATGGGAGAGAATATGTATAAGGTAGCTGGGACAAAGTCAAAAGCAATGATGTTGTCATTAAACAGTGAAAATGAAAGTTGTCAAGGTAGTGTATTTAAGAAGCTTAGAAATGTTGATAGCACCAGTATATTCTTGAAACCTAATCTTTGTAGAGTTTTACTTTATTACCTGTTTTTTTTTTCTTTTCTTTTTTAATCTTTCAGTGAAGACCTAACTCTCAAATGCTTTCACTTGTACATTCCTACCCAAGACGCAGCCTATATCCACTTTGCTTGTGACTTTCCTGGCTAGTCCCCAGTGCTCATAGCACACACACATCCTTTCTTGCCATGGTCCAACCTAAAGAGAAACTTGAAATTGTTACACTTCCGAGGCCACTTTTAATAGGATCTTTGGGTCTCAACAGCGATTTGTACACCAATGAAGGTGAGCCACCTAGCAATGATAGTAGAACACCATGGTTTACAAGTAAAGGAATGAAGAGAAGATAATTTTTCTCTTATATAACACCTGGGAAATTAGCACAACTGCCAAACCATGTGGATTCTGATTAACCTTAGAGCTGGGCTAGCTTCACTTCTGGTTCCCTAAGAAAGAGTAGGACATTCAGGAACTTTGGAATCCCATTCAGCATTCAGGGTAGGTGGAAAGGGAAGATGGTTGGGGGAGAATTTAAACTCCTGAGCTCAGTAATGATAAATTATTGTGTCTCATTAAAGCTTATCAAGAGCCTTCCTTTGTAGTAACAATTTGACTTCACACAGAACAGATCCTATTTTCCTAATATACCTCACACATTGTGAAATGTAGACATGAGAAAATGTTCTTTGTTCAGAGTTAGTTTTAAACCTTTGCCCTAGATTTTTGGCCACACTCTTTTGGTTGAGGAGTGACATACGAAGGCAATTGCCACAGGAAGTAGAAGTAGATCTTTTCAGACTATACTTCATGCCAGCAATGACTCTGCAGTGTCCCTCTTGATAACAATAATAGTAATATCTTAGCATGTATTGAGTGCTTCGCGATGTGTCAGATGCTGTTCTGAGATTTCATGTCTGAAATCATTTATTCTTTACAACATGCCTATATGATGCACTTAAAAAAATTCTATTGTGATATAATTGGCATACAGTAAATTGCACATACCTCAAAAGTATAATTTAACAAGTTATGACACATGTATACGTCCATGTATACATTCAAAATTAAAAAATTTTTGATCACCTAGAAGTTTTCTCATTCTCTTTCTAATTCTTCTTTCCTGTGTCTTCTACTTCCCATCCATGTCCAACCTCTGATCTGCACTCTGTCACTATAAATCAGTTTGCATTTTCTAGAATTTCACATAAATTATATAATTTTCTTGTTTATTTCACTCAGCATAAATATTTTGAGATTCATCCATGTTGTTTTGTGGGTATTCACAGATCATTTTTGTCACTGAGTAGTACTCCATTGTATGGATATACCAGATTTTATTTATGCATGTATCTGTTGATGGATCTTTGGGTCATTTCCAGTTTTTGATTGTTACAAATCAGGCTGCTTGAATGTTTGTGTGTAATTAGTTTTGTACACATGTATTTTTATTTTTATTGGGAAAATATCTGGTAGTCAAACAGTTGGGTCATACGGTTTATTTATTGTTAGAACAGTGCCAAACTGTTTTATGAAGTGGTTGTAGAATTTGGTATAGAATTTTACTTTGTATCACTATATAAGAGTTCCAGTTACTCAACATAGTTGTTAATACTTATTGTCTGTCTCTTTTTTCTTTCTTTTGTTTTTAGTTTAGCCATTTTGTTAGGTATGTTGTAATATCTCACTATAGTATAAATTTGCATTTTCCTAATGACTAGTGATATTGGGTATATTTCTATGTGCTTATTTGGAGAATTGTCTGCTCAGGTCTTTTGCCCACTTTTAAGGGGTTATTTATTCTATACTTGTGGAGTGTAAGACACATAGAAGGATCTAGGAAATAAGCAAACAAACCTTAGTTATAAAAAATAACTTATGGGGGCCAACATGGCAGAGAGTAGGGGGACTCAGCAAGCCCCTTGTCTTTTAAACTAAGAAGGACTGAAACCAAAGGCCTCTCAATCCCAAGAGTCGGGGAGGAAAGGTATTGCAGTCTACAAGGAATGGAAAGCGAAATCCAGAAAATGCTCTAGGATCCGTGAGTTTAATCTGGGATGGAAAAAACAAACTCAGGGAGCAGAGCTGAGGGAGAGCAGCCATCTTCGGAGACAGCCGGGAAAGTGTCCAACAGGCCACATGCGAACGAGAGGGTCAGAGAGGGGGAAACCATCACCATCCAGTCCCTAAATGCAGAGCTTTTGAAGAGAAGTTCTGTGGCTAACAGCATAACCATAACCAGAATTTTCCTCGTGCCAGGACTGGCAGCGGCGGCCCAGTCAGTCCGCATCATGCAGAGGCACTGGCGGCCTGCGGATTACTTCTAACCCAGGCACACAATTTACAGTGAAATCTGGGGGAGCAGGCAGAGTGAGCAGAGCGCCCGATACCCCCCCCTCTCCCCCCTGCAGACCGGAGAGTGAGCAGGGCGCACACAACAGCCCAGCAGACCAGAGACTGAGCAGGGTGCGTGTGACAGCCCAGCAGACCAGAGAGTGAACAGGGTGCGGGACCGCCCAGCAAACTGCACTACGCCAGCGCCCATTGCAGAGGTGACTTCAAGAAACAATCTAAAACACAACTAGCCAAAATGACGAACCAGAAGAATTCTCCTCAAAGAATCTACAGGAAGTAGTGACAGCTCAAGAATTGATGAAAACAGATATAAGCAATATAACAGAACATGAATATAGAATGATAATCATAAAACTAATCGCTGGGCTTGAAAAAAGCGTAGATGAATGCAAGGAGTACCACGTGGTAGAGTTCAATGACCTTAAAAATGGTCAGGGAAGAATTAAAAAAGGCCTTGAATAAGGTGCAAAACAAATTGGAGGCAGCCACAGTGCGATTTAAGAGGCAGAAGAGAGAGTAAATGAATTAGAAGATAAAATTATAGAAAAAGAGGAAGCAGAGAAAAAGAGAGAGAAGCTGATCCAGGAACAGCAAAGGAGAATTCGAGAGCCGAGCAATATACTCAAACAAAAAAATATCCATATCATAGGAATTCCAGAGGAAGAAGAGAGAGAGAAAGGAATCGAAGGGGTACTTGAACAGATCATTGCTGAGAACTTCCCCAACATGAGGAAGGAAATGGGCATGGAAATCCAAGAGGCACAAAGAACTTCCCTCAGACGTAACTTGAATAGACCTTCTGCACAACACATCATAGCAAAACTAGCAAAATATAAAGACAGAGAGAGAATTCTGAAAGCAGCTAGGGAAAAACGGGCCTTAACATACAAAGGTAGACACATAAGGGTTGTAGCAGACTTATCTACAGAAACTTGGCAAGCCAGAAAGGAATGGCAGAATATCTTCAATGTGATGAGCAGGAAGGATGTGCAACCAAGAATCCTGTATCGGCTAGCCTGTCATTCAGAAGGAGAAATTAAGGATTTCCCCAACAAACAAAAACTGAAGGAATTCATCCCAAATAAACCAGCATTACAAGAGATCCTGAGGGGCACTCTATGAAGGAAAGGTCGCAAAGAACACAAACTACCAGAGATAGCCTTACAAGCATGAAACCTACAGATAACACAGTGACGATAAGCCCATATTTTTCAATATTTACACTGCATGTAAATGGACTCAATGGAACAATCAAAAGACACAGGGTAACAGAATGGATTAAAAAACAAGACCCATCTATTTGCTGTCTTCAAGAGACTCACCTTAAACCTGAGGACAACTTCAGATTGAAAGTAAGGGGATGGAGAACTATCTACGATACTACTGGAAGTCAGAAGAAAGCTGGAGTAGCCACACTTATATCAGACAAACTAGACTTTAAAATGAACAATGTAATAAGAGATGAAGAAGGACATTATATAATAATCACAGGGACCATTCAGCAGGAAGGGCTAACAATTATAAATATCTACGCGCCGAATTTGGGGGCACCCAAATTTGTGAAACAACTAGTTATAAACATAAGGAACCTTATCGATAAAGATGTCCTAATTGTAGGGGACCTTAACACTCCACTCTCAGCATTGGACAGATCCACAAAACAGAAAATCACGACAGAAACAATGGCCCTGAATGACACATTAGAACAGACGGGACTAACTGACATCTTCAGGGTCCTTCATCGAGAAGCAAAGGAATTTACATTCTTCTCAACTGCACACAGTACATTTTCCAAGATAGACCACATTCTGGGGCACAGGGAAGCTCTGAATAAATATAAAAGAATTGAGATCATACCGTGCACACTGTCAGATAACCATGCTTTGAAACTTGAAATCAACCACAGGAAAAAGTCTGGAAAATATCCAAAAACGTGGAGGCTAAGGAACAACCTACTTAAAGACGAGTGGATCAACCAAGCAATCAGAGAAGAAATTAACAAATACATGGAAACAAATGAAAATGAAAATACAACAATCCAAATGTTCTGGAATGCGGCAAAGGCAGTCCTGAGAGGGAAATATATTGCAATCCAGGCCCACCTCAAGAAAAATCAATAACACAAATTCTAACAGCATGCCTAAAGGAACTAGAAGCAGAACAACTAAAACAACCCAAACCCAGCAGAAAGAGAGAAATAACAAAGATCAGGGCACAAATTAATCATATGGAAGCAGAAAAAGTAATGAACAGATCAATGAAACCAAGAGCTGGTTCTTTGAAAGAATAAACAAAATAGACAAACTTCTAGCCAGGCTCCTCAAAAAGAAAAGAGAGAGAACTCAAATAGAAAAATCACGAATGAAAGGGAGTAATTACAACCAATCCCTCAGTAATACGAGCAACTGTCAGAGAATAATATGAAAAATTATATGCCACCAAACTCGCCAACTTGGAAGAACTGGACAAATTCCTAAATAGACACATGCTACCAAAACTCAGATGGAAGAAATAGAAAATTTAAACAGACCATTAACTAGTGAAGAACTGAATCAGTTATCAAAAATTTCCCAGCAAATAAAATCCCTGGACCAGATGGCGTCCCTGCAGAACTTTACTAGACATTTAAAACAGAGTTAATTCCTATCCTACTCAAGCTGTCCAAAAAAATTGAAAACGGAAGGAAAACTCCCAGATTCATTCTATTAAGCCAGCATCACTTTGATTCCCAAACCAAATAAAGACCCAGCAAAAAAAGAGAATTACAGGCCAATATCCCTGATGAATATAGATGCAAAAATTCTCAACAAGATACTAGCAAATCAAATATAACAGCAAATAAAAAGAATTATTCACCATGATCAAGTAGGATTCATCCCTGGGTTGCAGGGCTGGTTCAATATTCGCAAATCAATCAGCATGATGGATCACATTAACAAAAGAAAGATAAGAACCATATGATCCTGTCAATAGATGCAGAAAAAGCATTTGACAAAATACAGCACCCTTTCCTAATAAAAACCCTTGAGAAAGTCAGGATAGAAGGAACATACTTAAACATCATAAAAGCCATATATGAAAAGCCCACAGCTAATATAATCCTCAATGGGGAAAAACTGAGAGCCTTCCCCCTAAGATCAGGAACATGACAGGGATGTCCATTCTCGCCACTGCTACTTGACATAGTGTTGGAAGTCCTAGCATCAGCAATTAGACAACAAAACAAAATGAAAGGCATCAAGATTGGCAAGGAGGAAGTCAAACTTTCACTTTTTGCAGATGACATTATACTTTACATGGACACCCTGACAGAATCCACCAAAAGCCTACTAGAACTGATCCATGAATTCGGCCAAGTTGCAGGGTACAAAATCAATGTACAGAAATCAGTGGCATTTCTATACACCAACAATGAAGCAACAGAAAGAAAAATAAGGAAGCTAATCCCTTTCACAATGGCACCAAAAATTATAAAATACTTAGGAATAAACCTAACCAAAGATGTAAAAGACCTCTACGCTGAAAACTATAAAAAACTTATGAAGGAAATTGAGGAAGACACAAGGAAATGGAAAAACATTCCATGCTCATGGATTGGAAGAATAAATATCGTCAAAATGGCAATACTACCCAAAGCAATCTACACATTCAATGCAATCCCAATCAAAATTGCACCAGCATTCTTCTCAAAGCTAGAGCAAACAATCCTAAAATTTGTATAGAACCACAAAGGACCCCGAATAGCCAAAGTAATACTGAAGAATAAAACCAAGGCAGGAGGCATCACAATCCCAGACTTTAACCTCTACTACAAAGCGGTGGTCATCAAGACTGTATGGTATTGGCACAAAAACAGACACATAGACCAATGGAATAGAATAGAAAACTCAGAAATGGACCTGCAGGTATATGGCCAACTAATCTTTGAGAAAGCAGGAAAGAGTATCCAATGGAAAAAAGACAGCCTCTTTAATAAATGGTGCTGGGAGAACTGGACAGCAACATGCAAAAGAATGAAACTAGACGACTTCCTTACGCCACTCACAAAAATAAACTCTAAATGGATGAGAGATCTGAATGTGAGATAGGAAACCATCAAAATCCTTGAGGAGAAAGCAGGAAAAAGCCTGTGACCTAAGACGCACCAATATCTTACTCGACACATCTCCAAAGACAAGGGAATTAAAAGCAAAGATGAACTACTGGGACCTCATCAAGATAAAAGCTTCTGCACGGCAAAAGAAACAACCAACAAAACTGATAGGTAACCAATGATTGGGAAAAGATAATCGCAAATGACATATCGGATAAAGGACTAGTATCTAAAATATATAAAGAACTTACCAAACTCCACACTCCAAAATTGAATAACCCAGTGAAGAAATGAGCAGAAGATATGAATCGACATTTCTCCAAAGAAGACATCCAAATGGCAAACAGACACATGGAACGATACTCAATGTCACTCATCATCAGGGAAATACAAATCAAAACCACACTGAGATACCACCTCACACCAGTCAGAGTGGCTAAAATGAACAAATCAGGAAACTAGAGATGCTGGCGAGGATGTGGAGAAACAGGCACTCTCTTGCACTGTTGGTGGGAATGCAAACTGGTGCAACCACTCTGGAGAACTGTGTGGAGGTTCCTCAAAAAAATGAAAATGGATTTACCCTATGACCCAGCAATAGCACTGTTAGGAATCACCCAAGAGATACAGGACTGCTAATGTATAGGGGCACATGTACCCCGATGTTCATAGCAGCAGTTTTGACAATAGCCAAATCACGGAAAGAGACTAAGTGTCCATCAACTGATGAATGGATAAAGAAGTAGTGGTATATATATACAATGGAATACTATGCAGCAATGATAAAGAATGAAATCTGGCCATGTGTGGCAACATGGATGGAACTGGAGGGTATTATGCTGAGTGAAATAAGTCAGGCTGAGAAAGACAGATGCCATATGTTTCCACGCATAGGTAGGCTAGGTGTGAGACCTAACAGAAAACCACGGGGGAGGGGAAGAGGGGAAGAAAAAAAAAGCCACAGAGGGAGGAAGACATAACATAAGAGACTCTCAAAGACTCAGAACAAACTGAGGCGAGAGGAGGGTGTGGGAGGGGGGAGAGTGGGTGATGGGTACAGAGGACACTTGTTGGGATGAGCACTGGGTTTCGTATGGAAACCAATTTGACATTAAATTATTGAAAAAAATAACTTATGTTAGAGATCTCTATCATCAGTCTCCTTTATCCAGGTTAATATACTCTTACTTTACCCCCAAATATACTCTTCTTACCTTCTCCAGATTCAGATAACATTTTATCTATTTCATAATATATACAACAACATTTCTTAGTTAGTTTTTCCTTCAGATAAGGTTGAGCCTGGCACTTTTGCTGTAGAAAAATATTGAGCAGAAGGAAAAGCTTTTGTTTTGCAGAACTAAAGTATTTGTTCTACTGCATGCTAGTTGTGTACATTTGTCTCTGAGTCTTAGTTTCCTCACCTAGACAACTGGGTGTGAATGCAAGGGTGGTAGTATCCCCCTTACAGAGCTGTCTTGAGGATCAAATGCACTAAGGACTATGCTGGAGTTATTTTACACATTTTTTTGTCTTTCTTTTTTTCACTCTGTAAATTAAGTTGAAGACAAGCCAGAGATCTGTGTAGAGTTTGAGAAAACAAATATATGACATTCTTGGGAGGAGTCTTTTAAACACTCTAAGTAGATGCCTTTGTAATTCTACACATAAGAGTAAAAGTTCTGCCACCAAGAACTGTAGGTTATAGATGAACAAATGGTTCCTGGCACAGTGTATGCGTCAGATTTTATGTATGTTAGTACAGGAAATACAGTGATAATATAGTGATAGAATATTTTCCTGTAAGTATTTGAAGTCTACTGAGGGATGCAGACCATGTCCCCATAGTTCTTATTTTGTATCATTTCTAGTTATACAAAATGTTCACTGGGAAACAAAGGATCTCCTCTGGCTAATGCTGAATGATGTTGATGTTTTTGTGAATTACGGAGATGATATTGTTTGCTAGATGTAGGTGAGGAGTAGACTGGGAAATTGGGATTTGAGGATCTTTAATAGTGATAAGTATTTCTAATGTATTTAAATCTATTCCAAAGTACCTGTGGTAGACTATATTATTTGCTCATAAGTATTAAGCCTTGTTTCCCTGTGATTAAAATATCCTTCTGTGTGTTTTCTGACACCAAATATACCATCCCAAGTCTCTAATTCTTCAACTGACTGGGTGTCCAACAATTCAATGCAATTCTTACAATAACTAGAATATCTAATTGGTGTAGAGCCTACAGACTAAAGGCTCAGTCCCCCTCAAAACTGTCTCCATTTCAGATGTCAGCTTCAAATGGGGTCCCCAGTCTACCTGCACTTCTGCTTGTCAACTGCCAACTTAGGGGTTCAAACCGCCCACTCCAAGTTTTAATAATTTGCTAAAGTGAGTCATAGAACTCAGGAAGGTGCTTTAGTTATGTTACTGGTTTATTGTAAGGATACAATTCAGGAACAGCCAACTGGAAGAGATGCATTGGGCAAGGTGGGAGTGGGGAGGCACAGAACTTTGTGCCTCACAGCACATCAATGTATTCAACCCAGAAGCTTTCTAAACCCCATCATAAGAGTTTTTATGGAGATTTCATCATATAGGAGCACACAATTAAATTTCTGGATGATTGAATTCAATCCCCACTTCCTCTTACCTCAGGGGGACAAGGTGAAAGTTCTACCCTGCATTTTCAGAGTTTGAGTAACTCTATGCCAGAAACCAGGAACGAAGACCAAATCTTTATTTATTATTATACTATATTTTCCATGCCCCATTGACATTGGACTTGATCATGTGACTTGCTTGGAACATGAAAAATATAGGCAGGAGTGATATTATACCTGCCCCAAGTGAACCATTTAAGAGGAAACCTATGTTTCTGCTCATCGTCTTGAACTTCTGTCCTCTGTCACCAGAACAGCATGCTCCAAATGGTGGCTACTCCCTGAGTTCTCCTTGAGGTTCCCAGGATATGACTAGCAGAGCAGACTTCAAGCAAATAGCAGCCTAGGGCCAAGTGCAGCTGACCCCAGCAGAGCCACACCCAATTCACAGACCTGTGAATAAGCAATAGATGTTTATGTTATTATCCACCGAGATACTGAGTTTTCTGCTACTACAGCGAAAGCTGGCAAGTACATACAATGACATGTGTTACTTCATTTTTATCCTTTGCTTACTGCTGGACTTTGAGCACAGTTGTACAACATGTTGGAAATAGATCATTTGTCACTAAGTTCAGAATTGACATCCATTTAGATTTTCTTTGCATCTTGGGTTTTAAGCAGACCTTTAAAAGTCTTCATTGTAATTTGCTCCTATGGATTCAGGCCCTCTTAAATCCACAAAGGCCTGGAAATTAAAGGAATAAATAAGTAGTACACCTGTGGGGCAAAATCCAATGAAGACTTTGCGAAATCCAATATGTCTGAAAAATATATTCTTTGAGCGGCTCAGTCCAAATGCCACTGGCTTCCTCCATCCCTGGTTGATAGTACATTATGTTCAGGACTTATCAAAAATGCAGCCAACCTGCAATTCAAACCTGCTCGCATGGAGACAGGGTTCCTGGTGGGAGATGCCTCCCAGAACTTAGTTATCTCTTGACAAAGAATGGCTAGTCAGGGACGACAGCTCTAACGAGGGAAATGGGATTGAGGGTGAAGTACATGCTGAAGAAATGTATACAAAAAGCAACAAGAAGATAAGAGAGAGAGAAAAAAAAAAGAAAAAATCCGGAAAAAAAAAAAGCCTGAAATTTGCCCATAGAAATTCAATCTGATGTATGTGCATGTGCAGTAAAAGACTTCAAAGCCCAGGAATAAAGGCAAAGAAAGAAGGCATTAGCTTATGGTAAGAGGCGAGCACACAGCTCGATTGCTGCTTTGGTGCTGGGGCAGGTGCTGGCTTGGAATACAGAAGGGTTGGAGGGGGATAAACTAGAGCTGCTTCTGAAAGCCTTCCTTCGAGTTACCTGCTTGGACTTTTGCTGTTTTGCTTCCCCTCATTTAAGGTGTTTTTCTGGTTACCCGGTCGCTGCAAACTCAGAGCTTGAAAGCAAACCAGACTCAGTCAAATCTATAGGAAAATGAGCACAGCAAAGTCTGTCTCTTTGATCCGTACTCTCTTTGTCATTGATCTTTTTCTCCCCACAGCCATAAGAAAAAAAAAAGATCTTAGAATATCAAGAACATGAAATACATTTCCCTCCTGAATCACCCTTAATGATGGTTTTTATGAACTCATTTGTGGATCGCTGGGCCAAGGCCTGTTAGTCACGTGACCTGTTGCTTGCTCTCAAAGGTAAATGCGAAACTATTGACAAACTCAGGAGACTTTGATTTATAAATAGTCCACTTTTAATATTGCTAGCCTTCTAGTCTTTTGTCTGAAACCTATTTTGTCCTTTAATGTAAGGCAACATTTTAGTCTGTCGTATATCTAATAACCTCTACAGGTGTTGGGTGAAATTAATTTTTAACCAGTTTCAACCTGAGCCATCACCATTAAGGTGTTTTTTCCCCCCTAATTTTGAACTTTAGGTCACTGAAATAATTACTGGAACTTGGTAGTTTTAGACAGATTGATTTCCATTATCTACTACATATATACTACTAAGTAAATGGCCACAGTCGAGTTGGAGAGACATCCCATTTTCACCATAGTTTGGTGAAACTTTCTGAATAAGTTTTGAAAAATACGCTTTTCAAAGTAAAGGGTACTTGTCACTGGCATTGCACCTATGCATTAAAGAAAAATCCCATAGTTATTGGGGATCAATGAAAGGAGCTGTCTTTCTAACGTGAACATGTTCCATGTAGGTAGTTCATCATTACAACACCGGGCTCCTGTTTGCACTTTAGTCTCAAGTTCTTCCCTCTAGAAAATGGGATTCAGTAAAAACCAGGTCCAGGGGAGTTTTGATCCTGTTTAAAACACACTGTTATTAAAACATTTCCTCCCCAGGGACAAAGCGAGAAAGCCTGCATTCTATACAACAAGCCCTCCCTTTACACACACACTCTCCTCTTGGAGGTTCATTCCCCTGACAGTCTTAAATTGAACTCACGGATAGGTGTGAACAATGGGTAAGTGTTGAGCTATCTGTTGAGGAGTAGACTATAAAGGAAATTTTCATATCATCTGACCCTTCCCAAACTTGAGTGAAGGATGACTATGGAAAAGCAGCCCTTGTCTTGCTCCCGTGCAGACAGAGGAAAAGAATGGAAAGAAAATGAAGGCTTTCCCCAGGCGCTACCACACTCTGCTTCCAGTTTCTTCCTCTGGTGGCAAGCACAGATCATTAACATTGGTAATGTCCTTACTAAATCTGCTTGGAGAAAGTGACAAGTCTAATTTGTTACTGACAGACCAACGGCCGGGAGTATGTTTAAAATGCATTGCTCTTACTCCTGGACCCTTTGAATTGCTGTGTGGTTTCTGTCAGGTAGGCTTGGTATTTGGTTAAAGACTATCTGTTATTTCATCAATCTCTTCAGCAGCCTCCCAAAGGAAAGGCTCGCCGCTTCAGTTACCTCCCTCTTTCCTCCGTCCCAGGAACAGCCTCCGCAGCAAGCCTGAAGGTGCTGTGATTTGAAATTCAGAACCTAGGGAGGGATTCCTTAAACAAGTTAATTACCATTAATAATCAATAGCTTTCAGCCTGACAAATAATTGTGACAGATCTGAATAAGATTAAACATGTTCTTTGAGATATACGGATGTGGCGGTGATACTGGTTTTCATTAACTAGATAACATATTCAGGGCCCCATTCTGCTATGCTTTAGAGTGATTTTAAATGAAAGTAAGTGGAGTTTAAAAACATGATGCAATGGGGGCTTCAAGGAATAGAGATGAGTTAGCCTCATGAAGGTAAAGCTTAAATCATGACCTATGACCTAAAATTATAATAAAGTGAATTTTATGTGGAAGAGGGAGATAGTCTGATTCCAATGTCAACTAAACTCAGAGCAATGATTATAGATTTTAAATACCATATAAAATATTTAGACTGTACATTAGGAAGATTTCCTCCATAATGCAGGTACTTAGTTTATGCAAGAAGCCGTAAAGGCAGATGGATCAAGTGTAAGACAACTTTTTACCCAGACACTATTGCCTCATTTCTAGTTGGAATTAAGGGTACTGAGTCTTTGAAAAACATTCATGGAATTCAGAAAGTTTCGACCTGAAAGTGACTTCCCCAAAACTTCAAGAGAACAACCATCTGCTATGATAGATGTAGGCCACAATTTAAAGCAAAGCTCATGTTCTTCTTAGATTTTACATCTATTTTATTTTTCGTTAATGCCAGTGGTTCTCTAATCTAGTTTTAAAAGGTTAGTCATTACTATTTAGTAAATCCTCCTTCGGTCTGATCCAAAAGCAGATACACCATGGGAATGGAATATAAACCAATAATACTCAAGCCCCTGCTAATATACCAGGGACTTTGCTAAGCATAGGTTTCTCTAAACCTATGAGATATTTACATCATCATTTCTATTTTCAATAAGGAAACTAAACTTGTAAAGAACACGCAGATTTGGAATCTCGAGAATTTGAGAATAAAACAATGGAAGATAGTGTAGGAAAATTACAGCCACATAAAAACAAAGTCCAGTGAAAGCCTGTTTCAGATGGCCCTAATTTGGAAGTGGATACAGCAAGGTATTCATTTCTCCATTCTAAATATCAAAGGCCCAGAGATATTTAAAAGTAAATAAGAAATAGCACACTCTTTGAGACCCAAGAGCCATGGAAACATCTTGGGGAGGACATGTTCCCAAAGGGGATAACTAATGAGCTGGGTACAGGATTATGAATGGAAACATGCCAAGGCAATTCCAGAGAGAGACTAGACAAATCAGAGGAAAGAGCTTAGGATAGAGGGATAGTAGACCAGAGATTCAGGTGTTTGTGTAATGGCAAGAAGCACAGTGTGACTGGAATGTAGATGGTGTCACTTTGGTGAGGAGGAGTGGTGAGTAAGATAAGGGTGGTGTCTAAATGGCAGGAAATGAAGCCTGGAAGTTAGGTTGGATCTGGATGCTCAAAGAACTGGTCTGTTCAGACATTAGGAGAACTTCCAGGATAGTGGACTTTTAGCAGCACAATCTTCACTTTCACCTTTGAGGTTGTGCAATCAAAGGCCCCAAGTACCACTTCCCTTCATCTTTAAAAGGGCCCAGAGACTTTGGCTTTTGTTGAGCACAGAAGCATACTGGTGGCGCAAGACTAAAGGGTTGGTTTATCTACTTACTGCTCTGGAGAAATCACTTCTGGGCTTCAGTATCCTGGTTTATCTACTTACCATTCTGGAGAAATCACTTCTGGGCTTCAGTATCCAGATCAGCACACTTCTCTTATAGCCTTTTCTTGTCAGTTCTCCCCTCATGTCTAGAAGCATTACACATATTGCCACTAAGGCCACCACTAGTGTTTGTGTAAAGTGGAAAATGCTGGACTTTCTTCTCCCCCACTTCTCCCAGTTGCTGACAGCTTCACTGATACCTGGCTTGTGAGACAGATATTTTTGTACAAATAATGCTCCTTCGTCCAGGTAGACACAATTACCTCAGAATAGAAGGCTACTATATTGGCATTGCTACTCTTTTTGCTCATCAGGACATTGCTGTATGCAACTCAGAGTGCTTATACAACCATTCTTTGTAGTCCTGGTCACCAATTTCCAGATCAACAGCACAATGGGATGGGTCACACAGCCTCAGAATATAGCAAGCTTCTGCCACTGGGAGTTCTAGAACAAAGGCTGAACCATTATTATTAGTAATGTTACAGGGAAGGTTTCTGGAATGTGTGGGACATTGGAATAGATGGCCTCTCAGATTCTTCCTGACCCAGAAATTTTGCCCTGCTTTGTGACCTCCCAGAGCACCGTGGCAGACAAGGGGCCTCTTACCATTGACTGAAAAAGGCCTTTGAGAATGTGTAGCAGGGTGTGAATGAACAGCTTTTGGAGCAGATAGAAAAGAAAAATTTCTTAATGGTAATTGGCCCCTTGGATATCAGTGCTCACTTTCAACCTCATGTTCTGGAGGTCAGTGTGTCAGTCTGTATGAGAAAAAAAAAAGGATTTTTCAGATATGAATTTTTTTGTAACTTCATAAGTTGACACTAAGTTGACAATCTTCAAATCCTACCTCATCTCCAAATACCAAGCATGCAGAGGTAGGGAATTCAGAGGTTTGGTTAACGGCCCGGCTTTGCTATTAAACTACTTGTGTGATCCTAACTAAGTCACACCGCTTTTCTGGATTTCAAATTCCACTTCCGTAAAATGAAGATATTTGAAGACATTGCCTCAGTTTTATTCCCCACCACACTACGAGGATAGGCATAAATCCCCCTCTTCATTTGCCAAAGGTATCATCTTATAGAAAATTGGACTCCAAGACCATTCATAAATCCTCCTTTTTCCTCCTTTTCTGGTGCTCCGACCATTTAGCTCTTTCCCCAGCAAGTGCCATATCCAACAGCAAAAAGAAGTCCGTGCCTTAAAAGATTATTTAAATTGTTATCGCTTTGCTCTGATTTAAAATGAAAACTAAAACTGAAAATCAGTTATGGCCCTCTGGAGGTTTGAATAGAGACTCATTCAAATCATTTGCTTCTATGACTGTTATACATTAGCTTTCACACATTGCCCTGTATAATAACACAGCAAGATGTTTCCCACTCTGTGGACTTTTACTACAGAGAACTCCCATCAGTCATGTTGCTGCACGCTTAATATTGGCTCCATCACAAATGCATCTTTTTTAGTACATTCCGCATGCTCAGTACTCTGCTGCAGATTGTACACATTACTCCAGTTGCATCAATTGCTGTTTATTTTAGAGAATAAGTACAAATGCAGGTATGCTATGTGGAGAGCATATTTATATTCACAGGGCCGGTTTGTGTGATGGTGCATATTAATTACAGCATTTTTCAAGTGGTTCTTGTAGAGATGAGGACATACACTGTATACAAGTCATTTAAAGTTCATTTGAGTGGAAAATATTTAGATAGACCAAAAGCAGCATCCCAGTAAATGCAAAGCGAATTCTTAATTTTTTCTAATGTTTACTTTACTTTCTGAGCTTTGTGGCTCTCAACATGAAAGCTGTACTGTAAATAGTTGAACAAAAGACATATTCAATTTGCATAGACAAGTATTAGACTCTCAACCTTGGCCTTTTGTAACTGATATGATAGGGCAGGAGTTGGGCAAGAGGTCACCCTTATCCAGAAAGATGTGTGGAGCCTCTATTGGAGTACAGGGTCATGAACTGCTCTAATGTCTAAACAAGATGCTTTGCTTCTTTTTTCTAATTTTTGCTCTTAAATAGTTCCTGGGTATCTCATTTGAAATTTACTGCTTTAATGGATGTTAAATTTTTTGTGGAAAGCAGGAAACAGGAAGCAGGGGAGAGGGTGTTTTTTGGGAGAAAAAGTAGAGCTAAGATAATGACAATATATGCCAAATCAGATGGGATTTGAGACAAGTTACTGAACTTTAATTTCCTCATAGTAGAACTGGTAGAAGATACTTCAAAAACGGAGCTAATGTTTGCTATAAGTCCTCCCCAGTGTTGTCTTTAGGTTGAATGAGGTTCTGTCTCACAATGTGAGACACTGTGGTGTAGTTGTTGTAAGCAAGTCCTTTGGTATGAGTTGGAGGAAGGCCGCAATCCTAGAGCGGCTGGGAGATAGGCAGTTTACCAGTACTGGGACTCAGTTACTGGACTTTGAGACCAAGGAGGGCAAAGAGCCTAATTGGATGTGTTTTTTCCACTCTTAACCTAGAGTTCTTCCAATTCTCTCTAATGGGGAGAGGATATGTGTTGGTGTCTACATGGAACTGAAGCCTCCAAATGGGGTCCAGCCAAGGATTGAGCTGTTACTCCAAGGCTTTAGTCTTCAAGGAGGCACCCTTGCAATTCTTGTTGGATCAGTTCTTGTGAACTAAATACTTAGAGACACATCAATAAGTAAGAACTTAAGGGAGTTTGAAAAATACATGTGGAATCTACAATGAAATAAAAAATGCTACAAGACCAGAGACAGTGAATATTCTGAATTGTGCCTTTTTTCAGTGCCTTAAACTTAATGCCTTTTGAAAACTAACTCTATTCAAGAGTAGTTAAAATACTAGTTGTAGTCAAGCTTCTTACAACAAATAACTTCTAATTTCTAATTGTACTTTAAATATAAAACAAGTCGGACTAAGACAATTAGAAGAATAGCACCGAGAATCTTATCTTGTGCCCATTCTTTCAAGATATATAATTAAAACTTATGAAATAATAATACCAAGATGTAAAATAAAAAGTAAAGTAGTCCATTAAGATTGAATTTTTTCCCCCAAAGATGGCTCATTTAATGCTTTTCTGGAGAGATATCATTATTAAATATAAAACTCTTTCAAACATCTTTTTGATAATCCTGCCTTGCAGAGTGCCCTAAGCATATGCTTTTTCTGCCTGTTGGGAAACTCAGAACTGACTGAACACAGCACGGTATGTCTCCAGGGCAGGAGCGTGCCTCCAACACATGCTAGACTGGGGAAAAGAATAAAGGCTCAGATTCAACAACACTCAGAGCAAAAGAATAGAGTTAAGACTCCTACAGTGGAGAGGGCTGGTCAGGAATGCAAGTTGCTCCCACCACACCTCTGAGTAAGAAGACCTCCAGAGAGCTTCTCTGGAGTTTTGTGGCTGCACAGTCACTGAGTAGTGTTTCAGCAGGTAATGATAAGATTAGTTGCTTTTCCTTCTGTAAGGATGATGAAAATGAAAGAAATTATATATTTCCACTCAGTTATTAAGTGTGAAGAGTCAGCAGCAAGTTTAAAAGGAAAAAAAAATGACAACATACTTCTAAACCTTCATAGAAACAAATACAAAGTTTAAAATCTGGCAGCCTGGCCTTTTTGTCCCTTCTCATTTTTTGCTGTGGCAATGTTGGCTGGATGAGATCTCCCAGCATCTGGTTTGGAGTGGAGGAGCCATATGTGATCACTTTCACATTTTATCTTCAAACTCCCTTCTTTGATCTCAAGACCAAAAGCCAGAATAGTTCGTTGGTACTGGGATTCTTGGAGGTGAGTGTCTATGGAAAGCAGAGGGGATAAGATTGTCCCTGTGGCACAGAAAAGGGATAGGTCTAAAGAATAGAGACCAGAGTAAATTAATAAATTTTACAAATGAGATAGGAAAGCATAGAAAAATAGTAGATGAATAATCAAAGAGAAAAGAGAAGGAGGGAACCAGTTATGGTCTGAGTTGTGTCCCCTCAGATTCATATGTTGAAACCCTAGCCCCTAGCACCTGAGAAATGTGACTGTATTTGGAGATGGGACCTTGAAAGGAGTGATTAAGGTGAAATGAGGTCACATGGATAAGCCCTGGTCCAATATAACTGCTATCTTTATAAGAATAAAAGATCAGGACACAGACATGCACAGAAGGAAGACCACGTGAAGAGACAGAGAAAGGCAGCCATCTTCAAGCCCAGGAGAGAGGTTCCCCAAAGAAACCAACCCTACAGGCACCTTGATCTCGAACTTCCAGCCTCCAGAATCGTGAGAAAATAAATTTCAGTTGTTAAAGACACCTAACCTGTCAGAACCAAAAAAATAAATAAAATCCTCCAAGGATACATAGGAAGAACAGAGAAAAGTAGCAGATAGCTAGAAATTCACAAGAAAATAAGATGAAAATAAAGGAGTGATCAAATACAAATAAGAAAGGAAGAGGGGGAAATAGGGAGGGGAAATCAAAGGATGTGATGGCATTGCTGGCCGAATTTTTGTGGAAAGGAGGGAATAAGACCTAGAAGACTAATAGGCATAGAGGAAGGAATACAATAAGAGAAATGAAACATTAGCTGTCGTGTGTGCATGATTGAGGTAAAATGTGAATGTTTAGTTGAACTTCCTTAAGTCTTTAAGTGACCCCAGGGAATGCCTTGCAGTTCTTTCCTGGAAGCTTTAATTATTTGAGAAAATAAGTATGTGAGTGAAATAATCTTGACTGTGTATAAGGAACCATTTCAAATGAAGAATAACAGTGAGGAAAAATGCCACAAGGTTATTATTTCTAAAAGAACAGATTTATCCATAGGTTGAGCAGGTAATTAAGATTCTGTTAATGATGATGTTAATCTGGCTCATTTCCTGTTCATATTGGCACTCTCCAAAACAGAACTATTGCTGATGGTTTGCCCAATAATATGTCACAGAAACTGTGGAAGAATGTCTGACACGCGAGGCTTGAAGTCAAGTGCTGAGAAGTGGAAAAATGTGATCCAGATTTTTGCAGATGTTCTCAGATCAAATTATGGTGTTGAAAAATTGTATAGTATGTTCAATGGAGCATCCAAGATGAAAAGACAATTCAGTGGCTTTGTAATCTGGATAAGAAAAGAAGCTTGGAGCCGTGCTTATGTAGAGTGTAATTCACAAATTCAGAGCTGTCAATGGCAGAGGTAATGACAAAGGAGCTAAAACATTTGACTTTTTAAATAACTTTCAAATAAATTCCATATAAAAACTTTTATATGAAAGCCCAGGTAACAGATCTGCCTGATTCTTTATTTTCTATATCTTTTGAGCTAGTGTTCTATTTTGTCTGGATTTTTTAATCAACCAGTATATGCTCTATACACATTGAAATATTAGATGGAAGAAAGAAAATACCCTAAGAATCATGGAATTTGAGAGTATGGAATGAAACCAAGCACCATTTACTTTATATTCTTTAATTTTCATTACAGTACAACTGGGATTCTGAGATTCTAAGTGATATGGACAAAGTCACCCTGCTGAGACAGTTATAGATCAAGATTAGGACAGGAATCACTGCAACTTCTCAGGTTCCTTTCGAGATCTTTGAAAAAAAGATGCTGGATGTTCCAACCAGCATTTTTATAATTGTTTTGAAAAGAAAATAAACCTTTTAGTAGACTGTATGCCTGATAAGGAGCTCTATTATTTATTTTTAATGTTTATATTTGAGAGAGAGAAAGAGAGAGCACAAATGGAGGAGGGGCAGAGAGAGAGAGAGAATCCCAAGCAGGCTCCATACTCAGCACAGAGCCTGGTGCGGGGCTTGATCACATGAATGTGAGATCATGACATGAGCCAAAACCAAGAGTCAGATGCTTAACCAACTGAGCCACCCAAGCACCCCAAGAAGCTCTATTTGTATATAAATTTGAGACATTCTAGGACCTACCAAATGTTATAAACCTATATTTGGGGACTATCATTCCTTCATCCATCAAACAAATAAATTTTTATTGAGCACCTGCTATGAGCCAGGCATTCTTCTAGGCACTGCAGATACAGCAGTAAGCTAAATAGTCAAAACTCTCTGCCCTTCTGGAATTTACATTTTTGTGTGAAGAGACACCAAAAACAGGAAAGATGTGTAAA
The DNA here is from genome assembly GCA_030068075.1 of Paguma larvata. Taxonomy (NCBI): domain Eukaryota; kingdom Metazoa; phylum Chordata; class Mammalia; order Carnivora; family Viverridae; genus Paguma; species Paguma larvata. The sequence continues at coordinate 7,447,976 of CM057823.1, forward strand.
ATATTAGATAAAAAATAGTGCTACTGAGTAGCGGAAGTAGAGAAAGTGTTAGGGAGTGCAGTGGTAGGTGAAATGAACTGATAAGAGTAAGCCTCACAGATAAAATGAAGTTTATACAAAGGTCTGAAGTATAAAAGGGAGTGAACTGTGCAGAAACCTGGGGGGAGGAGCATTCCAGAGAGAAGGAGCATGTTCTGCAGAGCCATTGAGGTATTCCCAGATTCTCACCATTTTGGAGGATGAACAATTAAAATTAGTTGCCAGTCTTTATTAAATGAAGGGGGTAATCAGGGTAAGTGCCACTTGTCCTCTTCATTGAGTAAGATGAAAATCTTCTTGGACTTCCCAACTATTTGGCATGTACAAACTGGCTTAGGACAGTGGGCCCTTGTAGTGAACTCGTTGTTTGAAGAGGGTAGAAGGGAACCTTTGTTAAATTCAGTCAATACTTAGTTGTTTTCTTTCATGTCAGTTTTTATCTGTGGGCATAGTATGATTGTTTGGGTTAAGGAATCTAAATTGGAATACTACTTTCTGATAAAAAATATGATGGATTTATTCAGCACATCACAGCCAAATGCATACTCCCCTTAGGAAATGAACAATTTAGCCTTTATAGGTCATGGGAGACTGTGAATTCCACCCTCTAATGATGATACTTTAGGCATATTTAGTATAAATGCAAATCTTACCAAAGAGTAGCATGTCAGCAGGGTTTGAAGTGACTCTTTTTCTTAAAAAGCAAACTGGTCCTTCCCAAACATTACATTTTTCTGCTATGCCAAACTTTACAACAACTTGACATATGAAAAATTGAAAATCTAGTCCAGACACACTTGAAAAGAAAACAAAGAGTGTCTGCTATTTTATCCGTACACTTCTTGGATTCTGTATGTTAACATGCATTAAAGTACATATTGGCACATATCTAATTTATGTATCACTTATTAAATACTCAGCTGTTGAAAACAGTGAAGTCTTCACTATTGCGAAGATCCACACAAATCTGTTAAAGTGATCAGGTGCCCATCATGGGTTAAATATGGAACAGGGACAGGTTAGAGATGAGGCCTGGAGTTACAACAAGTGGCCGAGCAGGGTGATAAGCGGCAGTAACTGACGGTTCCTAGAAATGTTTCTGAGCACTCGAAGCATGAGAAAACAGTGATTTGAACAAATACTCTATCTTTGGATAGGACCCACAATGAGACCAACACCAGAATATGTTTCTTCCTTCAGGTAACAATGCAGTGATTCAGCTTTGTAAACACTTCCTCTGTTTGCTTAAGAAAGAACTTCCGTTTGAGGGGGACAAACTCTGATGTCAGGTATACATATTCAAAGGAATTTGACCTCTGCCCACTTCTATATTTCCCCCTTAGGATAGCACTAAATTTATTTATTTATTTTTATTATTTAAAAAAATGTTTTTAATGTTTATTTTTGAGAGAGAGAGAGAGAGAGAGAGAGAGAGAGAAAGAGAGAGAGAGAGAGAGTGAGCAGGGGAGGGGCAGAAAGAGAGAGAGACACAGAAACAAGCAGGCTCCAGGCTCTATGCTGACAGCAGACAGCTGACGTGGGACTTGAACTCACCGACTGTGAGATCGTGATGTGAGTTGAAGCTGGAAGCTTAACCAACTGAGCCACCCAGGCACCCCAGGACTGCACTAAATTTAAATTACGTAACCCACATTCCCAACAGTGTGGTTGTGTACGGTGAAGTGTTTGGTACGGTGAAAGACTCAAATATGTTAGGTATAACTATTATATTTCATTGGCTTCTGGAATAAAAAGTTGGAAATTATAAATGTCCTACCAGACTCTAACTCATTGCTTAAGATTCATTCTGGTACGGTGTAAAGAACTTGAGCTTTGTAGGTAGACCTGGGTTCTAACTCCAGCTCCACTCTTTACTACAGCACGTGACGAAGTAAATTCTTTATCTTCTTTTAGCTCCTGTTTCCTCATCTGTAAAGTGAAGGTAGTGATGCCTTCCTGGCAGGGATGTGACAAAGTGACAAAGATTACATGCTAATGCTCATTAGGAATGGCATTCCTCATATGGATATTTAATGTCATATTATATTTTTATTGTACATAATTATGAAACCAAGAGTCAAATCATATCCTCTATATTATATCAAGATCTGTAGAACATTTTTTAAAGAATAAAAATTAAAAAAAAATCATACAATTTGTTAGCAGCAAAATACCTGGGAATAATCTAGGTCCTTCTTTTTATTTTGCAAGTAAGTGAACTAAATGCCAAGAAAAGGCATATGCATTGTTTCTGAAATCTGCATCGTTAGTTTGTAGGAGGTCTGACACCGCATGTCTCTGACCAACACACCAGAGCTATTACAGGTTTCTCCCATCGCTATCTACCTAAGCCCACCTTCGAATGCAGCTAAGGTTTATTGCTATTTCTTACCATTTAATCTAAATAGTGAAGATCTTTGCACTTTTGATTGCAAATATTTTCACACTTTGTTTCTTCACCTCCAGTGGCTATTGACTTAAGAATATCAGGTTTCCCTTATGACTAATAGTTTTTTTTTTTAATTTTTTACACAAATAGTTTAATGATATATCTCTATGTGTACCTTGCTTGGTTGGGGATGGGAATGAAGTAAGGCAGATAGGACAAAGGGTATGATAGATGGACTGCATTTGGAAAAGAAAATACTGCACACTGTCATTTTCCCCTTGGCAGGAAAACCGAGGATCAATGTCTCAATATATGGCAAATATTACGAGATTTAAGAAACATTTTAGAGTTTATAATTATCACTGTCTTTCCAGGGCCAAGGTGAGAGAATAGGTTATGAATTGCAGCCTGAAGAATTTGCATTGAATACATAGATCCTGGTATTGAAATAGTGGTCAGAAGTAGTAATATATTCAGTTCATCAACCAGCTATATAGTTTCTATAGCACCTGTGTGTTTATTTAAATAATAGTCTACATCTGAGATCTGTACTGTCTCAAGTCAATCAACTCAGTGAAAAAAAAGAGAGCCAAGATTAGTTCACTTGATAGCTCCCACTACTCTAGTGACCTGATTTTATTTTATTTTAAAATTTCTCACTTAGTAGACATTGGTTTATTTTAGTCAAAGTAACTTTTGAGTGGTAATCAAAATTCAGGGTATGAAGGTTAGTTGACTTACACTCTCTGATTTGTGAATTTGCATATTTTATTTATTTGTTTATTTATTTATTTAAATTTATATCCAAGTTAGTTAGAATATAGTGGAATAAAGATTTCAGGAGTAGAATCCAGTGGGTGAATCTGTATGTTTTAAGGTACATTAAGGAACTGTGTGTTTGCACCAGCAGAGTTTTAAATCATGATGAATATTGAAAATACTAGTATATTTTCCCTAGCACTTTTAGTCTAACAATACAAAGATGAGCCAAGCATACCACAATTGTATGTTATTGAAAAAAAGTGTCTTATTATGCATCCACTTAATAAGAGTTTCACTGAATGCTTCCCATGCATCAGGCACTGGGCAAGATACTGTGTTAAGTGATAGGTATATATACAGGTGTATTTTTTTAAGTTTATTTATTTTGAGAGAGAGGGAGAAAGAGAGAGAGAGAGAGTACAAGTAGGGTAGGGGCAGAGAGGGAGGGCAGAGAGAGAATCCCAAGCAGCCTCCATACTGTCAGTGCAGAGGCCAACTCATGAACCATGAGAGCTGAAATCAAGAGTCAGATGCTTAACCAACTGAGCCACTCATGCGCTCCTGTACAGATGTATTTTTTTAATTTTTTTAAAATATTTATTTATTTTTGAGAGACATAGAGACAGAACATGAGCAGGGGAAGGGCAGAGAGAGAGGGAGACACAGAAACTGAAGCAGGCTCCAGGCTCTGATGAGCCATCAGCACAGAGCCCAATGTGGGGCTCGAACTCACAGACCGTGAGATCATGACCTGAGTCGAAGTCGGCTGCCTAACTAACTGAGCAACCCAGGTGCCCCCAGATGTATTTTTATCAAAAGTGGGAGAAAGTTAAAGGAGAAGAGAAGGAGCATGGAGACATTATTTAATTATTATTTAATTATTCAGTTATTATAAAAATCTGTAGGCAACATTTACTGAGAATTGGTTTTCTTTTGTCCTGCTTCAAGAAGAAAAAGGAAATTCGGTTACATGCTGAAAGAAGTTACTCCCAGCGTTCATATTCTTTAGGTTTGTTTTGCTTCTGATTATTAATAGTGGAAGGTGAATTAAACTTGTCTTCAAATGAGTATATAAGCTAGATACCAGGAAGACTTCTCATCAGAAAAATCTATCAGGCCATAGCATCGTTGTTTGTGGAAACCATTAGAAGCCTCATTTCTGGAGTCCTTTAAAGAGAAAAATGGAAAGTGTGATGGCACGTTATTGTAAATAACTTAGACTCGGACTCTGTCCAGCTCTTTGCTCTGTAAAGGGCCTAGTGCATTTTGGAGCTTAATAAATGTTGAATTATAAGTAACATTCTCACATAGCCTCTGGGGATGGACTCTCAGTCCTAATAAGACTTTCCCAACTCTAATTTTCATGATTTGCTGCTGTGTAGGTAATAGTCATGAATTCCGCAAGATCTATAAATGCAAAGTATTTTGTAGTCTCAATATGTCAAAGATAGGATTTCATTGAAAGTAGAATTATAATGAACACTATTGAGTACCTCTAAAATGTGGATCTAAGGACAGTCTATAGAAATTTCGTATAGGGCGAACATGATATGAAGTGCTAACCTGGGTTAATTTTAAGGTGAGATTGATTGAGAAATAAGATTAACTGGAAATGAGAAGAAAGATCATTATCCTCCAGAATGAGAGCTGTTGGAGGATTTACGGTGGAACAAAAGCAGAGAGGACCAGAACTAGTGTATTAGGTAAAAGTTCAGCATATATCAAACTGGTCATTTTGGTACTGATACATTTCTGAAAGAATCCTGCTTCAGACAATCCATGAAGGAGCCTAATGTGTATATATGGGTGGTGGAATGTGAAGTATGTGTGTGTGTTGAGGGGCGAGGATTCAGAGAAATTGAAGTAGAGGTGAGGTTAATGCATCTTTTGGATTAATGTAGTCATAATGTAACTGATGCAAAGAAAGAGTAGGTCGTAAATTGCTTCCAGGGAATCAGAGGGCAATAGGGGGCCTGGGCAGACTCTCTGAATAATAGTTTCAGAGCATCTGCTGTGCAATATGGTTAGAACCCTTTGAAGCCCCATTGTATAACTCACTTGTCACTTGGCTTGAGGAAGAGATGACAGATCTGCCAGGAACATTCAGGAAGACTTTTCTTTTTTTCAAGGAAGGGAACAAACCAGCTGTTCTTGTTGTATTGATAGTTTAACAAATGCATTGATTTAGCATTCTGTATTTACCTGGGATTTTAATATTTCATACATGATATGAAGAAAGATACTGCCTTCGCTTCTAGAAAGCGGTCTAAAGAGACAAGATGAAATCTGGCAGATGGATTTACTTAGGTAGCACAAAGTCACTTTAAAGATGAAGAAATACCTTGTTTAATTTCCCGTAATATGCTTCATTATCTTCTCTTAGAGTTGCCCTTCACCTCATGGAATTAATTCAGGAATTTGACCTTTTCAAACTGTGCAGAAGAATAAGACTTCTAAGGCTCTACTCGTGACAAAAACCAGGATTTGGAAAAATACAGATTACACCTCGATTCCTGTCTTTCCACATACCCACCTGTCACCCACATAGCCACCTCCTACCCCCACCACACAGACTCTGTTATTTCCATAAGTCAGCCATTTATGATTGAAGTTACCAAGGATCCCTGGATTATGGCCTTAGCCCTCCTCTAAGCACTGCCTCATCTAGTCTGTCTACTTTCCAATCAGCTAAAGGACTTTTCTAAATGTTACAACTGATTTGTTACTAATTTCCTTTAAAAAATGGTGTTTTCTCAATGTCTTTAGTCACCTTAGCATGGTGATCAGGATCTGAGTTTTACTGACTATTCAGCCTCATCATCCCCTACCACTTTCCATGAACTTTATGACTGTTTTCATGGGCATGTTTGCCATTCCTAAACATGCCATGCTTTCCCTCGTTTCTTGTCTTGTGATTGCTGCTTTGCCTGTCCAGAATTTCCTAAAGTTCCCCTACCTTTATTCTTTGTCAAGTTAAATCCTAGTCATCTGTCCTTCATGGCTTAGTTCACGTGTCATCTGGAAGTATCCCTGAAAATAGAGTTCGTGGCCCCTTTTGTGTGCAGCTCCAATATTTTCTTCATTCCTGGCTTTATTCAGTGCAGCAGCTCCTTGTTGTTGTTGTTTGTGGTTCTCTCTCAATGTTTTGAACTCATTGAATCAAGAAATATGACTTGTCTATTTCTGAATGCTGAGGACCTAGCATAGCTCTTGCTTGTGGAAAGTATTTGTGTAGTATTTATTGATTGATTACTGTCCCCACACAAGGCTTAGGGCTTATATTTGGGAGTCTTCATTACTTTTTAAGTTTTCCCTCTCTAACATTTTTTCTTCCATATCAGTCCCTGATGTCCAGTTAAAAAATGTAGCCTGGTGTCACATTTATGTGGTCAATTCCAGAACTCTTTAAATCTTGCATATCTTGTCTTACATGATTTACAAGGCTCATACTTCAAATGATATTAAATGATCCCTTTTGTGCTGGAACCAAATTCCACACTGTTTGCCTATTTTTAGTTCCTTCTTTTTATATACCTCAAATGTCACCTATCTTAAGATTACTAAGACACATTCTTCTTTGTTCTCTAAGGCCCATTCATTTGCTCATTCATTGAGGATTCTTTATCGAATGTCAAGCACAATGCTCACTGCTAGGGTTATAACAGATTCTGTCTTCTTCCAACTTACAGTCTAGATGGGGGATAAAAAAGGTAAACAGACAATGGCAATACAATGGGATAAATGCTCATGTACAGAAAGGAAGAATGACTGGAAACACATGAGTGGGAATTTCACCAAGGCTTTGGGAATTAGTAAACATTTCCTTCGGGAATATGTACAATGAGATACTAAAGTAGTTAAAGTAGATAAGTAAAAAACTAGGAGAAGGTCATTCCAGCTAAAGCCTAGAGTAAAACATCAAAAGGCTGTAGGACAAGGAGAATGTATAAATTCAGAATTCAACAGAATACTGAGGGATGAGGCTTTAGAGCTCAGATCGATTAATCTTATACTCTGCCGTATAAGCCATGTAAAGTGAGTTTACCAAAGAAAAGTGAGGAACAATTAAAAAGTGTTAAAGCATAGGTCTAACTAACTTTGTGTTTTGGAAATATCCGTTTTCCTAAAGTATGGAGACTGGATTAAAGAAGTCACAAATGACTGCTCAAAGACCAACTGGGAGTTCATTACTGCCATTTGAATAAGGGCAGACTAAACTAAGACCTGGAGGTGCGGAAGAAGGAAATTAGAAAGCTATGAGAAATACTTACGAATCAGAATGGCACCCCCATGATTAATTCAACATGAGAGAGGAGGAAAGGGAAATGGCACTTCAGGATTCTGGAGTCAAGAATGATGCTCAGGTTTCTGGTTTGGGCAAGTATGCATGTGATGGTAGTGAGGACTCTGCTAAAAATGTAGGGTTAGGTTATAAGGAAGATGATGAAATAGACTTTGGCCACTTTGAAATTGAGGTGTCTGTGAGAACCACAAATGAAGATGTGTAGGTCTACAGCTCAGGGTTGGAGGAAATATCTTACAGTCATTAGCTCTTGGATGTAATTAAAACCATGGCAGTGAAGAATTCCCCCAAAGAAGACAGAATACTGATGCAAGTGAACCCAAGATAGAATTGATGGGATGAGAGAGGAAGGAATACTTAAGGAAGACAGATGAGAGGCAGAAGGACAGCCACATGGTCTGTTTGGGACCATGAAGTCTAATGGATCAGCATGTTTTCAAGAAGAAGGAAGCGGTCATCAGCATCCAATGCTGCTGTGAGATATCAAGCGAGATATGACTAAAATGTTTATTTCGTTTAGTGATAAGGAGGACTTTGATTTTAGTGGCGTGAGGAAGATGGGAGTCAAGTAAGACTGGATTAAGTTATGAATGAGAAAGGGGGAAGTGATGATAATGAGGAATACCATGTTTCTGAGCTGTGTTGTGAAAAAAATATAGAAAGTGATTGGTTTTCATAAATTTTCTAGTTCAGGGACCCTCCAAGTTCTAACCACTTTCATTCTTTCCCTTAAACATAATTTTCATTTTTCTAACTGTTTAAGTTACTGATTTTCAAGGACCACAATGCATCCAGTCTAGGAAGGGATTAGAGGTTTTCACACAAAACTCCAAAGGCACCATTTTGAATGTGTTCCATGTCTTTTTAGTAATACAGCTATTTTCTTAAAAATATCATGAATAATTATAATAGATAAACACTGAGCTACTCTGATTTAAATAAGTATGGAAGGCCAAGAGCCCAAAATTCAGGTCCTTTACATGATTTTCTGAGGTGGCCCCTCATAGGCATTCCCCAAGAACTCTATGGATCCAAGGAACTCATGTTTAAAATCACCCCTAATTCACAGGTTATTTGGATTGAAAGATACTGTTGGCCTCTTTGTTCTGAAGTTTTCCTCACAGCCTTCTCTTGAACTTACAGAGAAATACCATTTACTATCAGCACATGTCCAAGGACAGAACAGAACAACAGATTTTTAAGTTAACAGAGACCCCAGTGAAGTGAGAATTCAGCCAAACACTAGTTAAATGGCACTTTGATCTCAAAAATATCATCTTGGTAAGCAATTCCTTTTCTTACCATATTTTTCTGGGCAGTTCTATCTCTCCTGACTGTTACTTTGTAGAACTTTGAGAGATTAGGGCAGAGAATGGAATGATGAAGATGAGGGAGCTGCCCACCCCTTTGTGGACAGCTCAGTACATTGCTTCTCAGCTTTTCAGAGGATGCCAAAGTGTGTCAGCAGATAAAATCTGAAAGATGTCCCTGTTTTGACAAAGTATAACCTATGTGGGGTCTTATAGAAATGACAGCAGCATAAATAATAGAAAATAACAGATATTTGTGCAGCACAGAATGCATGAAAGAGCTGCCCAAAGTGAATAGGACTGAGTATTCAGGGTTTCTTTCTGCATGTAGCTGTTGAGAAAATCAATGTACTGGGTGAATGAATGCAGCCATGAATAAATAGAAAGGGCGAGAAACCACCTTGTACTGGAATAATATCATGTGCAATGTCCTTAAATAGTTTATACCCTTCCTGGTAAGCAAGAAAAGCCCAAAAGGAAAAAGAAGAAAAAATAAATCACATTACCCTTCAGCAACTCTTCAATATAGGTATTATTAGCCTCATCTTATAGAGGAGAAAACTGAGGTTCAAAGAAATTGAGTGACATGTCTCAAGTCACAAAGTTAGTAAGGGGAGAAGCTAATACTTTTATGTATCATTTCCAAAATATTCTCATCACAACAGTAAGTTTCAAAATCAACATTCTTGAAATATGTGACCAAGTACTTAACATGAAGAAAATACAAGGCTGCCGTTCCTCGTCTTTACTCTTCTTAAGAAGCCATAGAAATAGTACTTTTCATATGTCCTTGTATTGTTGACCAAGTCAGCTTCGGAGTTACATTTAAAAAAATTAATGTTTATTTCTGAGAGACAGAGAGAGACATAGTGTGATCGGGGGTGGGGGGTGAGGGCAGAGAAAGAGAGGGAGACACAGAATCTGAAGCAGGCTCCAGACTCTGAGTTGTTGGCATGGAGCCCAATGCGGGGCTCGAACTTAGGAGCCATGAGATCGTGACCTGAGCCAAAGTCGGATGCTTAACCGACTGAGCCACCCAGGTACCCCCAGAGTTACATTTTGATTACGAAATCTCATCTAGTGAGCATGAAGACTAGGGTGATGGCTGCAAGGTATAATCTGAGGTGCTGTTAAGAATGCCCTCAATACATCCAACTCCAAGCTAAGAATTCCAAAGTCACTGCTGTGATTCTAACATTAGAACTTTAAAAAAATTCTTAACTTTTCAGCTTTCATCCCTTTTAAAAGTGAAAAAAACCCTCAGTTAATCCAGTTAATTCACCTTTGTTCAGACTTTACTTATCTGTAATATTTTATTGGGTATGGAAGCAGAATTATCCAAGGCTAAGAGGTATGCCTTCATTCTTTGTAACAGTGACAGATGGGGAGTTTGGAAGGGAGCTCCCCACTACTAATTCTTAAAAAAACAAACAAACAAACAAACACTAGAATTCACACTTGAACAATCCATTAAAACACCTGGCCCTGTTACCATAGCAAATTTGAGGTGGCCTTTCTCTTTTTCCACATATTTCCTCTCAAAGGGTTTCTTTATGGTTATTCCTCTGAAAGAATAGTTTCAATGACCATTTTTTAAAACATTTATTTATTTTTGAGACATAGAGACAGAGCGTGAGCAGGAGAAAGGCAGAGAGAGAGGGAGACACAGAAACTGAAGCAGGCTCCAGGCTCTGAGCTGTCAGCACAAAGCCCAACGCGGGGCTCGAACTCACAGACCGCGAGATCACTACCTGAGCCGAAGTCGGCCGCTTAACCGACTGAGCCACCCAGGCGCCCATCAATGACCATTTTTAACTGGATTTCATTAGGATGAAGATGTTGGAAATTGGCTCCACATAGACTAAATGTCCTGGGCATGCCTCTGGTCCTCAGTTATCTCTTGGGGAAAGAATTATGCCTCAGCTGCCTTAGACGCTGTCCAAGGTTCTGATACACTTTGTATGGACAGTTATGAATGTTAAAGAAAACACCTCAGGAAATTCTGCCCTAATGGTCACTCAGCGGAGATTAACTGTTCTAGTTGAAATTCCTTTCCTTGCAATATCATTTATTTAGAAATTTGCCTAAATCATGATTGGGACATACTATCCTAACAAGGGGCAGGGGCCATTCTTTTCCTTTAAATCGAATGATTCTCATCAGGGGTGATTTGATAATATCTGGAAACATTTTTGGTTGCCAAAAATGGGGGTGTGAGAAAGATACGGAAGTATTATGGGCATCTAGTGGGTAGAGACTAGAATATAGTACTGCTAAATATTCTGAAATGCACAAGACAGATCCCCACAACAAAGACTAACACAGTCCAAAATCTCAATAGTGCTAAGGTTGAGAAACATTTTTTTTTAATTTGTTAATCTTTATTTACTTTTGAGAGGCAGAGACACAGAACCCGAGCAGGGGAGGGGGTCACAAAGAGAGAGACACACACAGAATCTGAAGCAGGCTCCAGGCTCCAAGCTGGCAGCACAGAGCCCAGCGCAGGGCTTGAACTCATGAACTGTGAGATTATGACTTGAGCTGAAGCCCACCACTCAACCAACTGAGCTACCCAGGTACCCCAAGAAACTTTGCTTTAAATAAATCTCTAGAGAAAGAACATTACCACTCTCCTTCTTCTACTATGGTCGGTTACCTAGGTTCTGATATCTGACATAAAAGCTTCTAAAGAGAGGAGTATACTGGTTAAGAGGTTGAGCTTTGAGTCAGACAGACATAGATTTTACTCCCAGATCTGTGATCTTAGATAAGTTGCATAACCTCTCTACAATTAGGTTTTCTCAGGTGTGAAATTAGCAATGGTATTACTTTATTGGGTTGCTATGAAGAATCAGCAAATTCATCCAAGTTGCTCGGCACAAATCATAGTAAACACAAGCATATGTTAGCTATGATGACTGTTATTCTCCAGTGAGGATTTTATCAACTCTCAGTTCAATACACCAAGAACAGACATAACTAAGTTTTGGTGTAAACCAGACCCAGAAGCATAGACCAAAAGGTACCCTTCAGTCCCTTTTCTATTATTAACCATTTCTTAGCCCACCATTGCTGCCATTAATCCTTTCTTTGTAAAAGGGAAATATGAGGATGAGAATGGCATGACCAACATGGCTAGTCACTAATGTGGATTAATTCATTCATTATACCTGGCTGCTCTTGAGGGAAAATAAGGAGAAATAGATTGGCTATGAATCTGAAACAAAGATGACTAAGACATGATTTCTAATAAAAGACTCAAGGGACTGATTTAGAACAGGGAACCAAGACATAACACAGAGGAGCTTGATTCAAAGTAGAAAATGACAAAGGGCCAGAGAGATGAGGCCAAAGTTCAGAGAGCTTTAAGGCAGTTCCAAGGAGGAGAAGAGACTACTTCTGGGTAGAGAAAATGTTGAGGAGGTGATGATATTTGGGTTGGACCAAAAATATAAAAATTATATTGGTAGGTGAGGATTTGGGAGAGTCTATCCAGGCAGAAGGGATGACTAGCCAATTAACCACACAGAAGCAATAAACTGTGAGACATACGGGGGATGTGCTTAATATAATATAGCAGGCACATCAGTTATGTATGTTGAGATAAGGCTACAAATACAGGTGGGGACTGGAATGCAGGGGGTCCTGAATGTTACATAATCACTGCTCTTTGAAGCTCATAGGCCTCCACTCAAACAATAATCACACAAGAGGTTAAGTTCTATCACAGAGGAAGGCATAGTAACTATAAGAGAATAGAAAAGGAAGGGTCTGCCTCACCTAGTGGAGCCAGAAACAACATCACAATAGAGGTGATCATTTAAGTTGAGATTTGAAATATGGGTAAGAGTTTTCTAAGAAGGAAAGGAGCTGAACACAGGTGACAGGAAGATACTCTAGCAGAAAGAACAGGATAGACGGTGATTTAAGAGAACAAAAAGAGTCATTTGATATAACCGAGCCAGGAGTAGGTGTAGGAAGAGGATGTGGAAGAGGATGAGATTAAAAGAGTAGGCTGAAGCAAGATCACCGAAGATTCTATAGTCCTCATTAAAGAATCTAACTGTATCTCTGCAGTGATGGAGACTGAGCTAGTTTAATACAGGGAACAATAAAGAGGGATTGGTCGTTTAGTAATATCACTCTGGCAGCACTGGTTAGAATGGTTTGCAGAGATGAAGACTAGAAATAGGAAAGAAGCTAGTTAGGCAGACTAGGAAAGAACCTAGGTAGATAGGTATCAATTGTTAAAACCCATGTGAGAGGCTGAGTCTAGCAATGCTAGTGAGAATGTGCAGGAGGAGCTGAGTTTTCGGGAGGCAGAATGTTCATGATTTGATGACTGACATAAATTAAGGTGGTGAGAGGAGTGAGGATAGACTTGGAAGGATAAAATTGGAAGTGACTAAGACACATGCTGTGATGATTGTTCAGAGCACAGGTTCTAGTGCCAGAGTGTCTGGGTTTGAATACAGGCTCTATCACTTACTAGCTCAGGCAAGTTACTAAGCATCACTGTTCTCATTTTTTAACGGAGAGTGGTAGAAACTGTACCAACTTCAAATGGTTGTCGTAGGATCTCCTGCAATCCAAGTAAAACAATTAGCATAGTGCCTGGCACATGATCAAGGTTCCTTAAATATTAGAGTATTAGCTTATCTTTCCCTTTTCCCTGCCCCTCTTCCTCCTCTGTTTCTTCCTCTCTCCTTCCCTTTCCTCCTCCCTCTGCTCGTCCTCCTCCTCTTTCTCTATTATTTTTCATCATATCTTCAATTCATCATCATTATTATTCCTAAATAATTCTAGCACAAATGGTAAGACGGTAGAGCTATTTTCTAATTTAACAAAGGCAGTAAGAGGCACAGCAGAGAACCATTATCTAACCTTTTCAATATAATATGATCATTTATCAAAACAAGGCTGTAGTGCACTCACCAGCTAGTTTCATAATTATGTAGGTTGGAGTCGACTAAGTAAAGTGAACTTATATTTTCAAAATAGCTTTTATTTTTTAAGAGCAGTTGTAGATTCACCGGAAAATTGGGAGGAAGATACAGAGGTTTCCTATATGCCCCTTGTCCCCACTTATGCACAATCCATCACCTCTCCCATCGTTTACATTCCTCACTAGAATGGTACATTTGTTAAAAATGATAAGCCTACACTGACACATTATTATCATCCCAAGTCCATGATTTACATTAGGGTTCACCCTTGGTGTTGTACATTTTGTGGGTTTGGACAAATGTGTAATAACATGTGTCCGTGATTGTAGTGTAATACAGAGTAGTGTCATTACTCTAAAAGTCTTCCCTGCTCCCCCTATTCATCTTTCCCTCCCCCAAACCACTGATTGCTTTACTGTCTCCATAGTGTATCCTTTTCCAGAATGTCATATAGTTGTAATCATACAATGTGTGACCTTACAGATTGGCTTCTGTCATGTAGTAATAAACGTTTAAGGTTCTTCCATGTTTTTTCATGACTTGATAGTGCATTTATTTTTCATGCCGAATAAAGTCCACTGTCTGAGGTACCACAGTTTCTTTATCCATTCACCTACTGAAGATCATCTCTTGGTTGCTTATAAGTTTTGGCAACTATGAATAAAGCTGCTATAAACATCCATGTGCATGCAGCCTTTTATGTGGACAGACGTTTTTAACTCCTTTGTGTAAATGCCGTGGATGCAACTGCTGGATCATGTGGGGAAAACATGTTTAGTTTTGTGAGAAACTGCCAAACTGTCATCCAAAGTGGCTGTATCATTTTACATTCTTACCAGCAATACATGAGACTTCCTTGTGCTCGACACCCTTAGCAGCATTTGGCGTCAGTGTTTTAGATTTCAGCCTCTCTAGCAGATGTGTAGTGGCATCTCGTTGTTTGAATTTTCATTTCCCTAATGGCATATGATGTGGAATATCTTCTCATATGTTCATTTGCCATCTATATGTCTTCTTCTTTGGTGAGGTGTCTGGTAAGATCTTTGGCCCATTTGTCAATCAAGTTGTCATATGCACTTTTAACTTTAATGAATTCAATTAAACATACTTGGTGGAGGGAGATAGAAACCCAAGGGCTTTGGGTGGAAGAAGGCAAGGAGGAGACAGGAGAATTTAAATAGTGGGCCTAAAATAACCCACCCAAGAGGCATTTGCCTCAGGGTTAGGGGCAGGAAAGCACTGTTTAGCCTCACTGAGTGACATTCTATTGTTTAGAGGGTGTACCCTTAGACAACACATTCCCACACAGAGCTAACCCCTTCCTCTGTGTCCAAAGGAAGACAGAGCTGTCTTAGCCAATGCTGGTGTGTTAGACTCGTGAGATTGAATAATTTCCAACATGCCATTTTCCTAAGAAAGTTTTCCAAGTAATTTTCAGAGTATTTGATTTTTGTTTTCTGTGATGGAATTAGAAACCAACTTGTATGTAAAATGTTATTCTACCCTGCATACACACCTGTTTCACCTTAAAAATATCTCTCATCCTGAATGTCCTGTGTAAGGACCTTCCCCCATAAAATAATGCTCGATGCATAGCCATGATGCTAAAAGTATTCATGTTCATTTCATTGATTACCTGAATGATTTCTGCAGCAAGGTGCTAGGCCAGATTTTCATTCTAGATGTGAAACCCTAAAGACAGTTCCTTAGCAAAAAAAAATTGAGAATTTCATGTTTTGGTGGAAGACATGGGAAGAGGGAGGTTGCATTAATGATGAACTTTATTTTGAGGGACCTCAGATGAGAGAGGTAGTGACCAGCCATTGGTTGGTTGTAAATAATAGCAATTACACTTCTTTTTATGTTACACTTTGAATTAAAGAACTGTGGGTTACTACTGTATTATAGATAGCTCTATAAAATAAAGATGTATTTTTCTTTCAGCAGTCTTGCCTAAAGTCAGTGAAGACTGAATTCAAAATTTTGACACTATTCATTCCTAGCTATGGGACCTTGCGGGGTTATTATGACAACTCAAAAAGTCAAATAACATAACACGTGAAAATACCATGTGTGATAAATAGAAAGGTTTAACCAGTCATTAGCTACTGCTGCACTGGTGCTCTTTGATGTTATTCTTCCCTGAGCACAAAGTGAAGATGCTTCAGTGGGAGGCACGTAGGGCCATCCACGGGGCAGCCTGTGGTGCGTATAGCTGGATCTGTGCAGAGCTGTGGATGGCTCTCACTTTGCTCCAATTCACTTTAGAGAAATAAAGCTGCCACAAATATATGTGATTATTCCCCTAATAAACTCAAAGTTGCTCTCTTGGGTCCTTTCTATGATCTCATGATAAGAGATGAGTTTGCAACACCTGGTTAATCCAAGGTGCCAGCGAGGTGAGTGGATCCTTCAAGCTGAAATGTTCAGTTTGGGGTTGGAGCTGTCTGCTCTGGTTATGTCCGTTGCTCACGTGCACTGCATAATTACAAAATTCTGTCTTTCACCCCACACTCTTGATGCAAGCCTGTCTCTGTGGGATTTTGATGATCATCAAAGGGAGGTCCAGTGCATGCATACCATGGAAGTTGCTCACAACCTTTGGCATCTATTTTACCAGAAACATATGAATAGAGTCAGTTTTTTAAAATAAAGCAAAATAAAAGCAGATGAGTCAAAGACATCTCAGATGTTCTCCAGATTAAAAGCTTGTATCAATTTTCTAAATAGCAAACACCATTTATTTGCTGTCAATCTTTCTTTCTTACCAAGTTTGGAAGGATTTTATGTATTCCAAACCCAGTGACTAATTTAAATGAGTCCTAAAGTCCTTCCTTTTCCCTTTCAGCTTTGGTTGTAATTAATCATGGCTCTTCCTGGCTTTTAATAGCATTACAGTTGTGCCTTACTATATTATTTTGATTGTCTCTGAGAAACTCAATTGTGTCAACCTACAACAATGCAGAGAATAGGTTCAGAAATGTAAATTAACCTTGATTCACCCCATCCCTGAACTGGAGCTCCTGAGTCCTTCAGGAGAATTCTCTCTGTCATTTCATGTGAAGTTATCCATTAGGACCCAAGTATCACGAGCTTTTCACAGTGCTTTTAATAGGAGGTCAGGTTATTTGGGCCAAGAGAAGCATGTTTTTGAGCAGTGCTGGACTATTTCCCTTTTTAAGTAGGATTTAAGGGTTTCATATCAAGGTGCAAGAACATCAAATAAGGACTATGATAAGGGTATAAAATTCTCTAATAACAATTTATGTTGAAAAATAACATACATTGCAAGACCTCTTTCAAAATAATTACATTTCTTGTTCAACATGGTGATTTTGCCATTCTCAACTCCTTTGAAATTCTTACAAAAATTTGAATAGAAAAAAAAGATATAGTTAACACACACACATACTGTAATGGTAAGTAATAATTTCCCAGTGTTTGGAAGGTCTATGATAACAAAACAAACAAACAAACAAACAAAAAAACCAAAAAGGCAATGATTGGTGGCAGATACTGATACACACTTGAAGGAGAGCAAACTTTCTTTCCTATAGAACTTTAAGGAAGCACCTTGTTCCTCTCCTACTCTGAACAGAGACCCAAGGTCTGCAATGACAGAAAACATTGAGGCTAACCCAGTATATAGTCTAGAAAGGGAAAAAGATAGGAAGTGGAGGGAGCTGGTGGTGAAGTACTGAGTCTGGGGAGGTGTCATTTCAACAAGTGAACTGTGGGATGGGGTGGAGACAAGGAGCAGCCCTGGTGCAGGCTGGGGACTGTAGTGCTCCTATATTTCATCTCTTCTGCACGTCAGAGAAATGGGGTGAAGCTAGGGGAAGGTGGCTCAACTCAATCCTGCTGTGTGTGGAGAGCATCCATGGTCACAAGATATAAGCTAGTAGCCAGACACTTCAATCTGTGCTCCTGCTGTGTACTTGAGGAGAGAATTCCACTGGCATCTGAGCATACACTTGCCAGCTGCTCTGTTCAATATGCCCATCTATTATTCGCATGGTGTGAAACGAATTGTAGGGTTTTGGATTGCTTGAGGAAACCTGACTTTTCCTTTTGATACACAAAGGGCTTTTCTCCTGTGAGTGGATTTCTAATAATCAGGAAAACGGGCCATCAAACCACATTAAAGATTAAAAATCAATGATAATATAACCTGTAGTCTGACATAAGGCAGGCCTTCTTTATCAGTGTTAAAACCTTTCTTCCCTTCAGTATCTCTCTTTCTCTTTTTTACTGGGATGTTTTCTAGACCAACCAAGAGAATGCTGCCTTTATGTTTTTACTCTTTCCCCTAATTCTGTTATTTTTCTCCCCAGTTGAGAAGCTGACCACCAATAAGTTTAACATATCCTCAGTTGTAAGGTAGATTTAATAGTGGGACTGTGTTACAGATTATTTTGAGTACTGAATGTGGTAATGCATGCAAAACACTTACTAAAATGCTGCCTACATAAAAATGCTTTATAACATAAAAACCTTGAAAATGTCATGACCCAAATATCCTCACTTGGGAACAAGCCATACACATGGCCCTGCCAAAAGAGATTTGGCCTGCAATCAGTTTGGCCTGCAAACAGAAAGATATGGGCCCAAAGATGACTCAGTAGCAGGAGCAGGGGAAGTGCATCCAGGAGGTCCTGGGACCACTTTGAGCACAGCTGCAGGTGTTATGTTCTGTTACATTGTATCCTTTTTGTTCAGCTATCAAATGTCCTCGCTCTCTCATTAAAGGAGATTGGGATCTCCTCTCTTTTTTTTAAAGAGACAGTGCAAGTGGGCGAGGGGCAGTGAGAGAGAGAGAGAGAGAGAGAGAGAGAGAGAGAGAATCCAAGTAGGCTCCATGCCGTCAGTGCAGAACCTACCTAGAGGCTCGATCCTCTGAACCGTGAGATTATGACCTGAGCCAAAATCAAGAGTTGGACACTTAAATGACTGAGCCGCCCAGGCGCCCTGGTATCCCCTCTCTATCCTTCAGAAACCAAAGTAGAAACTAGTTGATGTGGTCTTTGTGAACATCAGTAACCTTATCACTAGGAGTTGGGAATTAATTCTGTAGCAATCCGTGCTGGTGAATGTGCTGAGCAGGATGTTCTTTGACCTTCATATATGATCTAAACTGGGAATTTCTCAGTTGGCTACTGTAGGAAATCGGTGTTCTGGTATGAGAAGATGTGCTCTTTATCTTACAGTATTACTACAGAGCTGTATCAGGGCAGCACTACCAGATCTGTTAATAGGTAACCCTCAAACCTCAATGATTTAAGGCAATAGAAGTTTGTTTCTTATGTGCCTCAAGTCCAAATCAGGTGTTCCTAGTCGTGGGCAATTCCTTTCCAGGCAGAGATTCGGGAACCCGGACTCCTTCTGTCTTGAGTAAGTGGCTTCCATGTGTGTTTGTATCAAGCCAATGCAGATGGAAAGAGCAGGGAGCCTTTGCTGGGCCAGGCCTCAGATAACAGACTTTACCTCTGCTCACATTTCACTTGCTAGAACTTGGTCCCATGGCCACACCTAACAGGGTAGTCTGGGAAATGTAGCCCAGTCATGGAACCAGAGAGTGGATGGTCACACAAGGACCAAGATAAGCCACTCCATGAGGCCGGCTGACAAATGCATAGCCTAGAGAGGGCTCTCCTCAGTCTTGAATGAACACCCAGGACACACACACACACACACACACACACACACACCCCTGCAATAAAGATTATGGAAAATACTTTGAGTCAGGAAAATTCACAATATTTTAAGACTGTGGGGGCACCCCACCTATAAAAATTATTGAATCCAAGAAATGGAAAAATATGCCACCTTAAAATGCGTTAGGAAGGCATGGTCTCTTTGAAGCAGGTATGGAAACTCTCAGAAGAGACAGGCTGAGAATGAGGCTGTGCTGCAAACAGAATCATCGCAAGAAATGGTACCTCAATGAAAATTCTGCGTCTGGCTTTTTCATATAAATATGGATGGTAAATATTTTCCTAAGACATTCCATCCTGTCTTGCAGCTCTGAATAGCTTACATTATACATCCAAATATTCATGATTGACACTTCTCCTCAGACACCTTCAGTTTTTTCCTTCTGCAGATGTTTGGAGGTATGCTTTCTTATATTTTTTAATAAACTTCAGAATTTAACACATACACATATATTGGGAAAACTGATATAGAATGATATTGAATCTTCCCATCCTGAGATATAATATATCACTCAATGTTATTCAGGCTTTCTTTTAGGCCACTCAGAAACATTTTAAAGTTATCTTCAATTTCTGCACATTTACTTACTAGTAAACTTAAGTAAGTCACTTAACTATTTCTGAAGTATAAGTTTTCTTAATAGGATTAATAATAGTAGCTACCTCACAGGAGAATATTGGGTATTAAATGAGATAATATATATAAAAGCAATTATCATACTGCCTGATATAGTAATAGCTATTCAATAAGTGGGAACAATTATTATAATTATTGCTAGATGCATTATAACACATTTGTTAATTTATGTCGATTTTATGACTAGAGTCATTTCCCCATCTTTTCTTTTTTAACACTGTTTTTTTTTAAGTTTATTTACTTACTCTGAGAGACAGAGAGAGAGAGGGAGAGAGAAAGAGAGAGAGAGAAGCTGGGGAGGGACAGAGAGAAAGAGAGAGAGACAATCCCAAGCAGGCTCCACACTGCCAGTGCAAAGCCTGATGTAGGGCTTAAATCCATGAACCTCAAGATCATGACCTGGGCTGACATCTAGAGTTGGATGCTTAACCAAATGAGCCACCCAGATGCCCTGTTTCCTCATGTTTTCTAATTGGCTTTGTAGATACATAAGAAATAGGTTTGTTTTTTGTTTGTTTGTTTGTTTTGTTTTGTTGCGTTGTGTTTTGTTGCATATCTACTGGATTCTGATTTACTAAATTCTGGTTGTTTCTAATGTTTTTTCAGTAGATTATCTGATGATGCTTAGTGCATGCTACTGCTTGAGATGCATAATATTTATACTGTTAAGAAAGTAAATTTCTTACTCCTACCTTTTTTTGGGGGGGGGAGGTGCTATTTTTACTAAATTAAAAAAATTTAAATAATATAAAATAGTGTTGCTTTTATCAAATACCTTATAGGTATCTATTGTATGATATCATAATTTTATAAGCCTGACTTAATACTATTTTGAATTAAATGAATACATGTTGTTGAACTATTTTTACATGACTAGGGTAAATCTTATTGGTTTTGAGCTGTTCTTTTTTTTTTTTAAACTTTTGTTTTTTAAGGTTATTTATTTTGAGTGACAGAGAGAGCATGAGCAAGGGAGAGACAGAGAGAGAGGGTGAGAGAGAGAATCCTAAGCAGACTCCACACTGTCAATGCAGAGCCTGACATGGGACTTGAACTCACAAACCCATGAGATCTTGGCCTGAGCCGAAGTGGGACACTTAACTGACTGAGCCACCCAGGCGCCCCCATATAAAATAATTAAATAATAATTTGATATAAATTACTGATTTTAAATAATAATTAAAAAATAATTTGATATAATTACCTGTAAAACCATCTGGATTTAGCGCCTTTTCTGGAAGTAATTACTTGGCATATATTTTTAACGTCTTGTTGTTTTATTTATATTTCCATCTTTGATCTTTAGTCCATATTTAAGCTATATTATCCTAGAAAATCATCTAATTCACCAAGATTTTCTTATTAAAAGGGATAAGTAAAAGTACAGTGTATTTTTAATAAAAATGCCTTCTTAATTTCAGCTCCTATTTCTCTGTCTAAAATGAATAGATTGGATGGTACAGATTTCAGAGACCTTTTCAACTCGAACACTTTGATTGTTTACTTAAAGCAAGTCAATTACTCATTTCAGTGGAAAAAAGATTGACTTTTTGGTGGCGTGTTCATCTGTACTTTTGCATGTAGGCACCATCACCCTGGCTCTCACTCTCTTCCTTCTGAGATACTACTGGTTGATCTCTTTTCATTCAGTGTTACCTCCTCAAATCCATATTAAGGCCAGACTTAACTTCCTAAAACCAGTTTGCATACAATCCCTATTAGTGCCTTGGTGATACTTTCTTGCAATGATGCTCTACATCACACTTAGGGTCTGTTTCATTACATTTGCACATGGCCTGAAAGCCTTATATGACATGAGCTTCTCCTTCCTTTCCCACATCATCTCCCACTTCCCCTGTACAGCCCACTCCATTGAGCCGTGCTGGCTGCCTTGCTCTTCTTCCAACAATGCAACTTTCTTTGCCTCAAAGTCTTTCACTTTAGCCTTTGTTCAAAACTCACCTCCTCACAGTATTTTTCCCTTGCCATCACTATCTATAACTCTCATGATAATCTGTCTTCTTATTTGTCATGACCTGACAGTTTAACTGTTAATTCATTTGTTTATTTAAATTTTCCATATCTTCTCCACTAAAATGTAAACTCCATGAGGGCAAGCACTTTGCCCTATGGTCTTCAGGAGATCAATACAATAATACTCCCTGTAGTCCCCCTACTGCTACTGCCAGTTTCTTCTTTCCAATTCATATGTGCATCAGCATGGTTAAGTTAATATTTCCAAGGCCAACTTGCAACCACATGACTACCTTGCATTAAGTTTCACATTACATTGCTTACAGAATTAAGACAGAATTCCTCACAATGGTAATTTGATGTAATCCTAGCCTAGATTTTATATTGTTATCTCTCACCATTCCTTTGTTTTAATTTAACCAAACTAGAGTTTGCAATGTACTCAAAAAGAAATGTGCCTAAGCCCCACCTCCATATTGCTACACCTTCAATATTTTACCCATCTTAGAAGTCTTATCTCAAATCATTCTGCCTTTATGAAGAGATTTCCGATTCTCTTTGATCAAATGTGACTTTTCCGCTAGTCTCTGAAGAAGTTGCCCTGGACCTCTGTTATTGTACTTACCTTGTCATTTTTTCCTGTCCTCCATTTCGTTACCAGACTGAGACCATGTTTTACTCCTCTCTACGTGACCTCAGCAAAGCAGTATGCCTGACGCCCTGTTGACAGCTGATTGTAGACAGGCTGAATGACCCCTGGTTCAGAAATAAAACAACTACCTGAGGTAGAAACTATTATTAATTCCACTGTACAAATGAGGTTGAACATACAATGAGGCTGGGTAACTTATCCTAAGTCACTTTGGTGGTACTTGGGCTCCAAATTAGTCATCCTCTCTTCACAGGATGCTGTATGGCAAGGACGTTCATGAGGTACACGATCTGAAAGATCATGGAAAGGTTTACTCATCACGAAACCACAGAATCTGGGGAATATAACAGCTGCTTATTTTGGGTGTGAATTTTAGGACTTTTGTTATTCTTTCCTCATGGCTGGCAGCAAGGGTTTATTTCTGACACATCTCTGTGCCATTTTATCTTTTTGATGGAAGTGATGTACTATCCAGATTTACAAGACTGTTGTGAAAAATATGCATTCTATATTGCTACTCAATTGAGTCACCTGATATTTTAAGCCAGTCAACATTGCTTATTCAAAACAGTCAAGGGACCAGGGAGCAATTAGTTAGGAGGCCTTGACAGCCAGAGAGTAAATTACATTTATGAGCATACTCTGGAGCCATCACAAAAAGCTCTTTAATGAGAACATGGGCTATTTGTTCTTGTCCATTAAACAATATCTATATGGATGTTGGTTGTTCATTCGTACACCCCCTGGCTTTTGTTTTTACAGGTTAGAGTGGAGATTCCTCACACGTATTGTTGTCTGGACCACTTGCAAGGGAGGATGAACTGTATTGGTTAGGGTATCAACACTTCATGGGCTTGGAATCCATACTAATCTTTTGAAGGCACTTTAGTACATTTTTATTGGCAATTTGGCCATATGGTATAATAGAAAGTATGTTAAGCTTGAATTCAGGAGTCTACATCTTTCTCTTACTATTTCATGAAGTGGGCACTTATTTTACTTCTCTGGTGTAAAATAGGGGATGATGAGTAAAATTCTGACTGAAGGGGCCCCTGGGTGGCTCAGTCTGTTGAATAATTATTGTATTATTATCACAATAATAATAATAACTCATGATCTCATGGTTAATGGGTTCACACCCCTGCATTGGACTCTGTGATGACAGCTCAGAACCTGGAGCCTACTTTGGATTCTGTGTCTCCCTCTCTCTCTTTGCCCTTTCCCTGCTCACACTCTGTCTCTCTCATTCTCTCTAAAATAAACAAACTTTAAAAAAATTTCTGATTGTATGTTGAACATATATTGATGTGAATATGCAAAACTTTATAGTTTATAAAAGTCTAGTATAGTTTAGAGATAAACCTTTCTTGCAGTTTCTTGTAAGAAAGTTTCCTTAGCTACAGGAAGAGATATTAAAATATGTAAAACAATATCTCAGTACTTATACTTAGGAGAGAAATGAGATTAGATGTTATTGGTCAAAACCAAGCTCCAGATCCATTAAGGAAGAATGGAGGTGAATTAAGGTAAACCCATGTGCTTCTGTTCTTTAGGTTATGCTGTTCTACTAAGAATATGTATCTTATCTCTGGATATGGAGAAATAGAAAGCAAGGTGGCTTCTCAATTACCTTATTCAGTCTTGGGGAGCATATAATTAAAATGTATTCAATGAGGGGTGCCTGGGTGGTTCATTTGGTTGAACGTCCAACTCTTGATCTCACCTCAGGTCATGATCTCATGGTGTGTGAGTCTCGGCCTGCATCGGGCTCTGCGCGACAGTGCAGACTCTGCCCCTACCCCACTCACACTCTCTCTCAAAATAAATAAACTTAAAATAAATAATAAAATAAAATAAAATGTGTTCAATTAGAACTAATAGAAAATCCAATTTAAATAGCTGTAAAAATAGCAGAAGTCTCTGCAATCATGTCTTAGTGGACAAAAGTCAGCCCTTGATAAGTTTCACAATAAGGTTGCATGAAACTACAGTTCCCTAATTCTTGCTTATTAAAATATGTTTTTGTCTTTGGTTGAGTATAAGTTTCTCTGTTCAGACTTTTTTTCTGAGCATTTTTAGCCTGCCACACACAGTGACAAACCCATTTCTGAAGTCCTGGCAGTTAACACATCACCCCCATCATTGCACACACTCTCTAGACTGGTACTCATTTGTCTACATCTATAAATGGATCTCACACTGGTTCTCAACTAAAAGCACTGCTGGTTTTAATAGAGACATATAGGATTACATGAGCTAAAGTGGAAGAAGAAACTTTAGAAACAACAAACAATCTTTCTCTCATGACCTTTATCCATTAAGGTTTAGTTTTTATCTGAGCTGGTATATAGGATGGTGGAAACAAACACAAATGAGCTGATCCATCAAGAAGCATATGTGTGGGATACTTGTTGAAAGTCATCTAAAGTCAATGCCCTAAGTCAGAGAGAAAAACTGCAGTAACCAGCAGAAACAATTAGGTAGTTGAAAGGATTATTACTTACAATAAGGTAGTTCCCTCTGTCTTCTAAATGTTGTCAAAGTCGAGATTAAGTACAGCAGAAAGTATATAGCACAATGTAATTGGTCCAATGACTCAGATGAATGAGACTTGAATATATTTTATATTGAAAATTATAACTAAACCAACAACTTAACTAATTGAACATGAGAAAAAAGTAACGAAGTTTTCCTTTTCTTAGGAGCCAAGCAAGAGCATAGTGTAGGGGCAGGGGGCCAGGATGAGAGGTGTTGGACATGAATTCTCATTAACTAAATAGGTGTGTGACTTCACTTCTCTGGAAGTCCTTTTCATATGTAACTTGGTATGGGTTTGGAGATAGGGCTATGATCAGGGACTTAAAAGTATGATGTCTGGCAATTCTTCAAGTTGTGATAAAGACAATGCTGTGATATCGTGCCTCCCAATGTCGCTTTCCAGGAGCATGAACTTTTGGGCTTCAGAACGTACATATGGATAGAATATTTCAATTGGGAATAACCAAAGAGAGGACAACTGGATTAATTACAGCTTTTATTTCTGCAGTTGGTGAAAGTGTGTTGTTAATTGAGGTCAATGATGTGGGTTCCATTCCTCTAAGGGCCAGATGGCTTTGCTCAGTTTTGGGGCAAGAAGCTATTACACTGGTCCTCCACCAGTCACCTCACTAATGTGTATCATTGGTCCTGGAGGAGAAAGAGATAAATCAGAGTCCATGCCCTGTGAACAAACAGGTCAGCATCATTATAGAACCCAGCATTTACAGAGTCTCAGAGTTGAATGGAATAGTGTGACCTTGACAAGAAGAAAGGAGAAATGAATATCACTATTACTATGATATTTTGAAACACAGTACTATTAATTTTTGGCTTTCCTTTCTCTGAATAGGAAGTTTCTAGGATTGGGATGATATATCTCATAGGGTCTCATCAGAAAAGCAGAATCATTCTGCCTAATGTAGAATAGGGGATTAATTACAAAGGCTTGGCCTTGTGTGATTCTGAGAGCTAATAAGAGAGTCCACGTGAAGTGGGTACTTTTAACTCTGGGGCTGGGCCTGACGTCAGCAAGGCCAGCAGCTGGGAAACAGAGATGGGTGGAAAGTGGAGAAAACAGAGTGAACAAGGGTTCACAAGCTGAGCTGTGACCCTTGAGGACAAACCGGAACCTGCGTCTGTCCCTCATCACTACCAGGCCACCAACTTAATTGATGCGGATGAATTGCTCAAGAAGAAGCTGATGTCCTTCTCTGCAGAACTTCACATAAACCCGGCCAGGATCTGGAGACCTTGAAGGAGGCTCTCTGGCAGGAGCTAGAGGAGCCCAGGGCTCAGCTGCCTGCCTCACTGTAAGGGGAACTGGCCAATCGGTCAGCAGCACGCATGGGCTGCACTAACAGAGAGTGTAAAACAGTAGTTGCTTCTAGCCTACTTTCTTCTAAATTCTTGCAAAATGTGACTTGTGACCCATTCTAACCTGAAAATAGACAAAAACAAAGATTCTGGAGAACATATATGTCTACGATAGGAGACAGCCTACCTCTACCACAGAAGAAAGTATTGTAATTTAAAGAGTCCTGTAGGGGCGCCTGGGTGGCTCAGTCAGTTAAGCCTCCGACTTCGGCTCAGGTCATGATCTCCCAGTTTGTGAGTTCCAGCCCCGCGTATGGCTCTGTGCTGATAGCTGGGAGCCTGCTTCCGATTCTGTGTCTCCCTCCTTCATGCTCTGTCTCTCTCTGTCTCTCAAAACTAAATACACATTAAAAAAAACACAAACATTTAAAGAGTCTTAATAAAATTTTATCAGTTCCATATATGCATGTATAAATATGCATATACACCTGTATATATACATACACACACACACACACATGAGTCCCTTCTTTCAAAATGAATGATTTTATTATTTTCTCCCAAGTGCCTGGATGTTAAATCTCTCACCTAGGGCAGGTGGATGATTTGTGTCTTCCTTAGATTAGTAGAAAGCAGAGATTGTGGGCCAAATTTGGACCACTCTCTATTTTTGTAAAAATCATTTTCTCGGAATACTTCCACTTATTATGTATTATCTCCGGTGCTTTGCCACTACGGTAGCAGAGATGGGTAGTTGCAACAGAGACCCTAAGGCCTGCAGAGCTTCGAGTACTTGCTAGTGGTCCATTTGCAGCAGCAGTTTGCTGACTCTTGGCTTAAAGCCTGACTTGAGGCTCTTCTCTTGTACCATCCTCAGACATCTTCGAACTCACCGTTCTGATGCTCAGAGATAGGCAACAAAATAAAGCCCGCTTACCCCACATATCTCCCCCATGGAACTGTTTTGCCATAATTCTGAAAACTCCATGTTAGCATTAAGGTAAGTTTCCAGAAAGCATCGTCTAAAACTCCCAATATACCACCAGGTTTTACACATTCACATTAAAAACGATTAATGTGATTCCATTAAACCAATTAATTACGTTCATTTAATGAACACGGTCCTGCAGAAACAGAATGCAGAACCAGAAGTTAGTGTCGGAGGTTCAGGATTGTGAGCTGGCCAGTTGAAATCTCAGGGCTCTGTCTGGGTTGGACAGACCTCCCTGGGCCTTTCAACCGAGCTAAGGATACCTGTGTGTAGTGGCCAACTTATGATAGAAACGAAAACAGAATGCAAGCTGTACTTCCCCTGTCATAATTTTGCTAAGGACCAACTCTCTGTTAAGGAGATCCTGTTTTCTCTCCCAGGCAGGCCAGCTACAAAAACCAATCCAGGAAGACTCAGAATTTTAAAAGAATACTTCCAGCTTAAATCAGAAGAGTTAGGTGAGAATGTCTGCACCCAGTTTATAGCGGTATGCTTGTGTATTTGACAGATGATCCTTGACTCCATCAAGCTCATACTGTAATTGAGGCCCCAACTCTGGTGTGTCTGGCTAGTTCAGCGAGGAAGTCAATGGCTGCTCTTTTATTTTCCCTTCCTTCCTAATAAAACTCTGCCACTGGCATCTCCCTGGACTTCTCCTTTTCATTTCTTATTGTATATGCAGCATGGTTCCTTATTTAGATGCCTGGGTTTCTTTCTGAGAATGGAAAACTTTATTAATAAGACACAGGTAAAGTCTCAGGAGTGTTTCCTCCTGGGAAGTGACTTTCAACTCAGTATGAAGCTAACAACATGGTAAATAAAGGTTATTTCTCAAGGTCTCCTGGGTTAGAAAGTCAGCAGAAATGAGAGCAAAAGAAAGGTTTTGAGTTAACTATTGCAGGGCTGTTTAGTGTGGTTCTATAGCTTATTAAGCACACAAAGTCACTTTATAAGCAAGAATGACTTTTCGTGCTACTTGATCTTGGGGCTCAGTGTGTGTATTTTGAGGTTGCTGTAATAATGCCGCTTGCCCAAGCTTTCCAAATCAGCCAGAACATTTTGACCTTAATCCTCACTCTCCTTGTTGATGTCCTGCTTTTGAATGCTACAATTCCCAGCCTTAGAAACAAAAGCACAGTAGAAAATGCCCAAAGCACATGAGAGAATGTGAATAACCTATAACAGTGGAAACTTGTGGTTTCCAAGGAAATGAAATGCCAGGAAGTCACGAAGCTTTCATGAATGCAACACTTAATCCAAATAATCCAAAAGCAATCTACTTGGCAATCTAATTATATTTCCTTCGGAGGAAAGTGCAATAGTATTTGTTTGCATTTAATTGCCTCGCTTTAATATGTTTGTGTTGTACTCATTTCTGTCTCCGTTCCCAATCTAAAGGTCCCTTGTAATATTTGACTTAGCTTTCCAAACTAACCCAGGGGATTACAGTTGTATTCATACATAATAGGACAAGGAAGATCTTATTTTGTGTGTGTCAGATCTGGTGTCGGTTTCTAGAAACAATCACTTTTCTTGGACACGTAGAAAGGAAAACTATAGATTTAGATGGATCAGTTTTGTTCTACTTATGTATTGAAGCATTGGCAACACAGAGAGGGAAAATTCTATGCTTCTGTTTCTCCCGTTACGTATTCAACGGTGAGGATGGAGGGCACTAAGAAAATGACACTTCTTTGGCCATATGAAACAGAGCAATACCCATTTAAAAATTAGATTCTTATCTGAGTCCCATTCCTTGATAGAAGTGACAGCACCATTTATACTTAATTAGAAACACCACATTTACACGGCATTTCTGAGTTTTTCAGAGATCTCAGAGGAGTTAGGTGAAAGTTGAGGCCCAAATTATTACTTCTGGCTGTCAGGAAAGTCATGCCACACTCTTGAATTCAAATAGTCTTGTGATATGTAGAAATACAGGCATTGCTTTGAATCCCAGCTAACCCGTTTCTTCTATCTTGTGCTCTGGCATCTCAATGGAATTTCGGTCCTCAATCCAACTGGCCTAGAATGTCCTCCCCAGGACTACTATTTTTCCCCCTTTTCTCCAATACAGTGATGCAGACAGACAGAAGGCAAACTTCCCTTACTGATAAAATCCTACTTGATAAAATCTTTCTCAAATATTACCTCCTCTCTGAAGTTGATCCCAATATCACTCTGATTCTGGAACCATAACATTTTGACATCAACTAGTTTGAATATAATATAATAAATGCTGCAATGCAATAGCCTTCAATATAGTGTGAGTTCTTCCTGTCCAAGGTCATATTAATCTTTGTATATCCAACACATAATCACAGTGTTGGACACATTGCAAATTCTCAATCATATTTGTTGAATGAATGAATGGATATCAATATTCTGATGTGCAGTGAAAACCTATATTCAGCCATGTTCATGAAAGGAGAATGTTGTGCAAAGTTTATTCATGCCCTTTTTAGTTTCCATACCCTGGAAAAATAAAAACAAAGATACATGATAAAAGTTTCTCTTTACTAAGGTAGGCATATTGATGAGATCTAGAGTCCCTGATAGTGATTAGGGTGGCTTGGGTGCACCAAACCAAACCAGTATCTTATGTCAGATGGCCCATTTGACAAAAATTTCTATTTGTTAGCTTTTAAATATTTGTTTCTAAGTGAACCATCTTTAGTTTCTAGTAAAACAAATGAGTTAATAAAACAAACAAACAAACAGAGTGCTAATTAAAATGCATAAAACTAAAAGTGGTAGTGGCTAAAGAATATAAGGCAGGAATAAGAAATGCCAGCCCTTCTAAGGGCAATATAAATTTGGCTTTGCATCGTGCCCTTAAGGTCAGCAAAATGAGCCTCTACCAGAAGGAACACTAGTAATTCCAGGACAAGGGCCTCTGTTTTTCTTTCCCTACCTTCCACCCCTCATAAAATTCTTGGTTCCCAGGTGCTCCTCATCTGAAAGCCATGACTTGGGAATGGATATTGGAAATCTATTTTTTTTTAATTTTAACGTTCTTATTTATTATTGAGAGACAGAGAGAGAGCATGAGAATGGAAGGGACAGAGAGAGGGGAAGACACACAATCTGAAGGAGGCTCCAGGCTCTGAGCTGTCAGCACAGAGCCCAACGTGGGGCTCAAACCCACAAACCGCGAGATCATGACCTGAGCTGAAGTTGGACGCTTAACCGACTGAGCCACCCAGGTGCCCCTGGATATTGGAAATCTTAAATAAACTGTTGTGAATATAGGGCAGAGTTTTTCCATTTAATAGGAATTGATATATCAAACCAAAAGAAACTTTTGATACTAATTATACCTCATTGTCCAGCTGAGATAGAAAATATGCTTAGAGCACCATCACTTAAAAAAGATAGTCCTGCAAGGGAATGATGGTTGAGATTGCAAAGATTTTGAGTTAGAGTATGTTTTCCAGGATATGCTTTTATAATTATCAAGCTTATATTCATTCATTCATTCATTCATTCATTCATGTAACAAATATTTGTTGAATATCTATTTAAATATTCCAGGAGTGAACAAAAATAGTCTCTGCTCTCATACAACTTACATTCCAATAGGTGGAGATGAATAGGCAAAAGCCAAACAAAATGAGCTGATAGTGTGTCAAATGGTAAGACGTGCTACAAACAAATAAATAGATTAAAGGGATGTGAATTGTTAAGAGGATCAATTTTAAATTGGCCGAGTAGGAAACATCTTACCGACAAGGTGACTAACATCTCCTACTTAGTGGTGTAGAAAGAGAAGAGAAGGTATCTCAAGGCTGTATCCATAATATTCCAGCTAAGGGAGGTCATGAAGATGGGGAAGGAGATGCTAAGGAAAATGAGAATGAATGGCCAGTGAGGGAGGGTTGTCCTGGAGGTACACGAAGGCCGAGGTTACTCTACTATATACATACTTGACTGGTTTGTAGTGGCACAATGGCTGGGTCTGCCACATCACTGTTCCCAGAGGATGTCTATGCTTTAGCAGGGCCCTAGGGGGAACATTGATCCGGCTTATATTTCCTGGGCATTGGGATCTTGACTGCTCTGACAGTTTAGACTTAAGATTTTCCAAGTTCTTCTTAGCCATGCCTGAATAAGGTCTTTCAATTTGGCACTTGAAAAAGGTAATAAAAGTGGTTCATAATGTCAGAATTTAAAGCATAGAATAAACTGTGCATAATTTAAAAACAGTAATTTAAATACAAAATGTCTTCTGGTGTTAACTCCTGCGTTTCTTCCATCATCAAATAAGGTGAGGATAGGGAAATTGTTCTTCCGGACTCTCATTTTGTTTGGTCATCATCCTCCTGCCTATATTGCTGCCTTTTTTGTGCATGCTCCATTGTTTCATTTTCTCACAATGACCTCTTCAAACTTACCAGGATCCAATATGCCACTCACTGAGAGGCATCTGGCCGGCACATGCCACGTCGCTCCTGCATGTGTCCCTTCAAGGCCAGTTCCAAAGGAAGTGCTACAAATTATTGGTCAAGAACTACAATTCCTTGATGAGGCCTGTGGTCCGCGACTCAAGAGCTTCTCACCCTTTACTTCTCCCTGAGCCTCCTGCAGATCACACATGTGCTGCTTCACTCAGAGTGGTCCTTGTGCTGGCTGGACAGGATGTGATGATGCAGTGGTCACTCGACTGAGCAGCAAAGGAGTGAGCAATCGGGCAGGTCACTGAAAGTTTTAACAGTCCCTCTCCGAAAGAGAACCACTCATCGAGAAGGTGCAAGCTTCTTCCTGGGCATCTCTGCCTCTTTAAGAGACCCTTGAGAAAGCAGGTTTATATGAAGAATTTGGGGTCTTATGAAAAGTTTAGTCATAGGCTATATCTAGGCTGATATAGGCATTTCAAACAATCATCTACTTTTCAACATTTAGTCATTTAAGTTAGGGGGTCTTCACTAACCGCGTTTCTAAAGCTGTAGCTAAGTCAGTTTTAATTAACTGTTAGATCCATGAAAATGTGGGAATTTGGCAAGTCTTAACCCCCTTCACCTTGTGTTCTGCAAAGATGTCAGTCACAATTATTTGATGAGACCCAAGAATGACTTCGTCTCCCTTACAAGGATTTTATATATTTCCCTGAATTATGTCCAAATGAAGACACCTTTCAAGTTGAGTGTTAGAATCTTCCTTAAGTAAAAATAAATATCTAAATAAAACAATAATTTAAAAGATCCCTCTAATCTTTCTATAATAGGCTGGGAGTTCTCAGTTTAACTCTTTCCAGCCCTCCCCACTCTAGTTTTATATAAGTTTTAAAAAATTTTAAAGTACATATTCTTTTGGCTTGTTTAAATGATCCTCTGTTTAGGGTTGTCCACCGTGTGCATTAGCTTATTAAACACCCCTTTCAAAACTTATACAGAAAATGTGTACAGAATACACAGAATCATAGAATTTGAGAGATCAGTGCTTGAAGTAATTGAGAAATGTTGCCAGAGTCTCACAGCGTGGCAGAAGTGAAGGTTTCAGACACCTGTTTTACCACTTGGAACAGACACTGTTGCTCCTCTAACCCATATCTGCCCACATGTGGTCGCTGCAGCTGAAGGAAACAGTTTCCAGCACACGATGGCCTTCCAACTGCACCACCTGGTCTCTCTTCTCATGTTTTCTCTGGAATTATGGGAGCGTGCTTAATGGCACACAGGTTAATGCCATTAGGGACAACCCTCCACACATGAGGAATGAATAAATATGGCGGATAAAGGCTCCTACCTCCATGTCTTCTGGAGATATAATTCTGAGACATGCCCCATGTGGTTTCTCAGACGATCCTTGCAGAACTGAGTCCCAGTTTCCCACAGTACCCTTGGTTGGCTTTATCCCATTACTCTGTGTTACCTTCCCCATTTTTTCACTGAGCGTCCTCGAGTCACCCCCAAAATAATATACCAGCCCCAAAATTCTTGTTTCATGCTCTATTTCTGGGCTGGACCAAACTAAAATATTATAATTGCCTAAACATAGTCTATCACCTACTAGTCTAAACTCAGCTATGTTGTGTTTCATGTCCTATAGCCTTCCAAATGGAATACCTGGTCTTTGTCTAAGGGATTTCTCTTGCATTAGGACATTTCCCTGCATTGACTGAGGGGCAACTACAATACCGCATTCAACTATGGGTGGCAAAGTTCTGGGGTCATATGAATGACTTACAGCCTCATTAGAGGGAGTTGATGAGGGTCTGCAAAGCCGAATTCAATAGTGACGGATAAAAGGCTCATGGAGACAGATTTTTTTTAAAGTTTATTTATTTATAGAGAGAGAGGGGCAGGGAAAGATAGAGGGAAGTAAGGATCTCACAAACTGTGAGATCATGACCTGAGCCGAAATCAAGAGTTGGATGCTTAACCGACTGAGCCACCCGGGTGCCCCATTATGGAGACATGTTTTATTTGACTCAAGAAGGTTCTCTTTATTGGTAATAGAAACATAAGAAATTTTAGGCTGAAAGTGAATAATGTTATATAATTATTGATTTGCTTGTATTTTAGCTTGGTTCTAGTGACTGGAACAATACCTGGCACTCAGAAGGGTGGGTTGACATCATATCCCTCAGGCAGAACATCGGTCCCATTCACATGAAGACTGCCTGATGAATGAACAATGTCTCGGTTAATATGACTGGTCAAGTCCTGAAACCGGAGGCCCTTGTGAGGTTAACTCTCTGGTACTGTACACCTCTGGAGCACACTTACGTTACCTTTTGCAGTGTTTATTCTCCTGGTTCACTCACCCATGTAATTTTTTTTGGCAGAGCATACATGTGAGCTCAATTTGGGAATGGGACCCTGATGTGTAAAAACTTGAGCCATGTGAGCCCCTCCCTTTCATTATCAGGAGGCCTATCTACTTCTTCCTTATGCCTTCACAAAACAAGCATTCGTCCTCATATTCTTCCCCTAAGGAGACATAATGACTTCACAAATAGCTACTAGTACAGTATAATAGACTATATACCTTTAGCTATGCAATGTGGAGGCCATGTCCATGGACTAACTACTCTTCCAATGTGGAGGAAAAAATGTATTAGTCTTCTATTGCTGTATAACAAATTACCACAAAGTTTGTGACTTAAACCAGCATTTATTATCTCAGTTTCTGTAAGTCAGAAGTCCAGGAATGGCTTAGCTGGATTTTTTGTTCAGCATCTCACATTGGTGAAATCAAGGTGTCAGCTGGAGCTGGGATCTCATTTCACACTTAGGGCTCTCCTCCGAACTTACTTAGGTTGTTAGTAGAATTAATTTCTTGTGGTTATAGGACCGAGGTCCTAGGAATTTGCTGATTATAAAGTGGAGGGTTGCTGTCTGCTCCCAGAAGCTGCCCACTGTTCTCTGCCATGTGGCCCTCTCCATACCGTGGTCGTTTTCTCCTCTGAAGTCAGCAGAGAATGTCTCTGCTGCTTCAAATCTCTGACTACTTCATTCTGACTTTTAGTCACAGATTTAAAAGGCTCATGTGCTTGGGTCAGGCTCACCCGGGTAATTTCCATTTCATTAATTCAAAGTCAATTGATTTGTATTATTTTAATTTATTTTGAGAGAGATACAGAGAGTGTGAGCAAGGGAAGGGCAGAGAGAGAGAAAAAGAGGGAGAATGCCAAGCAGGCTCCACACTGTCAGCTCAGAACCTGACATGAGGCTCGATCCCAAGAACCACAATATAATGACCTGAGCCAAAATCAAGAGTTGGATGCTCAACTGACTGAGCTACTCAGGCACCCTGATTTATATTCTTAATTACATACCAAAATACATTCTGTCACGTAGGGTGACATACTCACAGGATCAAAATCCTGTCACGTTCACATATTCTGCCCACACTCAAGGAGAGGGAGATATACCAAGGTATATACACCAGGGGCAGGAATCACAGCGGCATCTTACAATTTTTAAAAAAATTTTTTAACATTCATTTTTGAGAGACAGAGCATGAGTGGAGGAAGAACAGAGAGAGAGAAGAAGACACAGAATATGAAGCAGGCTCTAGGCTCCAGGCTCTGAGCTATCAGCACAGAACCTGATATGGGGCTCAAACTCATGGACTACAAGATCATGACTAGAGCTGAAGTCGGACGCTTAACCCTTTGAACCACCCAGGTGCCCCTCTCTCTTTAAGACTGTTTTTTTAAAACAGTTTCATATTTACAAAATTGAAAGGGAGGTAAAGATTCCTCATTATGCCCTACCCCTACGCACACATAACTTCATTATCAACATCATTCATCAGAATGGTACATTTTTTATGAAGAATAAACCTACATTGACACATCAAAGCCCGTAGTTTGTATGAGGATTCACTCTTAGTATTGTACATTCTATGAGTTTGGGCAAGTATAATGACATATACCTATCATTATAATGTTTATACAGACTATTTAAATGTCTTCTGTGTTCTGCCTATTCATCTCTCCCCTTCTCCCACCCCTGCGTTGGCAACCTCTTGACCTTTTTATTGCTTCCACAGTTTTGTTGAAAAGTACTAGGGAGAGGGGATATTCTTGTCTTATATTCGACTTTAACTGGAAATCTTCAAATTTCTCACCATTAAGCATCACATTAGCTATAGGTATTTTTGTAGATTTTTTTTATTGAGTTGAGGTAGTTCTTTTTTCTTAGTTTACTGAGAGTTTTTATCATGAATGAGTGTTGGTTTTTTCCAAATGTTTCTTGTTTTGTTTTGTTTTGTCTTTTTGTTGTTGTTTTGCATCTACTGATATAATGATGTGACTTTTCTGCCAATTTGATGGATTGCATTAACTGATTATTGAATGCTGAACCAGCCTTGTGTACCTACAATAAATCCCACCTGATTGTGGTATATAATTTTTCTATACTTTTGGATTTTGCTCTTGTTTTATTGAGGATATTTGCATCCATGTTCATGAGAGATATTGGTATGTAGTCTTCTCTTCTTGTAATGTCTTTGCCTGGTATTGGTATTAGGGTAATGCTGGCCTTATATAATGAGTTAGGTAGTATTCCCTTTGCTTCTATCCTCTGAAAGAGATTGCAGAGGGTGGTGATAGAATTCACCCGTGAATCCACAAGGTCTGGTGCTTTGTATTTTGGAAGAAATTACTGATTCAATGTCTTCAATAGCTGTGGGTCTATTAGGATTGTTTATTTTTCCTTGTGTGAGTTTTAGCAGATTGTGTCTTTCAAAGAGTTGGTACATTTTATATATGTTTCAGATTTGTGGGAACACAGTTGTTCTTCATATTTCTTTTTATCTTTTAGTGTCTATGGGATCTGTAGTGATGTTCTTTCTTTCATTTCTGATATTAGTAATTTGTGTCTTTTCTCTTTTTATCATATTTAGCCTGGCTATTGGTGTATCAATTTTATTGATTATTTCAAAGACCAGCTTTTGGTTTCATTGGTTTTCTCTATCATTTCCTGCTTTCAACTTCATTCATTTCTGTTCTAATTATTTATTTCTTTTCTTCTGCTTACTTTGGGTTTAATTTTTTTAACCTAGTGTCCTATGGTGGAAACAATTTTAAATCTTGTTTCTTTTCTAATATATCCATTTAGTGCTGTAAATTTCCCTCTAAGCACTACTTTTGCAGCAGATGAGTTTTCATTTTCATTTGGTTCAAAATAATTTTAAATTTCTCTTGAGATTTCTTCTTTGACCAATGTGTTATTTAGAAGTGTGTTGTTTAATATCCATGTGTTTTGAGATTTTCCACCTGTGTTTCTGTTATTGATTTTTAGTTTAATTTGATTGTAGTCTGAGAGCAGACATTATATGATTTATATTCTTTTAAATTTACTAAGATGACTTTTATGCCCCAGACTATGATATATCTTGGTGAATGTTTCGTATGAGCTTGAGAAAAATATGATTCTGCTGTTGTCAGATGAAGTAGACTATAGATGTCAATAATATCCCACTGATTACTAATGTTGTTGAATTCCACTGTGTCCTTACTGATTTTCTGCCTGCTGGATCTATTTTGAGAAAGGGGTGTTGAAGTCTCCAACTCTGTTAGTGGCTTCATCTCTTTTCAGTTCATCAGCTTTTGCTTTGCGTAGTTTGATATTCTATTTTTGGGGGCATATGTTGTTACATCTCTTTAAGAATTGACCCCTTTATCATTATGTAATGCCCTTCCTTATCCCTGATAACTTTCCTTACCTTTATATCTGCCCTGTCTGAAATTAATGTAGCTACTCCTGCTTTCTTTTGATTGGTGTTAGCATGGTATATATTTCTCTATCCATTTAATATATATATGTGTGTGTGTGTGTTTGTGTGTGTGTGTGTGTGTATGTGTATGTTTTCAGGGCTTGACTCACGATCCTGAGATTAAGATCTGAACTGTGATCAAGAGTTGGATGCCCAATGAACTGAACGTCCCAGATGCCCCATCTATCCATTTACTTTTAATCTATGTATGTCTTTATATTTAAAGTGGGTTTCCTATAGACAACATATAGTTGAGTCAAATTTTTTGATCAACTGTGAAAATCTCTGGTATTTAATTTGTGCATTTAGACTATTGATATTCACGGTGATTATTGTTATAGTTGGATTAATATCTATCAAATCTATTACTCTTTTCTATTTTTGTCCTTTATTCCTATTTTGTCTTCCACTTTTTTTTCCTTTTAATTGAACATTTTATGATTGCATTTTCTCTCCTTTTTTAGCATATTGGTTATACTCTCTTTTTTTAAAACACTGTTTTTAGTGGTTGCCCTAGAGTATGCAATATACACCTAAATACCTGATCCAAGTCCACCTTCAAATAACACTATGCCACTTCATGGATAGTGCGAGTATCTTATAATAAAAAAAGTTATCTTTACTCCTTTCTGCTATCTTTGCTGCTATCATTCATTTAACTTTTATGTGAGTATACATAAGGTTACATATATATCTATATAGATATATAAGATATATGCATAAGCACATGCAATTGAATACATTGTTGCTATTATTATTATGAACAAACTGTTATCTGTTAGATTAAGAATAAGAAGCATGAAAATTTTTATTTTATCTTTACTTATTCTTTCTTCAATACTTTTTGTTATGTATATCTGGGTTTCTGATCTATATTATTTACTCTCTCTTTAAAGAATATCTTTTTTTTAATTTTTTTAATGTTTATTTATTTTTGAGACAGAGAGAGACAGAGCATGAGTGGGGGAGGGGCAGAGAGAGAGGGAGACACAGAATCCGAAGCAGGCTCCAGGCTCTGAGCTGTCAGCACAGAGCCCGACGCGGGGCTCAAACTCATGAACCGTGAGATCATGACTTGAGCCGAAGTCGGACGCTCAACCAACTGAGCCACCCAGGCGCCCCTAAAGAATATCTTTTAACATTGTTTGTAAGGCAGGTCTACTGGCAACAAACTCCCAAATTTTGTTTGTCTGAGAAGTCTTTATTTATACCTCACTTTTAAAGGATAATTTCACAGGGTACAGAATTCTAGTTTGGTGATTTTATTCCTCTCAATATTTTAAATATTTAACTCCACTGTTTTCATGTTTGTGCGGTTTCAGAGGATAATTTGAACACAATTCTTATTTTTATTCCTCTATAGGTAAGAGATATTTTCTCCCTCTGGCTACTTTAAGGATTTTTTTTTCTTTAGCTTTGATTTTCTATAATTTGAAAATGATACATCTAGGTTTAGTTTTTTGTTTGTTTGTTTGTTTTTTACATTTATTCTACTTGGTATTCTCTGAGTTTCCTAGATTGTGGTTTGGTATCTGACATTAATTTGGAGTAATTATCAGTAAATATTCCTTCTTTTTCTTTCTTTCTTTCTCTCTCTCTCTCTCTCTCCCTTCCTTCCTCCCTCCCTCCCTCCTTCCTTCCTTCCTTCCTTCCTTCCTTCCTTCCTTCCTTCTTTCCTTCTTTTCTTTCCTCCCTTTCTTCCTTCTTCTCCTTATGATAATCCAATTATGTATATGCTA
This sequence comes from Paguma larvata, assembly GCA_030068075.1. Taxonomy (NCBI): domain Eukaryota; kingdom Metazoa; phylum Chordata; class Mammalia; order Carnivora; family Viverridae; genus Paguma; species Paguma larvata. The sequence goes on from CM057823.1 coordinate 7,487,511, forward strand.
GATTTTTTAATAGTTGTCCCACAGTCCTTGAATATTCTGTTCTGTTTTATAAGTCTTTTTTCTCTTTGGTTTTTGGTTTTTGAGGATTATGTTGATATATCCTCTAGCTCAGAGATCCTTTCCTCAGTTCTGTGCAACTTAATAATAAGCCCATTAAAGGCATTCTTCCTTTTAGTTATGGTATTTTTCCACCCTTAGCATTTCTTTTTATGAATTTTTCTTATGATCTCTCTACTTACATTACACATCCATTCTTGTATGCTGTCTTCTTTATCTGTTGAAGATGTTAGCATATTAATCACAGCCATTTCAAATTCCTAGTCTAATTTCAACATCCCTACCATGTTTGGTTCTCATGCTTGTTCTGTCTCATCCAGTTGTGTTTTTGCCTTTTGATATGCTTTATAGTTTTCTTTGATTGCTGGACATCATGTAGTGGATAGAAGGAACTGTGATAAATCAGCTTTTAGTAATGTGGTGCTGAGGTACAGGGGAGAGGTAGCATTCTGTAGTCCTATGATTGGGTCTCAATCTTTTAGTGAGTCTAAGCCTCTGGACTGTGAACTTCACAAATGTTTCTCAGTTTGTTTGTTTTTTTTCCTCCTCCCTTTGGGAAGACAGTATGGCTGGTGTTATTTGAATTTGGGTATTTCCTTTCTTCTAAATGGAAGGCTAGAGGAGGCTAGTGTTAGTTACTTCCCTTCCCCAGGTCATTCGGACTCCAAAAACACAGTTAGTTTGGCTCTGGTCACTTGTTTCCCTGAAGTTGGACCTTGTTAAGAAAAAAAAAAACAACAGAACACTCTAGCATATATCAAAATGTATTCTTTCCCCTTTCCCTATGTAGGAAGCTTAAAGAGATTTTTCGCTGATATCCACTGCGTGTAAATCTTACAATACTGTGAGCCCTATCCCTCCCATCCCCATAACTGGGTCCTTTGGAGTTTTTGACTCTCAGAGTTGTTCACAATGAACTTCCAGCAATTCCCCAATTACAGTTCAGGTTTTTCTGCCCTGACACTGGTTCCCACAGTGGTCCCACTGGTGAATCTCTGTTCCAGGATTCCCTGTACTCATCTGTCAGTCTCTCCAGTGTGGGGGCAGTGGTTTGTCCCGCATCCTGCTTTTTCTGATGGATCAAGAAGAGTTGTTGGTTTTCAAGTCTATTCAGCTGCTTATTTATTGGTATGGAGTGGTGATTTCCAAGCTTCTTACATTTCTAGAGCCAAAAATCAGAAGTCCTTTTCTTCCTTCCTGAAGCATCATTATGTGAAGAAACTTTATTTTTTTTTCACTGTGAGTTGAACTTCTCTTCTGTGCTCTGTGTGGAATGTGTAACCACTCAGCAGAGAGATACAGGCGTCAGAAGCTTAGAACAATGAGGTCAGTGCAGTTCACTTGCTCCCAGAGTGAGATTCTATACTGCTGTGACCCTCTGAAGGCTCAGGAGCCTTTTCTCCTACAGTACTGCTCAGTTGTTCAGCATGAGTTAATGAGAAGAAAGATACCGAGAACATGAAGGTGCTTTTGATTTCTTCCATCTAAACTGTTGGATTTGCCAACTTGGATCCTTCTTGAAGTTTATAAAATAAATTCCATGTGATCATTTTCCATATTAAAGACTCAAGTCTATTTTTTCTGGGAATCTACATCATTCATGAGGTCTCTCTCTTATTTTTCATGAATATTTGTGTAGAAGTTATAGTACTGGAAAGTCCTGAACACTTGAGGAGACATCAAGCTGTCAGAATCACAGGAAGCTCTAGAAAGCTGATCTGGAGTCACTCGATGAAGGTAGTGTTGAGAGAATTACATGAAGGTAGTTGGACTCGGAAATTGCTTAACCCTCTGACATTATCTTTATGCCTTTCAAAAGAGCTGGTGAACTCACCTAGCATTTGTTCAGCTGATCTGCCCTGTCCCAAAATCACCATCTTCTCCACTTAGAGACAAAAGGCATCTCCCTTTATAGATTTTTCTGACAATTTCCTGTCAGACATTTACAAAGCTAGTCAGACACACAGACAGGAGCCTTTGACAGAACAAGGGTGACATTTCAAAGAAAGAACGATGATAGGTTGCCTAACAGCACACTCCAGAAATAAGCACCTTTGAAAGGTACAGTGGAAATTTCTGAGCACCGGTCTGGTATTTTACCATGTATCACGATCCATTGAGTCTTTTCATGTAGCTCAACATGAGTTAAATTATGTAGAAGTTGCAAATGCCAAATCACAGAAAGGTGAATTTAGAATTCCTATTTTACAGCTCTGAATTAGTGTGGACACTTCTCATCAAGAAGGACATTTGTTTCACTTGAGTCCTTGGCACAAATATTGCTCTTATGAACAAATTGCAGCTGGAAAAATGATTTTCCCCACAGGTAGAAGGAAGGTATTGCTTTTATATTCTCAATAACTAAATGAATATGTATTTTTGATAGCTGCTTTAGAAATGCCTTCCTTGCAGAGTGTTAGAAACTATAGTTACCACTATTTGAAAGTAGGCCTTAAGTACTGAGAAATAGCTTGCCCTTTCCATAATACAGAATTGAGCAGGAAAGTAAGATGCTGTTAGTGGCTAGATTGCCAGCTTCAGAGGTATGCAATAGCATGATTGAACTCAATGAGGGCAGAGACAACTCTTTGGACTGTTTTCTTCACACTAGAATAGAGTATAATTCTCATAGATGGTCTCCCACATGATGTCGACATATCCATTCTGAAGGGTCTTGGTTGCAGGAGCATTGTAATACCTCCTTCCTGCCTGACTTGAACACACACACACACAATGAACGGATCTTTCCTTGTTCATTTCCTCTCAATGAAAGGTTGAAAAGTTTTGGTTTTAATCCCAGGTTGAATCAAATATATAATCTTTAGAGATTTCTCAACATCTCTGGAGCTCAATTATTTAACCAGCAAAATGGAGAAAAGTGAATTAATCCACATGTCCCATCCTGTAACTCTTTCACTCCAATATCCGCCCTTCCCAGTTAAAGCTAAAGGTCTGATCATTGCCCATAAGCCCTGCAAGGTCAGGTCCTGTGTTGATCCTACTACACACATCTCCACCTACACTCTCCCCCACTTCCTTTGTTCCAAACACATGTGCCTTCTTGTTGTTTCAAATATGCCTCACAAGTTCTCCCTACCAGATTACGTGATGGCTGTTCCCTTTCCTTTTCCCGGCAGGCTCACATCCCAGCTGTTCATTCTCCGAGGGCCCCCGTCCTTCACCCAATTTAAAATCCCAGCTCTCTCTTTCCTCAGCATTCTTTCTCTGCATTCCTCATTTTATTTTTCTCCATTGTACTTACACATCTGACAGACTATATACTGCACGTTTTGCTTATCTACGTATACACATACAAGAATATGAAAAAAACTAACAAACACAAAGATTTTTGTTTTACTATTCACTATTGTATCTTAGGGCTAAGAATACTGCTTGGCACGCAGCAGATGTTCCATAAATATTTTTAATGGATATATAGTAAACATTTTTATGGGTTTTAGATATTTCTTACTTAATTCTTACTCTACCAGGAAAAGACCACTTTAATCTCCATTTTATAGATGATGAAAATGAGGCTGAAAAGCATTCAGGTGTGTAGGGCCTAAGGCCCTACAATTGGCACATGATTGCTTAGGACATACCCTGGGCCCCTTTTGATTTCAAATCCATTTTCTTTTTTGCACTATTCTGCCTCTTTCTACCTCAAGAGGCTGCTGTGAGAATTTAGTTTAAAATTATTCAACGTCTTTAAAAACTGTAATGTCCCATTTTCAAGAAAAGCATACTAAATGCTATATTTGTATCTGTATTTTTTTATGAGAACACAAGCCAGTGCTCATTATTAAAATCCAGTTTTTCCTCCACATTGATTTTTGACAAGCATAGGCTCAAATATATCCCCCATGTCCAGTGACTCATTTGGAGGAGCAAACCCAAAGTGCTGTGGAATGAGAGAAGGGAGAAGATTCTGGTGGGTGGGAAGAGAAGATGAGGAGCCATATGATAATAAAAGTGCTGTCTTCCTCCCCACCCCTTCAAAAAATACCAGTTACCATCTTCAGTAGCTGCCATCATCTTAGTTCATCAGCCTCTGGGTTTGTTGCTCATCTCTGCCTGAGTCTCAGTGAGAATAAGCATACACCATGCTCCCCAGCATTGCCTGTGGAAGGAGCTGGGTCCCCTCACTTAGCCTCAGTGCCTGAGTTGCCTGCTTGTGTCGGCTTGTGCCCTCCTCACAATTCTGTCTCATGTCAACACCAGCTGTAACTCTGGGGAAATGCCTGCTAGTTCTTGGGTGGGAAATACAGAAATCTTCAACAATCAATCATTCTGTCTGCGGAGTGTGCATTAATTATCTATGGGATAAGAGTGAGGGCCAGACACCATGCCAGTCACTTGCAGTTGCAAGTAAAATAGTACACCTTCCCATTTAGAAGCAAGATGGATTTGGGTAATGATTCACTTTCTCACGTGAGAAGTGTTTTAATAGAGGACAATTTGTGTATGTGCAGGCAGCCTCTGTTTCTAGCCCATGCCAACCCTGGACAAAGAACTTGTCACCTCTTTGGTTTTCCCCAAAGAAATTCTCTCAAACATCTGAAGATGTAAGAAATTCTGACTGTATCAGGGATTTTATAGAGAAAGGGGATGAAGGATCTACATCAGATAGCATCCAGAAGACCATGTGTGGACACACCATAGACAATACTGTCTCCAGAGCCTCTTTTGACCCTGCCACTACTGATGGGGTGGGGTGGGAGGTGCTCTCTCCTATAGACGTAAGTTCCATGTCTGCCTGACTCAAGTCCTAGATCCTCAGGAATAGTTATGAAAATTATTGTTTTTTTTAAATGTTTTATTATTTATTTTTGGGAGAGAGAGAGCCAGAGTGTGAGTAGGGGAGAGGCAGAGAGAGAGGGAGACACAGAATCTGAAGCAGGTTCCAGGCTCTGAGCCATCAGCACAGAGCCCAATGCGGGGCTCGAACCCACAGACTGTGAGATCATGACCTGAGCTGAAGTTGGATGCTCAACCAACTGAGCCAGCCAGGCGCCCCGAAAATTATTGTTTTTTATTGTGGTAAATTAATGGGTAAATTATTATCTTCTATTATGTTAAATACACATAACATATAACTTACTGTCTTAACCACTTTACAATTCCATGGTACTAAGTACACTATACTGTTTTTGCAACTATCTCCACCATCCATCTCCAGAACTCTTCATTTTGCAAAACTGAACTCTGCATCCATTAAACAATAACTCCCAATAATGCTTCCTCCCCCAATCCCTAGAAACCACCATTCTACTTTCTTTTTTTCTTTTTTAATCTTCCCTTTTTCTCCACATCCCAGCCATGGGTAATCACTATTCTACTCTCAGTTGCTATGAATTCAGCTTTTTTTTAATTCCACGTATATAAATGAGATGCAATATCGGTCTTTCTGTGTCAGGCTTATTTCACTTAGCATAATGTCCTCCAGGTTCATCCATGTTTCTCAGATGTCAGGATTTAATTCATCCATCAATGGATACTTAGGTTGTTTCCATATATTGGCTATTCTGAATAATGTTACAGTAAACATGGGAATGCAGATATTTCTCCAAGGTAGTGATTTCCTTTCCTTTGGGTATTTATCCAGAAGCAGGGTTGTTGAATCACATGGTAGTTCTATTTTTTTTAATTTTTTGAGAAGCTACATACTGTTTTCTCTAATGGTTGTACAATTTAGACTGAATGAATGAAAAAGTGAAAGTAAATATGAAATGTAATATGGAATACAAAAGTAATGGCTTAAGCAAATCAATTTTTGTAAATTTCTTAAATTATGACTCATTGAAAAGACTTTTCTGCATGCAAAATTTGAATCCTTAAAAAGCTATAAGTAAAGCATGTTTAAATTATTGGAAGAATCCTATACTGAATTATTGAAAATTAAAAACCTAAGAATACGTTTGTAAAATTTCAATAAATAATTAACAGAGTTGGGGCACCTTAATCAGCTTTTGCAAATTTGGATTTTCTTGTATTGGGTTTATTCAAAGTTAAATTAATATGCATATGATTCAAGACCTCACATGGCTTTCTCTCATTCATACCCCCTCTCTCTCTCTCTTTTTAGTTTGGAAGTTCAGGTTTACAAAGCAAGACCATATTTCCCTGTAAACATCCACGAAGTGGAAGCTGCCAATATCTAACTGAAATATTCAGGGGGAAAACATCCAAAATGTCACATGGGTGAGGAATAACTTTCAATATCCTATCAAAGGAGCTCTTCAAGTTATATATTGATCCCAACACAAGGAAAATACTCCTAGAAATTTAATTTGACATTTACAATCAATAGCACTCAGATGTCACTGGAGCAAAGGGTAGGAAAAAAGATGACTTTAAAATTACAGCCATGAATTTATAATTACAATAATGAATAAAAGTAAATTTATTGAATTAGCATTTCCAGAGTCTAGAGAAAAACCAACCTGCTGCAGCATATTGCTGAAGAACTGGAGAGGCAGGATCTTGGTTTTTCACTTCACTAACTCATCTAGGCATTCCTCCTCATCTCATCATTTGGGCCTTCATGCTTCACCTTTGGAGGTATGGTTATTTTTGTCTACAAACTACTGCACACTGACCTGGTACAAAGATGGAACCTTTAAAGAACTTGCTATAAGAATGAAACTTGGGGGCACCTGGGTGGCTCAGTCGGTTAGGCGGCCGACTTCAGCTCAGGTCATGATCTCACGGTCTGTGAGTTCGAGCCCCATGTCGGGCTCTGTGCTGGCGGCTCAGAGCCTGGAGCCTACTTTAGATTCTGTGTCTCCCTCTCTCTCTGCCCTTCCCTTGTTCATGCTCTGTCTCTATGTCTCTCAAAAATAAAATAAAAACGCTGAAAAAAAAAAAAGAATGAAACTTGCCTATATTCATTATCTTATCATTGTCCAAAAGCCCGAGGGAAAATCCACTTTGCGTTCTGGTGGAGGAATGCTTTGGTGAAAAAAACAAAAAACAAAAAACGTGCATAGTAGGTGCTTAAGGATCTGTACTAAATCAGCCAGGAGTCACTGGCATCGGTGTTGTCTACATAACAGTGCAATCCATATAGTCACAAGACACAGCAAACTGGAAATAAAAAATATGTTCTTAAAACAGAAAGACTGTATGATTGCACAGTTAATATTGTAATCCTAAGTACTTTGTGGCTTCTTCCTCAATTTGCTGAGTTCTCCCTTTTCTCCCTGACACGCTTCTCTTCTTTTTCTATACCATTTCTCTGATGACTTATCTGGTCTCAGATTGCTAAATGCCATCCCTTTGCTAATGTGCAAAGTTCCATCTCTGGCTATGAACTCATTCTTTAACTTTAACTGTTTCTTTCCTCCTGGCTACCAATTCATATATTTTAGTGTTTAACATACACTTCATACTTGACATGTCTCAAATCAAAGTTTGTGATTTCCCCTTCTCCAAAGATACTCCTCCAGTCCTTATCTCTGCTAATGGCAACTCCATTCTTAAGACGGAACTATCTTTTAACTCTCTTTTTATCACAACTCACATGCAATCTGCAGTGAATCCTTGTCATCAAAATGTATACATTTGAATCTGGCCAGTCCTTACTATTTCCTCCTTAGTTCCCTGCCTCAAACCATCATCTTTCACTTGGATTATTGCAATGTCTATTTTACTGGTCTCCCTGCTTCTGCCCTTCTTAAGAGCTGACCCTCACCCATAGTCTATTCTTAACACAGTAAGCATAGTTGTCCTTTCAAACCACACCTCTCCTTTACTCTGACCTCCATGGTTTCCCCGTTCTCACTCAGAGTAAATGCCACATTTGTACAATGGGTCACCTGCGACTCTACTCAGCTCACCTCCTTCAACTCTCCCCACTTTCATTCTAATTTTAGCTTCCCTAATCTCCTTGATGTTTCTTGAACATGCCAATTATATTCTCACCTTGAAAGATTTGATTGTGCTGTTCCCTGTGCCAGTGATGCTCTCCCTATAGAAATTGATTTGGCTTCATCACTCTGTTCCTTCAGCTTTTTGTTCACATGGCATTTAATCATGACAACCCTGCATGAAATGGCAATTGCCATCTCCCCACCCTCCTCTCCTCCTGCCTCTGCATTCCCATCCTCATTCTTTGCTGTTTTTCCATAGTTTTGATCATCATCTGGTCTACGCTTCATTGACCTGTTTTATTTGCTACTCATAGCTTCCCACTGGAATATAAGTTTCATGAGGACAGAGACATTTCTGCTGTCTCTTTTTGCCACTGTATTCTCAGTGCATTCTTATTGACAGTGCTTCAGTAAACATTTTGAGTGAATTAAATGGATTATAGTTAACATTCATTCCAAAGCAAAACCGTATTTGCCATTTGGAGGAGTCCAAATCTCTGGATTACTCTGCAGTGTCTTACGCATGATTTCAATACTGTAGGATAATTACACTCTGTGTTCCACCATTCGGTTCACATTCACTAATAGGTTGTGAAAGAATTAAACATTTTTTTCATAGTTGTTCTAGGATATGCTATTAAAGGATTATTGAGTAAGAGAGTATGTGTTTCTACACGGATAATTTGACTCTTTAAATTCTCAGAGGTCTCTTTTAGCCAAAGTGGTTCAAGTTTGGTAGAACAACACTACAGATCTTAGTTACTCTAGGAAATATATCCAATTTACAAAATATTTTCCAGGCAACTGCACACATTGTTGGGAATGTACCAGTAATAAATAGTAGCTATGGTTGGTTTTTGCTTCCAGGAAAGAAATAAGAGCAAAAATCTGTGATGTCCTCTTGAACTCAGTACTATACTCAGCACCATGTCAACAATGTTACTGACAGGTAGGTTTAGATGAGTGGACATCTGTCCCTTTCGGTCATATGCCACTTTGGTTCTGCTCCATCCAAGCTGCTAAAGGGACTGTGGACAATATTATATCAGGTCTTCTCCAATGGTGAATGAAAACACATAACAACACATATATGAAGGATACACCTGTTCAGATGTAGGGAATGCATTTAGGGACAAATTTCAACTCTTCAATCCCACTAAGAAGTCATTTCAAAACAGAAGTATTTTTTTAGTTCCAAAATAAATATGTTTTAGTTCTAGATGAAAAGAGTATTCTTTGGAAGGGAAAGTATGGAATGGGAGTCAGATTATTTTGAACAAACACTGCATTAGAATCATAAGGTCTTGTCCTTTATATAGGTGGTTTTACAGTTGGATTTCTTTTCCTATGTTTATGTCAGTCAAAAGCCCTCATTAGTCTTTGTTTCAGCTATAATGGACCAGGAAGATCTAAACATGTTCTGTACCTTCCTTTCTGATATCACTGCAAATTTTTGTGTACTTCTAAATATAATTCAAATACTGCCTTTTCCATAAGGTTTTCTCTACTACCCCTAAATTAACAATCTTTTGCTCCTTTGGACCCTCATAACCACACACACACACACACACACACACACACACACACACACACACATTTATAAATATATGTGTGTGTGTGTATGTGTGTGTGTGTGTGTATAAATTTCGTATCTGAATTTGCAAGACTTGAGACTGTGAACATTAGAGACCACTCATTCTTTCAACTTCCCCCTCTGTAGATAAGTCCTTTCCCTGGTGTTTCTAAACAATGACTATCGGCCTCTGCTTTAATCACTTCTATCACAGTGATGCTACCGCCGCCTGCTCTTTTGGTATGAATTTGGCTCTCCACTGACAACAGCTTGGACCAGGCAAAATGTTCCCTATCCAGTATTTGAGCTGTAGCAGGTCTTTTGTTTGGGTTGATTTGTTAAAAGAAAAAAAAAATTCCTGGCCTAACAATAAGACAGTGATGGTCCACAAAAGGATTTTTTTCATTGAAAATTGAGGGAGAATATGTGCTATAATTACCAGGAGCTCTAGGGAAGAACTCGATGGTAGAGATGATGTTTCAAGCGATTAAAGGATTTTTAAAAAATCATCGTTTCTTTTTCAGGATTTGGAACAGCTTAACTGCAATAAACAGGTATTCTGGAGGAGTTTCTTGGGAAATGGCTATCAGGGCTTAAATCCCAAATTCTTTCTTTTAGGTGGATGTCCCTGATCCATGTTCCCATTGACCTGAGACACACTTTCTTCTAATGCGTACTACACTTTGTTGTAATTATTGTTCAGTTTGTATAACCAATGCCAGACTATGAATCTGGAGGGGCCTAGTAATCACGGTTATCTTGTCAATCACTCTATTCCCAAGACCAGCAATTACTTGCAGAATGGATAATTGGCTGTGTGTGGTAACAGTATGAAGTAGGTTAGCCAATACTTTGGGAAATGGTAGTTTTTTTTGTTTTCGTTTTTGTTTTCTTTTTGATTTTTTAAATGGCTGCTCACCAAGATACATGTCCCAGAGTAAAATTTTATCAGAATTAGTCTCCCTTCTTCTCTACAAGGTGGATATTTAAAACAGTACATTTAAAAAACTTTTTTCATGACATCCATGGATGTTATCCATGGATGTATTAGAGTAGACAAAATGGTTTATCTGAAATGCTGTCCAGACTAAAGGTTATAAAGAATGGAGGCTTGGAAATAGGAGGCAGTGAGCATTGTACAAGGGGGAAATTATATAAACACTTAATTAGACATTAGTTACTTGCTTATTAACACTTTCCTAGAAACTATTAGGGGCTACAAAATGTATATGTATATTGCTGATTTAAGTCATTTGCTTGGAAAGCTCAATTTGTACAAAACAATAATGTAGTAAATTACTGATTGATAGATTGAATTGCTTGGAATAACAGCAAATAGGTAAAAACGGATGAAGTAAACACCTGGAATTATTGCTTGCTGTGATTCGAATTGATTAAACAAATATTGATTGGACACTCATTAGGATAGCCATAATAACAAATGATTTACATCCATTAATTGATTTGATCTTCTCAGGCATCCAATTAAGAATTTTCATTTCACAAGTGAAGATGTTAAAGGTCAGTTATCTTGAGTAGTTTTTGAGAGATTTGATGGCCAATAATTGGCAGAGATGGAGTTTCAATTCAGTTAAAATTTATCCAAAAACCTAAGTGGTTTTAATCATATCACGATGGAAATAGAAGGAAGAACAGCCAAGGCATGTATAAAGACCAAGAAGAAGGGCATGTCTGAGGAACAGAAGATAATTTGGTGCAGCAAATAATGATGGGAGAAGGTGGTAATGGTTATTGAGGCAGACAAAGGAAGTTTGGAGATAAATCTGAAAGTCTCTCTATATAATACATAGGTTTATAAGTAGGGAAGGGATGCTCTTTGAATTGCTCTGTAGACAGATGATTCTGGCTTTGGTGCGGATACCAGGAAATTAGTGAGGAAGTAAGATGCTGAGAGGTACCTGGGTGACTCAGTCAGTTAAGCATCCAGCTCTCGATTCTGACTGAGGTCATTATCTCCCAGTTTCAGGAGTTTGAGCCCTGCAGCAGGTTCCACTCTGACAGTGAGGAACCTGCTTGAGATTCTCTTTCTCTCCTTCTTTCTCTGCCCCCTTTCAAAAACAAATAAATAAGCCTTGAGAGAGAGAGAGAGAGAAGTGCTGAAAGGTTGGGCAGTACTGGGTAAACCCATCAGAATCGCCTTATCCAAATGAAGATAGAGAGAATACACCATTGACTTTAAGGATTCTTCCAGAAGATTCATGGATTTTGATACACTGTGTGATTTTAATGTCTTTCTCAATTTAGATATCATGACTTCAAGGAAGAGATGATACTAAGGGGAATTGAATAAAGTTTGGAAAGTGTTTTTTTTCCAAATCATAATCAATATACTAATGGATATATTCTTGGCAAGAAAAAGAATGCTTTAAGAATTACCCTATCAGGAGCGCCTGGGTGGCTCAGTTGGTTAAGCGGCCGACTTCGGCTCAGGTCATGATCTCACGGTCTGTGAGTTCGAGCCCCGCATCGGGCTATGTGCTGACGCTGACGGCTCGGAGCCTGGAGCCTGCTTCGGATTCTGTGTCTCCCTCTCTCTGTGCCCCTCCCCTGCTCATACTCTGTCTCTATGTCTCTCAAAAATAAATAAACATTGAAAAAAGAAAAAGAATTACCCTATCAATATAAGAACGAAGTTTTTTGTTATACAGAGTATATGGGACAAATTAAAATTTTCCTTCTTCCCTTCTAATTCCCACCACAGAGGTAAATAAGATGGGTAGCTTATGGTTTTCATATTCGAGTTCCTTTTCTATTCAATTTTATACATATTTATGAAATATATTTTTAACAATTGTGAAGCATCCTATAGGAAATATATATTATAATTCAGTTAACCTTTTCTTTTTTGATGGATAATTAGGTTATTTCCACTGTCTTGCTGTTACAAATAATGCTGCAATAAATATCATTGTGCCCTCATCTTTGTATTTATGTACCGATATATGCATATACAGACATTTTCTCATGAATTCCCACATATGTATTTCTTGGGTAAAAAAGGTATGAGCACTTTAAATTTTAACAGGTATAGACCAGTTACCTTTCAAGTGGACTTCAACTATTCATAGACCTAAAAACAATATATGTAAGTGTCTGTATCTTTCTTCTTTTCAATTTATTTCTTTGTTGTCTTTTAAAATGTGACCATCCCAAAACACAGAAAATAAGTTAGGAATTAAAACATTGTTCATAGCAAACATAACATTGACTGTGTGCTCTACCCTTAGCCCAGCCTGCTGCCTTCTCTAACAAAGGTGATCAAATGTTAAATTTTGTGTTTATTATTTCCTCGCCTTTCAATTCCCTGGCCTTTTATAACCTAATAGTGGGTGCTGCCTGTTTTAAATATGTTAAAACAAGTGTCAGGGCGTCTGGGTTGCTCATTAGGTTAAGTGTTGGACTTTGGCTCAGGTCACGATCTCATGGTTCATGAGTTTGAACCCCACATTGGGCTCTTTGCTCCCAGCATAGACCCTGCTTGGGATCTTCTCTCTCCCTCTCTCTCTCTGTCCCTCCCTAATTTGTGCTGTCTCTTTCTGTCTCTCTCTCTCTGAAAAATAAATAAACATTAAAAAAAATAAAACAGTGTCATACTACCTAATCTTCTAAGGAACTTTTAAATATTCAATTGTGCTTCTAAATTTATCCATGTAGACAGTTAAATCATTTTCACTGCTGTATAACATTCCATTGTGTAAATATAGCAGAATTTATCTATCTTTCATGGACTACTGAGTTGTTTCTGGTTTTCTGCTATATGGATAGTATTTTTATTGGCATTCTCAACATGTGTCATGGTCCATGATCTCTTGGTTATAGATATCAGAAAGAATTACTATATTCAATGCATGCAAATGTGCATTGTTATAATATTTTTCCCCAAATCATTGGCCAATATACTAGCCTGCCAGGTACGCTTTTGGGAGGGTTTTTGCCTCTTTTGTCCTCTCTGTGTGAAACACTGTGGCCCCCAGATATACAGATGGTTCAATCCTTCATCTCTATATATGCCTTGACTCACATGGCTCCTTAGTAAAGCTTCTCTGACCACCTAATATATAATTATAAACATATTGCTATCCTTTCACCTTGCACATAGAAATAAATAAACAAATATTAGTTGAAAGAATGACTGAATAACTAAATAAAAAGATTCTGACATAACCTAAGGAAAAAATCTTATGTGTAAAAATATACATGTGTTTATGTGAGTGTATAATGTACTGGATTCCATGAACCTTGAGACCCACTAAATTAGGAAACATTAGGTAGATGAAAAAAATGTGTATAGGTATGTGCATATGTGTGTATAAAATTGTATGAATATTTTTACATTCACATAAATTTATGTAAATTTACATTTACATAAAATTAAGATAGAAGAAATACAAAAATTTAAAATATAAATCATAAAACTCCATCAGATTGTAGTTATACTTGATAAATATAACTATCTGGACATCCACTTGACATATTCTTTGTGTTTATTCATTAAACAAAGATTTATGAACACTTATTATATATGAAAGACTTAGAGAGATAGTGTCTTGAGGGAGAATTATGAAGCACATGATTTATTTTTATTTCTATTTTGTTTGCAAAAATTATACTTTTTAGGATACAAGAGATAGCCATAGGGATGATTATGGATTACATTTTGATTTAGAACTACATTTGATAAATGGTGACTCTAAAAGAATGTAGAAGAAATTAGCCATATGATCTTAGATTCCATAATACTACTGATAGGGAAAAACATACAAAATTATTCAGGCTAGTGTTATAAAGACTCCTTTTGAGAACAAACATGAGAGTATGATAAAATACCCTGTAAGAGGCAAAATACAAATATTGAGAAGTTTTGCTAGGTTAGAGTAAATTAACAAAAGAACATATTTTAAGGAAAAGTCTGACACCATAAAACACAATCTCCAGGGGCGCCTGAGTGGCTCAGCCGGTTAAGTGGCCGACTTCAGCTCAGGTCATGATCTCACGTCTGTGAGTTCAAGCCCCGCGTCGGGCTCTGTTCCGATGGCTCAGAGCCTGGAGCCTGCTTCCGATTCTGTGTCTGCCTCTCTCTCTGCCCTTCCCTTGCTCACACTCTGTCTCTATGTCTCTCAAAAATAAAATAAACGTTTAAAAAAACAAAAAACAAAAAAAACACAATCTCCAAAAGAATAAAACAGGTAGCTGAGACTTATGCTCCAGGAAGATAGGGGTTGTTTAGAAATCTTCCCACTATTTTGTTGTTTCAGTAAAAACTTATGCAAAGAACTACCTTTCCCCATGTGACTTAGATAAAACAATAGATTCTTCCCTTTTTTACCTATGACAAAGTCAAAAATAGACTCTCCAAATTCACCCCCCCACAGATGATTAACTGAACTGTTTATAAACACTGATAAATATGGGTAAAATACTTGATAATTTGACCATGTTTTAGTCTCACCTCTTTTTTCCTCAGAACCTGAATCTTGCCTCACCTTCAGCCTGATCCCACATTGCCTTGTGGCTCCACCTTATTCACCGCTTCCAAGATTCTGCAGATCTGAAGAAAAGGCATTTCCTCCTCAACTCTTCAGCCCACTCCCTCATACCTGATTCTTTGTAGCCTTGTTTACTCCTCCCTACAAAAGAAATTCCTTTCTACCTAATCTTTAAGATGCCTCTAGATCTTGTGATTTGAGAATTCTCCCTCCTGCAATTGTCCTCCCCTATTGCAGTAATCTTCTCAAATAAAGACTCTCCTTATTTGAGGCCAGATTTTTTTGTTTATTTGACACAAGAAAAAATAAATGATGAAAGAAAAAAGGAAGAGTTAATGGAAAATAGGAAGCAGTATGATAGAAAGGAAGTCTGCTATAAAAATAGAGTGATTGTAAATGGGTTAGCCAATTAAAAAACAGACTCTGAGATTTAATTAAAACAACACAATACAAAATCTGCTGACTAGACACATGCTCAAGGAGAGAATGGTTTAAAATGAAAGAATATGAAATGGTATCTCAAACAAAATTCAACCAAAAGAAAGCTGGGCTTATAATCCTAGGATCTGATTAATTAGTATTTAAGACAACAGCAGCACCATGTTCAAAAACATTATTTACTTACTCAAAGTATAATAAAACAGCTGTATATACATATATGCATCTAACAATATAGTCTCTAAGAGTATTGAGCATCGACTGGAAGGAATGTTGAGAGAAAGACATAGCAGTTACTGGGAATATTAACACCTCTTTTAGAAATTAGAAGATTAAAGAGAGAGAAAAAGCAGAGATTTTGAACACTAAAAAATATTACTGATAATCTACACTCAATAGTATAGTGAAGAGAAACAGTATTTTTAAGCACACACAAACATTGACCATTTAAAAAAAATTGGTCCCGTATTAGGACACAAAGATAATCTCAGTAAATTTCAAAGATTCAATATAATATGAAAGTATTGTTCCTATAAAATCCACTATGCTTGGAAACTAATTAATTACTAAATGACTTTTGGGTTCAAAAGGAAATATTAAAAAGGTACCAGTCAGTTAAGTGTCCTACTCTTGATTTCAGCTCAAGTCATAATCTCATGGTTCATGAATTTGAGCCCCTCACTGGGCTCTGTGCTGACAGCATAGAGCCTGCTTGGGATTCTCTCTTGCTCTGCCTCTCTCTCTGTTTTTCTCTCTCTGTCTGTCTCTCTGTCTCTCTCTCTTTATCAACATAAATACATAAACTTAAAAAAAGAAAATTTTAAAGAAAATTAAGAAGTATTGATAATGAATGATAATAAAAGGCAAATTTGTGAGACAGAGCTAAAGCAGTACTTAACGAGAAATGAGAGCCATAAATACATTTATCCAGAAAGAAGAAAAGTGAAGGTGAATGAACTGAGTACTCAATTCAGGAAGTTAGAGAAAAACAATCAAGCCCAAAGAGGCAAAAATAAACAAGAAAATAATAGAGATAAGAAGAGTCAGTGAAATTTAGACAATAAATGAATAGCAAATAAATTAACAAATAAAAAGATGAATCCAAATGGAAAGGATTATTAAAATACTTCTGTGAGGGGTGACCCCCCCACACACAAAACATCCAGAGAGAGAGAGAGAATAATGCAAATAAACACAAACACAGTGGAGAATGACAAGGTCAAAGTAGGTACAGAATAAACATTTTAAAGAAGGACATAACTACAGATTTTTTAAGTATGTTATGGATTATCATAAGTAATGAATTGAAATCCTGATGAAGTTGATAAATTCCTATAAAATATATAAAATTCAGAAAATAAAACAACAAGAAAAATTATGTGGGGTTCATTCCCTGGAACAGCATGAATGAATGAATGAATGAGCCTTTATATTTTCCAAGAATCTGGTTTACAACAGAGATTCTACTTAGTTTGTTGAGTAAGGTAATAAGTGAATGGGTGAATGAATGACTCTCAGATGCCTCCAGTGGCCATTGCAAAGTCCTATTCTGTTGCTGAGATGACTGGTATGGACACTGAGATGGCTGAGATAGGAACATGCTAAGCAGGAGGAGGAATGATGTGGGGAGCAGGACGGCAATAACTCCAAGATTTCAGATCTTTTTAAAAATAGACTTTGAGAAGAGAAAAATGTTCATGTAAATAAAAAACCTTCCATTTTCATGAGCTGTTTTAACTTTGGGATAACCAAAGCGAGGTTTCCTTTTTGCCTTTTCATAAGCCAATTTCCATGACATTAGAAGAACAGAATCATTAAGAGCAAGGGAGCTTCTTCTGGGTAACACTGAAGAGCCTCAGGGAAATCTGAATAAATAAGAAACTGCAGATAAGGAAGCCTGTATTTTTCTTCCCGTTGCTGAATGACAATTGGCTCTGGAGGTGCAAGTGAGCTTGGAAAAAGAAAGAACCTGCTGTGGCAGTATATTTCAGGAAATGGTTTACTATGTTAAATATAATAAATTTCAGATCAAATTAAAGGAAAACAGTTCAGTGGCATAGTAATGGCGTTAATGGCATTCTCAGTTGGTGCCATTTCAAGACATTTAACTCAGGGTGGGAAACGTGGTATCCCCACAGGACACAAGTCCCTGTGCCTGTTGCCAATTCTTGGGGTGCACAGCTGGCCTAGATCACAAGCTGAATGTGTGCCAAAAAGCATGATTTTGTAAGGATAATATAGATTCTCCTCATCCCAGGTGTTTGGGTTCTAAAGACTTTCCTTTCCCGTTAACATGTTTAGTCAACCCACTGGGGAAGGTAAGACCTAATCACGTCTGTGTTGGATTGACTCTGCTCCTAATGTTTCAGTGCTAACTTTGTCTTTACAGCCGTCTCTCTCTTTCCTCCCTGCAACCAAAATGCTCTTCAAGGGGATATTTTCTTAATGTCTCAGCTTCACGGGAATCTTGGAATTCAATTCTGTTCCCTTCAGCATCTGCCCTTTTCCCTTGACTTCTCTCCATATATTAGAAAAAAAAATCTTTTTGGATAGCCTTAATATTTATGGCTTCAGAGGAGAGATGTGTGAAGTTAAAGGCTCCAGGTTGAAAGGAAAGCTTCTAAAATATCAAAGATGATCTAATCCTTAATTCATAAAAGATAAATTGCTGCTTTACACTCTCTGCCTAGACTCTCAGCCATGACCGACCTTGATTTTTAGGAAAATCAGCACACTCAATCTGGGCAGCTTGCTTCACTGAACGTTACTTCCTCTTGACCCTGTAAAATCCTGAATCCTTTATGCTCCACTTGATATCTCTTCAGGCAAATCTTTAATTCACTCTGCTTTAGTTTCCCTACTTGGACCATTTTTTTTAAGTTTATTTATTTATTTTGAGAGAGAGAGAGAAAGCATAATAATGTGAGTAGAGAAGGGAAAAAGAGAGAGGGAGAGAGAGAATCCCAAGCAGGCTCTGCACTGTCAGCTTCAGAGCCCAACTTGGGGCTCAGTCTCACAAACTGTGAGATCATAACCGAAGCCAAAAGCAAGAGCTAGATGCTCAACTGACTGAACCACCCAGGTGCTAGACCAATTTTTAGTACATTCTACTCTCTGAAAGAAGGTACATTTCTACTTTACCTTATATTTACCTGTTGCCTTCAGAGCCTATAATGTTGCTAACATTAGGTAAAACATTTAAAAACTTGTAGATATGATAAATATTTGAAACGAACATAACAGATAAATGGTTATGTATTTATAACCATTATATAAAAGTTAGTGCATAAAAATTTCATGCAAATTGATAAGAACATCACTAGGACCAAAAAGAGAAAATGTAATATACAAATACAGAACTCAAAAGAAATAATGCAAATATCTAAAATATTTATTACTTTCTAGTAATCACAGAAATGCAAATTAAAATATTGAGATTAACCTTTTTGCCTACAAAGAACAAAGAATAAAATGAATATTATTAATGTTGGAGGGTGCTGTGAAATGGTTGCTTTTATAGACTATTTGAATATAAATTACACAAACATCTTAGGAAGCTATTTAGTAATAAATTTTAGTAACATTAAAAATATTTGCTCTTTTAAGTACTTTTTCCCCTTCTAAGAGTTCATACTAAAGAAATAAACAGAAATGTTCAGAAAGCCTAATGCATAATCATGTTTATTTATAAAAGAAAAAAATATTTTTTTGAAAAAGTAAATGTTGATAAACAATAGAATTGTTAAAGTATTTATGGCCCTTCGAAAGAAAATGGAACATTATTCAACAATTGAATATTATGTTTACAAAGGTCTTGCATTACATGAGAAAGTTCTTATAATATTAAGTGAAAAAGCTGGGTAGAATGACATTTAAAGGAAAATCTCAAATGTATCTGTTCTATATCTCTGTGACTTCCATCTATCTTGTATGTCTTCTGTGGAAACTCACTGTCTCTGTCTCTTCTTAAATATGAAGAGTTGATTTGTTCCTCTATCAAAAGAACAAATTTAGGTCAATCCCTCTTCCTAATTTCTCAAGGAAGAACCCACAGTCTGAATAGTACAGGTTTTTAATAGTAGGGCTTCAATATCAGTCAGTCACCATTCAGTCACTCAACAAATCGATCACAAGCAATGTGAGACAAATTCAAATGTTATTTTGGTGCTAGTGATTCGGCAGTAAAGAAGAGAGAAGACAGAGAGGCATAAGAAATGTATGCAGGTATCTGCTATGCTTATGATGGGGTGGGAAGCAATACAAATAAAAGAATGTTGAGAACCAAGAAATCATATGAAGAACATAGAATGGAATAATAATAATGAGGTAGAGCATAGATGCAGGTGAGTGGTTTCAGCCAGGTTGGCTGGGCGAGGCCTCTGACCAGGTGATATGAGATTTGAAATCTGAATAATGAGCAAAGGAAAAAACAAATGCAAAGACCTTGGAATGGCATACCAAAGGAACAAAAAGTAGGTCAGTGCAGTTAACTAACTAGTGAAGGAGTAGTGGAGACAGTTGGGATTGGAGATCTGGACAAGGGTAGATTCATGGACCATGCTAAAAAGATTGGTTTAGGGGCACCTGGGCGGCTCAGTTGGTGAAGTGTCTGACTTCAGCTCAGGTCATGATCTCGTGGTTTGTGGATTCAAGCCCCACATCAGGCTCTGTGCTATTTGTTTGCTGTTTTTTCTATAATTGAAAACTATTGGAGGGTTAGTACTGGTGAAGAAATATGATCAAAGTTATTCTTTTCTTAAAAAAATTCTAATGTTTATTCATTTTTGAGAGACAGAGAGAGACAGAGAGTGACTGGGGAGGGGCAGAGAGAGAAGGAGACACAGAATCTGAAGCAGGCTCCAGGCTCTGAGCTGTCAGCACAGAGCCTGCAATCAAAGTTATTCTTAAGTTTAATTAAAGCAAGTTTTCAAGATTATCCTGACTATATTGTGGCAAATGAACTGTGTGAGGCAAAAAGGAGACAGGAAGACCTGACAGCAGACAGTAGGGTCATTGAGACCATGTCATTGAAATGGTGCCATGAAGTCACATTCAGACTATTTTGAAGTCTACCCTATGGGACTTGAGACTTGCTGATGAGTTAGATATGAGGAATGATAAAAGGATAGGAATCCAGACTTTTGACCTGAACAACTAGGTTGTTAATGCACTGTGTAGAGATGCAGTCAGGGTAGACTTGGGAATTTGGTAGAGTCCAATAAAGAGGGAGAAATTGATATGGGAGAGAAGAGAGTGATTCCAGAAATGAAATCCTTTATAGGACATTATGGGGATAGAAACCAGAGCTCAAGCGAAGTTGGTTGTCTAAAATATTAGTACATTGTACTTCTTTCATTGAAATGGTTTCTGGTGGAAATGGTGAAAAGATGAGATAACTCTCATCTACTTTAATTTCTCTATCAAGTCCATGGTGAGGTAATCAGCTGAGAGTATGGGGGATATGGAGAGGGAGGGGGAGATTTGGGAGAATAGTATGAAACAGTCATCTGAGATTGTGGCCAATTAATCTAACCAGGAAAACGAGGCAATGTTAGCGATCTTTTAGAACTATAGTCAGGAACTTGAAGTAAATCCTGTCATCATGGTCTGTCATTTTGTTTTTCCTTTGGGCAATATTCAGTGGACCATATGCAAATATGTAGGAAATACATGTTTGGATTTAAATGAGGTTGAAGTGCTGTGAAGTAAGTAGAGTAGAGAGAAACAGAATGTGTCAGGAGGAAGAATTGGAGAGTTAGAGGCTTTAATGACTGTGAATTCTAGGCCGGGTTAGGAAGAAAGGAAGGAAGATAAAGTATTGGAAAGTTAAAATGGGAAAGGTCAATAGACAGAAAACCTCATCAAGAGCATAAAATCGTTGTTGGCACGGGAGGACTAGTGGAAGTGAATTGAAGGATAGGACATGATTAATTTTTATTTTTTTAAACTTTTTTAATTTATATTTGAGAGTGAGATAGAGAGCATAAGTGGAGGCAGGGCAGAAAGGGAGGGAGAGAGAGAGAATCCCAGGTAAGCTCTGCTGTGTCAATGCAAAGCCCAATGCAGGGCTCGGACTCACAAACCATAGATAATGACCTGAATTGAAATCAAGAGTTGGACACTCAACCAACTGGTAGGGCGCCACCCAGATGCCCCCATTATTATCTTTTAAACAAAGATTTTAGGGGAGTGTAGTCACTGATGATTGTTATAGGAGTGGATATTTTACAAATAAGTGGACTTTAACACTAGTGGGGTCAAGAACCATGAGACCATCTACATATATTTTAAAGTCTCTGAGAATTAATACTGAAAGTATCATTGATAAGGAGACAGTGAAAAATATGCTGAAATTATAAATTAAGGAAGGGGAGTCACTAGGAGATTGGGCAATGAAAGTGAAAAGAACAGTGATGGCAAATTCTGATGACACATACAATAATGGATTTTGAAGGAGAGAGTAGGAAATGTAGTTTGGAAGCATCTACAGAAAACATGGGGGAACTCCTACCCCAATCCTAGGCTTCAAGTTATGCTGCTTAAGGGGGGAAAAAAAAGAAAAAAAAAAACAACAATCTACACCTGAGATACTGTGGGTTAAACAGTGTTGTGGAGCCAGTCAATTTCAGTTAGAGCAAAAAAGTGAAAGGGACATTTAGAGAACTGTATTTGGGTTGTGGGGCTTGAGGACAAACTCTGAGACTCTCCATCCAGAGGTGGAGTGGAAGAGCTTGGGAAGGCAAGGAAGGGTAAAAAGTTAGGGGTAGTACAGAGAAGAATGACAGCGTGCAAATGTGGGATTATATAAGGGGCTTGAATTCCGCTGGTGCCTAAGGTAAGTAGGAATGTGATGTTGCTGATGCTGTTGGTCCTAGAGGCCAGACCCTCAGTCCTGATTATTGCTTATTCCATTTGAGGACCAGTAATTGCAGGATTCACAGGTTTAATGTTACTTTTTAAAGATTTCTTTATTATTCTGAAAGAGAGAGAGAGAGAAGGAGAGAGAGAAAGTGGGGGAGAGGCAGAGAGAGAGAGAGACCCAGAATCTGAAGCAGCTCCAGGCTCCTCGCTGTTAGCACAGAGCTGGGCCCGGAGCTTGAACCCACGGACTGCAAAATCATGACATGAGCCAAAGTCAGACACTCAACCAACTCAGCCACCCAGGCACCCCAGTTATACAAGTTTAAATCAAAATAGCTTCCACTGAGAAGTTCTTTTCCTACAATAACATTTTCTCTTCCACTGGCATGGTGTAAGGGAGTTAGCAGGGCTGTCCAGGGCATCAGGAATGCTGAAGCAAGTCATCATGAAAGAAACAAGTGACAGAATGGTTATCGCATTGGGATCTGAAAGCACCAAAATCAACAAGGTTTAAAGAGCAAACAAGCGAGAATAGGAAAACCAGAGTGGGGTCCCCAATAATAATGCCTAGTATATATTGGGAAGTTATTATGGACAAGTATTTTACCTCTATGAATTCACTGACTCTGCACACAAGCTTCTAAGGTTGACACTTAAGCACATTTTACAGATGAGAAAACTGAACTACAGAATGGTGAAAATTGGTAAAAGGCACCCAGTGAAAAAGTACCTGTCAGGAAGGGAATGCAGTGTCTGGGTCTGGAGCCCAGTGCCTGGACCTCCCTGCTGGGCTACAACTGAAGGCATGCCGAAGCCAGGATCAGAGAAATCCTCCCCATATTCAAGGTTTTCCTTAACAAATTGGTTATGAAGTGTAATGGGTTCCAACCTTTAAATGCTCTTGTTCTGCCCACTTCTTTTCCATTCACACTGCTACCACTATGCTCCAAGCTCCCTTTCACCAGGATTGGAGCAATTGCATCCTAAATGGTTTCCCTATGTCTTGCTTTGGCCTCTCCAACCGAAACTCCTTAGTGGAGCTGGAGAGATCTTTCAAAAGCACAACCTTATTATATCACTTTCAGGCTTAAAACCTCACCATTGCTTTCCCTTGCCCTTGGGATAAAATTAACTCCACAGTGAAGTTTGAGAGGTATCCATGATTTCACCCCTGCTTACTTCCTCAGCTTTATTTATTTTCTGTCTATCTGCATATGATATAATTCACCTGTACTAGACTCGTTTCAGTTCTTCAAAAGATGTGTGTTCCCTACAGTCTTGGCTATTTCATAAGATGCTTCCTCTGCCTTCGACCTGGTACCTGCCCTTCTCTCTCTCCCCGTTTTGTTATTTTTGATTTCCAGTAACAGAAAATCCAGCTAACAATGATCATGATAATGAGATATGTATAATATTCTAATAGGAATTTCTAAGCTGATGTTTCTAGGGTTCAAACAACCCTTTATATATGAACCCTAGAAACATATGTATGTATACATATATATATATATGCATATACATGTATGTATACATATATATTTTTTCCATCCTGCTATTTTTATTTTTTTAAATAAATGTTTTATTTATTTTTGAGAGAGAGAGTGTGAGCAGGGGAGGGGCAGAGAGAGAGAGAGACACAAAATCTGAAGCAGGCTCCAGGCTCTCAGCTGCCAGCACAGAGCCCGACTCGGGGCTCAAACTCACAAACTGTGAGATCATGACCTGAGCCGAAGTCGGACGCTTACCCGACTGAGCCACCCAGGTGCTCCTCATCCTGCTATTTTTAAAGTGTTGGCTTTTACCATTAAGTTTATCAATTCAGGGGCCAAGGAGATGGATATGGATTATGTTGAACACTATGATAAATCACCTAAAATCCATTTCGATCAAAGCACCTGTTGGCACAGCCTTTGAGAGTGCTATCAGCAGACAGCCTTTAGCTGTCAGCCCCTTTGGGTATTGCATAGGCTGCAGAGAGCCACAGTATACAAATTACTGACTTTCATGGCATTGTCTATGTACAGTATACTGTATTGCATATAGTGTTTAAAGACCTGTTAATCTTGTCCTAATGGGGATCAATTCTTAAAAGCCTTTTTAGTTTCAAAGTTTTTGGTTGGCTAAAGCATTATATTCAACTTCTATCAAATCCAGCTTCTGCTCCCTTTCTTTTATTAGTGTGATCACAGGAGCATCCCCAAGCATGCTGAATGCTAAACTCTGTCTGAGAATATACTTCTCAATGGTGGTATTTGTTCCAGGGTGGTTAGGGACAGCAGCTGATGGGATGACATTTTTGAGCAGGGTCACTTGCCACCAGGTAGCAAGGAGGATCCCGTTGGTGGTGGTCAGTGGATCATAGAAAGTCCCTGTAAAAACTGGCATAATTTATCAAGAATTTGAAATAATGACAATACAAGTGTATGGCTAAATTGAGCCCTGGAAAAAGGTAATAAAAAGCTGGGGACAATTAATAGCCAATTGAAAACTAAGGGTGAAAGCTAGGGTGGCTTGTTGGTAACAAACAAATATCTTCTTTCCTCCAAAGCCAGGTAGAGAAGGCTAAAACCAGGCTCAAGGCTTAAACTTCAGAATGACAGGGGCTCTGAAAGCTTAAATTTACAACCAAAGTAGGTCTCTTTGAGACTTCTTAAATTTATAGGACTCAAATTCGAAACTTTGTATCTCCTATATCGTTCAGCTGCTGAAATCTCTTGCTCAGATATTTCAGCTGAAAATCTGTTGCTTTCTTCTGGGCATCTTGTAATCTTACCTGCACATGTGCAGTTCAAGTCACCCTAGTTTTCAAGGAGATCTTATAAATAGAATTGGGCAACCTCTCTGTGGCTCATGGGAACACATGAGACATTTTGTTCCCCTTTGATTTTCAGCCACCTCTAGCCAAAAAGACCAATGTGTTTTCTTTGATATCTAACTGCCCAGCATCATGTGCCCTCAGGGGAAAGTCTGTAACATCATGGACCGTACCCAGCGAGATTTCCTTCTTTCAGGAGTGAATCTTCTTGACTTCTCCTCAGTGACTTTACATAGCTGCTTTTTATATTTTATCCAGAGCTTACAACTGCTCTCTGTGGGAGGGTTTATTTCATACAAGTTACTCCAGAATTACTAAAATGGGGACTTTCAACATTAGGTTTTTTGATTAAGGAAGAAAGTAGAGGACAGCTCCCACACCATCCACCCACCATCGAATGACACCATTTTGCCTTGCTAGCTCCTTCTAAATTTTTATAATTTAGTTTAAACTTCTCCATCTACAAATGATATGTATTCCTTAACCTTCTAGAGAAAGTTAGGTCTACTCATAGCTGATATATGTTCCCAGAGCCCCCTATGTACCCGCTATCATAATACTCATTATAGTTGATTGAAATGACACACTTAATGTCTGTTTCTCTAAATAAGCTATAAATTCTCTGAGACAACCATCATGCATCTCATGTTAATTGCTGTATTACAAGGCCTATCACATGGTATACAAATGAGAAATATAAATGAATAGAAGAATGAAATTCCGATAGATAGAAAAAGTCACATAGTTTTAGACTGCAACATGAACAGAGTAGAAAATGTTCTGAAAGCCCTAACTCTAAATGATATTTCCCCCACCAATTGAATGCAGCTAGCGGCCAATTCTTGAGTGTGTCCCATCTTCTTATCCATGAGAGCCTCACAGGGGCCCATGACAAAGCCCATCTGGGTTGAGACAAGGGCTAAGAAAATTCAGGGGCAGGTACCACTGATGATGATTACTGTGTTGGCTCTCAGAAATTTGAACCTTCTATTTTGCAAGAGAGAAGCCAGACATCCCTTGAGAAGAGAGAGTCCAAAGGCCTTCTGATCAACTATCCTCCCATCCTGGCTGACAAGGCAACCCAATCAACCTGTCATAACCTTAAAACTCTAAATATATAGTAGACTTTTTTGTGCTTCAAGTACTTCTGGCACACGGATTTTGTGTTTCAGTTTTTGTTCATAGGTTGGCAGTTGGTAAATACATATGTTTTGCATTACCTCTTCAAAGATTGAAAATTGAGTATTGAGAAATAAGAAACACTTCAGTCAGCACCTATAATCTATTAAGGCAATTAATCAAACATTCACTTTGTCAACTTCCTCTGGTTTTGCTATGTTTTATGAGTCTATTATTTCTTCAACACAATAGAAGGGATAAATCTTCATTGTATTGAAAATATTTGGGAGACAGAAAAAAGTGACTCAGCTGCCAGTCTCTTATCTAGTGGTTCAAATCAATCACTGGGACGGATTGAATTATTTTTAACTGTAATGTATTCATTAGGCCTTTTTGGAAGCATTTTAATGCATTATAGGATTTTTCTACAGTATCAGAATACAGATCATCACTTGGAATGAACCTGTTCCACAACTTTCTCTTGCATTGGCTGCCATCTCTAATAGGATATGAACATTTTCAGAAATCGATTAAGATAGCAGTTAGATCTGGAGACACAAGCTTGTAATTGCCTCGAAATTGAAAGGCCTAAATGTAAACCTGGAAGAATTTTTTTTAATAGAGAAATAATTGATTAATACTTGAGGGGATGTAAGATTTCTCAGGAGGATCCTTGGGCATGAAGGGGTTCGTTTGTTTCCAGAACTGAAAATTCCTCAGACAAGTGAGTTGTTTTTCTAAATCCACTGTAATTCAGGGTGAGAAGTGGACTAGTGATAAACACTCATGAAAATGACCACTCTTCAATGGATTAACATGTACTTAGTGAGCATTTATTATGGCATGAACGATAAATTAGGCACTGTGGGGCTAGAAAGATTTAAAACGTATAGTCCCTATTAGCAATGTACTTCAATCTAGTTGGGTAGGTTCTTCTGAGAATGAATTGTAAGTTAATTGTTTAAGTTCATATATGAAAACACACAGCAGATTGGTATGGGCATATGCCATTAATCAAGTGCAGGAGGGGACAAGTTGAAATACAATATGGGCTTGAGGGATCCTGCAAATCCAGGAGGCAGGTTAAATGTGTCATACATGCCTAGGAGTTCAGAAGAAACCATCACAGTGTTAATGAGAATCTTGCAGAAATGTTTGTAAATGACTTCACACATTATCTTTTCTCTGGTATGATTAAGTGTCAAACATGAAAATTCTACCAGGATAAGCTCATGTGAAAATCTTAGTTTCAGGACATCTGATGCTTACTCTAAATTGCCTCTCCAAAATGACTCTATTTTGTGCTAGAAAAGGCCTTGAACCTGAAGGAATCCATCAGGTCCCTGTGTGACCTCGGATCAATTATTTTATCCCTCTGAGCCTCAGTTTTGTCATCTGAGTAAGAAAGCACAGAGCTAGATAATCTTTATGATTGCTTATTATTCATATATGACTTTACGAAGAATTCTTTCATTTTGGGGTGAGGGTCGGGGCACGGGGGCGGAAGGTAGAAAGCAGAGATCAGAAAACCCAGCTGATCTTCTCGCTTTGATTTATTTTTCCAGGCAGTGCCCTTGCCCCATTTTGTTTGGCACAGACAATCCCCCCATGCTGCCAAGAGAGGGTGAGCAGGTGAAGGAAAGTGGCCTGTTCTGTTCTGGTTAGTTATTCAATTCTAAATTATTAATGCCATCCTGTTCTTCTATCGCCTTGAAGTTGTTGGAGGCCAAGAGGTATTAATAAAGGATAAGTTTCATGAGGTCAGTAGGAAAGATGCCAAAATATTGCCTATAGTTAGCCAAGCAGAAGGCTGAGGAAACAAGGTTAGGAGAAATGAGGGAATGACAAGAAACACATGTTTAATCTAATGTCAGAATTCTCAAGTATGTAAAGAAGGAGAGAGATTATAATTGAGAAGTCTCCATACTGAATTAAGCCTATGATAAATTAATATCTTTGAGGGACAATCAATAATAACAAGGTTTGCATTGAGCTGAAAGCTCATTAATAAATAGAAACATTTGGGCTTGTTTTCTTTTCCTTAAAATTAACCCTCTGCAGAAAGGAGCAATCTGAAAGTGGTAGAAAGCAGGAATCATCTATTATGAAGAACTTCTATAAATGTGCCTCTAGAAAATCCAGGTCCTGGCTATGTGATCTGAAATGTTAAATGACCCAATGTAGAAAGATCTTTGAAAGTAAGGGCATGCAACATCTCCTCCAAGAATACTGTTTGTGGAAGGCTTGCTACCATGATCGAATTTAGCTATTCCATATGTGTTCTAGACCAGGAGAGAATGCCACAAAATACATGTGGTCAGGGCAACAGAGACTGGCACTGTTGTCTATGAGGTACTAAGCAAACAATTCTTTAAAGACCATCTTTAGGGGCACCTGGGTGGCTCAGTCGGTTGAGCGTCCGACTTCGGCTCAGGTCATGATCTGGCGGTCGGTGAGTTCGAGCCCCGCGTTGGGCTCTGTGCTGACGGCTCAGAGCCTGGAGCCTGCTTCGGATTCTGTGTCTCCCTCTCTCTCTCTGCCCCTGCTCCACTCATGCTCTGTCTCTCTCTGTCTCAAAAATAAATAAATATTTAAAAAAAAAGACCATCTTTAGAAGGCAAACTATTTATTTACATATTTTTACATGAAACTGATTACCAACTATGTTGAATTTCACTGAAATGTATGCTTCCTTGAATGTGAAGTGTACACAGAATAATCTCTGAAAACCCCTTTGAATCTCTGGAAATGGAATATTCTCTGACTTCAAAAGTTGTTAACAATATCTATAGATCAATAATGGCAAAATCTCTAATATTAATCAAATAAAAGCTATGTGTCAGACACCATATTAAGTGCTCTACATGTAGCATTAGAACAAATCCTGTAACTGCATCATATGGTTATAATTATTTTCTGCATTTCAGAATAAGAAATTTAAGACTCAGAAAGGTTAAGTTACCTTGCTCAAAGTCATACGCTCAATAGGAGAATGGACCCTGTCTCTGCCTAACTACAGGACCTGGCCTCTTAAATACCATCATATATGCTGCACCATGCATATTAATAACAATAAGAGTTAACAGTGAAGTCTCATATATATTGCTTTAGTTAATCCTCAAAAGTATCTGGAGAATATGTTATCATCATAATTCATAACTGTTAGAAAAGGTGTCTTTGAAAGTGAAGAACACAATGTCACCAGCCAGTGGAAGTGTGGTAGGACAGGCCCATGGACCCATGTCATTTCCAGCAACCTACCATATTTCAGAAGACAGGCCATAGGCTGACTTTCTCTAGCAAGGAAGTGAGACACAGAGTATTGGCAAGTGGATGTTTGGTAGTTTGATATTGGAGTATGAGGACCAATAGAATAAAACGTCCCAAAATAGATGTTGGTACATGTGGAAATTTGGTATAAGACAGACATGGCATCTCAAATCACTGGGGAAACAATAGACTTTTTAATATAAAACAACTGGGCAGCCACTGAGAAAAAGATTAAACTGTGTCTGTACCTCACACCATACACAAAAATAAACTTTAAAAGGATCAGAGATCTCAATGTGAAAAATAAGACCGAGTATTGAAGGAAAACATGGATAAGTTACTCTTTAACCTCAGTGCAGGAAAAGACTTTTTAAAAGGACTTAAAATTCAAAGACAATCAAAGAAAATATTATAAATTTGATGATATAATTTAAAAAAATCTGGGCACCTGGGTGGTTCAGTTGGTTAAGCATCTGACTCTTGATTTCGGCTCAGGTCATGATCTCATGATTCGTGGGATCAAGCCCTACTTGGGATTCTCTCTGTCCCTCTCTTTCTGCCCCATCCAAATTCATGCTGGGTCTCTCTCTCTCTTTCAAAATAAACAAACAAATAAATAAAAGCAGCACCACAAAGTGAAAAGACAACTGGGGAAATCAGGAGAAGGCATTTGCAACACACAAAGTAAACTGGTATCCTAAGAATATGTCAAATCCTTAAAATTGAGAGAAAAGGGACGAAAATCTTCATATAAAAATGAGAAAATACATGAACAGACTATCCCAATAGTGTTAAATAATGGCCTTAAGTATACAAATATATGTTCTACCTCATGTATAATTACAGAAACACAAAATCAAAACTACACCAAAATGCAGTTTGTTATCTATCAGATTGGCAAAACCTTTTCAAGTCTGACAACGTATTCTGTTGTGGGGCTTCCGGAATAAACCCCTCTTGTACACTGCTGTGGAAATGCAAAATATATACCAATTCTATCCTTTAGGGTAGGAATTCGGCCACATTTAACATATATATCCACCTACCTTTTGGCCCAATAAGCCTGCTTCTAAGGAGTTTCTCCTGAAGACACTCCTTGAGCAACATAAAAATACATTTGCACGTTTATTCCAGCATGTGAGTATGTCTGTATGCTACTAATGAAGGTGTGAGCATTGAAATTAAAAACATACTGCCCTTTGTTGAGACACCTGGGTGGCTCAGTCGGTTAAGTGTCCACTTTCTACTCAGGTCATGATCTTGCAGTTCATGAGTTCAAGCGCCATGTTGGGCTCTGTGCTGACAGGCTTGGAGCTTGGACCCTGGAGCCTGATTCAGATTCTGTGTCTCGCTCTCTCCCTGCCCCTCCCCTGCTCTCTCTCTCTCTCTCTCTCTCTCTTTCTCAAAAATAAACATTAAAAAAAACAGCGCCTTTTGTAAACTCAAAAGGCAAATAAAATAAGTGAGAATTTCACAAAATGAGTACAGAACTTACATGCTGGAAACTACCAAAATGCTCTTAAGAAATACAAGATCTAAGTATGAAGAGATATCCTGTGTTCATGGATTAGAAGGCTCAACATAGTAAAGATGTCAGTTCTCCTTAGATTGAAGTACAAGTTTACCATAGTTCCTATCAAAACACCAGCAAGATACTTAGTAGATATTATAAAATTAATCTAAAATTTAAAGTTTATTCTAAAATTTATATGGAGGGTTTAAGGAACCAGCATAGAAAGAAATAACCTAAAAAGGAATAGAGGGAAGATTTAGTCTCAGTGTATATAACCACAGGAACCAGATCTACAAATGCTGGTGAAAGAAGAGATAGAGGGGTGTCTGGGTGGCCCAGTTGGGTAAGCATCCGACTTTGGCTTGGATGCTGATCTCACAGTTCCTGACTTCCAGTCTCACATCTGGCCCTCTGCTATGAGCAAGGAGCCTGCTTCAGATCCTCTGACCCCGCCTCTCTCTGCCCTCCCCACCCCCCCCCACTCACGGTGTGTGTTCTCCTCTCTTTCTCAAAAAATAGATAAACTTTAAAAAAAGAGAGAGAGGCACGTACAATAATGGAATGAAAGGAGAACTCAGAAATAGCCTTGAACAAAACCGCCTAGCTTAATTTTAAACAAAGATGCAAAGCCAATTCAACGAAATAAAAATAGCTTTTTCAAACTAGTACAGAAGCAAGTGGGCATTCCTGCACCCCCTACTTCAAAAAAAAAAAAAGAATGTTTCTCATCTAAGTCATCTAAGTCTTACACCTGAGACAAAAATTAACCCAAAATAGATTATGGACTTGAGTGAAAAACATAAAACTCTAAAACTTTTGGGAAAGAAAAATATGAGAAAATCTTCAAGACCTAAGGCTGAGCAGAGAAGTCTTAGATTTGACACAAAAAGTGTTATCCGAAAAGGAAAAAAAATGGATAAATGGGGTTTCATCAAAACTAAAATCTTTTTCTCTGTGAAAGATCCCATTAAGAGGTTGCAAATACAGATTAGGTTCTAAGATAACATATTTGCATGTCACATAACCAGCAACAGACTAGTATCTAGAATATGAAAAGAACTTTCAAAACATAACAGCAAAACAAACAATATTAGAACATGGGCAAAAGACATGAACAGACATTGCATCAAAGAGGATATACTCACTCACAGCATAAGAAACATAAACATAAGATAAAAGAAAACATAAACATAAGAAAAAACATAAGAAACATAAGAAAAGAAAACATAAACATAAGAAAAGATACTAGACCTTCTTAGCCATGAGCAAAATGCAAATTAAAACCACAGTCAGTTATCCCTACACACCTATCAGAATGGTTAAAATAAAAATAGTGACAATACCAAATGCTAACAAACATGCGAAAAATTGGATCGATCCTACAAGGCAGCTCAGAATATAAAGTGGTATAGCCGCTTTGGGAAACAGTTTGGCAGTTTCTTAAAAAACACCTAAACTTCTGACTACCACATCACCCAGCAACTGCACTTGTGGGCATTTATCCCAGAAAACTTATGGTCACATGAAAACCTGTACAGAAATGTTTATGGCAGCTTTATTCTTAATAGCCCCAAACTGAAGTAACCAAAATGTCCTTCAACGATTGAATAGTTACACTGTGATACATCCACACTAGGAAGTACTACTCAGCAATAAAAAGAAACAAACTATTGACACGCACAACAACCTGGGCAAGTCTCCAGAGAACTACACTGAATGGAAGAAAGCCAGTCCCCAAAGGTTATATAATATATGATTCCATTTACAAAACATTTTTGAAATGGCAAAGTTATAAAAATAGAGAACATAGTAGTGGCTGCCATAGATTAAGAGGATGAGGGAGGAGAGAAGTGTGTGTGGCTATAAAAGGGCAAAAAGAGATATCCTTGTGTTGATCGAAATGTTCTATTTCTTGTCCATCAATGTCAATATCCTAGTGATGTTGAACTATGGTTTTGGAAGCTGTTAACATTGGAAGGAGGTAGTAAAGGGTATATGGAGATTATCTGTATTACTGTTTTTCAACTGATGTGAATCTACACTTATCTCAAAATAAAAGCGTCGTTAAAAAAAAAAAAAAGCTTTCACCAATATCACGTGCCTTCTGATAGGATGCACTATGAAGGAAACAACTTCATTTCTGTGCTATTTCTGCCCCCAAAATGCATAACTTGAATTTAATCTTGAGAACAATGTCAAGGGAGACATTTTACAAATAATAAGACACTACTTTCCAAAAACAAACAAACAAAAGAAAACAAAACCAACAGAGTATTAAGGAGAAAAAAAAAAAGAATGAAGCTAATTCTAGATTAAGGTACACTAAAGGTGATTGCGTACACTTTGAATTCTGGATCAGATTCTGGATTGGGGAAAGAAAAAAAAAGGCATTAATGGGAAAACTGATGAAATTTGTGGGTTTATAGATTAGGTAATACCACTGTTTCAGTGTTAATTTCCAGATTTGGGTAATTACCCTCTGATTTGGGAGAATCTGGGTGAAGATGGTACAGATATTGTAATACAGTTTGGTCAATGTTTTTTCAAGTCTGAAATTATTTAAAATATAAGAGCATAAAAATTTAGAAAGATCTTTAAATTATGAATTGATGTTGGATAAACAGATGAGGAAAATAAATAAAGGCTTGTCATTTGTTTATTGCTTTGTGAAACCTGATACCTAAAATCTTAAACATTCCCCTCCATACTAAACCAAAAGTCTCTCACTAGCACACACAGGGTGAGTCACCACCACGAAGCGTCCAATTGGTGCATTGCGGGATGCTCATTTCAAAACTTCTTTTTTTCCGTGACAAAGAATCATATGCTTCAGAGGAACTGAGTTATGAAGGCTCAGAAAATAGATTTTTAAGGCTGAGAATGATTCTAATTTGTATCCTCTCAAACCTATTTGAGTTCCTTTCTTCTCCTTCAAAGGAAAACTTGCAACTCTGAGTGGGTTGCTGTTGTGACTTGAGCAGGCAGTAGCTTTAATACATCTTGGTCTGACAGTGGGAGAATCGGATCCCCTCAACCTGTCATCGCCAGCCTTTGGTTTCATTTATTTTTCCGCTCTGCCTCTCTGTTCTGGGCTAATAGCAGCAAACGCAATGCAGTCTCTAGCAGCAGTCAAAGCGGCATAAATATTAGTGATAATTGTACGGTACAGTAATTGCAAATAGCGGTGATTAATTCTTACAATAATAGCTGTCCTAAGAACAATTGATTTCCCTTCCAGTCAAGCCCGAGTTTCCCATGAGAAAGCTTTAAAATGGTTATTATTATTAGTTTAGGCTTTGGGGAGAGAGGGGAAGATGAAAAGGATGGTGATTACTTTGGATTTGTCAGCACTGATTCTTCATTAGGGTGCCGAGCAAGGACATCCGTGGTACTGCAGGTGGAAGTAGTGCCCTGTCGCACGAGAAAATCAACCTGCCTCTGAAAAGAGGGAGAACTGAGACTCGCTGAATGTGGATCGCACAATCATAGCTAAGAATTTCCTCACCACCCGGATGACACAGCACGGGAAAGGCAGAGGCAAATCCTTCCTCTCTCTTACCTCAAGAGAGGTGATAACTGTCTGGCATAAGTCTCATCCAACACTGGGATTTATTTTTGAAATCTTCCTGCTACAGCTATCCAAGTATTATTATCTCCCTTAAATGTGCACTAATAGAAGTAGGAGGCAGTAAATTGCTTCCTTCAAGCCATTAAAGAAGTCAGAGGTGAACTTGGAGTTTAAGATGAAACAGTCACGGCCCCCATTTTTAATGATCAAATTAAGAAGCTATACCCAAAATTCAGGGCTAGTTTCCCTCACTGCCTGTCTTCACTCCTCTTCTTCTTAGTGAAGCCCACATGTAATGAACACTAGGTACATTTATCATCATTTGTTCACTATTTAACTAAAACCCATCATTCTATTAGTATAATAATACAGAAATTTCTCTTAGTGATAAACATCACAGTTTTATTGTGGTTACTCTCCAAACTGGGGAAAAAACAATTCCCAAATTTATTAACTAGGGTCCAATTTTCTTATCTGTTGTCCAAGTGAATCATTTGATTTTTGAGTGGTATATAGTGGCCATGTATAAATCAAATAGTAGCAGTAAGAGTTTTAATGTTCATAATAAATTTGACACTTACTGGCCCTATATCCACTTTCACGAACTTGTCCTTTCAGATAGTCACGTATTCAAAAGCTGATTAGCAATTTTCTTGTTGTTGTTGTTTTCTCAGATTTTACTAGACTCTAAACCTCATGGAAGCAAGTACTCATCCGTTCAGCCTTGGAACATTCCCATGCCCTTCGTTCCTAGTTCAGGGTCTAATACAGCGCCCGGCACGTTGTAGGCAATCAAGAAATATTTGTTGAATTATTAGATGGATGGATTATGCCCATGTTATCTGCATCTATTTCACAAGTCCGGTACTGACTTTTCTGGACACCATATTAATCTTGCTTGACACCATTCCCCCAGGGGTTTTCACGGAGTCCGTTAGCTATTGCTACCTAACACATTATCTTGAAACTTGGCACTTTATAACAACAGATATTTGTTATCTCACACAGTGTCTGAGGGTTAGGAATCTAAGAGGTCCAATCTTGGGGGTTTCTTACTAAGTTTCAGTCAAGCTATTGACCCAAACTGCAGTCATTTTAGGGCCCAACTGGACCCGGGGAGTCTACTTCCAGGCTTGCTCATGTGGCTGTTGGTAGATCTCGCTTCCTTGCTGTGACTGACAAGACATTTCAGCTCCTTGCCATGTGGGCCTCTTTGCTATGGCTGTTTACAACATAGCTCACAACATATCTTCCTCACAGCAAGTAATCTGAAAGAGAGAGAGAGACAAGGTCAGCAATAGGACATACACAATGGAAAAAAATGTATTAGCTAATCTTAAAATGACAAACTATCATTTATTGGTCACAAAAACCAATGCTGGTACAAGCCCACACAAGAATGAGAACATCAGGAAGCAAGCATCATTAGGAATCAGCTTGGAGACTGGCTAACAAAAGGACAATCCAGCATTTTGCATATAGCGTTCCATTCCAAGAACAATAAAACCTTGGTTTGTGAGCCTAATTCATTCCGAAACATGCTTATAATCCAAAGCATTTGTATATCAAAGCGTATTTCCTCATAAGAAATAATGGAAACTCAGATGATTCATTCCACAACCTCAAAATATTCATAGAAAAAATGATTACAATACTGTAATATAATACAAAATAATAAAGAAAATACTAAATATAAAGAAAAATAAACAAATTAACCTGAACTTACATTTGAAAATCTTTGTGGCTGGTGTGAGAGAGACAGAGAGGAGGGTTATTGTATAAGACGACTTTCACTATCACTAACAGATGTTGACTACAGTACAGTATTAATAGATTCTTGTCTGTATTTAATGTAACTGGCCATAAAGCAGTGGAGGAAAGGGCCTATATCTGCAGGCAGCCTGACCTAGAATGAAGCAAAGCATTCCTAAGCTTACTCTTGTATGGAAAAGCAAAAGACTGTCCATAGGTGCTTTGAAGTAAAAAAAAAATACACTAGTGCCAATTGTGGGCACCTTCCAGTGTTCTGAAAAATCAATGATTCTGCCAAATACTGTAGCTGAGACTGAGCATCTGAGCATGGGAGACCATCACCCACAATCACACGGTGAGAGAGAGAGAGAGAGAGAGAGAGAGAGAGAGAGAGAAGAACCATTAGCTCAGTTGTGATCGTGTGACGGTCAACATCACATACTACTCGTATTGCAAGACATGGCTCATTTCTCAAGTTAAATACTATTAGAAATGTTTGCTAATCTTGCAGAACACTCCCAGAGCAAGTTACTCACAATCCAATGTTTTACTGTATATGTATTATATTGTTAAGTAATTAGTTTAGTGAGGAAGATTATTCTTGAAGTTAAAAAGAATAGAACTATCTAGGATTTGAGATCTGCTGTAGTGGGAACTATGTTAAGTTTATCTCACAAGATGTCAACAGTAATCCTAAGTGTAAAATTATCAAGGGTGACGTTGGGGGTGGGAGGCAGGGTAGAAAAAGAGGACAACCAACTGAGGGGGGCCATGCATGTGTTTGCTTGCCTCTTGTGTAGACGACAATGGGTACTTCTTAATTTCCCAAATTTCAACCTCTTTGAGCAGAGAAATCCTGTATTTCCGACAAAAGTTGAAAGGGGTACCTTAGTACTGTAGATAGTACTAGTAAGTAGTACAGATATCTACTGTAAATAGATACTGGGGATGGTTGATGAATTAGTAGGATGACTGTATAATTTATTGCTGAAACCAAGACACTATTTAGAGCAAAAAGGAGTGCAATTAATAACTATGCCAAGGCAACAGGCGTAAATTGAGACGGTCTAGGACAATCTTGGACACATGTTTACCTTGTAAATTAGAGCCATATATTTGGGGCTGTTTTTACTGTGAGAAGCATGGAATAGTGATTCTGGTAAACGGTCCCTTGAAGCTTACCTCTTGTGCTTTCCACATGAATATCTCACCCAGGAAAAAAGAATAGAGAAAGAAACAGACAGCACAGTGCTCTATTTCTTGACAAAGGACAGCCTCTTGGGGAAGGATTGATTTGTAAGGATGTTGTCTAAGAATTCATGTCCCTCTCAAGGAAATTACCAGTCATTAGGGATTTGAGCAAATCTTTTACTGCAGTTTTCCTCATATCAGTTGCAAATAGAGAGTCTCTTTAATTTTGCAAAATTTCTTTTCATATGCATCTAATTAAAGTATCTGTTGAGTCCATCATGTTGTGTTCAAGTTAATTGAATAGAAAAAAAATTTAATGGTCCTCTATTAGATTTTCCTGGTTAATGTCACAGGCATCTATTGATTTTTTTTTTAATTAGAGATTTTTGTTAATGGATTTGCACAAATTAAAATCTGTCTAATAACTAGTGTTCCTCTGGCTGTTCTCAGGACACTTGCTGGGATTTTGGCAAGCTCCCTTGATGGAATTTTGGGGAATCTGCCTTTTCAATGACAGATTCTAAACAATTCTGAAATGAGATTAGAATTCCTGCTGATAGACTTTGTTACTCCATGGATTTCTTCCTCCTTCTAAAAATAAGATTTTTAGAGAGATTCTAAGTAAGACAAGAGTATAGATAGTAACACTCATTGGCACCCAAACACAGACTATCAAGCTTAATGCACTAGAGAGCCCGGTGGAATTGTTGGAGCTCTAGGTAGAAAGTTGTGCTCTTGATTTTGGGCTTTCAATAATGAAAGCAAAATCACTGAAGGGCTTGCTCACATTTTTAGCATGGCTATAAATAGAAGAAATGATTGTATCAAGGTGATTAAATGATAATCCACTCCACAATTACCTTTCCTTTTGCATCCTGAAAACACAAATAAAAAAAGCCACAACAATTGTCAGGAGGCCTTGGTTAATCTTAGAAAGGATATTTACTCATGTTTCATTGTTGTCGTTGTTTCATTTTTTTTTTTTGTTGTTTGTTTGTTTAGGAGTAATGTTTAGCCCTAGACTCAATGCACTGCAGACGTGTTCTTAGTGGTTTAAGAGGATTTAAGGTCAGAAAGAGGTGGCACAATATTCTTACTGTAACTTCTTTCTTCCTAGCAAATCATTTAAAATTCATTCTGGACTTGAGTCCACTGTAAGACAAAGAGAAGCCTGAGGGAAACTCAAGGGTAAAATAAACCGTCCTCAAGGTCAGCATCTGGGCTGAGGGAAAGATAAAGATGAGGTGGCAGAGCAAAGGAAAAAGAAAGCCTTTACCTTCACAGTCTGGTAAGCTTTGGAGTTGCTCAGAGCATGCCAGTCCCCTTTTAAAAACGGAAGAAGAAAGGTCTTCTAATAGACCTCATCTTCACAGGATCAGATTACAGGAGAAATACCACCAGTAACTCTTAATCGACATTCCAGTTAGCCTATCAGTTGCCACGTACTCAAGGTTATGCAGACTCAACTCAATCTCACTGCCCTGAGAGGAGAAATTTTTAATTCGTTCCCTCTTATTCTTGTGAAACCATTCCCAAGGAACAAAATCAGGAAGTCACCAAAGACCATAACAAAGCACACTTCATGTCACATGTTGCCTAAAGATCCTTCCATTTAAACTTTTCAGGCTCTGCAGCCCCATCTCTTCACCTAAATCATTCTCATCCCCATCAACTTTCTGCCCTTCCAGCACACTCCAATTTCCTTC
Source organism: Paguma larvata (assembly GCA_030068075.1). Taxonomy (NCBI): domain Eukaryota; kingdom Metazoa; phylum Chordata; class Mammalia; order Carnivora; family Viverridae; genus Paguma; species Paguma larvata. The sequence goes on from CM057823.1 coordinate 7,526,752, forward strand.
TTTCTTTCCAGAAGCATACATTAGGAGTGTTCCAAGAGAAATTCAGATGATAGTCATCATTTGTATACTGCTTACTATGTGCCGATCACTATTCTAAGCACTTCCGTGTGAAAACTCTTATCATCTGCACAAAAACTCTGCGATGTAGGTAATATTATTCTCATTGGTTCTACTGGTGAAGAAACTGAGGCACAGAGAGCCTACAGAATTTATCCATGGTCGCAGATCTAGTAAGTGATGGTGCAGAAACGCGAATTCACTAGTGTTGTTTACCTTTCCATCAACACAGAGAAAGGGTTTAAGTTGAACTTCTGATATCCAAATTGGATTTTGCAGTAAGCTGAACGTCTGGCATTTGGCTTATGTTAATAGATGAGCTCCTATGGAGCAGACCATGAACCAAGTCGAGAGCAAAGGTGGACTGGAAAATGCCTGGTTCATGAAGAGAGACAGTGCAGGGCTAAGACTTCAAGACAGGAGTTAGTGGTAATAACACCTTCTCCCTCTGAAGGCCAGATAAAACCATTTGCCTCTCACGGGGTGAGGTTAGTGAGGGCCTAGACCAGAAGCCACCTGGCTGCCCCGCATGGGGATTTAGGGCTGGATGACCTCGAGTCAGCCAAATAGATCAGAGAACTCCTTCTCCCAGACTTCCATAAAAATGCACCAAGCTGCCTCCCACATCCAAATACCATATTGCAGTAGTGAGGCGGGCGTAAGATCTAAAAGAACGAGCAATTGCCTGAAGAAACTGAGTCATCCAAAACCCCTCTGATGCCAGTCAGCTATGCTTGGGAGGAGAACTTTGCATAGAACAAAGGTTCTGGAGGGGAAGATTTTAGATCAGAAACGATTGCAGTATTATTATCTGGCCAAGGTTCACTTGCCCCCACGACCCAGTGGGGTAGGATTTGTGACAAAAAAATAAAATGAATTAGAGGAAATATCAAGATCGTTTTCTTTGTATATCTGAATTGTTCTTGGAGCAAATTTGAAACCTCACTACTTGGCGACATGATTTGATATTTTCTCCTCTCTGAGCTAAGCCCCTTAAAATTAGGGAGCCGTGCATCCTTCTTTTGTATTTCCTGCTGGCTCAGCTCACAAGTGGGCAAAGCAGGTGCCCAGGAATATTTGTTGACACACTGCCCCAAGTCCTAGTGAATGGAATGAATCTCTTTAGTACCTATTCCCAGCCAATTAAAAGAAAGAAAATAACACACTTATGTGGCTCTGTTTGGAATAATTTTCTTTCCTCGCATCTAACTGTCTTGGTAAGTGTTGGTTTGGGAATCAAATCTGGCCTTGCTATAGCCTCCTCTGACTGCGTTATAACCCAGGGAGCTGCTCCAAAACCAGACAGGCCAATTAGTGGCGCATCTAATTTTTGTAATTTCCAAAACCCTCCATCACAATGAGGCTATTACAGGAAAATTAACCTCTAGCAGTTGAAATCACTCAGTGTGGAGTTTAGCCAGGGGCAGGAAACAAAGCTGACTTACATAGAAAGAAAGCATGGGGCTTTTCCTTTCCAAGGACTGTGTGAAAAGTCAGCCAAAATGCGAAAGCCTTGTTATTCCACTGACTTTCACATTCCTTGGCAACAGACAGCTGAGGGCAGACTTAAGTGAGGGAGGCAACAGACTGAAATCAGTTTGGAAGGATTGGTTTTCACCCAATGGCCTTGGGTGAATGAGCATGAAGAACGGAAAATAGAATAGAGAGTCAGAGAAAGGAAGAAAGAAAGCAGCTTCTAAAACCATGTCTGGCACCCAGAGACAATAATTGAATACCTTAATGAATGAATGAAGATTTGAGGTGGACATGTGTCAAGTAACATAATAGGTACATTCTTATAGAGTTGAGGGTGACCAGATTTAAAAAAAAAAAATCCAGTCTGTGTTAAATTCTGTTCCTGAAATATGCCAGGTCCTATTATTGTTGTTTTAATAAGAAAGGAAGTAGTTTTTGATAAATCTACAAATTTGTGACTTCCTTTATTTTATTTATTTATTTATTTATTCATTTAGCATAGATGATTAAATAGCTTGACCTGATGTCTTCTCAGGAAGTAAAACCCAATGAGGAACTTTACACACTTCACACATCACACCGATGCAGTTAAAACCCCTGACAACTCCTTCCTTGAAACAGTGTATAGGAAACACTCATTTGCCTTGCTACGTACCCTGAAATGAATCTGAGTTAGAGTTTTGAGAAGATACCTCCTCTACTAGTGTAATCTGAAGTTTCGGATTGTGTTTCTTCAACAAGTAAACCTGGCAAGTTTAGTTTAAGTTTCTCTTACTTTGAGAGAATTTAGTAAGGAGCTCTACTCATTTTTACCAGGTTGATGAAACAAAACTTCCAGCTACTTAGCATTAAAGGCACCGCTGGCATGTTAAATTTCTATCAGACCTGTCTGATCCTCTCTCCAGAATGTAAGCTTTTTGCCACTTATGCAGCCTGGTCAGTGAGGCCCGGAAACTAATGACTTTCTCTGGCAATAGCCAATGACTAACTAGAATTTTCATAAAAGCAAGAATGAAAAGATGTCTGGTGGGAGGGGGGTGGCGTCTGGGTGGCTCGGTTGGTTGAGCGTTGGACTCTTGATTTCAGCTCAGGTCATGATCTCACAGTTTGTGAGATGAAGCCCCACATCAGGCTCTGTGCTGACAGCCCGGAGCCTGCTTGGGATTCTCTCACCTCCCTCTCTCTCTGCCACTCTCCGACTCCCTTGCATGTGCACGCATACTTTCTCTCTCTCTCAAAATAAATAAACCTAAAAAAATAAATAGAATAAAATGATGTCCGAGAGAATGAACACTTACCTACCCAGCCCATCATCATGTGTGGAGGACAGAACTGAGGCACCTCAGAAATTCAGAGTTCGTCTGTGGGACTTGTCAGGCAGAAATGGAAAGAACAGTGTTTCTCACACCTCGGTGCTCACATAAATCACTCAAGGATTGTATTAAAAATGCAGATTCTGATTCAGAAGTGCTCGATGGGGCCAGGATTAAGCATTTCTAACAAGCTTAAAGCCAATGCTGGTGCTACTGGCTTACGGACCACATTCTGAAATGCAAGGCATGAGATAACATGACACTGATTTGGAATCAAAAAGAAAACTTGTAGAGGTTAGTCTGTCTTTTTTTTTTTTTCTTTGGTCCTTATTGCTCTCTGTGTAAGCCCACAAACACCAGCTTAAGAACACTCAAGCTGCAAATGGTTGTGGCTATGGAGGGATGGAAGTAAAAACGGAACAATTTTGTCGGGGGGAGATCAAGCAAACATTATCCTTCACATGGGACCAAATGATGCAGAATTCTGTGCTCCTATTTAGGGCTACATCAACTGAAGGTCGATGTACTTCAGGGAAGTAGCTTAACCTTTACAAAAGCAGGGGGGAAATGCTGCCGAGATGGGCATTAATCAGAAGGCGGCAGGAGAGTAATCCTAAATGGCTTCCCTTATAGCAATAATAAATAATCAGCAATTTTCACTTCGCCCCTATTTAAAGACTCTCAAGCTACTTTGCATATTTAATGTTGGGAACCCTCACATTACTAAATAATAAAATGAAAGGCAGATAACTTCAATGTTATCAAGGAACAGGCACACCATACATCCATGTTGTGAAATATGAACATCCAACTGTCAGCTGCCAAGCTAAGAGTGAGCAACACAGATCTGCGTTTCACAGAATTGGGCTTCAAGATCCTTTCATGAAGCCATTATGGTATAAAAAATTCTCACAAAAATAGCAATCCCGAGCAACATGTAAACTGGGGGAGTAAATTGTCCTTTCCACAGAAAGGACACAACCAGGGAATGCCCCAGAAGCATGCATGCTGTGAATTATAGTTTGTTATTTATGCCCCCTGCCAATAATTTTTTAAAGGCAAAAACAATCTGAAGAAAAGAGATTGAACTCAGGATTACACAGAAACATTATATGTTGAGATTAGATGATCCAGCCTTATGTCGGCAAATTACTTTAAATTGAGAGACAATAAAACATGTGAAGCATGGTTAGGGCATGCATGAATCTTTGAAATCTACAGCTGTAGATTTGAGAAGAGAAATCTAACAGCAACCAGAGAGACAATGAGGAAAGCACTCCAGGGCTGGATATATGTTTTCTTGTTTAGTGATTAGAAAATTAGAAAAAAAAAAAAAAAGATGGAATCAGTAAAAAATCTGCAACATAAAATAATGGAAAACAAAGCACTCAAACTGTAGATAGAGAATATATAGGTATGTTTTCTAAAGACATTGCAGAAAATAAATTTTAAAACATATCAGTTTATACTCAAAAATTTCAAAGAAATATGGGCTGTATATATTAAGAAATTACAGATAAAATATGAACATCAAAAGATTAATATTTGAGGCTTGCCCAGAAGTACACAATTTTTTAAAAAGTAAAATAAAAAGAAAATTAAAAAGAATCTAAAACTATAATCACAGATTTAATGTCAGCATTGAAGCATTAAAGAACACATTTGAATCAGAAATTGAAACAGAAATTAAATCACTGTGATAGAGGGCAAACTTGCAAATATTTCAGAATTTATTAGAAAAGAAAAGAGGTAAAAACGGAATCCTAAGGAGGTGCCTGTGTGACTCAATGGGTTAAGCATCCTACTTCAGCTCAGGTCATGATTTCACAGTCATGTGTTCGAGCCCCACGTCGGCTCTGTGCTGACAGCTCAGAGCCTGGAGCCTGCTTCAGATTCTGTTTCCCTCCCTCTCTGCCGCCCCCTCTCCCCAGCTCACACTCTATCTCTCTCTCTCTCTAAAAAATAAATAAACACTAAAAAAAAAATTTTTTTTTTAATGTAATCCTAGGTTTGTGTGGGTGGTTTAGTCATTTAAATGTCTGACTCTTGATTTCAGCTCAGATCATGATGTCACAGTTAGGGAGTTCGAGCCCCAGGTCAGGTGGTATGCTGAGAGTGCAGAACCTGTTTGGGATTCTCTGCCTCCTCTCTCTCTGCTCCTTCTCCTTCATGTGCTCATGCGCATACTCTCTGTCTTAAAAATAAATAAACATTTTAGGGGCACCTGGGTGGCTTAATCGGTTAAGCATTGACTCTCAATTTCGGCTTAGGTCATGATTTCATGGTTCATGAGTACCAGCCCTACATCAGGCTCTGCACTGACAATGCAGAGCCTGCTTGGGATTCTCACCCTCTTTCTCTCTCTCTCTGCCCCTCCTCTGCTCTCTCTCTCAAAAAAAAATAAAAATAAAACAAAAATCTTTAAATAAGTAAACATTTTAAATAATAACAAAGCGGGATCATAATGAGATAAATGGAAGAGAAAGAATAATGATGTAACATACATATAATTGGTGTTTCTGAGAAAGAAGACGAATCAAACAGAAGCAATCATTTAAAATATGATAGAATCTTTCCGACATTGAATAAAATCATGATTCTGCAGATTAAAATCATTCCTAAGCACATGTGAGAACAAAAGTAAAGACTAACTTCCACACTTAACCTGGTGAAATTTTTAACTCTGAAGCATAGAGATGATTCTAAGTTCTATTCTGGTTCTTTTTGTTGCAGGGAAAAAAAAAAGGGCTACTTCAAAACTGAAAATAATATTGCTACACTCACAGATTCTGTGGGTCAAGTGTTTGGAAAGTACTCAGTGAGGATGGTTGAAGACAAAATGCACCTGAACTAAAGATATGATTTTATTCAGGCTTTTGCGGTGGGGAAAAGTGTTCATTAACGAGGACCTTCACAGAGAAAAGAAAGTGGTCCAGGATTTTATAGAGGTAGTAAATGGAACAGTCATCCATGGGTCTAATAGGGAGTCATGAGGGAGGATCGAGAGGATCTTATCTTGGATAATGTGAGGGCAGGGTGGTCCTTTGTGGCTGGATGTTTCCCGGCACACCAAGGGTGGGAGGATTTCTCAAACATCGCTGTTTTCTGGGAACATGGGGCTCCAATAATGTTCAACATCGTTAATGGCTTATCTCTGTCCCGCAGCATGGAGGGACTTAGCTGGGAATATCTGATGGCTGGAGGTGACTCTGTGGCTGGAATCTATGGAAAACTTCTTTATTCACACACCTGATACGTTGGCCGAGAGGTCCTGAGGGCCAAGAGGGCAAACTGATGTGTGGCCTCTCTGTGGAGCCTGGCTTTCTCACGGCATGTGACCTCGGGGTGCTTGCACTTATTCTGGAGCAGTTGAGGGTGACAGCTGTACATTTTCCAAGAATGGCATTCCTTTCTGTGACCTAGTCTTGGAAGTCACCTAGTATCACTCCCACCTAACTCTAGCAGTCCGAGCAGCCACAAGCCCGACAAGACCCCAGTTGAGAAATAGAAGCCCAATTCCAACTGCAAGAGTGTCAAAGAATTTGTGACCTTCTAAAAACACAGTCCATACCAACACCCTGACTATAAATGATATATATTCAGCCACATGAAAAACATACTTCCTCCCTCTAACAAGATACCCAAAGTCATCCAATTGCAGCAGGCGACTCGAAGTCCAGGATCAGATTAGCCAGATTGGGTCCAGGTGCAGATGAAGTTCTTCAGGTGTGGGTCCTCCAGTGTGGTTCTTTTCATTCTGGCTATCTGTGAGCTCAGCAGAATCGTTACCTCTGTAATCTCCAGCCAATGGACAGTAGTGGGACAGGCATAGAAAAATAGATAATAAGATGTGAGCTACAATACATAGTCCTGTCTAAAAGCAGGGGGATGGAAAGAATGTAGCAGTCACTGTGATTAGGGCTCTGTTCTATTCCTTGGAAGTTGTGTGTGTCAGGATGCTCCAGAGAAACAGAACTGCTAATACATGTGGGTGTGGCAAGAATAACACATGTGTGTACATGTATATAAATGAGTGTATAAAGAGATTTTTGTAAAGTTTTAGAGAGTTATGTGTATCTATATACACATATATGTATGTATCGCTATCTACCTAGAGAGAAAGGTTTATTTTGAGTAATTGGTTCATGCAACTGTAGGGGCTTCAAGTCTAAAATTTATAGGCAGGTGGTGGGCTAGAGACCCAGAAAAGAGCTGATGATGCAGCTCAAGCCCAAAGGTAGCCTGGAGGCAGAATTCCTTCTCTTTTATTTATTTATTTTTTCTTAACGTTTTTATTTATTTTTGAGAGACACAGAGACAGAGCACGAGCATGGGAGGGGCAGAGAGAGAGGGAGACACAGAATCCGAAGCAGGCCTCCAGGCTCTGAGCCGCCAGCACAGAGCCCGACGAGGCGTTCGAACTCACAGATCGCGAGATCTTGACCTGAGCTGAAGTCGGCCACTTAACCGACTGAGCCACCCAGGCGCCCCAGAATTCTTCTCTTTTAGAGGACTTCAGTCTTTCCTCCAAAAACCTTCAACTGATTGGATGAGGCCCATCCACGTGATAGAGGGTAATCTACTTCACTGAAAGCCGCGGCTGATGTGCATGTTAGTCACATCTAAAAAACACCATCACAGCAACCTCCAGATGAGAGTTTGACCAAAAACCAGACACCATGGCCGAAGCTGAGTTCTCACGTAAAATTAACGATCACATTGTTCTTCCTGGTTCTTGGCTCTAAGAAATTTTCCAAGGAAGAATGTGTTTGGAAATGAATAATGTGCTCAGGCCTGGAGTCCAAAGCTCTCTGTATGCTGTAATGTGTGCATTGTCTCTGTGCCTTGGGGGTAAAGCTTTCACCTCCTCTTCTTCCTCCTCCTCATTGTATAAAGCTTTGTACTCTCACAAATATGCCCTGTGCTGCCCTGGGTATGCTATAGGGATGAATTCATCCAATCCTCCCAACAGCCTTGTGAGAGAGGTAGAACTATTTTCTCTTCTGTTCAGGACCGAAAAATGAAGCCAATGGAGAGGCATTTGCCCAAAACCACACAGCCTTCCTCAGCAGAGCTGGGATTTTAACCAGGTACTCTGTCCACACACTTACAGCTACTGTACAGTGTATGTCAGAGGTAAGTGAAAGCTTCTTTTACTGGACTGACTCCGCTTCCCTCCACCAACGGTGACGGCACACTCATATTTTCAAATACCTTGTTAAAATGTAGTGAATATGGTAGAGGCAGTCGTCTTGGTTAAGAAAAACAGACATCCGGCAACTTTAGTTCGAGCTTTTGGAAATGTCCAGAAAGAGCAAGCTTGATGAACTAATAGATTGTTTTCATAGCGTAAAGCCAAGGGGGTGAGACGGCACAGGGAATTCGGCTGCACATAGCCTCGTGACTAACTGTTTTGAGCCTGCTCGAGGAGCAAAGTGGAATGGTCTCATTTTATTATTTCTCTCTGTTCTTTGATGAGAGAAGAAAAGATATGTTGGTAGGCTGTAGCAGTGGTCATGCGTTCTTTAATTACTGTGCTTTTCACATCCAAATAATTGGCTGCTCTCTGGAATTTTCAAAAAGTTGCAAACAAAAGAAAAATGGTCATATCGCAGAGCAGAAAGAAGAGAGTAGCAGGCACGATTTAAACAGACTTCTATTTTTGGATCTTGCTTTTTCTCTTTCCCTCCTCCCTTTGATTCCTCTGTTATGTTTTTCCTCTTCTCTTTATCTTTCTGGAAAAAAAAAAGGAAGGGAAAAAAAAAACATATCTACGTTTTCCTCCCTTTCTTTTCCAATAAGTCAGTAAGCCAAGAAGAGAAGAGGAGAAGAGACACGTGAGTTTGAAGGAGGTGACCACTTCGCAGTGGAAAGGCACAGAGGTCTCCAGGAACTGTCCCAGATTCTAGAGGGCAGTCTCTTTGCCCCCCACCCCGCTGCCCTGCCTGGAATTGGAGCAGATGCCTCTGCCGGCAAAGCCATCTGTTTGGACATGTGCAAGGGCATCCTATGGTTTTTGCATGAGATCTATTTGCCTGCTTCAACAGTGTGGCAGATTGGGGATATGAAAATCTAGTGTTCAGTAGGGATTTGCCATCACCTACTGATTTCCTCCTTGTCCAGGAGTCTGTTTTTATTTTTTTATTTTTTAAATTCTTTTAAATTTTTTTTAGTATTTATTTATTTTTGACAGAGAGACAGAGCATGAGCAGGGGAGGGGCAGAGAGAGAGGCAGACACAGAATTTGAAGCATGCTCCAGGCTCTGATCTGTCAGCACAGAGCCCAACACGGGGCTCGAACCCACGAACGGTCATGACCTGAGCCGAAGTCAGATGCTTAACCGACTGAGCCACCTAGGCACCCCAGGAGTCTGTCTTTAGAGTGAGTACACTGTATGTAACTGCCTCACACCAATTCAGCCTCTGGAATAGGGGACGATAGAAGCTGGAGAGCAGATCAGAGACGCCAGAAAGATAGCATCACTTTTAACCAGTCACAAGTCTGGGCAAGAGACCAACAAAGTAATAATCCCTCCCAGGAGGCATCCGGGAATATCCTTAACAACTTCCTCTTTCCTCAGCATTGCCCACTTCTGGTCTCCTTACTTGAGCTAGATCTCGAACCAGAATATATCTAGTGACATTCACTGTAGACCTCTCCAGAGACCCCTCATTTCAAAACATTTGGAAGGAGTTGTCCAGGAACACTTGGCAAAGAGCAATTAAATGCCACCCTGCATCCCCGCGCTTAATTATCTTGTTAGGGACCCACAAGAGGTCATCGCATCTAAATGCAAATTTTCATATTTGAGATTTTTATTAGATTTGAGAAGTCAAATGATTGCTATTTTATATGGAAAGCAATTGGAGCTGATTAACCTGTGGGAGCCCCGATGAGCGACAATGAGACATACATTTCTTTGTTTCCTTTAAAATAGATTCCCCTCCCCCTGTTGTGTTTCCTATCCGGAAATGTTATTTCTCCTCTTGTGCTGCTGAGCTCATTTTGTTGATGAGGAAGGTGAGGATAAATAGCACTTCAAAGAGCAGACGGCAATAGAGCAATAACATGGCGGGATGGGGCTACTTGACTCAAGATGGGTTCACTCTGAGGGTTAACTATTCTTTCAGTGATTGTGCAGCTTTGGGCCATAATCTACAGCATTACACCCACACCATACTATATATTTTATATATATAAGTTTTATATATGTAGTAGTAGAAAATTTTCTATATAATATACATATTACATATATTACATATATTATGTATTACATATATGCATTACATGTGTTATATATTACATATGTATGTAATATATATTATATATATGTAGAAAATTTTCTACTACTAATATATATATAATTTATGTATATAATAAAATATAAATAACTTCATTAACCTACACTTTCCCTTATTATTATACTTTATTTTCTATTTTATGCTGCTCCGTTCTAGTTTTTAAAAATGGTTAAATGCCAGTTGCAACCCAGCTAAAAGGAGACTTGATCATCAGTTAAAAATAAAAGAAAAAGAAAAGAAAGAAGAAGGAATAAATTGCATTAGATGGTGCTCCTGCTCACAGTATTCCTAAGCTTTATTAAATCCCCAAATGAATGACGGAAACAGTGTTCCTAAACAATACCGCCAGCCCAAAGTGCTAATTATAAAGGGTCAGACTAAAATCAGATAAAGCAGCAGGACTGAGGAAAGCAGCACAAGTGTACCACAGAATTTGCAGAAGACGGTGTGCTTGGCAGCAGAAAGTCTCCCCTGGCATGTTGGCATTATGTTTAAAAGGATGCCAGCTTCCAAGGGCATTTTATGTTCACAACTGGAAGTGCTGGCTGTGCTTGAATGGTTCTTGGGCACTATTCCCCCTCTCTATCACCCCTTCCCAGACTGGGGGTCTTGAGAGGTGAGGTGACCCCATGTCCAGTGCCGGCCATGGCTATCATTTTTCTCGCTGCCTTCCTGACTGAGTTTGGTGTCATACCTTTCATAACATTTTTTATGGTAGACACACCTATTTTACAGATAGATTCTGGCTTCTTGATCAAGATACATCCTTTGTCAAGAGTGGCCTTCGGTTCATCTAGAACTCAAAACATTAATGCCACACAATCTAACTTAACTAAGAAAGAGTGTAGGGAAATTATAAATTCCTCGAGAGAAAGGAAGGGATGGGAGGTGGCAGAGGAAGAAAGAGTAGAGAAAAATATTGATTGAATGCCTTCTCTTTGAGACACAATGCAAAAGACACTTTGTTTAATTTAATAGTAATAACCCCATTAAAATGATTGCAATTAATCCTATTTATTGGAAAATGATCTTCAGAAAAGTTGAGCTAAATTTTCCAATATCATGTAGGTAATAAGTGATAAGATTAAAATATAGGTCTGCCCATTGTTCACAAGAGCCAAGATCTGGAAACAGCTCAAGTGTCCATCGAGGCATGAATGGATAAAGAAGATGTGATTTATATCCATATAGAGATAGCATAATGACAATGGAATATTTTTCAGACCCAAGAATGAAGGAATTTCTGGCATTTGGGAAAACTTGAAGGCATTAGGCTAAATGAAATAAGTCAGATGGAGAAAGAAATATACTGTATGATATACTGTATGATACCACTTACGTGTGGGATCTAAAAAGGACAAACTCTGAGAAAGAGAGTAGAATGGTGGATACCAGGGATATGGGTGTGAAGAAAGTGGGGAGCTGTTGGTCAAAGGGTGCAGACTTCCAGCTATAACACGTTTGAGTAACACGTTTGAGGACCTAACTCACAACATGGTGATTATAACTAATCATACTGCATCATACCTTTAAGTGTTGCTAAGAGAGAAGTTCTTAACTGTTTGCAGCACAAAAGAAATGGAAACTATGTGGTAAGATAGAGATGGGAGCTCACATTCTGGTGGTGATCACTTTTCAATTTATAAATGTATAGGATCACCAAGTTGTACACCTTAAACTTACACAGCATCAGTGTCAATTATAAACCACAAATCTGGAAAAAGAAGTAAGAAATAAAAATCACTCTCTATAGGGGCTCTATATTCTCACTTTGAACCACAGAGAGTATAGACTGGAGCTTTAACAAAGAAAATCCACTCTTGGTATTGTATTTCCACACTCAAAATTTCCCAACGCATCTGTAGACTCCAAGGAAACATTTGAGATGGAATGAAAACTGAGCCTGAGATCATGAGATTGAATTTTTAGATCACTTGATGGGTCGGGCAAGATATTTCCTTTGGGACTTGAGTGAAGAAGATAAAAAGAGTGGAGAGAAGAGAAGGAAAGTAGGTGATGATGGGGGAGAAAGACAGATTTAATTAGATACACCACTCAAGGAGGAAAAAAAAATGTAGGATAGGTACTTTCAGATAACAGAAAGGTTTGACTCAAAATCAATTGTTAGCATCCCTTTTCTTCTCTATAATCACGATCCACTGTGCAGATTTGGACTTTGTTCCTGATTGCTTTAACATGACCACTTTTTAGAGACCTCCCCTTCAAAAGCTTTCCATCAAATCAAGTTGATTTTTTTTTGATTGTTACTTAATGTTTTTGTGTAAGGAAGTTACCTATTTATAATCGAAAACAAGAAGAAATAGGTTGATTGTGGTTTGGGAGTTACTCCCTAGAAAGGGGCCCTCTGCCAGGTGCTAATTAGATTCCTATTGTATTTTGGCTTCATACTTCCTACACTAGGGAGAGGAAGAGTTGGGGGGTGGCATGTGGAGACATGAAAGACAATTGAACAAGGTAAAAATGAATGCTCATTAAATTCCAGAATACAGGAGGACTCATTTCATATGATAGGGGTGTAAATATGACTTTTAATGAAGTTGTGACATGGTTGCCAATAAAAGTCATTTACTCTGCAGTATTACAGTTAATTATACACAGCTGGAGTCATTTATGGCCTGTCCCATGTTAGCTTTGCCTTCACTGCATATTAACCCTTTTAGCACAGATTGCCCAGGAACCAGGAGGCTTTAAACCTAAAAAAAAAAAAAAAAAGAAAAAAAGAAGAAAAAAAGAAAAAAAATATATCCCATATGTCTCAGGATAGTTATCACGAGTTGTGGGAGAGCACACCAACCTGCCCCACCCATCGGCACACCTCCTGTCTACACAGTAGGGGAGGATCACAGATAGAGAAGGAAGAAGGGAAAAGGAAGAAATATTCTTTTTTCCCTTTTTTGGAAAGGAAATAAAGAGTTTCCTTGATTTGTGGGAAAATTTACAGACATAACTTTTTTATTACGAGTTTTAGGAGCATCCTAAATGCAGTGTAAATGATAGCAGTGTAACAAAAATACTGGAACAAAATAATCATGGCAAAGTGAAACTGACATACTGTCTTTAACAGCCTAGCTAACGCCGTTGACAAAAAGCCTGTCCCATAACACAGCTGGAAGAGATTTCTGTTTCTGAAGAGCTAGATTCTGAGATGGGTCAATAGTCATAGAAACCCAAAAGATAATAGCAATCACAAATATCTCTAGCGCATCCTGCTTGGTTATATTGGAGCCAGAATGGCACTACATCTGAACAGCCCTGTCTTAGATGTGCCATGAGCAATGGAAAGATCCTATTTTTTTATTTATTAAAATGATCTCAACAATACATACAGCTTTGTCTTCATTCTGGGAGCCTGGTTGTTGTGAAAGCAAGGACGCTGCCTTGTGTTTTTCTTTATTATGGGGTGGGAGTGGGCAAGACCTTACTCAGTGACCAAAACTGTGATAGGATTTTGGTTTTGATCGGTGTTAACAGTTTTCTATCCATGAGGACTTTTAAGCTACTGGAGTGGCCAACATGCAGTGCTCAGTAAACGTATTTCATAGGTGTCTTTGTTGGTCCCACTCTTCTTGGCTCCCAGAATGAGATGACATGTAAAATAAATGGCAAAAGCTTGCTGAGACTCTTTATGGATTATTTCTGGTTCATAACTGTGTGGTTGTCTGGTTTATTTCTGGTTCATGACTGATGTGAATTATTTCTGTCACTAATTAATGACCATCTGGTTTCTCTGCACCGGTGTTAAGGGCTAATGGATTGATACTGTGTTGTATGTCTGTAGGATTTCATAAAATTTCCGTTGACCCACGCCTTCCTGTTTCTCACAATAGATCCAAGGAGCAACTCTTATGAGCTCAGCCTCAACTTTGTGGTTGAGAAAATTGCCCCATGTCAAATCATATATCATTGATCTTCTTCTTGGGGTGGAGGTGGAGTAGGGCAGCATAGAAAGAATCCTCAAGTTGCCTGTCTCTCTTCCCTGGAGGGGTTGCTTGCATACGATCCCCATTACATTTCCTTTTTGAGTAATGCCCTCAGTTTTCTGTGTGTCTATAAGAGAAAAGCTTCTTTACAGAGGGAAGAGAATGATAATAAATGGTCTCTTTATAATTTTAGCCCCTTTCCATCTGTACTCAGACTGTTTTAGGAGACAGGCTTGGACATTTGTTGATCATGCAAATCTGTGTTATTTCTACACTATATGGCTACCCAAGACAAACACACACATCTACCATTAAAGGGGAGAAAGCATATGCAAATATTAAAAAAAAAAAAACAAACCTGAAAGGGTATGGCACGGCTTGGACAGCAGAGCACCTGACATGGGTTACCTATTAATTGTGTGGATGAACCTGAAAGAGCGATGGAATGTAGATGAGCCTGGAATTGGGATAGCCTATCTGGTGCCCACAGAACTCTCATTAATGACCATCAGTCTTCCTGAGAAGTTGAAGGTCATCTGTATAGTCTGGCTTTTTCTCGCTTTTTCCTTTAAAAGTGTTATGAGGGGCACTGGGATGGTTCAGCTGGTTAAGTGCCTCACTCTGTTTTAGCCCAGATCATGATCTTGCAGTTTGTGAATTCGAGCCCCATGTTGGGCTCTGCTCTGGCAGCACAGAGACTGCTTGGGATTCTCAATCTCTCCCCCCACCCCAGCTCCTCTGCTCCTCTTCCACTCACACTCTTCCTCAAAATAAATAAACTTTTAAAAATTTGTTAAAAATAAATAAATAAATGAATGAACAAATACATAAAAGTGTCATGAGTCATACCTTCAAACTCCAAACTCCAAAACCGTTACCACAGTAACTTGGTCTCCTACAGTAACATATCTCCAAACAGATATTCCTAGCTGGGGCTCAAACCCAGGAAAAAGGGCTTGTTTCCCATAAAGAATACACCCAGAATTTCCCAGTTTGTCCAAGATTTTGATAAGATTCTTTAGACATGTAATCTGCAGTATTTTGTAAGCATAGATCCGATGTGGCTTTGTCTAACTCTGGAAGAGATCGACAAATTAGAATATTTTAAATTTAAAGGAAAGAAGGAAGAAATTGAACTTTTAATGCTTTAAACGCAGTGCCCTTTTAAGAAAAGCTTTTTTAAAAAATATTTATTTATGTTTGAGAGACAGAGCATAAGTGGAGGAAGGGCAGAGAGAGAGGAAACGCAGAATCTGAAGCAGGCTCCAGGCTCCAAACTGTCAGCATAGAGCCTGATGCGGGGCTCGAAACCACGGACCATGAGATCATGACCTGAGCTGAAGTTGGATGCTTAACCAACTGAGCTACACAGGTACCCCTAAGAAAAACTTTTCTAACAGCTCATAAAATGTCAAGCTGTGCTGGCAAAGGCAGAGTACGAGATAAGAAACAAAGAAATGCAAATGAATACAGCTCACAACAAATAGTTATAAAAATGCACTAATAAAACCTTCTGATGCCCTTTTGACATAGTTGATAAATGATAAATTATTTTAAGGTACTAGTTTATCTAATATGCCTATTAATCAAGGTCAATCCCTTGATAAATTAGATAGGTAAGATAATTTTGGTTTAAAATTTAGTAATATAATCTCAAATTTTATCACAGCAAGGTACAAAGCAATTTAATATTTATATAAGATTGGAATACAAATGTTAAATTTATATTTTATGAAAAGCCATTTTATTTTGTACTTCCTAAATTTCCAAGGGTGTTTTGGGGTCAGAAAGATCACCATTATTTTCACATACTATTGAAGGTTATGAGAATGGATACATATATATTTAAGTGAATTATAATAATGACCCTCTTTTTAAAGACTGGTTTTCGTGAACTTCAGACAATGCTGCAAATCATCTGGGATTGTTTACTTGCACTGAGTACAAATTTAAATGTCATCTCTCTGATGAAATATCCTTCTCTATTTGCAGTTGATTCTTGAACAATACATGTTTGAACTGCACAGGTCCACTCATACACAAATTTATTTTCAGTAACTAGAGTACAGTGTCATAAATGTATTTTCTCTTCCATACGATGTTCTTGATAGCAATTTCTTTTCTTTAGTTTACTTTATTGTAAGAATACAGTATATAATACATATATAAAATATGTGTTAATCAACTATTTGTGTTATATAAGGCTTCTGGTCAACAGTAGGTTATTAGTAGTTAGATTTGGGGAAGTCAAAAGTTACATGCAGAGTTTCAACTGTGTGTGGGATTGGCACCCTTTGTTCAAGGGTTAACCTTACAACAGATTTGCTTTTTGTGAAGTTTCCATTAAGATGGCAAGTTCAATGTGGTGAAGCCATTCTCTGACTAGGTTAATACACACAGAAGCTAAAGTTAAAGATTTTAAATTTGGTATCTAAATACATATTTGCATAAAGGCATATTGAAAGTATTAAATGAAGAAAGTCTATAAATAGTAAACAAGCTGAAAACTGGTGGTGAAATATTCAGTCTGATGTCAACACTAAGCAGTAAAAGTTCTTATTTACATTCTGTGTGATCTGCCCAGAGGAAACTCCTCGCAGCATACCCTCATTCGAGAGTACTGTAATATGGATGTGTCTTTTTAATTGCCTGTGTCAGGCTCAGGATTTCATAAATCAATTTTATTGAAGTATAATTTAGATATTAAAAAACAGACCAATTGTGTGCCATTATTCATGGCACAATGGATAATGTGTCTGACTACAAAACAGAAAAAAAGACAGAACAATTTTAAATGTATGGTTGGATGAGTTTCAGTAGAAGTATACACTGTATAGCCATGGTCCCAATCAAGATGTGGAATGTTTCTACCATCCCCAGAGCTTCCTTTGCTCGTTTGCAGTAATTCTCCCTAGTACCTTGGTTCTAGGGAACTTCTGCTGGGCTTCCATCTCTCTAGGTTTCATCAGCCTTCTTTAGAATGTCAGGTACAGTAAAACTTAAGTGTGGCAGCATAATTCATCCCAGAAGCACGCTTGTAATCCAAAGCACTTGCATATCAAAGCAAATTTCAAGAACCATTGGCTCAGTTGTGATCATGTGACATCCAGCATCACGTACCACTTGTAATACAAGACATTGGTCATTTGTCCAGTTAAGATTTATGACAAATGTTTGCTCATCTTACAGAACACTCACAGAACAAGTTACTGGCAATCCAAGGTTTTACCGTATTTGTATTATATAGTAGGGAGTCTTTTGTGTCTGAAATCTGTTGCACAGCAGAACCGCTTTGAGATTCATTTGTACTTTTGAATATATCATTTTTTTTATATTACTGAGTAGTACCCTATTTTATGGATATAGCCATGGTATCCATTCACCTGTTAATGGACATTTAGATTACCTACATTGTAGGGCCATTTTGAATAAAGCTACCGTGGATATTTATATGCAAGTCTTTTGTTAGACATATATTCTTATTTCTCTAGGAATGGTATTTTTAAAATGGGATTTTTTAAATAAAATTTCCTCATTTCCAAATAAGCTAAAGCTTCTTATAACTGAAGGGTAGCTTCTTCTAGATTTATAATAAAATATTGCTTCTCTAATTAATTAACACAACAATCGTGTCTTTATTTATAACTTCTAACCATCTCTTAGGGTAATGATAATTGTCCTCTGTCAACTCTTTTTTACATTGCTTTTCCCGAACTTAGGTCCAAAATGAACAAAATCATAAGGTACTTTGCATCTAAACTATCACTTCTTTAAAGGCCTCTGTGTGTCCTCATGTTTTACTGCCTCACCTTAGAACAGACTCTGGAAATAATTGGGCTCATTTATATTCACTAGATTTTTAATTAGCTCAACACTATATTGAGAGCTATTCTAGTTCATCAAGATCAAAATAGGGGAAGAGCTATCTCATCAAAAAGAGAAGCTCAATCTTACTCAGGTGAATTATGTACAGGTAAAATGTTCTTTAAACATATCTCAATCACCTAACATGATGACTAGGAACTACTTGTGTTCATGTGCAAAGATGGGTACAAAGACTTCAACAAGTTGATTTTAAGAATCTATATTTCTGGGTTTGAAATTAATCTTTATTTCTGGGTTTGATTGGTGGCAATCATATACTGTACTGGATCGGAAGGGCCTAGGGATCTGTCAATGCCATTGCTATCCATGACACGCTCTTCATATCAGGATAACCACTGGGTAAGTCACCGTGAAACGGTCTTGTGTTATCCTCCAATAGAGGATTCTACTCTCTCCCTCATTTTAATATTGTCGGTTACTTAAATAAAGTAACCAAAACTGTTTGTTCTTAGTATCCATAATACAATTCCTGGCTTTTCTGTCATAGTTGTCTAAGGGGATCTACTACCAACTTCACATCAGAAATGGAATCTTATGGAAGAATCATTAAAAACTCAGAGCTTCTGCAAATCTGTGGACTTGGTATTCTTGTTACTGACATTAGAGTGCACAAGATACTCCTGATCCTGTAGGACTCAGAGATGCTCCCAGCTTGGTGGTGCCAACTGCCATTTCCTCCTCTTTTCAGTGGCTGCTGAGCCATTGAGCTTTCAATTCTCAGATGCACATGACACAAGACAAGAGGCTGCTTTAAGGAACAAAAAAGACATTTACTGAATCCTTTTGATAAGATTCCCCAATTTTAGTATTACTCTTACCTAGTTTTCCTCAGCCTTTCCAACCTGATTAAAGACACTGCTACCTGGGACAGTACTGCCACATTTTTGGTGGGGTAAACAGAAGATACACAAAGAAGAGGAACAATATGGAAGGAGAAAAACAAAAACAAACACAAAAACACAAAGTCCTGCCTGAAAGATATATAATACCGTCTCAGGAATGAGCTTCATTACAACCAGGTGTATAGACTTTTGTGTCCTGTGACAGCATGCCCCTTGCTAACCGATGAGATGGGCACCAAAACAAGATTTAGATTTACTGATTTGGGTACCAGTGTTGCCTCTCAACAGCTGCCCCTCTGCAGTCACAGAAAACAGTGGCAACCTCACCTCACAGTCCAAAGACCCTCCAGGTCCTTCTCTGATCTATTAAGTTTTTCAGAAGAAATGCAAACAACCTAGTTTTTTAGCTTAGGAAATGGATAATTTTTCACAGAGTAGTATGGGGTGGAAAGCACAGGCCTTAACATGTTACTCAATAAACAAAAAAGAAAGGAGGCCTTCCTGCCTTAGACTCTGGGGAAAGGAAATCCCATGTGGGCATGTCCAACAGAGGCACTCAGGGCTTTTGACCGTAACCCTTCAGAGCTCCTTTCTGGTTTTGTGCACACAGATTCTCAGGATGCTTTCTTTCACCCCCTAAAGGAAACACACCTGAGTTGTTTTGTTGGAGAGTTGCCCTAGGCTGTCAAAACCAATATGCACATCTATGGAGCCCAGGTACCTGAGAATGCGTGTTCCCATGAGGCAGCCAGTCGTCAATGACCCTGTAACTCCTCCAGCTCTCAAGGACCTGATCAGGACAATTCTGAAGTGTGACCTATGTCCCCAGAACTCACCTGCAAAACTGAGCTATGCTCAGTGTGAGACTGTGGTTGATATTTCTTGCTTGTTTTCCCTCCTTCTCCTCTTGGTCTCTCTCCTCCATTCCCCTATCCATTTTTCCTAGAAACACTTATTTTTTTTAATTTTTTTTAATGTTTATTTATTTTTGAGAGGCACAGAGACAGAGCGTGAGCAGGGGAAGGGCAGAGAGAGAGGGAGATACAGAATCTGAAACAGGCTCCAGACTCTGAGCTGTCAGCACAGAGCCCGATGCGGGGCTTGAACTCACAGACCGTGAGATCATGACCTGAGCTGAAGTCGGCTGCTTAACCAACTGAGCCACCCAGGTGCCCTGAAACACTTCTTAATAAATCACTTTCATACTACTGTTTGCCTCTGCCCCACTTGTGGGTAACCCATCCTAAGACAACATGGCTCTCTCCCAGCTTTGCTTCTGTCTCATTTCAAAGCCTTGCTTTCAAATTCCATGGTCCAGTGTCCACTTCTTCCTACACCAGGAAGAGGCTCCCTGTCATTGCCAGCACATTCAAAGTCAGGCATCAGAGGCTTCAGTTGGGTGTTCATGGAAGATCTCTTCTGCCCACCTTTTTCCAGTTTCAGATGTTGAAAGATGAGTTCTGGACCCAAGCATCTTCTAAGTCCTATTCAGTGTCTCCATGTGCTAGAATTGTAGCAGACAACCAAATCACCACACACTTCCTAAAGGAAGCAAGCCTTTCTTCCTCTTCATTTTCTTCTTCATTTCCTCCCTCTCTTCTTCCCTTCTCCTCTTCCTTCTTCTTCCTTTCTTATTTGCTACCAATTTGGCATGGTCTAGTTTTATATCAGCAAAAGATTCTTAAACATATGTTTGACCTTGCTTCTGGGGAGAAATCACCAAAAAACTCATTAATTTGGACCTAAGAAATCCAATAACTATTACCAAAACTTGGCTTATATTACATAAATCACCACTTTAACTATGAATTGCTCTATCTTACCAATGGTGCCGGTGTCTGTTACATTCTCTGTGATGCCCACATCTTCCTGTTATAGAACCCTGGAATATGTATGGAATCAACTCTACTTACCCTAAATGTAAGAAGGAAACATGGGAGCACCGGGGTGGCTCAGAATCCAGACCTTGGCTCAGGTAATGATCTCACAGTTTGTGAGTTTGAGCCCTGTGTCAGGCTCTGTGCTGACAGCTCAGAGCTGAAGCCTGCTTTGGATTTTGTGTCTCCCTCTCTCTCTCTGCCTCTCCCTTGCTCTCACTCTGTCTCTCTCTCTCTCAAAAATAAACATTAAAAAAATTTTAAAAACAAAAGAAGGAAACATGGACCACATGATCCATTATGAGATGAATTGTAGGAATGTGAGTTTCTTCACAGTTAAAAAAAAAAGTCTTCTTTATGATAACATATCAAAAACATGAAAAACCTTACTATATGAATCACTTATAATAATAGTATACTGAAAGTATTATGAAGACACATATTAGTAGTACAGCATCCTAAGAATGGTTTAAAATTTTATTTTCTTTTTTGTTTTAATTTTTTTAACATTTATTTATTTTTGAGAGACAGAGGCAGAGTATGAGCAGGGGAAAGGGCAGAGAGAGACAGAGATACAGAATTTGAAGCAGGCTCCAGGCTCTGAGCTATCAGCACAGAGCCCGATACGGGGCTCGAACTCACAGACCGTGAGATCATGACCCGAGCCGAAGTCGGCCATTTAACCAACTGAGCCACCCAGGCGCCCCTAAAATTTTATTTTCAATCCTGAAATATTCAGTATTCCATGCACAAGAGTAAAGTGGCCGTCAATCTGAATACTGATTCTTATGGCATAAAAGCATAGATGTGGATTAGTCAGCGTGAGAGATTGGTTTGAAGCTATATTGACCCTAAGATTAAATCTATAATTTACAGTTTGCTTGTTTAATCCAGTCTTTGAAAATAAGTTATTTTGTTATCAAAAGCTCCCTACCTATTCTCAATGTTGCCTACAAACAATTCTTATTAAGATAATCAGATTAAATGTTTACTATATTTTCAGAATGTACCATCTGCTCTTAAAACCAGTAAGACAGGAATTGGTACTTCTAATATTTATTTCTCCTTAATCTTTACTCTCACATCTGCAATTTTGTGGAAGGACTATTAATGGATTCAACCTGTGAACATTAGTTCCTCAGCCTCCACAGAAGCTAGACCTGGCCTAGGACACAGTTTTGGCTCAAGTGATGTAAGCAGAAATCATTAGATGTGACTTTCAAGAAAGCATGGAAGGGGCAAACCAGCTGACAAGGTGTGCTTTTGACCTTCACTTTCTTTATTCTTGTCTGCAATATGGACATAGGTTTGGAGGAACCAGTGTGTGGCCCTAAGGGACCATGAAATCAGTAGAATTTCAGGGACCTCAGACCTAATCATTATAATTTGTTGATCCAATACTTGCAGACATACACCTACCTGATTCTTTGGGACAAATAAAAGCCCCAGTTTGTTTAACCCCTTATTTTGTTATTGTATTGTGTTTGAATTCTATTATTCACAACTGAACATAAATCTTTTGTTGATATAGGCAGTAGGTATTTGTCCAAGCTTTGACCTGAGAACCGGTGTCTACAATTTGTACAGGTCTGATCTATCTCTGTCCAGTTTTTAGATGCACCATCGACTTCTCTGTGTCTTATATTAAAAAAAAAAAAAAAGAGTAGACATTTGACATCTCTGCTAACTTGGAAAAAAAAAAAAAGGATGCTATATCCATAATGAGACAGTAGAGCCTTTAAACTCCTTTGGTAGCCTCCTCCCCACACATATTAACAAACTGACTTCCAAAGTTGATCAAATTCTTTTGTAATACTACCATTGTGTAAGGGAGAAGAATAGAATGGTATTTATCTGCCATTATTTCTTTGTGTTAAAACAGCTTTGCTCAAATTGGGTTATGATGGGAAGGAAAGAAAGAGCCTAACTGAGAACATACAGGTGAAGTGGTAGTCAGTAGAAGCAAGAATGCTTTAATATAAGGAATTTTAGGGGCACCTGGGTGGCTCAGTCAGTTGAGCGTCTGACTTCGGCTCAGGTCATGATCTCATGGTTCATGGCTTTGAGCCCCACATTGGCTCTGCAATGACAGTTTGGAGCCAGGAGCCTGCTTCAGATTTTGTGTCTCCTGCCCTCTCTGCCGCTCCCCTGCTTGTATGTGCTCTCTCTCCCTCTCTCCCTCTCAAAAATAAATAAACATAAAAAAAAACATTTAAAAATTTATATAAGGGGTTTTATCCAACTATACATTGTTCTTCCATCCAACATTTTCCTTCATTTCTAATTTTTCACCAAACACCTGATACCCAGCCATCCACTTATCAAGCCTATCCATTTTACTTTTCCTGTTTGCTTTTGCATATGTCTGTGGACCTTGCTGTTCCCAATGATAATCTGGTGTCCAGCAGTTGGGTGGAGCTCGCATCCCCAAGGATCAGACAACGATACATCTTTCCAACGGTTGTTGATAATGGGGCCAATGGAAAGCTAATTGTTTAAAGTTCTGTGAGTGTTCATTAGGAGACAGAGTTTGAGTAAATTATTCTGTGGACACAGCGCTCTGCGGGAGAGCCCCATTCCTCAATGCGGGGAGTTTGATATGCCGTCTGCTCGGAGCGGCTTGGATTAGTCCATCTGTTTCTGGTTTTCAGAAACCTGAGGTGAAGAAAATAAATAACAGGAAAAACAAAAATGAAAAATGCCTCTGGTTCCTGAATTGCAGTTAGCCTGCATGCGCTCTTAAATCACCTATCCACCCAGATGCACCAATCACCGGCGGATACGACGCCGCGCGGAAGAGAAAAGAAGCATCCAGATTTGCTTTTGAAGATTTTTAAATATTTAGAAATGTAGCCCACTCTCACATTAAAAAGTGACATTTCCAATTACTTTGGCGAGGAAACAAAGGTAGCACCTAATTTATGAAACTATATCCTCCTTTTTAAAGACTATTCACAAGTTTCTAACTGAGGCCTATTTGAGCCTCCATTTTTCATAAGCAGGAAGATACAGCTAAGAAATCAGACATATTTGCCTAGAATGACATAATTACAACCACCAAATGTTTGGAGTTAACCGTGGAAGAGGGTTTATGTTACTGGCTTAGAAGGCAAAATTAAGACCAATAGTTAGAAATTATGAGAAAGATTTCAGAGCATAGGGAACATTCTAATCCATGAGCTGTTAAGTTTTCACGTGAACTACCTTGGATGACATGGAAATCCACGTGTGTCGGAAACTATACCAGAAACAGAGGATCAGAGACTTTGGGTTGCCACACAGAGGATATCTCCGTGGGGAAAGGTTAACACCATGGTTTTAGCTTTGCTCACTCCCTCTACAACTCACTGCAATTTGTTTTTTATTCTCAGACCTCTTTGAAACTAATATTGGCCTGTGGTTATGTATTATCAAGGGAGTTTCTTTCTGTTTTTATAGTTTCTTTCCACCAAGAGCCAAGGTTAAGGCAGATTTTTTTTTTCTTTTCCATTTACTGGTAGGAAGATTTTGTTTTTAAGCCCACCTTTTCACTGGTGTTCTTAACCTTAATCACATCTGTAAAATCCCTTTGTCCATATAAGGTGACATGTTCACACATTCCTCAGATTAGAATATGGACCTTTGAGGGATAGGTGGGAACAATACTCTATCTACTACAGATTCTTGGTAATATTGCCACGGTTGCTTATGTTTTTCTTGAAGGATATGGGATTTCAATATATTTTAGAGTCCATAAACCAATCACCACAAAATAGCTATAATTCTTAGAACATTATTACAGAAAGGGATTTTAGAGCACAGTGAATTAATTTTCACTGTTTCTAAAATTCTCAGATTACATATATATGTACATATATAATATATATTTACATACATATATATTTATATATACATGTATGTATATATGTATGTGTATGTAAATATGTATGTATGTGTGTGTGTGTGTGTGTGTGTGTGTGTGTGTATATGTACAATTTCTGTTTCTGGATCAATTTCTCTTTATTGAAGTCACTGCCTGGGTCTTTCTAAGTTTCCAGAATAAATATCCTACTTATAACTGTCTTGTCCAGGTAAGTTTATGTGTCTGAATTTATTTCTCTTGCTTTCTAATTTGCATGCCCTTTAGTTCTTAACTTTAAAAGAATCTGTTTATTTTCTCTGTTATTTTAAAATTCTGATCTGCTCCAGAAGGAAACAATGTTTTGACCAAAATTTATCTTCTGGTGATTTCTAAACTTGAGATGAAATATAATGTCGTAAAAAGAACAATACTAGGCTGGACAATACGGAGACAAGGGTTCAATTCCTCTCCTGCCACTAACTAGTTAAGGGAACTTGGATTGGACATTTCACCTTCCTGATGGATGAAAAGAAACAGTTGGACTAGACCACATCAAAGTCACTTGTACTCTAGAAAGGGACTTAGAGAATTCTAGTTCCACTGCTTTTTGCCCTGGAAAAACAATCCTTTACTTTAGAGAACTCCACTATAAGAGGATACTTCCTCAGTTAAAGCTGAAATCCTCTCTCTCTCTCTCTCTGTTCTGTTGCGGCAAATGTGTCATTGCCATCCTTCCAAGTAATAATTGGAAAAAGCTAAGGTCTTAAGTCTTTTATGATCCGTCTCTATCTACTTCCCTAACTCATCTCCCCTGCCCCCACATCCTCAACACACCTACTTTCCAGCCTCGCCGAAATACTCAGAGGATTTGGTAATCCCTGGTGGTGCAGGGTCTCTGGCACTCTGGAGGACAATGGCAATGATATCTGTGAGAAGCCAATCTGAAATAGCTGCTTGAGCAGCCAAAATCAACCAAGAAGGACAGAACAGAAAAAATGGGGTTCTCTGAAATTCTGGGTATGAGAGATTTTGTGGAAGTCAGAGGTTTCACACTGCATGAAAATTAGATCAAGTTGAAATTTGAGTTTTTAATTATAATAATATTCCTTAGAAATCTGAGGGGAATCTCAGGTCACTTTAATAATAGAATGTATACAAATGCAGGACATAGCTCAAACTTACCTGCATAAATTATACTGTATTAGACCTTAGGCTATTTTGAATTTATCTTTGCCTTATTTCTCCTTCCACCAACTGTCTACCATGGACAGGTCAGATTCTTACCAATAGCAAGGGTTTGGAACTATACTTTGAATTACCCTTACTTGTAGGATAGAATCACAAAGCAAATTGAATTAGCCCTTCAATATCCATTTGAATTTAGTTAGAAGGGCAGGCCCCATGAAAATATGTGTAATGAAGTGACTTTGTTGTTGTTGCCCAGAAAATACAAAGCCTGATACCCACGTTCTCAAATCGCAAAGTCACTCAGTCCAAAAGCTCAGATTTTGGTTGTTTTGGAAATTAGGCTGTTTACTCCCATAGAATAATCAATCATGCAAGCAATCCAAAGATAGCACCTCCCCCCACCTCCCCAAACTAGGGCCTATTTCAGGCAGAAAGTAGGTGACCTGGAAAGGGAGGTAATTATAGAGTCTCCTCTCTCACGCCCTACCTGCTGTTTTCCACCACCACTGAAACAGCGGATAGGTGGAGAGCTGGTTGGCCTCATAGATGTTTTTGACAGCAGTCAGTTACCACTGACTGCAAAAACTCATATCAAGCCCCCTGAGGGGTAGAGATTGAAGGCCTTCTCTGCCAGTTAAAGTGAAGGAGAAGGACCTTCCTAATCCTAGAGATAGAGGAGGATAAGTGGGCAATGATAAATCACCAGCTATCTTCCCCACGTCTCTCTTCTGCTGACCCTTTCCACATCTGCATATTGGAAGGGAATTTCAATCACTGAACTATTCTCTGCTACTTACCATCTTCCAGTTCTGTAGGGTGCTCTGTCTCATAATCCACTTCGATATCTGATATGTTCACCTATGAATCTCAAAGGAAACATCCATTTTAATAGTCCGTGGCAGAAAATCAGAAAGTTCACAGAGAAGAAAGCAATGGTACATGCAGACTCCAGTCTAAGTAAGGAACCACCTGGTCACCCAAGTATAGAAGTCCCAGGATCCTTTGAGGACTTTCCTTGACTAAAGAGAATGCTCACCTTTGCTCTCTTCCAGTCCCTCCCTCTTTGCTCTCTTATCTGCTTAGGCATCTAAATTGAACTTTTCTTTTTTTACAATTTATTTATTTAGTGAGAGAGAGAGCACAAGCAGGGAAGGGAAGAGAGAAGGAGAAAGAGAATTCCAAGCCAGATCTGTGCCATCAGTGCAGACCCGATATGGGGCTCAAACCCACAAACTGAGAGATCATGACCTGAGCCAAGATCAAGAGTCAACCGACTGCAGCACCCAGGTGCCCCTAAATTGAATTTTAACTTAAGTGATTTTGCTTCGCCAGCCAAGTGTATCTTTTAATCCAAGAAAAAGTTTGGTTTGAGAACAACTGGACAAAAAGTCCCAAAGCACCCATTATAGGGCAGGGCAGAGGACCCCTGAGTGTTGGAGGCATAGGGCTTAACTATTCTGAACAACCTCGGGGATTTGCTTTGTTTCCTGGGAGCTTGCTAACGTGGAGACTTTTATAGTGCCAATAAAGAGCCTGAAACTACCTCATAAGCCTCTCTGTAAGACAGCAAGTCCCCTAGCACTTCTCCTAATTAACTTCTAACCTGCTGGCCATGGGGATGTTTTTTTCTCCTTTAACTGCTAATGAAGTCTAGAATCTCAAAGTCTCCCTTGATTTTTACCAGAGCCTTCTAGTCGTTAATTATGAGCCCTGCGTTTTTCTTGCTCACTTGGACTTTATAAGGTGCACTACAGTGGGAACTTTCCGATTTTTTTGGTTCCTATTTAGAGTCGACTCAATTTTCTTCCAGATTCTTTTGCTTGCCTCTGCAGGATCAATAGAAACTTAGAAAAACCACCACCAACAACAAGATATGAAAGCAGGTAAAGAGATTTGGGGATGTGGGGCAGACCAAGGGCAAAGTGTGAGGATGTAATAATATCTCATTTCCTAGAGAAATACGAGTGTTTCTCATCCTCGTCGAGTGAGGAATGTTGGTGTGAGCCTGGAGAAGAGATAATTCAGTGAAGTAAGAGAATCAGAATAATAATGCATTCAGATTAGCAGAGGATATATAACCCATTTGAATCAAACATTTATTCACATATTCATTTATTTGACCAGCATTAATTAGCCACCTTTCATATGCCAGGCACTTTTCTAGACACCAGGGATGAAGAAATGAGCAATTGCTTCTGAAAGATATCTTGTTAGAGGAGATCTTAAGCTCTCTTCCTGAATGACCAGGTGGCTTCAGACGTCACTTGACCTGTGCTTGATCCAGTTACACAGGCAAGGGACCCATCATCTTTGGAAAAGACGAAAGACAATCCCTCACCACTCTATGTGTCATGGACATCTCTCTGCTTTAAAAGCACGTTGCTTCCATACTTCCTCACTGAAGAAGAAGGTATTATGATAAAGGGCATAAAGATAAACACCAAGATATACCCATTTCTCAAGTTGATAAATTATATCTTATTTGAAAAACAAACTCCTGCAACAAATATAAATTCAAATGACCATTGAATAGTTTAGCATTTAATGTGGAGATTCTTCCATCCTACCTATGGTTCAGAATTGCCCCAAAGAAACTTCTAAGAAATAGAAAAGTCTAAGCAGGCCCTAACTGGGAAAATCATGGTACTATAAGTATGAGATGAGGTTTATGTAATGAGGGGTTTTATTTTTAAGTTCCATAAATAATCCTGATGAGCTGTCAAAGGCAAGAGCCACTGAAAAATATTTATTTATGCTCCCCCCCCCAAAAAAAAATATATTCTCCTGTGATATGGAGAAGTAGAAAAATGGTTGTTTAGATTTTTGGTCTTAAAAGAAGACCTTTCAGTGAAACCCACTGTTTCATTGTTAGCTCATTGTTAGTTACAATGTTTAGTTTTCTCCTTTGTGTCATTTTGTTGAAGACAGAATCGCTTCCTAACAGTTGCCTGATTCTGAAATCAGAGGAGTCACGTTCCAAACAGGCTGGAGAGTACTTCTTTTCAAATGGCTTCTGCGTTTACCTTAATTGCCTGAGACATGAAAATAGAGCCATCTTCTGAAAAGAAACTCTAAAAATAGTTTGTCATGTCTCTGATCTCTTTGACATCTTCCGGGTCCCCGCATTTTACTCTCATGTCCTTTGAGGTATCTGGAAGAAACTTGGGTTAAGCATACCCCCCATGCCCAGCATTTCCAGTTAGAATGATTGACCAACTTCTTCTTCTTCTTCTTTTTTTTTTTTTTCCAATTTACTTTTGATTGCTGTGGTTATTTTATATTTTTAGAATTTGGCTTTGTTCTGGGAATCAGAGAGCTTCCCATTCTTAGATTGCTTATCCAAGATCAACTCCTCCATCTCTTCCTTTAATGAGGCCAGACGTTTTTTACTTTTAATTCTGTTGGTATCTTTGAGTGAGATGAGCAAGCAGGCCAGGGACATGACATTTCCCATTATGTATAAGACAAGAAAATGACTCATCAAAGTGTAATTTTTTTATAGGGAGAAAAGAACTTGCTATCCAACCAGATCACCACGAGGTATTTTTAGTTGCTGTACATAAATTTAAGAATTCAGCTGTTTTGTTTTCACCTTCCTATGAATGGTGTGGGGGTGTATTGGTGGCTTTTAAATTCAGAGCATAATTTCCAAACACTTTAAAGTATGAGTTTCGTATAAATATAATATAGACCAATTTCAAGGAGTTTATTCAACTCATTAATCAACAAGGAAACCAGTAAAAGGTAAAGGCTGATTCAAAAAGCATTTCGAGGGACCCCAGTGTGGCTCAGTAACTTAAGCTTTTGACTTTTGATTTCAGCTCAGGTCATAGCTCACGACCTCATGACCTCACGAGGTCCAGCCCCAAATGAGGTTGAGCCAGGCTTAAGCCCACTTTTCAGGCTCTGCACTGATAGTAAGTGCAAAGCCTGGTTGGAATTCTCTCTCTCTCTCTCTCTCTCTCTCTCTGCCCTTTCCCCCCTTGCGCACACCTGCTCTCTTTCTGTCTCTCTCAAAATAAATGAACTATAAAAAAACTGCATTTTGAGGCTTTGAATTTTTACAGGCATTTTGAAACAATGATAGCTGAGAACCTTCTCCATTAGAAGGTATGTTAAACGCAAACCTGGATGGTATCCCACAGGCAACTATTCATAAGGGTTATCTTTTCTACCTAACAGGAGCTTTGCGTTTCTATTGGACCAAAATCTGTAGTTTACACATATTTTACTGAGTCTTTATTCAGTAATTAACAGTGAGTCAAGGCAAGTACATTCCCCTAGAATAAATAATCTTTGGGCAGGCCTGTTAAACAATGCCTCGGGGTAACATTGAAAGAGCATGCTGCATACCTTTTTAACCTATCCCCAGGCTTGAAACAATCTTTCTTATAATCAAGTGGTAGTAACAATTTCAGAGCAGCCTGGCCTAAGGTAGCTGTGAGGACAACATGCAGGTGATGGCGACAAGTCTGTGTTTCCTCCTTCCCAATGCCATTCCCATGTGTACATGTATACACGTGCACTCGTGCAAGCGTGAGACACGGCGAGTCTAGCCTTGCATATGTGACGTGGCGAATTTCTGATCTTGAAAAAAATGAATTTGCTTCTCAGAAAGTTTAAACTCTGCTGGTCCTTAGAGCCAGCCTTATGAATTTTCTTTCTCCACTATCCTTTTTCTCCTCAGCCATTGGTGTTTGTTTCCTGAAGAAGTAGCTGCATTGGAATCAGATCGGCTTTGCTCTTTGTAATCAGATCAGCCTTGCTCTTGCTCTCCGAGACCATTCTCGGAATGCGCTCCATTGTTCTTCACAGGACTTTTACATAGGTGCTTAGAAAACTAGAACATAAGGAATGGCCTCTCCCAGATGTATACCAGGGGGTGGGTTTCCTTGGAGACCTTTGCAGCTTTTTGTTTTATTTGTTTGTTTTTATTTTTTATTTTATTTTATTTTATTTAAATAATTTATTTTCAAATTGGTTTCTGTATAACACCCAGTGTTCACCCCAGCAAGTGCCCTCTTTAATGCCCGTCACCCACTCTCCACCCTCCCTCACCCCCCTCACCCTCAGTTTGTTCTTAGTCTTTGAGAGTCTCTTATGTTTTGTCTCCCTCCCTCTCTGTCTTTTTTTTCTTTCCCCTCTTCCCCTCCCCCATGGTTTTTGCTAAGTCTCTCAAAATCCACCTATGCGTGGAAACATATGGTATCTGTCTTTTTCTGACTGACTTATTTCATTTAACATAATACCCTCCAGTTCCATCCATGTTGCTACACATGGCCAGATTTCATTTTTTCTCATGCTTGTTTGTTTTTATTTATTTTTTTTCTTGGTGCATTTTATTTATTTATTTTTTCTTATTATAATAGTTTATTTTCAAATTGGTTTACATGTAACACCCAGTGTTCGCTTGTTTGTTTTTAAATATATGTTTAGTTTAGATTCAAGTTCCTTTCTGTTGAAGTCAGTTACATTCCCTGACAGAGTTTCTGGATCATAAAAGAGTAAATACACCAAACTTTCGGTATCTTCTATCATCTCAAGGAAAAGGGAGTATTAAAGTTAATTATGCCATTTGCATTTTATTTTCTTGCTTTCATCTTGAAGGTTTTCCTGAGAGTGTGAGAGGTCCTCAAAGTCTCTCCTCTGATGCCAAGGACCACAGTGATATCAGGTTCACGTACACTAAACGCAGGTGTTACTCACTTTTGGAAACAGTTTGAAGAGAGCTCACAGGCTTAGAGCCTTATTTTCTACTACATGGTATTCGAATAAAGGGCCAAACCTTTTGGAATGGAGTCAGACTTGATCCTTACAACTGCCAGTCTGTGGACACATTATGGCATCTTACAGTGGCATTGTAATTTTCTCCAATTTACTAACGAAGGCTAATTATCCAAATAATTCAGCCTGACTATCTGCTCTTGACCACTGCAAATCCCCCTGCTGTGCCTCAAAGCTCTGTTTGTTCCCCATTTCTTCTCTTGTTTTAAACCCCTCACTGTTTTGAGTGCCTTTTATTTAAAGAGAAATTGGATGCCTACTGTGTAAATTTCTGCAGGGAGCCCTTTAATGTAGACTGTTGCAATTTCCTCCAGGAATATGCTAATAATTACAATGGGGAGGGACCTGGACTTTGTTATCTACAGAGGAGGAATTGTGTGAGAAAAGGGGGGAAAAAACTCAACTTTTTACACCACTGAAAAGAAAACAAAAACGAACAAAAATATAAAAGAGGAAAACAAAGTTATTTGTTAAAGTGCAGGCTGGAAAGAGGCAGATGCTTAGAAGTAGCAACTGTGGCCACTGGTCTTTTGTGCAGGCTCTCAGGGAAAGCCACCCATGAAGAGAGAAGGGTGAACTTTGGTCCCATGGGGAATCAGGCTGACTTCCGGCCTCTGTAGTGATGGCAACAGAATATCAACCTTGTGCTCCCGGGTGTTGGGAGCCGTTTTAGGCTCACAGGTTGAGAAGTAACCTTAAAGTTGCATCCTGGGGATGGGTTGCACTTCCTCCATTGTAGTTGGAAGTATAGTCCTCAAAACAACGCCCTGATTTCTCCTGTTTACAGATAATTAACATTAAGGCCTTAAGGAAACACCCTGTTCTCTCCCCCCCACCCTACATTTATATGTTAATTATCCTGAAACCAACATACAAGATTAAGGAAGTTGCCGCCTTGTGGTAAAAACGATTATTGTTAAAGAGGTCAAACTATGGAATGTCACTCATAGTTGTAATGTAACTCGCTACCTTTAAAAATAAAGACACTGAGACCAGCAGGTCAGAGATGCCAGAATAGAGACGCCAGAATGGCGGAGACGCCAAAATGGCGGAGATGCCAGAATTGCCAGGGCTGCCTGCTTAGTCATCAGATTCCATCTCACTCGTGGCTCTCTCACTTCCTTTCTCCTGACCGTCCGTCCTTCGTGGACCCCTAGATTCGCCGGAACAAGGACCCCGGCACCTGGGGAGTAGCAATGGGACCTACTCCAGTCCTCTGTCCCCTCTGCTGGAGGTACAGGTACCTGAATGGCAATTTCACAATCCTGAATTGCTGATTACAATTGGTTTAAGGAAGCTTTAGCTTTTTGCTTCTTGTTTTTGTTTAAAAGACACGCTTGTGAACTAACTTGGATAGTTGTCCTTCAGCAGAAAGTTTCTGGAAAAGAAATATGGTTATCTTAGAACCCAACTTGTACTGTAGTGATGTTCATTCGAACAGAGTTTGGTTGATAGCACAGACCTATCCTAAGGGTATTTGCGTAGTGATTATTTAAGGTGACCTGGGGTTTTCTACTTTATTGCTAAGCAGCTTTCGGTGGTCACAGACTGACTTGGTCTGATCCTTTATCACAGAGTTCTGAACACAAAGAACTCCACAGGCTTGTTTCAACCAAGATGAAGGAAGTGAAGAGATCCCTCCTTAGAATTCCTGTAGTAGCAATGAGGGAAGACAAGAATTATTTCCACATACTGACATAAAAAGGGAAGCATTGCAAATGAGAAGGAATTTGCCCATGATGGAACCAAAATCAAGTCCCAGCAGGACCCATGATCCTTAAATTCTTTGCTTATTTTTATAGCTGAGGCTTCTGAAACTCTGGTTTTGGTGATTGCCTTAGGGATTCTTTTATGGACAAAGGTGTTAAGAAAGTCAGCAAACTAGAAAAGATCACAAATTCACTTTAATTAAAATGATAATAAAACCAATACCCAGTAGTACATTGTGGAATTGTGAAGGGGAATTTCCCAAAAGCAACCAAATGATAATAATGATAATATTATTAATAATAATATCACTAACATTTATTGAACCATGTATGTTAAGTACTGTGCACTTTCTAGGCATTATGCCTTTTGTTTAATTCTACTTGACTGACGAGGAAACACAGAGTTTAAGTCACACAGTTTGTAATTGGTAGAGTTACAATGTGACACCAATGTCCAAGTTCAGACACTGCACTGCTTCTACTATGTTTCTACACTTCTGTTTAAAATCTATGTAGGAGCTCCTGGGTGGCACTATCGGTTAAGCATTAGACTTCAGAACAAATCATGATCCTGTGGTTCATGAGTTTGAGTTCCGAGTTGGGGCTCTGTGCTGACAGCTCAGAGCCTGGAGCCTGCTTCTGATTCTGTGTCTCCCTCTCTCTCTGCCCCTCCCCTGCTAATGCTCTGTCTCTCTTTCTCTTTCAAAAATAAACATTAAAATTTTTTTAAATAAAAAAATAAAAAAAAGATCTATGTGCAAGATAGAATATACAACATATTCTATACAAGACAGACTCATGAAATGCTTGTAAGAGTAAGTTATTTAAAAAATCTACTAACTGTATCAGCAGGAAGGCAGAAGAACCACCCTCGGCTGAGCTCCTGCTGTGTTTCCAGTACTCTGCTAGGCAGTCCATATACACTGTCTCCATTCCTCAGCACAAACCTGTCAATGAAAGATACTTATATATGAGAAAATGGAGCCCAGAGATTTTGTAATTATTTTCCCATATTTTGGCACCAGACAGTGTTGGGGAAAGAGCTCAAGTGTGCACTATTGCAGACCATCCATTTTTCCCATGTTGTCATGCTGTTTTGTTTTCTTCAAGTTGTGCTTGAGGTATAGCTTTAGTTTTACCCAAAGTGACTAGGAGGCCAAATCTCTCTTTCTAGTCCTTGACCTTACCAGCCTACTGAAATTGTTAATGAGATAGAAGTGTTAGACGGATTGCCTCCTGGGGAACCTGGGCGGCTCAGTCAGTTGAGTGTCCAACTCTTGATCTCAGCTCAGGTTGTGATCTCATGGTCATGGAATCGAGCCCTGCTTTGTGCTCCATGCTGAGTGTACAGCCGGCTTACGATTCTGTCTTCCTGTTCCTCTCTCTTCTGCTCTGGTACACACACACACACACACACACTCTCTCTCTCTCTCAAAAAAAAAAAAAGTATTGTCTCCAGAAAACATGAAGAATGAAGAAGACACAATTACCTGAGGGGATGAAGGCAATCTATCTTTCTAACCTAGATTACCATAACTAGTTGATCAACTTGATTTTCATTCTTTAAGACTTGAATGCATGAAAAATGAATGAACGAATGAATGGGTAAGCAAATGAGACAACATAACATCTACTGGATTTCTAGCAGGCAGTAGGAACTGTGAAAGGTGATTTCATATTCTGATTTTATGTTCTTGCCACCAAAGTTCTGCATTTAAGTGGCTACTTTTTTTATCGCTGTAGTTAAGGATGAGTGATTGGGGGTTGGATAGTTAAATGAATTGCTCTGAGTTCCAGCTAGTCAATGAGAAAGTTGGAAATAGGCCTAAGGACCTTTGACCATACTGTTCGAGCTATCCCATCCCTGTTTAAATTTCTCTTTAAAAATTTTTTAGAAGTGTTTAGATACAAAAGAGCAGTTTAGAAATACCTGTAAGGAGGACAGAATGACCATATAAGTAGCACCCAAACCCTTATATCCCCAAATGATAAACTATTACCTTAAATTTTAAATTTCCTTAAAATTTCTGTGTCTATATTCCATCCCCTTTCTATGTCAGAGGGTTTCTTGATAGTTTCATATTTGTTTCCTAAATATTCCTAAATAACACATTATTTAGATAAGTATGCTATCAAACTATATATGCTTTGTCTTACTTACTCCCTTTGCTTGACATTGTTCCTGAGAATCGTCCATGGCATTGAATAAAGCTGTATCTAATTTGCTTCTCCATTCTACTTTTTTTTTCTTTTTTAAATGTTTATTTAATTTTTGAGAGAAAGAGAAAGAGAGACAGAGCACAAGCGTGGGAGGGGCAGAGAGAGAGGGAGACAGAATCCAAAGCAGGTTCCAGGCTCTGCTCTATCAGCACAGAGCCTCACATGGGGCTCTCGATCCCACAAACTGTGAGATCATGACCTGAGCTAAAGTCAGAAGCTTAACCCACTGAGCCACCCAGGAGCCCCTCTCCATTCTACTTTTGATGAATATTTCTGTGTGTGTGTGTGTGTGTGTGTGTGTGTGTGTGTTATTTCTAAGAGTGCTGCAAGAACATGGAAAACATGTCTTCAGATTGTATCTGAGTCATAAGGTTTACACATTTGTGGTTTGTTAGCTAATATCATATTTTGTTTCCCAAGATGATGGAGTAATTTCTAACATTGTACAATTATTCAGCTTCCCTACGTTTCCTCCCCAATATTTGATATTTTTACACTTTAGATTTTTACTAATATGATCGGCTTGAAATGCTATCTCACTTTGTAGTTTTAATTTTAATTTCCCTTATTATTAACAAGGGTGAGTATCTTTTTAATTAGTGTTGTTGGCCTTTCCTCTTCTGTGAAGTACCGATTCATTTTCTGTTAATTTTTGCCCAGTTTTTCTACTTGGTAATTTGCTTTTTTCTTATCAACGTGTAGGCCTTTTTATACATTCTGGATATTAAATACTGTAATTTAATCTATTGCAAATAACTCCTTCTGGCTTACATAGTGATTTCACTTATTTATTGTGGACTAGTGATGAACATAAGTTCTGAATTTTAATGTATGTTATTTGTCAATCTCTGCCTTTATGCTTGGTTCACAAAGGCCGTCTTCATTAATCCAAAGTAATGAAAAGATTTTGCTCAAAGTTTCACAGTTTTCACCTTTTATGTTTTCATATTTAATCCAGCTAGAGTTGATTTTTGCTTATGGTGTTATGCAGGAGTCCAATTAATTCATATTTTTCTGTGTAGATAACCAGCTGTTTCAGACCTATTTATTCTCAATCCTCGTGGCTCTGCAATGCAAAGTCTATATAAATATAGTTTCCATCTACCTGCGGTTGGGTTTCTGGGTTCTCCAGTCTGTTTTTCCAGTCCATTCATTCCTGCGATAGTTCTATACTGTCTTCGTTTTTTCCAGTTTATAGTAATAGTTGATATCTGGTAAGGCAAATCCAATTACTTTGCTCTTCTTGGGCAATCTCTTACTCTTCTTCCACCTTTGATCTTCCCCATAGCTTTTAAAATAGGCTTGTCAGATCCCTCTGGATCTGTTAGTATTTTTGACTAAAATTGAATCCCATCACTAGAGCAATTTGGTGAGAATTTACATCCTTAGAATGCCTTTTTCTTATTAATTTGCAGCCCATGCCTGCAGCATGGTTTTCTATTCATTTAAGTCTTTGAAAAAATTTTCTCCCTACAAATTTTATACATGTATTGCTTGATTAATTCCTTGGTACTGTACTTTCTTTTGATTTGAAGCCAATATAAAAGCTATCTTTTAATAATTACCTTTTATAAATTTTTTGAACCTGTGTCAAATGGCAACTGATTTTTTATAGTGTTTTAATAAGCTTTATGTTTTGGAAAGTTTGAGATTTACAGAAAAATTGGGAAAATAATACAGAGAGTTCCTGTAAATCTTGCACCCAGTTTCCTCTATTATTACTTACTTATATTAGTATAATGCATTTGTTGTAATTAATGAACCAATATTGATACATTATTATGTACATCCTTCATTCCAACTTCCTTAGTTTTTACCTCATATCCTTTGTCTGTTCCAGGATCTCACCAGGTTACCCACTTACATTTAGTTACTGTGTGTCTGGCTCCAATTGGCTCTGACAGTTTCTAAGTTTCCTTAATTTGATGACCTTGACAATTTTGAAGAGTACTGATTACATGTTCTGTAGAAGCCTCTATTGGGATTTGTCTGATGTTTTTCCCTCATGATTATGGCTTTGGGGAAGAAAACCATAAAAGTGACGTGCCATTTTTATTCCATTTTATCAAGAGTTACATGGCATGAAAGTTGACCTTGATTGCCTGGCTGAGGTACTGCTTGTCAGATTTCACCACTGTAAAGATGCTCTCTTGTATCCCCTTACTATACTGTACTCTGTAGAAGGAAGTCACTATGGAGAGTCATGTTCCACCTTCCTAAATATCTGCTTAAATTATTTGGAATTCTTCTGCACAGGACTCTGTATCTTCTCCCTCATTTATTTATTTATTAAATAATTTATTTATATCAGCATGAAGCCATGGATATTTAATTGATGCTCTGTTACAGCCTGATACTACTTTATTTATACTGTTGGTAAGATTGTCCATCTTTGGCCATCGGAAGCTCTTCCAGTTGACTTCTGTGTCCCTTTGACATACACAATCATTCTTCCTAAGCACTGTCTTTACAATGGATTTTTTAAAATATACAGTGAATTTACATCCAGTTACCTGGCTAAAATCTTTTAACAATTCAAATAATTTGCTTTTTTCTATAACCATGTTATCTGCAAATAATGACAGGTTTTGTTCCTTTCAAATTATTACAATTCTTACATCTTTTACTATTTCTTTTGCCTTATTGCACTTTTCTAGGATCTTTAATATGATGCTGAGCTGAAATTGTAATAGTGGACACATCTGACTTGTTTTGGATAGTTCAACATGTCATCATTGAGTAGGATGTTTGCTGTGATTAAAAAAAAAAATTCTGTATCAAGTTAAAGAAGTTTTCTTCCATCCCTAGCTTGTTGCTTTAGTTTGTTTGCTCCAGAAACAGATTCTGAAATAATTATCTGAATGCAATATCTTATTTGGAAGGTGATCTCTGGAAACCCCGTAAAGGGGGTACTTACTGAATTAGAATAAAGAAGGAAACCAATAAAAGATGCTTTAGAAAGCCAACTACTACTGGCTTTGTCATTGCAGAACCCATTCCTTAGAGTAACTCAAACAGATGGGGCACCTGGGTGGTGCCTGATGCCAGCTCACGTCATGATCCCAGGGTTGTGGGATCGAGTCCCTCCAAGCCCAGTTTAAGATTCTCTCTCTCAATAAAAAACAAAAACAAGACTAGAGTAACTCAAACTGAGAGATAAAGTATCTGGGAGTTCTTTGTTGGATGCCAGGGAAGGAGTAGGGGTTGATTCTCAGGCAATCTGACTGGCCCTATATGCCACAAAGCAGGAGCAATCTCTTAGGTAGTTGCTGCCAGGTAGAAGTCCACCCTGAGCATGATGAAGCGAGTGCAAGGCTACATGGGCACCAACGGCATCTGGTACACTTGCAAGGAAGCTTGTATTTCATTGTGATACAAACAGATGTTTGCTTTGTCTAATACATTGTATCTATCAATGGTCATTTGATTTTTCTGCTCTAATCTGATATCATTACTACTACTAATATATTAATTACATGATATAATATTATTAATAACTGGCTTTTGAATGTTAAATGCATTCTTGGGATAAATCCAACCTGCCAATGTTTTCTTTAGAATTTTTGCATTTCTGTGCATGGAATGAGATTTGCCTATTAATTTCCTTTTTCATATTGCCTTTATCAGGTTTTGGTTTCAAGATTATGGCGAATCTCATATTGTGAGTTGGCACTTGATTTACTGATCTTAGTTCATGCTCTTTCCATGGTGTTTTTCTTATACCCTAAATCTGAGACAGTAGCAGGTAAAATTATGACTTACCATGGTATGGGGATATTGACAACAGAAAACTCTAGGTTAAACTGGTGTGAACATGAGTGTGTCAGTCCAACTGCATCGATAACTAGAAATAAGAGGACAGATACACATGTTAATTAAAAAAACAGGTGTTGGATCTTAGTTTTTTCTTTTTTATCAATTTGGTTTTACTTTAGAGTGTCCTCCCCAAAACGCACCTATAGTATACTAAGCATCATATTCTAACTGTTGGCAGATACTATATTTCTCTGCTTCCTCTACTCCCACATCAATATCCTCACTCCTCCTCCCTAATCACTACAGTATGGGTAACGTTGTCTGGTGTTGAGCTGTGTTAGACCACTGGACCTGTGCCAGAAACTCTCAGAAGACAGTCAGGTCCCCCTGAGGCTTGGTACCACATCTCTCCGGAGGGTCTCTTCAACCAGCAATTCCAGTAAGGATGCTACATGGGGTTTAATTCTAGAAAAATGCTGCATATGTTACAGGGACAATACATATGACACCCATACTCTATGTGTGACTTTATAGTTGTAATTATCTTACTCAATTTAATTTTTTTTAAATTAAAAACTGTAAATGGGCTCTTGTTTACATATCATCTTTACCTAGACGCTGAACTAAATGATGACCTGGACAAAAATGAATGCTTTTTGAAATCGAATAGAGAGAGATCTTTTTTTTTTTTTTTTTTTTTTTTTTTTTTTGACACCTATTTCTCTTCCTTAAGCGTGCTGTGGACCTAAGTCTATCAGATACACCCGTGGCCCCTGGCCCAGACATTCAGCTCAACCATGGACTTTTCTGTCCTTACCTGGGAGTCCTGCAGGGCCCAGGTGCCATTGTGATTGTGGCTTTGGTAGAGCTTCTCCTAATTTTCTTAGATCCCTTTCCTCTCATCCAATTTTACCAAGTCATGGAGTTAACTCCATCTATGCCCCACGTATAAGCTAGCCCAGACATTTGTAAAAAGTCTGAATTACCCTGCTTTTTATTTGTTCTGTTCCTCCACCCTCTTACTTCCAGTCTCTTCCCTTTCCTGATGACCCGTTCCTAGTGCCTTTGGATTGAGACATGTCCCCCATTAACATCCCCTGTCAAATTTTACAGTCTTAAGACATTTTTTATAAGTGAATACAGTCGACCCTTGAACAAAAAGATTGAAAGGCACATGTTCACATATATACAGATTTTTTAAAAATAAATACAGGACAGGACTAAAATGCATTTTTTTCTTCCTTATGATTTTCTTAATAATATATTCTTTTCTCTGGCTTACTTTATTGTAGGAATACAGTATGTAATACATATAATATACAAGATACATCTTAATCGACTGTTTACGTTATCAGAAAGTTAACATCCCAGTTAACAGTAGGCTATTAGTAGTTAAGTTTTCAGGGGGGTCAAAGCTATATGTGGATTTACAACTGTTGGTACCCCCTAAACATTGTTTGGGGGTCAACCATAGTTACTTCACTCCTACATCACCTTCTCCCTGTATTTGAAATTCACAGAAGAGCAAAGTTGTAAGCTGAGGCTACGCAGACATGCATGTACTCCATCTTGTGACTCACAGTTCTTGAAGTACATCTCTTGTGGTTCCCTGAGATTGTATCCTAAATTATTACCCTTTGGCTCCTCACCCCAAGCCTGCATGTGTAGCATCCTTAGAACGTGAAACACCCATGCCAGCCTCAATGGGAACCGAAAATTTCACCAAGCATAGGTTACTGTTCATTGGCAAACTATCCTACACTCACATCAACATTTTGTTATTTCAGACAATTGAAATTAAATTTCCTTCTTGCTAATATTTCTAATTTAAAGACCAAGATCTAGACCAAAGGTGGGGGGCGGGGGGAGAAGGTACCTCATGGTTCAGGGTTCAATATCTAATAGAAACAAGAGGACCATTTTTACCTGGCAGCATTATTGTAATGATCAGGCACACAGAGAGAATTTCAAGCTTTGGTGTATACAAGGGCCTACTCAAGAGTTTTTTTAAAAAGGTTATTTCTTCTCACTCCTCACCCCCAATCTTAATTGCTTAAGATTCAGCATTTCTTGGCTGGGTCTCTGGAACCTGTATTTTCCACAGGTGCTGCCAATGATTGTGAGGCAGGTCATCCACTCAACAAACTTTGAGAATCCCTTGCTGGTTGGTGAGAAATGAGCAAGAGAGAGCCTCTCAAAGAATTGTCTGATGATTTATGAGCAGTGTGACTTAGAGGGAGCCGGACCTTCTCCTGATTTTTTTCAGCTTCTAACAGTTCTAGGCTGTGCAGCACAGAACAAATGGGCATCGCTCCCCCAAGAATGAGCTGGCAACAGCCAGCCCTGTCTCTGGCTGCAGAGAGGAGAGGGAGCTTGAGGAAGAAGTTGGCCTGATTTCACTGTGTCATTGCTCTGTTTCAGCCCAGACTGGACTTTACTACAATCCACTATGCCAGCCACTTGGAGCCCAGTGCAGCCCGCAAGATAAGGACTCAGTCTTCCACAAGGCTGTCCTCACTTTGGATGCCAGCTGCACCTGGAGCCTCCAGACCCCCCTGCACTTCTGACTAACTGGATAGGATTCAGGAGTACCTACAACCACTTCAGGTTTGATAACTCTTTAGAATGACTCACGAAACCCACAGAAAGTGCTCTGCTTACTGTTACGGGTTTGTTATAATGGATATACATAGGGTGCAGTCTGGAAAGGTCTGGAAAACAGACTTTCTGTGACATTGTGATTTATAATAACATATATTTGGCCTTTTCCCCTGTTTGTGGCAAAGAGCTCTGAAATTCCTGCAACAAGAGTGATAAAGTTATCTTTTGTTATGTTAATAAAGTGAATTTGGAAAAAACCTGGGTAACCTAAGGATGAAGGCTGGTTGCCAGGGGAACCAACACTGTGATCAGAGGGTTGGAATTTTCAGTCCTGCCCATGACCTCTGGGGAGGAAGGAGGGGCTGGAGGTTAAATCCATTGTCAATGGTCCAACATTTAATCAATCATGACTATGTAATGAGGCTCCATAAAAACTTGAAAGGAAGGGGTTTGGAGAGCTTTCAGTTGGTGAACCTGTGGAGATGTCAGCGGGGAGGGGCACCCCCAGAGAGCATGGAGGAGGTCTGTGTTCCCTCCCACATGCCCTGTGCATCTCTTCCATCTGACTGTTCCTGAATTTTATCCTTTTACAATAACCTAGTAATCTAGTAAGTAAATTCTTCTTTTGAGTTTTGTGAGCCACCTCTAGCAAAGTAACCAAAGCCAAGCTGGGGGTCATGAGAACCTCTGATTTATAGCCAGTCAACCAGAAGCACAAATAACAACCTAGCCTTGCTTGCAATTGGTCTCTGAATGGGGGAGTGCAGACTTTTGGAACTAAGCCCTTAACCTCTGGGGTCTGACACTACTTATAGGTAAATAGTGTCAGAACTGAACTGAGGTGTGGGACACCCCGCTGGTATCAGAGAATTGTTTGGTGTGGGAAGCCCACACACACATTGGAACTGGAGTGGGAATCTTTACCTTCCATATCTTCTTCTTGTGGAATCAAGGAATATCACCCTCCTAACACATCAATGTGTTCACAATCAAGAAGCTCCTTTGAGTCTGGTGTGCAGAGATATTTTTTTTGGGGGAGGAGGGTTCCATTTTGTAGGCATGATCAATTAAATCATTGATTATGTGATTGAATTCCATTTCTATCCCCCTTTCCTCCTTAGAGGTAGGGCTGGCCAGGAGTCCCAACCTCCTAATCACATGGTTGGTCTTCCTGGTAACCAGCACCCACCCTGAAGCTGTGAAGGGACCCACCAGGAGTCACCATTGGCATAAGAAAGACACTCCAGTCATTCTGGAAATTCTAAGGGGTTTTGAGGACAGAGACTGGATATATTATTTCTTTAATCACAGTTGTGAAAGGCATAGATGAGTGCATGCCTCAGTGCACACTAGACGGCCTGCTGGAGTCTGGAAACAGAAACCAGATCGATGGTTAGGAGCTTGGAGAGTCCTCTTGGGTAAAGCGCACCCAAGGCATAAAGTTTGAGAACTCCCTGGCAAGCATCTAAACAAATAGAAGCTTTCACCTTGAAAAAGGCTAACAGCATCCTGCAAGCACCCTCTTCCTGCTTCCTGGTTTCCTCTTCCATTTTTCCTTTTTGCTTCTTTTTTGGCTTTTTCTTCAGTACCGTAATTGGTTGGAACAGACTGAAAAACTCTATGAGCCCATTAGGACCTTAATTACCTGTTAAAAATGAGAGCATTCAGGGAGGGACAACAGAATTTAATCCTTTGAGGGGAACTAATTGAAATTTCTCTTTTGAATCCGTGCCCGAGTAGGTTGGGTGAGGACGTCAAACACAGAAACCCGGACTCAGACATCAGCAATACTAATGCCTTAGGGATGAGTTAGGACATAAAGAGGTTGCCCAGTGAAGGGAATGAGAAGTTCAAGTCCAGTTCAGTGCTTTCCTTTCCTCCCGAGCTGAGGCCTGTGTACTATGAATTTTGAGAATAAAAAGAACCATATGAATGCAGAGAAACATTATCATAATTACTTTTGGCATAGAAATATTTTTAGCTAATGTTATTTTAATAAGTGCTGCTGTCAAGGGGGAGAAGGCAAATCATTTAAAGCAAAAGTTTGTTCTGATGTTCTCTGAATTAATGCCCCCCCCCCCCCCGCCTGTTCTGCTGGCTATTTCAAAGCCTATGAAGCAGCCTAATAGGGTAGCAAGCTTGTTATTCAGTCCCAGGGATAATTTTGAGAAACTTTCTATGCCAGGCACAGCACTTAATATTGCAGGGAAAAGTGGGGAAGGTGATGGGACAATCTCTGTCCTCAGACAGCTTACAGGTTAGGGATGCAGAGAGCCA
Organism: Paguma larvata; assembly: GCA_030068075.1. Lineage (NCBI taxonomy): Eukaryota > Metazoa > Chordata > Mammalia > Carnivora > Viverridae > Paguma > Paguma larvata. Next base: position 7,570,821 of record CM057823.1, read on the forward strand.
GGAATCTGGACAACAAAAATACTAGGCAGAATGACATCTGGGTGCAAGCAAGTCATGTGGGTGCAAAGAGCCGGGCTCAGATAACTGCAAAGACAGATGCAGACACACTATGTCCTGGGGAGATGGCACTTGAGCAGGTGCTACAATGATGTGGAGACTCATATTGGGTTACAGAGGAAAGGGCATCCCCTGCTAAGGAGAAAGCCTGAACATAGGCAAGGGATTGTGAAAATGCATACAATAACACGTAAATACCATGAATTTTTGCCTTGTAAGTCTGATCAAATCACATTACAAAACTGCAGACATTTTCTGGGTTAGAAACAGTCTCTTTTCACCTCTCCTTTCTTTTTTTAAATAACAATGGTTCTCAAAATGTGGTACTTAGTCCACCATCATCAGTGTCAACTGGGAGCATTCTAGAAGCGCACATTCTCAGACCCCCTTCCAGGCTTACTGCGCTGGAATCTTGGCAGCAGTTTCCAGCTCCCTGTTTTGCCAAGTTCTCCAGGTGACTGGATGCATGCTAAAAGGTCTGAGAACCACTTGACACAACTCAGTGACTGTTTTCCTTCTTTCAGGTCAATTCTCCTTTCCCTGATCACAGGGCTATTTACATTTTCCCCTCCTCTCCTTAAGTATCCTATTTCCACCATTCTTTCTTCTAGCAGATAACTACCTGCGCAGAGGGGAACACATGTCACCAAGAAGGAACGCTTCCAGCTTTTCTAACAATTCACAACGAAATCAACTCAAGGGCCCTTCTTCACCTCCTTTCCCTCATGTTTCCTAGCAACGAATGCCCTGCTTCTCTGTATTGGACATGGCTCCTTCCATTGTGTCTTCTGCAAAGTCTCCCAGACTTCGCTGTGCCACTCACTCTCTCTCCCAGGAATCTCCCATCTCTGCTTCCTTACTGACCCAATTCTGTCTGTTTATGAATATGCAATCTCCAAAGAAACTGATAACAATAACAATAATAATAATAATAATAATAATAATAATAAAAAATTAACAACTATGAAAATCTTCCCTTGGCTCTATCTTCCTTAAAAATTATCACTCTCTCGGGGCTTCTGAGTGGCTCAGTCAGTTAAGTGTACGGTTCTTGATTATGGCTCAGATCATGATCTCACAATTTGTGAGATCAAGCCCCATGTGGAACTCTGTGCTGACAGGGCAGAACCTGCTTGGGATTCTCTCTCTCCTTCTCTCTGCCCCTTTCCCTGCTTGCACCCTTTCTCCCTCAAAATAAGTAAATAAACATTTAAAAAAATTATCATTCTCTTTCTTCAGCTTTTGATTGTCATACTCCTTGAACATAGAAAAATAAAATTGGATGCCAAAATTCAATAATAAATATTTGGTTCTAATTCTACTTGAGATTTCTATAGTTTTTTTTTAATTTTTTTTTAATGTTTCCTGCATTTAAGTTGGGTCCTCCGTTGGGATTTGGACTCTTACTGGCCCCTGCTTCTCTTCTGTTTCTGATTCTTCTGCTGTCTATTATCTGACACTTCTGGCCCTGTCTCCTCTGTTTCACCTGGTTTAAATTGTTCCCTGGCTGATGCTGGGAACTTAGATTAAAACAACTATTGACTGTATATTGTTTATTATTAAATCTATCGTCACATTTCTCACTTCCATTCTGAAGTGAAGCCCCAATTTCAGCTGTCAGTTGGACATTTGCATATCAAAACTGGACTCTCTATCCCCCTAAATTAATTTTTACATCTTAATTCATGGCAACTGCTTAATATATCAGGTCAAACACTTGGGCGTAATTCCAATTCTTTTACTTCTTCTAAAATTCACATTTATTTTGTTCTCAAAGGCCATAAATTCAACCTTGGTAATGCTTATAAGTTGTGTCTTGTTCAGTTGCATATCTGGTAGCCTGATACAATGCTGAACAACCCTCCTGCTAAAATGAAAACAAAAACAAAAATAAAGACAACCTTCCTCTTATAAAAGGACTAGAATACAAACACATAGCACCGCCATCATCATCATGATCAAAAGTCAGAAAAAAAAAATAGGGACTCCAAATATTGAACTTAATAAATAGAGTATATAAACTAAGTGTATTTAACATATTTTGAAACATAAAAGAGTGGATTTAAAAATATGAATAAAAAGCAATCGATTATAAAGTTAAGAAGTAGATTTCAAAAAACAAATAAAACTTTTACTAAGCAAATATATAATTAATATTAAAACCTCAATAAAAGGACTAACCAGGACATTAGGCACTGCTAAAGAGAGAATTAGGGAACTAGAAAATAGTTCTGGGTATATATATATATATATATATATATATATATATATATATATATCACCAAGAAGGAACACTTCCAGCTTTTCTAACAATCCACAGCAAAATCAACTCAAGGGCCCTTCTTCACCTCCTTTCCCTCATGTTTCCCAGCAGCGAATGCCCTCAATAAAAGGGCTATTCTATATATGTATAGAGAGAGAGAGAGAGAGAGAGAGAGAGAGAGAGATTAAGAGATGTGAAAGATGTAGAAAGGTCTATTATTATATGTTTAATTGAACTCAAGAAGGAAGAGAGAGAAATAATAGAAGACCAAGAGAGAAAGGCTGGAATAGTTAAGAATTGATTAAAATTTCTAATCCTCAGGTTAAGAGAACTTAAAGATCATAAGTAGTAGAAACAAGAAAACTTTGCCTAAATATCATGATACACTTAACATAAAGACAAATATCTGACCTTAATAATAGTTGGAAGAGAAAAATAAATGACCTCCAGAGGAAGAATTAGAGTGACATAATTCTCAGGTTCAAAGTCTAGTATCACGTGTAAATTCACCTCTCTCCTCCACCCATCCACTTAATTTTTTTCTCCATCTCTCTCCTGATCTACTGTACATACCTCTAGTCTCCCCTTCTCCCTCTTTACGTTGCATTCTATCTTGCTGTCCATTGTATCATCCCCATATCCACCAAAAGACCCCATTAAAATGTAATCATTCCATTCTGCTACTAACATTTCTGTATTGGAAACACAATTGCAAATTGTTTACTTCAGAGTTCAAGGAAATGTCCTTCCAACGCATTTTTTCATTTACCATTTTGTCAAGTTCCCCTGAGCTCCTGCCTTACTGAACTTCCAACAGACCCTGAAATCACAGGCTCTTGAATGGCTTTGAAAATGCTGTCATTTCTATGAGGGATCTGCAACTAGTCCTCTAAGGTTCCATTTCTATCCTTGCCTGTTAGCATCTGTATTAGTCTGTGAGGGCTGCCAAAACAAAACAGCACAGATTGGGTGCCTTAAACAACATAAGTTAATGTTGTTACAGTTCTGGAGGCTGGAAGTCCAAGACCAGGTGCCAGTAGCACTGGCTTCTAAGATGTCTGTCTCTCCTTGGTTTACAAATGGCTGCCTTTTTGCTGTTTCCTTACATAGCTTTTCCTCTGTACATATGTACTTGTGGTGTTTCTTCATCCTCTTATATGGACACGAGTCTTATTAGATTACAGTCTCACTCTTATGAACAAATTTAATTACCTCCTTAAAGACACTAACTCCAGGGATGCAAGAAAACACAATTCAGTCCATAATGATGACCCCTATATATGCCACTTTGGCATGTGGATTATTTTGAGTTGAAGGCAATCAAGACTGAGAAGAATCTATAAAAACTATTACCTCTCTCTTACCTACCTAAAAATAACTTAGTGGGCCTGGCCCAGAAAGAGAACTACTACCAGAGATGACTTTCTATCTGAAGACCTATCTATATGGCAGGACAAACATCTAATTACCAAATGTTTGCTTCTTCTTATTGCCCTGTGAATTAGCCTCCTCCCCTTTGAAGTCCCAGGTCCCTCCCCAATTCCTTAGCTCAGAATTGCATGTAAGCCTCAATTTCCCAATTTGTCCTTGGGTCTCATAGTTTTTAGAGAGCTCCTATATGTACATAATTAAACTTGTTTTTCTCCTGTTAATCTGTCTTACATCAGTTTGATTAAGAGACCAGCCAAAAGAACTCAGAAAGGTAGAGGAAAAAATTTTCCTCCCCTATAATAACAACCTCTCCTTACTTTTTTTAGGACCCAATTTCTCTGAATTGTCCTCCAAATCCGTTTGTGAAGAGCCTCAGCACTGTTCTTTCCTGATCTGTTGATATTTCTCCCAGCAGGGGTGACTGTACTCATAACTGTGAATATACGTATGTAGACCTCAAGAACCATGAGCCTTTGGGGTCAGGGACCATATTCCTTTCTAATTCGAATCCACAAAATCTAGAATGCTGTTTTATAAAATTGCTCAATAAAAGTGAAAGTAATAGATAAAAAAATATTCAAAGCCTAAAGTATGAATTTGATCTATTGTGGTACTGTTCTGAGTTTAAAGTCGTACTCTCCTTTAGGCAAACAACTCTATCAATATACGCTACCTCCTGTGAAAGTGATTAAAATTTACCATCCATGTATGCAATACCTACCAAATCTCTGGTTCCCATGGTAACTGGACAAGCTTCACATTAGGTATGTAGACATTGTTCTAAAGGGGTGGGGTGGGGGAGGTGGTGTGTAGAAGTAACTACCGTAAGCAGCATATTCTTTGTTTTTGATGCATAATGAATGAGTTTTATAAAAGGTGTTGCCCCTCTGGATGAGGCAACTATAGGTACAGTTATGTGGTTGCTTTTTAGGATGCACTTGCGTGTAATATACCTAAGTAGCCTTCCAAAGTAGCTTTTCTTCTTGCATCCTGTGTTCTCTTAACTTTTTTTTTCCTGTTCGTAGGACTGCAGGTGAAGATGAAGGAAAACTGGGCAGGGGGCAAGGGGGACGGGGTCACCAGTATTTTATTTCTTCAGGAGATTCTACATACTAGATGCAAGTTAGCTTTTGGAACACAGTTTTGGAAAGTGAGTTCCATTGGAAGAGTTTCTTTTATATAGAGAGAGGTGAGGAAGGCTAGATGTAACTAACAAAGATCCTTCCCCTTTTCATTGTCACTTAGGACAAATATGAAATGTAAAGAAGTCCACAACGGCCTGTTTTAAAATACCAGCTTTATTATTATTCAGATGTGTCAAGAGGCAGTGGGAGTGAGGGGAAAATGTGGGCAAGAGTCTTTATTATCATTTCTGTAGGAAGGGAATGGATGTGTAGTGGGCTTGAGTTTGACCAGGTTGGATAATTTCAGCAGGCTCTGGGCCATAGGAGCCTGGTTGTATGGTACCTGGCCCTGTGGGCGCGGGGGGGGGGGGGGGGGGGGGGGGGGGGGGGGGGGGGGCAAGGTGGTTGTGTTGGGGGTGTGAAGGCAGCTGGATAGTAGCTCCAGGGACTTGTGTCTTGTGTCTGATTAGAGGAGATCTTTGGGGGTGTGAACTCTGGGTTGGTTAGTTTGCACATGAATAGTGGGCTTACAGGCAAGTCATTTACTATCTCTGGGAGCTGGCTGGCTCTGGGAGAGACAGCCCCTCCAAGGTCAGGCAAGGTCCAGGATGTCAAACCATCAGAATAAAAAGACATGTTTAATATATAATCCATGAAACTCAAGCTCACTTAAGCTTAGGAAGTTTTCAATCTCTGTCACAGAAAACAATGAAAGATAAAAGAAATTGGCAGATGGGGTGGACAAAAAACCAAATATCCCTTCCAAAAAAGTTGGGTTTCTATCTTCCAAAAATAGTTTGTCCAACAGGTCCACGTGGGGAAAAACCCAGTGGACCGATCTGCCACAGACAGCAACAGCACCCCCCAACATGAACCCAGCTGAGGCTGTTAGTTAAGGCATCATCTTTTGTAGGGGATCTCTTTTAATTTCATAAGAAAAGAGTTGCTACGATACCTTTTTGTCTTCTCTGAACATAAAGATTAGAAAGCCCTGATTTTTTTTTTTTTTTGTATTAAAAAATAAACTGAAACACCAAAACCTAATGTCCTGGTGGGAGTTTAGTACAAAAATAAATGCGTAGATAAAGCTCACCTTGGAACATCACTTGATGTGATAAGGATAATTTTCTTGTTTCCATTCCACGCAGTCCTCTCTGGGCCGGCATGTTTCTTCTCTGCTGTCTGTCTCTTTGGCACCCTGCGAAGCAGCTGGTTATCCGATTCTTTCCGCGCACTCGTTGCCGCTGAGAAAAAACATCGCACATCCTGCCTTTGCATGTGTTGCCTTGAATTATCTTTCCGTTTTACCACTTGCTGGAAAAGCGGCCTCTCAGCAGTGCCCCAGCTCCCCTGGGAAAGACATCCATCAACACAGACCTGTTTTTCCCCTTAGGTGCCTGTCCATTTTGGTGCCTCTTATTAAGCCTCATAGGTTCCTATTCATCAAAATCATGCCAAGGAAGCCTTGAATTCTTTCAGAGGTGCATATTCAGCAGAAGGCCAAGGGAGAGCAGAGATACAGGGAAAGCACTGAAAGAATGTGCAAATTAGGCTACTTATTTTTATTCAAAAGACCCCAAAATACAAAGGCATGAATTGGAGTTTTAAATAAAACCCATGGAGCTCCATGCCTACCTTTTTCTGTTATTAACTGTCCAAGAAAGCAGGGGAGTTAGTGGTGGGAACATAAAGTTAGGAATACCCTAAGGGTTGCAATTCAGGGGAGGAGATGAATGGACTTTTGTTTCTCTTTCTATCCATCTCTTCCTCTCTCTCTCTACCTACCTACCTATCTCCATAGAATGCCTAACACGTTTGGAATAAATGTGAATGAGAACATGTCAGTTGTCATCTTAAAAAATATTAGAAGAAACATATACTAAGATGGGAAATCACTTTGAATGTGAGTATATGTCCAATGTAATCGATTACCTAGGAACTGAACTGTAATTAGGTTTAGGAAGATGTTAATGATTACACTATCTTTAGAAGAAATAATTGCCTGGCAACGAGGACATGTCTTGCAACTCCATTGTGGCTGGAGGGGGATGTCATCATCAATGGGAAGCCAGAAGACAGGATGCTTCTCCCGAGGGGAAAAAATAATAGATATGCTTGAATTGCTAAAAAACAAAAAAGGGCACCGAACCACCTTCTAGGAGCTGTTCTTGTGCAGGTGTGCGTGATCTCTTTGCGGACTAAGCAGGCCTTGACTGGAGGCTCAGCTGATGAAGGGGAAGCAGAGAGCTGTGTGCCGGCGTAACTATCCCATGGTTACCATGTCCAAAGTTCTAAAGTCATTGAGCTCAGTAGTTGACATAAAGAATGGTTTTTGTCTAAAGTGCAAGAGTGGTGTCAGACTGTAGGACGGAAGGACCGTGATTCTTCAGAAAACAAAGGAACAGAGAAAAGAAGAAAGTTTCAAGTGGAAGAAAAGGTAGATACAATTTTGACTTTCACTTTGGGCAAGGTTTGAAAATTGCTTCCTATAGCCAATACTCTCTTTGTCCACAGAATGTTACCTTGATAAATGAGGTGGCAAGCATTGGCGATGGTGCCGAGGATTCCCTCTGAGGGACAGAGCACGAGAAGAATTGAGAATGCATCTGAAGTCCATGTTGTTGGTCATTAGTTCTCCAGGGAGAGCAGCTGGCTCAAAAGAGAAGTGAATCTATCAGGTTTTGTTTTGTTTTGTTTTTTCCCATCTTGACATAGTCTGATTTTTCTAGAATTTGTCTTTTGGCTGTGTGGTTTTGAAATGATACACTCTCCATTATGTTCTTATAAACAGCATTGAAATTTGGCCGTACACAGAAGTAGCTCCAGCCCCTAGAGAATCATAGAAGGTGGCCTCTGCCTGGATTCTCTTGATTTACATCAATTCCACCATGGGCAGTGCTTTCTGGAAATATATATGCTGTTATTATTTAGGGTACCCGGAAGTAAATATAATATTTGAAAATAAAGAGCTGATGAGATGAGATTTGAGATTTGAAAATGGAGTCAAAAAGGAAAGAGTTGAGAGATGGATTGATTCCATTCATATAGGTTTAAAGGGTTAGTGTTAGAATGTGTACCTGTAGCCTCTCCACCCAGAACATAGCCTGTGCTCCAACATTATTTGGTTCATTTGTAAAGATATTTGTGCCTTTAAAATTCTTACACTTGCTTCATTTTGCACTAGATAAAATGGGTGAGAAAAAAAAAAAAGCCACAAACGTTGGCAGAAAGACTCTGAAGACCAGAGAAATGGTCTCTGGGTGTAAACGTCCTTCTCGTTTCTTTCAATTTATGCCAGGAAAAAGTTACCTTAGAAAAGTGGCATGGCGCCCGAGGGAGGCGTGGATATATGGAGATCTCTGATTCAATGCAAGCGTACTTTCAAATTTCACCTTCACCCATCTCCTCATGAACATCACCCAAAATGCAACAAACATCTTGTAATCTGTGCCTTTCGAAATAAGGCGGATATGGACATAAGCTTAGTTCACTCTTTGAGTCAAGTTTACAGATTTCTTTCTAGACCTAACTCCCTCTTTGGTGATACACTTTTTTTTTTAACTTTATTTTAACTTGAAGAAACAAGGCAGAGTTATTCTATGCACCAGGTGAAAACAAAGTTTGCTGTCAGAACTACAGATTATTCTGCTGTCTGGCATTTTCCACCCTCTTGTCAAGTGACCTCTCACTCTAGCCTCTGGACAATGTATCCCACTGTCACCAAGGGAGCTCGCTAGAAGCCACAAAGCCAGCAGCTGTAGGACTCGCCTTCTCAGATCTGCATTCTCATCTCTTCCTCAACGAGCTTCTGACTTATCCCAAAGTGTTCCACCAGCTCAAAAATTGTAATCTCATGTGTCTGTAAAATTTAATTGCGGGTGCCTGGGTGGCTCAGTTGGTTGAGCAGTGGACTCTTGAGTTCAGCCGAGGTCATGATCTCAGGGTTCGTGAGTTTCAGCCCCGCAGCTGGCTCTGTGCTGACAGTGCAGAATCTGCTTGGGATTCTCTCTTTCCCTCTCTCTCTGCTCCTCCCCTGCTTGCAGTCTCTTTCAAAAAAATAAATTAAAAAAAAAACTAATTGCAGAATTTTTAATTTCTTTTTAATGTTTATTTTTGAGAGACAGAGTATGAGTAGGGGAGGGGCAGAGAGAGAGGGAGACACAGAATTCGAAGCAGGTTCCAGGCTCTGAGCTGTCAGCACAGAGGTGGACACGCAGCTTCAAACCCACAAACTGTGAGATCATGACCTGAGCTGAAGTCACACACTTAACCAACTGAGCCACCCAGGGGTCCCAGGTGCAGAATTTTGTTTATGCTGGCTCTTCTTTCAGAGAAGTGTGAGAAATTAATGATTAACAACAGAACACTTACCTTTCAGATGGAGTCAATTTCATGAAGGGGATTATCATAGCAATTTACCATTTCAGCCCATGAACTTTTGCAGGAGTGCCTGACAAAAACCTTCTTGTTCCTAGTATTTTTGCCTTTTTTTTTTTTTTTTTTTTTTTGGAGAGAAGAAGTAAGGTTTTTTGCAAAATTTTTTTAAAAAAGAAAGCTGCTCAAAGCATGCTTATAGAACTTTATTTTTTTCCCCATAGAACCTTATTTTAGGGCTTTTGAGGCTATAGTGTCGCTGGAAGAAGAGGTTTTCTTATTTTATGTGAATGTGTTACGTGGCAAGTGTGCGTGTATGCATGTGAGTGTGTTTAACCCATTGGCAGATGGAATCATTTAAGATACTGCTGCTTATCTCAGTGATGATCTCTTTGTGGGATTTGCAGAGCTTGGAAAGCAAGGACTAGCTTTTAAATAGGTGTTTTGTAAAAAGTTGACACAGGCATAAACACAAAGATTCGCTGCAAACGCTGCCAGCTTCCAGCATGCTCCCGTGCACATTCACGCACACACGTGCAGACTCCAGAGGGAACCCTGCCTCCAGTGGTCAGAATTAATTTCGAGAATGCTGATTTTTAATTTGTCATTCAGGAAGCAGCCCAGCTCTGGTGTGAATATCTGGGCAGGAGGGACGCACCACCTTCCCAGCCCCTGCTGGTTGGTAACACAGTAGAAGCAAAGAGGAAAAAATGAGTCCAAAAGAAAGAGAGAGAGCAGCAGGGGTTGTGGATTTCCAAATCCGCTCAGGTTCCAAGATCCTGTGCTTCGATAAAGAGCCTCAGGAGACTATTAGAGGCTGTATTTTCAGTCTGATTCGTGAAATTTTTCTGTTTGTTTTTGTCTTGATTTTGTGTTTTGGGGTTTTTCATCGTAGGCATTTTTGCTCTTGTCTGAGAAAATTATGGCATAACACTTTAAGGAACTTAACGCTGAAGCTTGAGCTGAGTGAAGGGCAGAAGGTAGCAGGCAACCCACCAGTCTGAAAATATTGTTTAGACTTACAAAAATACTACAGGATAGGGAAATATTTGGAAAGAAAAAAAAGTTTTGTCTGTTTTTTCTTGAACTACCTAATAGTACCTTCCAAATTATAATCCTCTTATTTAAAACTTGATTATATTAGGGGCACGTGGGTGGCTCAGTTGTTGGTTAAGCTTCGGACCTCAGCTCAGGTCAATGATCTTGCAGTTCACAAGTTCAAGCCCCACATGGGCTGCCATCAGTGAAGAGCCTGCTTTAGAGCCTCTGTCCCCCTCTCTCTGCCCCTACCCAGCTTGTGCTCTCTCTCTCTCAAAAATAAATAAATATTAAAAAAAATTTTAATTAAAAAAAAGAAAATTGATTGTTTTAAAAATCAGAACTTGTTGGGGCATCTGAGTGGCTCAGTTAGTTAAGCGACTGACTTAGGCTTAGGTCATGATCTCATGATTCGTGAGTTCAAGCCCTGCATCAGGCTCAGTGCTGACAGCTCAGAACCTGAAGCCTGCTTCAGATCATGTGTCTCCTCTCTCTCTCTCGCTCCCCCACTCACACTCCGTCTCTCTCTGTCTCTCAAAAAATAAATAAACATTAAAATTAATTAATTAATTAATTTAAAAAATCAGCATTTGTTTATATCAAATTAAACCTGCATGTAGTTCAAAGATCCAAATTAGTTCTTTCTATAAGACTTGTTACAAAAAACAGCATTCGGACCTCCTCCCTTTTTTTGATTCCCCAAGAGCAACACTTTTCAACTCTTCAACTGATGTTCCTTTAATTTACTTATATATCTCTAAAGAACATGCATTTATTTCTGCTTAATTTTTCAGTTTTAGATATTATCAGCCTTTGACCATTACCTTATCCAAAGTACATACATACATTATAGTCTTCCTGTTCACACAATCTCCCAGTATAGTTGTATTATGATTTTGTTTACAGTATTCTGTAACAATGTAATATTGTATGTAAGTATACTTGCAATGTAAGTATTCTGTGCTTACATTATGACTAGGCAAACACACTCTACAGCTAAATCATGAAAACTTTTATTTTCCTGCATACCCTGTTTTCCTCCACTGGAGTTAATAATTATTTTCCTTTTCTTTTTTCTTTTGCTTATTTTCCTGAGTGCGTGTATGTGTGTTTAATTAAAAATGAACCCTTGGGCACCTGGGTGGCTCAGTCAGTTAAGTGTCCGACTTTGGCTTGGGTCATGATCTCATGGTTTATGGGTTCAAGCCCCTCATCTGGCTCTGTGTTGACAGCTCAGCGCCTGGAGCCTGCTTCAGATTTTATGTCTCCTTCTCTCTCTGCCCCTTCTCCCACTCATGCTCTGTCTCTTTCGCTCCAAAAATAAACTTTTAAAAAATTAAAAAAAAATGAACCTTGAACCTCTCATCCAGTGGTAAATTTCTACCCAACATGTTCAACACATTAGGTGTACTAGCAATTTCATATTTTTGAAGAAATATTTCCTGGAATTTTTTTATTTGCTGTTATGTGACTGGGATACTATTGTTATCTTGACACCTTCTTTATTATACTGGTAGTTTCCTTTGCTTCTCTTTGTATTGGATTTCCCATTTTCCTGAATCCCATGTTTCCTTCCTCTTTTGATTATTTACTAAATTTGCTTTATATATATATATGTGTGTGTGTGTGTGTGTGTGTGTGTGTGTGTATACACATTTGATATCTTCTAAAGAAAGTACATTAGAGGTAAATTTTCAAAACAATTTTTATGTTTGCCTAAAAATACCTTCATTTTATCCACACACTTAGGTGTCAGTGTAGCTGAGAATAGAATTTCAGATTGAGAATCACTTAATAGCATGGGAATTAATTTTTTTTAAAAAGCAGAACAATACCCAGATGTAATAGTCAGCTTGTCCTAGGCTCTGCTTCAGTAACAAATCACCCTCAAAATCTCATTCATTTTACAACAATCATAGTTTATTTCTCACTCACTTTTTATGCTTTCAGCTACAAGTCATCTGTAATTAGGATTCACGTATCTTGTCACTTCAAGATCTAGGAAGACGTAGCAGTTCCTGTCTGAGCCACGCCATTTTTGTGACAAGGAAAAGAGTAAAAGGGTTGGCAGTATCGTATGACTCTTAAAGCTTTTGCTCAAAAGTCATTGACTAAAGAATGCCCCTGTTGAGTCCGGCAATGGAGTGGGGAATTGTATTTCCAATCCAGGAAGATAATACAGATTATTCAGCAACTGGAGGGAAGTTATTATCCTCTTACAGGAAGGGGAGTAAATAATTAGAAAAAAATACTACACTAAACAGATAAAGTTAATGGTAGGCACTTTGATATTTGTCTTCACAGAGGGCTTCACTGAGGCCTGATTTTCTAGGAGCCTTTTAAGAATAGCAAAATAGGTGAGTAGTACTTCATAGTTAACATCCCCCACTTATCACCTGTATGTTGTTCTTACACTGCTACGAGTATGGTGGGAAGAATGTGTTGATGTTTGCTACCACAGAGATCTATTTTCAAATTTAGAATCAACGACTGGGACCATTTTGTGTGAACTAATGGTTAGGTACCAATTACCAAATTGAAAGCCCCGGCTTCACCACTTTAATTCCCTAAGTTATGTTTTGCAGTTCACATTACTCATACACAATACAGTGATACTGAATCAATCGATTCACCAGTCTGGTTGATAATTAAATCAAAGACCGTACTATATTCAAAGAAACATAGCCAAGTGTCCAAGTTATATAAGGTATTCTCCTCATATTAGTTAAATGCGAATTTCTCTAGATTATGAATCAATAGAAGCTCAGCATTATAGACAGAATAAGAACTAAGTATACATCAGCCCTAAATCTCATCGTTACAGCCAGTATTTATAATCATTGTTCATGGGCTAAGATGTTGCTTTTTCACTGACTCCAGTCAGTATGCTCATGGTTAATGCACATGAGCACAGAGTTTTCAGAAATTCTGAATCAAAGGTTGATTTAAAAGAAAGCCAAGGAATTTTTTTCCCACCTGCTTCCAATTGCTATTTACATACATGGTTCACACCAATTGTTTATAACCTTTTGGTACGTGTACCTGTGCATATATTCGTGGCCATCATCATTGAAGAATTGATTGTGAAGTTTCCCACTATCTCATGACAGCCTATTCTGGCTTCCAGCCCATTGTGTTTGGTCCTAGTGAGTAGCCTGAGGAAGCTTCTGGGGCTATGGAGGCAACGTTTTCTTAAATCAATTTAAGATGCAAGATGGTAATTTCAAAACTGGTCCCATCACAAAATGGAAGGTAATATTTTATTTGTTGAAATCTGTAGAAGTCAGAGGAACTTTACTACTTTTGTGGAAACTTTTCCTCCAACAACTTTTATTTTAGAAAACTCAAGTTTCGACCTCTGCACGTACTTTGGGGTTATTGGAAAAGAAGCCCCTAGCTTCGAGCATATTGCTATCTTGGTAATATCAAAGGTAAATCATGTCCGATAGTACACTAATGGCTATTGCTGCCCCTCAGTACTTTCCCCAAGAGAACTGTATTTCCTGGGTGGGAACGATGAAGCTGTTATTTATAGTTTATAATCTCCATAAGGCACTGCCAACAGATATAAGCTCTATTCCTTGATACATTCGTAGCTCTCTCTTCCTCTTTCTCTTTTTCTCCCTCCCCCTCTCTCTTTTTTCCTCTATCTGTATCTTTCTCTTTCTGTCACTTTTTTTTTTCCCTTAAGGAATTTATATTGGTCTCTATCTTCTCTTCTGACATTTGTCCCTGTGTTTGAAATGTCAGTAAATAATGCAGCACTTGACAGCTGCATAAACACCGTATTCAAGTCAGGATCAAAAATCCCTTACCCTCGGCATTTTTCTTTCTAATAGAAATCCAGACTTATCGTTCTTGGGGGAAAAATTACATTGCCGAAACCTAAAAAAATATATTAACTCTTGATAAACAACTCTCTGAAGCCTCAGATGTTTATTATTACTTAATCTAAAATGCTGAGGATGAATATTTGTTCCTCAGGGTGTGAATCGAAGTCTGTTAAATTGGTCCTCAAGGACTGCGGATTTTAGTTTTTGTTTTAACTTGCTACGGCTGCCGTAACAAATGACCGAAACTTGGGCAGCTCTAAACAAGGGAAATGTTTTCTTTCTCAGTTCTAGAGGCCACGAGCATGCGTTCAAGGTGCTGACACAGCTGCCTGTGCTCCAGAGTCTGGAGGAAAGACTCCTCCCTCGCTTCTTCCAGCTTCTAGGGCTCTTGGTGTTCCTTGGCTTGTGGCCACATCTCTCTCTGCTCCATCTTTGCATTGCCTGCTCTCTCTCTCAAAACTCCCTCTGCCTCTCTCTTATAAAGATACATGTTATTGCACTTAGGGTCTACCCAGAGAATTCAGATAGCTGTTTCTCTCAAGATCGGGAACTTAATTACATCCTTTGTCAGATAAGATACCATGACAGGTTCCACCAATTTAATGTGGATGTCTTCTGGTGGGCCATTTGTTCGAATGACCACAGTTCTTATTCTAAGTACTCATGGCTACAAAGTCAAGGAAAATTTTTCTTTTGGGAATTCTGGAGAATTCTTCCCAATGGGCTTACAGCATCCTCTGTTAGGAAGGAGATTTCCTTTACTTAATTGCAATCTGACATCTCTTAGTCTCTACCCTTCCCCTGGCTCCCCTTGGCTCCTTCATACTTGTTTTCTGACATAGACACACATGGGTTTTCCAGATACACTGCATCCTTTTTCACATTCAGTGGTAAGTCAGTATATCGATGGCCCTTATTCTAAATACATGCAGAGAGTTGAGGCCATCCCAGATTTAAGGTAGCACAGAATTTGACTTGTAATGGTGAATTATAGTCCCTCCTGTGATCTGTCAAGAATGATTCACTTTTATATTTGGTGGCTGAGGGCTTCACTGACTTCTTTTGGGGCTTAGAGACTTTTAAGTAAATGGTCTTGGTGTTTAGGGATGTTCACTGGAAACTCATTTTGCCTTTCAGTCTCCATTTTTCAAGCATGAGCAAGGAAGGGGAATGCCCTTCAGTAGGCATGAGAGGAAGTAGAGAAGGAAAGAGTGATACTTGTCCCTCTTTTCCATCACAATGGTAGGAACAAACAATTAGAACACTTGAGATGTGTGTCTATACACTCTAATAATCTCTGTATCTACAGTAACTGTACCCTAAACATCAAGTCCAGAACTGGCCTGATTTCAGAGTCCCTGCTTGCACTGGACCTGGCTTAGGGCTGTCCGTTCTTTCCCTGGGGATGACCACATCCACAGTTTACTCCTTAATTCATAATAACTTCTCGCTTACTTGCCCTCTGTGCCTTCTTGGCGCACTCAGCCCCTCTTTACTCCAAACCACAGAATGACTTGTCTGTGCCCTGACCCATTGCCTGGAATAAGCCTGACAGGGAATTAAATGGAAGGACTACAAGAAAGGCATGAGCTCTGGTTGATTTGCTCTGAAATAGAGTAGGGTGAAAATGAACTGCAGAGCATAGTTTAATGCTCAGGTGGGTAGCTATGTGTATCAACTTCTATGTCCACCTTCTGTCACTGTTTTTCATGCCTTTGTCACAGGGAACTTATAGAGTGTATATGGATGAATTATCTTATATCCTGGAAAGATCATTCAGATTTCATGCCTTTTTTATAGCCTGTCACTAACATCTTTTACCAGCAGCAAGCCTCCACCTCAGCATCCCAAGGCAAAGAAAACATTGGGTCACTCATGGGTAATACATTCAAAGTCCACCTATAAAAGCTTATTTATGGGCACCTGGGTGGCTCAGTCTGAGCATCTGACTTTGGCTCAGGTCATGATCTCATGGTTCATGAGTTTGAGCCCCATGTCGGGCTCTGTGCTGACAGCTTGGAGCCTGAAACCTGCTTCTGATTCTGTGTCTCCCTTTCTCTGCCCTCCCCTGCTCACCTTCTCTCTCTCTCTCTCTCTCTCTCTCCCCAAAATAAATAAACACTAAAAATTGTTTTTTAATTAAAAAAATTTTTAAAAAGCTTACTTCCAGGAAAACCCATAAAAAAAATAGAAGAAAGAGTACCCCAAGTGAGGACACTAAATTCCCAGGGCTGCAAGTTTTATTTTTTTGAGAGAAAAAGAGCGAGAGAGAGCACATGAATGAGTGCAAGAATGGGGGAAGGAAAGAGACAGAACAAGAGACAGAATCCCAAGCAGGCTCCACAATGTCAGCGCAGAGCATGATACAAGGCTCAAACTCACAAACCGTGAGATCATGACCTGAGCCAAAATCAAGAGTTGGATGCCTAACTGCTTAACTGACTGAGTTCCCCAGCTACCCCAGGCTGCATAAGAAATTACCACAAACTGCGTGACCTAACAACAGAAGTTTTTTCCCTCACATTTCTGAAGGCTAGAAATCTGCAGTCAAGGTGTTGGCATGGCTATGCTCCCTCTGGAAGTTCTAAGAGAGAAAACTTCCTTGCTTCTTCCAGCTTCGAGAAGCTGCTGGTGTCCTTCAGCCATGGCAGTGTCACTCCAGCCTGCCTCCCTCTTCACGTGGCCTTCTCTGTGTCTGTGTCTTCCTTCCTTTCCATTGCTTATACGGTTACTGGATTTGGGGCCTTCTCTGATCCAAGATCTAATCTCATGATTCTTAACTTGATTACGTCTGCAAAGACCCTTTTTCCAAAGGAGGTCCCATTTACAAGTTCCAGATAGACCTATCTTTTGAGAAGTCACCAGTAAACCCACTACAATGACAATTCATTGGCTCTGAATTTTCATGGGCCACAGTTGTTTTTTCTATACTCTTACTTTGTGCTCTTAAACCCAGGGCAGGAGATTATTCGAGGAATGACTTGAGGCAGCTATCATCCAATCAGGAAGTGGGCTTCTTTTTCACAGTGTGCTACTGTGAGTTGGATTCAATCACGGGGGACAGCTGAAAAAGGCAATATAAAAACATGATAATATGAAAACTAGATACCCTTTGTTCCCTTTGGATTTTAATGTTGAAGTTTCTACATTTTATATTTCTCCAGCCACACAGCCCACCCTTGTCCCATGTGTGTTTTCCTCTGATATCAAAGAGAAAGATAAATTTTCTTGTCAAAGGTGGTAGTGCTTCTATGGACTTTGATTTCGTTAATGGGAACATAGTTTGGTGAGAACAGTATTTCCACCCATAATCCATTACTAGACTTACAGGTGAGGCTTTCCCACACAGTTTCTTAATTTTTTTTTAAAGTAGGCTCTACACCCAGCATAGAACCAAATGCAGGGCTTGAACTCACAACTCTGAGATCAAGACTTAACCTGAGATCAAGAGTCAGACTCTTAACTGACAGAACCACTCAAGTGCTCTTAATTTTTTTTTTTCCTACAGACCTTCATATAACCTCCAAATTGTATGGAACTATTGTTTCTAGCACTACAAATAAATCTTTTGGCTGGTTTGCACTTTGGATAATTTTTAAATTCCCTTAAGCTTCTACTATCCAACACACTAAGTGGCCATAAGTTTACTTTGAATGATCTGTTTCTACATTTTTTTCCATATTTTTAAAAAAATCGCAATTCAATATCATGTCTGTGGAAGAGTGTAAGTAGTGGATTTATAATCTTTTTGGTTGTGTAAATAAATTCTCCTTTGGAAAATGCCAGCTGCTCTTCTAAGAAATGAATTGACCTGGTTTAACCATCAGCTTTGGGATTAATTATAAACTATGACAGTATCTTATCCCAAAGATAAAATTATCATTCCCTTCTTAAACCTTGTCAGGCCCAATGGATCGTTCTTCCATCAGATATTTCAAGGGTTCAGTTTGTCTTCATACAGGATATTTGGACACTGCTTCTCAAATTTTAGTTCGCATAAAGATCAACAGGGGATCTCGTTAAAATGCAGATTCTGATTGAGTGGGTCTGACATGAGGTCTGAGATTGTGCATTTCTAACAAGCTCCCAAGGCAACGCCCGTGCTACTCAGCCGTGGACCACACTTCCACCATCAAGATATTCGGATCCATCACATAGTAAAAGGAATAAAAGTATGGTATTTGGGGGAAAAAAACACTTTGTTGGGGAAACAGTCGGTTTACTTTGGTTCTCGAATCTTGGAAAATGAGCAGAGAACTTTTGATTTGTTTGAGGAACCTGAACTCTGGAATTCTGGAGATTACTTTTACCACATAAGCTCTCCCTTTTTGCCTGCTCTGCATTTGTATTTCCTTTGAGGAACTTCTCTTGCTCTATTTCACGCATTCCTGAAGAGAATGATAATTCTTGGGTTGATTTCCCAACTACCATTAGGAATATTTATTATTTACTTACTTATTTACTTACTTACTTACTTATTTTTATCTGCAGGGGTAGTGCATGCCCCAGGGATAAATATACACACCTCTCTGGATAAATATATGGATTTTCAAGAGGAAATTCCTTTTCTCAAGAGAATATTAAGCTGGAGGGATGTGATTCTGGAACTGTTAAGAAGAAGGAGAAGGAGAAGGAGAAGAAGGAGAAGGAGAAGAAGAAGAAGAAGAAGAAGAAGAAGAAGAAGAAGAAGAAGAAGAAGAAGAAGAAGGAGAAGAAGAAGGAGAAGAAGAAGAAGGAGAAGAAGAAGAAGAAGGAGAAGAAGAAGAAGAAGGAGGAGGAGGAGGAGAAGGAGGAGGAGGAGAAGGAGAAGGAGAAGAAGAAGAAGGAGAAGAAGAAAGAAGAAGAAGAAGAAGAAGAAGAAGAAGAAGAAGAAGAAGAAGGAGAAGAAGAAGAAGAAGAAGAAGAAGAAGAAGAAGAAGAAGAAGAAGAAGAAGAAGAAGAAGAAGAAGAAGAAGAAGAAGAAGGAGAAGAAGAAGAAGAAGGAGAAAAAGAAGAAGAAAACATACAGAAGTAAACAGAACCAACAATATTTTTATACCTGGGTATCCCATGACTAAATCCAGCTCTTTTTATTGCACGAGTTTATAAATTTCCTATGATATGTTAAGTTGTGCTCTTTTTGCTTGTAACTGAAAGTATTTTGATTTGTACATTTGCAGACACTGAGGTCAATTGGTCCGCTGAAGAGCTGTGTCTTCACTTGGGTTCTCTAGGAAGCCAGGCCTGAGGCAAGGCTTTTGTGCTACTACTTTCTTAGGAAACTCAATTCAGGGAAGGAGGACTGAAGGAGAAAGAAAGTGAAGTAGAGAAGGAGAGACAATGGGAAGGTGTGTTATTGAGCCCACCACTGCTTGGTACCAAGCCCATTGATGGACCCTCTCCTGAGAAGCTGTATGAACCCTGTGTCTCCAGAGATTCCTCTTGGTGGAGATGAAGGCAGGATTTATCTGCTGTTTTTTCTCCCTTTGGACAAAATTTTGTCCCATGGTCTTTTCATTCACCTATACTTTCAGATTGTATATGTCACTCGGTATTTCAAATCTTTGTGACAATAGAGCCTCAGGACAGGAGGGGAACCGAGTGGCCCTGGCATGAGAGGAAGCCTTCTCAGATTGTCCGTACATGAAGTTGGCTGGTCACAGCAGTGGCACCTGTAGTGGAACAAGTATCAAAGTTCCTGGAGGCGGATGAGGCTGAGAAGGAACTTTGGCTGAGCTGATGCATTGCTATGTGTTCTCGAAATCTGTTATGCTCTCTTCTGTACCATAGTGGTTAAAGTCTCTGCTTGGCCCAGCAATCTCTCCTCAACAATATTGTATGCAGTGCGGTTCTCTGTTAAAGACCTAGAGGTTGAGAGTCCCCTGGTGATACCAGCTGTACTGGTTTCCCAGGGCCATGGTAGCAGAGTACCACAAACTCGGTGGCTTCAAATAGGAGAAATTTATTTGGCTGCAATGCCGAAATTCAATGGGTACTTGAAACTCCCAGTTGAAATCATCAGGCCCTCTATCTATGGAATGTAGGAGCTGGAGGTACCACTGAGGATCATACCTATTTTCACTAAAGTCTGCATCACCCATTCACTAAAACTGAAGTAACATCAAGATTACATTGATTGAACCTCCAACTTTTGATTTTGGCTCAATCATGATCCCAGGATTGTGGGAACGAGCTCCATGTTGGGCGCTGTTCTGTCAGCACAGAGCCCACTTGGGACTCTCGCCTTATGTCTCTGCCCCTCCAGTGCTCATGTGCATGGTCTCTCTCCCTCTCTCTCTCTCTCTCTCTCTCTCTCTCTCAAAATAAACTTAAAGAAATCTCGGGACTCCTGGGTGGCTCGGTCTGTTGAGTGACGACTCTGGCTCAGGTCGTGTTCTCCCAGTCTATGAGTTTGAGCCCCACATCAGGCTCTATGCTGACAGCTCAGAGCCTGGAGCCTGCTTCGGATCCTGTGTCTCCCTCTCTCTCCACCCCTCCCCCACTTATGCTTTGTCTCTCTCTCTTTCTCAAAAATAAAATAAATATTAATTTTTTTTTTAAATCTCAAGTCTCCAACAAAAGAAGAACTGTTCAGAAATACAAAAATACAGACAGGTTAATTCTTAAGATGCAGCTCAGATTGATAAAGTGAGGTTTCAGATACTCAATGCAGACATTTCCCCCCATATCTTGCCATGATATAATTTGCTTTATAATATAGTGTGAGTGTCAACTTTTAAATTCCATTTTTTTCAACTTTTAAGTTCCTAATGAGTAAACAAATGAATTTTGTTCATTTTTATTTTTATCATTTACTCAAGCACTGCCTGAAATTCCCTTAATTAGCGTCTTAGCCATTCCTCCTTCATTTAGGGATCAGGCCTGCAAATTCATGGGAAAGATGCTACAATATTTTGAATTCGCACTAAGATGCAAATGGCACATCAAAGTCTTTTCTGGAAGTATGTGTTAATTGCAGGGTGGATGGAGGCCCAGGAGAGACCCTGAGAGAGTATAGAAAGCAGAGACTGCTTCACGCTACGTGATTACACTGTAGAATTTCCATCGAAGGCCTGACTTCAAGTACTCCCACCCTTCAAGAATGTAGCTGTAGCCTAAGTTTTTACAACAGCATAACCTTGTAATCTAACATTCGGGAAGTAGGAGGAGGAAGTAGAATTCTTGAGCCCTAACAGGGAACCAAAGCTCAGTGATAAAATAAGAGAAAAAGATGAGATAATTAATGGTGCTCATTTATTGTTAAGTCCCCATGGTGTAGAATTCCAAATTATAATACTAAGTTTAAATTCCCTAAATATATTCTGTCACCACCATTGCCAACCTTCTGCATTGGTTTGATGGTTTCTCCTTAAGCAAAGAGGCAGGAGAAGCCAGCATGAATGCAGAACTCAGACCAGGACTACCTGATACAGTTTTTCAGTTTGATGACTTTTGTCTGAGAGACTAAACATATTCAGACATTATTGGTTAGAAGAGGTATTTATTTTATCAAGGTCATTGGTGGAAGGAGAGAGGAGGAAGGGAAAATCAGGATTAGGGAAATCTCGCTTATCTGGAAAGACTTTGACCATACATCGTCTTTAATTGGTATCATTATAGGATGTCATATTTATAGAGATTACAACTTCAATGTCAGTTGAGCGTCAGTACCTTATATCTCCTACAGAAGGTTACTTTCAGAAATTTTCTTTAAGTCAAATGTATAGAAATGACCCCCCCCCCTGCCACCTAAGCTCTTCCCCTCTCATGGGAGTCTCTGAGAGTTCCCAACCCCAGGGTTGTTTATTGCACTAATGCTTGTCCCCCTCAAGAGGCACTGACCCACTCATCCTAACCTTTGCTGACCTCTGCTGCACCTGTTCTCCCAGCTCCTGCTGCTTAGAGTACTCCAAGATTTCACCTGTATTCAAATCACCAGGACACCTCTTTACCTCCTTTTTCTTTGTCTCCATCTCTCTCTCCATCTTATTTGGGAAAATCATAGAAATATGTTATTATCGGGACACCTGGGTGGCTCAGTCGGTTGAACGTTCAACTTCAGCTCAGGTTCATGAGTTTGAGACCTGCATCAGGCTCACTGCCATCAGCACAGAGTCAGCTTTAGATTCTCTGACCCTCATCTCTCTGCCCCTCCCCTGCCAGTGCTCTTTCTCGAAGAAGGAGGAGGAGGAGGAGGAGGAGGAGGAGGAGGAGGAGGAGGAGGAAGTGGAGGAGGAAAAGAAAATATTTTATTATACATGTAAACAGAGCCGAAATTTGATCACAAACTCTGGTGTGTATATGTATCATAAGAAGACTTTGTTTAATATATAAAATCTTTGTCCCTGTCTCTAGTTCTGTTTCATTTGACCTGGGGTCCAGTGCCAGAGTCTTCACAGATCATCTGATGTAGAAATGTGCTATTCTGTTCAACTTTGAGGCATTAATTTCTTTTTCTTCCTTGCTTCCCTCCCTCACTCTTCTTCTTCACTCTCGGTCAGAGGCCTCTTCTCTTCCTTTCCAATTTCTTCAAGGAGGTGTATGGCAGAGCAGAAAGCAGAAAAGAGTTACTTTCCCAGTGATGTATGTTTCCAAAAGTCTTATTTCCTGGACTTGAGGGATGTGAAATTAACATTCTCTTTTTTGGCCTCATGCCAGCTATCAGGTGACATCCAAAGGAGGAGTCACTGCAGGAAGCATCTAGATGGATGGACACATAGAAAGCCTCACCAAGAGTTCCCAAGTCCATTGGTGTAGACAGAAACCAGTGGAGTCACCAGATTGGAGGGCCCATGTGTGCTGGGATGACTGATGTGTCCATACCACCTGAGTGGACAGCGGCCAAACACCAGCTGTCTCTGTACCCCAATGCCCTGATACCTCACAAGACCCTGGTGTGCTATGGCACAAGTGAGGGTCTTTCATTATCATCATCCCCAGGAATGATAATAACTGATACTAACATCATACATTCGTGTTCTGCGCTGTGTTCTCAAAGCTTTAAATAAAGTAACCCATCTATTCCTTGCAACAACCCTGGGAAGAATATATTATTAGCTTCTTTTTACAGATGAGGAAACCAAGGCACAGAGAAATTTAATTACTTGTCTTAAGTCACATAGCAAGTAGCCAAGCTAAGATTCAAACACAGAAGGTATGGGACCTGTCTTAGTCTGCTCAGTTCACCATATAACAAAATATCGTAATTGGGTGGCTTAAACAACAGATATCTCTCACAGTTCTGGAAGCAGGGAAGTCCAAGCTCAAGGTGTCAGCTCATTCAGTTCCCTGGGAGAGCTCTCTTCATGGAGTCTTCTTGCTGCACCCCCACATGGCAGAGCGAGTAAGCTCTGGTGCCTCCTCCTTACCTTACAAGGGCACGAAACTCTTCAAGGGGACCTATGCTCAGAACCTCTTTTAACCTTAAATACCTCCCCAAAGCTTCATTTCTGAATACCATCACTATGGGGATTACGGTTTCAATATATGAATTTGGGCGGGTGGGGAGTGCACGTAGTAGAAACATTAAGTCTATAATAGAGTGAAAGCCCAAGATCTGAATTAAAAGATTGCAGCTTAAAACAAATCTCTATAGTGACGCCTGGGTGGCTCAGTCGGTTAAGTGTCTGACTCTTGGTTTCGGCTCAGGTCATGATTTCACGGTTTGTGAGTTCAAGCCTCGCTTTGGGCTCCACATAACGGTGTGGAACTTGCTTAGAATTCTCTCTCCTTCCCTCTCTCTCTGCTCCTCCCCTGCTTGTGCACACACCCTCTCTCTTACTCTCTCTCAAAATAAATAAATAAACTTAAAAAAAAAACAAATCTATATAATTCTGGGACACCTGGGTTTGTGGACTGAGACTCATACTTCTAGAAAGCACAGCTGCAGACGCGGTGCCCATATAATGCCACCATGTAATGGGCCACAGATAAACTGCATGCACCTTTCATATTGAATAGTCAGTACTGTCATCCTGGGGCTGAGGAGCAATAGTTCCAGGGAAGTCTCCCTTATGGACTTAGATTCTGATCAATCCACCGCTAGTTCTCTTTTAATAGCCACTGAGTAGGATGTAAAGGAATGGCAGATTGCCTAGAAGCTACTATGCCATGTGAAGAAATTGGGGGGGGAGGTGAAATCTGGAGGTGGGGACAAGCACATGAAATGAAGAAGCTGGCAAAAGAAGAGAAAGTCCCGGGGCTCCAAACTCGAAACAAAGAGCCTGCGTGGAGGGGAAGAGGGCACTGTTACCATCACTTGCTTTGCAGACGGGCAGTTTCAAGCCAAACGGAGCTGAACGCGCCTCTTTCATCCCAGGTGTTGCTTATTAAGAAACATTCTTACCTTTGCATCGCAGCGAGGGCTTCGCCCCACATCTGTTCTCCCGCCAGAGCCCAAAGCTGTCTGACAGGGGAGAGGAGAGATCAAAGCTGGTACTCAGAGGGAAGGGAATGAGGCCCTGTAGCAGGAAAGCAGGCTGGGACGCGGGGATCCAGCTCCAGCGTGGGGCGCGTTCTGGCTGCCCGAGCCCCTGGCCGCACGCTCCCGCTCACCATGGGGCCGGTGCCGGAGTTAGGGTGAGCAGGTCCCTGCGGGTTCTGAAGTACTGCACCGCACGTCATTCACCTTAAACACAGAAACCAGTTAGAGTAGGCTCAAGGTAAACCCAATGAGAAGGCATCCCACTTGTGTTCTTTGGAAACAGGTCCCTCTCACCCTCATCTCTCCTTGGTACCTGAACCCCATCCCTGGATCACACCTCGAGCGAAGAGAAGTCTGTCATTGATGACCTGCCCCCTGCCCCCTCAGCCTCCATAAGATTCTTTCTTACTCCCTTGATTGATCCTTTGCTCCACAAGGAACCTAAAGTATGTAAGTCAGAGGAGTAGTGACAGAACCGTGGATTTAGTTTGGAAACTGCTTGGCTTTACCTCGGAAAGAAAAACACACTGCAGCTGGGAAAACTGGTGAGCAAAGGAAAGGAAGGAGATGTGAACGGGAGAAAGGAGAGCAATAGGACCTGTGTGGTGGGGGATGTCACGATGGATTTGGGGATTTGCAGAGTAGAACGGGGTGTTGCCTGCAGCTTGCTGTGAGATATCCACATAAGAAGCTGCTGGGTGCGGAAGGAATATTTTAAGTGTTGGTGGTTTATGAATGAGACCTTCCTTTGGAACTCTCAGAAAGATTTTATTATAAATTTCATTTGCTTTTCCATTAGTTCTTTCAACACCAAGCTGTCAGGATCCAACCCCGTCCAGAAGCTCTTTAAACCGATAGGGGGCTAGCCTGGGTTTACATGGGTTGCACGCGAGGGAGGGAGAAAGGTTGGAGCTAACCCCTAGCTAGGCTCTGAATTGGTGCACGAGCGTTGGTCCGTTTTCTCCATGCAGCAGTCCAGAGCAGATCGGGTACCCCCTTGGGCAGGCATCACACCGACAGTCACCTCCAGCTGCTGCGTCCTGGCTGCTAGAAGGTTGAGAGTGGCTCTCCAAGGGCAAGCTGCCTTAGGACTGAGCGGGGGAGGGAGGGCAGGAGAGGAGTCCAGCTGCGCCTTATCAGCAGGTCCTTCGGGCTGCCTGCCTGGTCCCCATCTTCCCACAGAGCAAGTAAGGCCAAGTTCTGCCAGCTCCCTGAGAACTAGGGATCGGCTGGGTGCAGGGGCTGCTCCGAGAAGCCTGTTGTTTACAACAACATCCCGGATAGCTGGCTTTTGTTTTAATGGCATCTTTTTCATCCTCCATCGAGAAGTCTGTCATAACAAGCTCCTATAAATTACCGCCAGCACTCCCATTTTACCACCTCCAGCCTTTCAGCTGTGATACAGGGTCCATCAATCTTGTCAGCCCATCTCCCCACCGGGGGGCCCGGGCCACGTCGCCGGTGCTCGCTCCTCTACCAACTATGTGCCCTCCATCTGCCAGGCTCTGAGTGCTCCGCCAGCGTAGAAGTGGGGCTGCACTGGAGTTTCATCAGACCCTGCGGGGGGCATGAAGATGAATGGGATTTGGGACTGAGGGTTAAGGGAATCCAGGGGAAGGAGGAGAAACAGGTTGGCAGAAGTTAGGGCTCAGAGGAGCTAAATATTTCAGAACCTGGAATTGGATAGAGATAGTCGCAGGGGTGAGAAAGAGAGGGGGGAGAGAGAGAGAGAAAGAAAGGGAGAACTTTGTACTGATAGATACACAGACCTCAGCAGGTTCCAGCAGCTCAAAGGATAAGACTTGTTCATTATTGATTTCCATCCATGTTTGATTAGAACTAGAAATGGAGGGAGAGTGTAACTCGAAGCCCTGGGCATACTTTGATGTTTGCAATAAATCAGGATCCTAATAGTTTTTTAAAAAGGGAGTATATATCTAATGCTTTTCCTCCTATACCAATTCAGGATGAATTCTGCATCTTTTTCTCCCAGAGAAAAAATGAGTGCCAGACCTGAGAACCCATGAAATCCCTGCTGATTCAAAACACAATAAATAAATACATTAATAAATCATAGACAATGATAGATAAATACAGCTACTTCCTACAGACGACACTTGCTGTTGGAAGCTTCTCTTCCTCAGGTCAGCAGAGACTGAAGACTTTACACATTTCCTTCCACCTTGCTCCACTCTTCCAGCCCAAATGTGATCTTTTCTCCACCTTGATGTAGCTGAGTCTCCACCACAAAGGAGAGAGAGAGGCAGCAAGAAAGCCGAGGAAGCAGCTTCCTCTGAATTGTGAGAGGCCCTTGCAAGTTTTTATTAACCGCCAGCCAAAGTTGAAGCTGGAGGGAAGGAGGCAGGAACATGTGGGAGGTGAGATTAGAAACAGTTTGAGAAATAATGTTCCTTTCCTGGGCCAGACATCTGAGTGCGTGCTGAATGCCCATGGCCTTTGTATCCCTTGGATGCTGTCACCGTTGCTCCCTCTTGGGCTCTTTCTCTCTCTTTTTAAAATGTTCATGTATTTATTTTGAGAAAGAGGGAGAGCATGAATGGGGAGGGGCAGAGAGAGAGAAGGGAGAGAGAGAATCCCAAGCAGGCTCCATGCTATCAGCACAGAATGCGATGTGGGGCTCCATCTCATAATCCTTGAGACCATGATCTGAGCTGAAATCAGGAGTTGGACACCTAATGGACTTAGCCACCCAGGTGCCCCGGGGCTGTTTCTTTTTCTAACAGGGTCCTAAAGTGTTTCCCTGACCAGGGGCCATGGCCTTTTCCTTCAAGCTCCCTGTTTCCCCACATCACTCTTGCCTCCTCTCCAGATGCTCTTATTTCTCACTGAACCCCCCTGTCTCCTTTTCCTCTTTTTATGCACTCACTAGAATTTTACAAAAGCTCAGTCTGCGATTCCCCGATAGTTCCTTTAACGCCTCTCGATATTCTACACCCACCTCCCCCAAGAATCTCCCCTCCCTTGAGACTCGGTGATCACAAATATTCCCACGATTTCTACACCCCCTTCTTCGGCCTATCTGATCACCTTGGCTCCGGTTCTGCCTTTCTACCTCTTCCCTGGGTATTGGCACATACATATCCTGTGATCAATAAAACAGGGCACCCTTCGATTAACAACAACATCATTTCCTGCAGCTCGAAGTCTCAGATATCTTTGATTCTTCCCTCACTTGTACTTTTACTCTCCCACCAATCGCCGTGTTCTGTGAACACTCTCTACATGATGCCTAGGATCCCTTTCTTCCTTTCCATTCCCATTGCTGCCAGCCCTACCACTCTTACCACTCTGCCTCTTGCTTAGAGATACATGTGTATAGCTCTGGGTTTCCTGGCTATTTCTCTAAACTCTAGTTCCTATTTCAAGCCACTCTGAACAGCTGTCATACACATTTGGCTTTCTTCCCCTACCCCACCCCCACTCCCAGAATGAGAAGCCTTCTTGCTTATAGGAAATCCCAAAATAACGGGAGGCAGAGACTTCACCAGCCTGTACTGTAGTTACTGAAGGGAAGCGAGTATGTATATCTCCTTTCTGGTTCCTTTGAAGCTAGGGCACAGGCAGGTGACCTGAGCCTGGCCAAATTTATGGTCTTGCCAGGAAATTTGAATCCTGAAGTAACAGCACAAAGACAGGGAGCGTGAACAGTAATTTGCAGAGGCACAAGGAGAGTTCAGCAATGTGGCTGCTAATGATCAGTGGTGGCGCGGCCCTGCAGCGCTTCCTGGCCAGGATGACTGAGGACAGAGTCTTGTCTGTGTTTTCAGATGCCTCACCTGTCTGGAATCCTGCCTCTTTTCCAAACTAATTTTGCATGCTCCTTGTCAATTCTGAGAGTGTCCCAATGTCCTTTCAGCAAGTTGTATTCTTTTTTAACTTATCCAGATGTAGTGACCATGGTTTCTAGTTTCTTTATTTGATGTTCAGGTGTGTTGGGGGTCTTGCCGACCCTGGAAGGACTGGGCCTCCCAGGGCTAGTCAATTCCTGTAGATGAAGGACTCATCTACTTTTCATTGCACATCAGCCAATTCAGAGCTCACAGCTCCAGCCGCCTCCTTTATGGGCCCTTCCGTTCCTCTGTCCTAGTTACCCTGAGACCAGGTGCCAGACAAGTAGGGACAGCCCCAAGGCCCCAGAGTCCAATGACATTGTTTAAACGAGCCAAGCCAAAGCCTTGCTCCTTCCTTCTCATGGAAACCACAACAAAGCCTCTTGTCCATTTTTTCTCTTCACTTCTTCTGCCTCCTGACCAACACTGATGCTTCCCCACGTGGCCCTGTGTGCCATGGCATGCCTCCTGTCTTTAGGGATCTGTGAACATCAAAAACTTCTTCCTTTCTGATAATCATTTCCATGTCTGTGAGTCTTACCTTATCTGATTAAAACAAATCCCATGCACCCTGAAGACACCAGGCTTCATAATGAGGTTTGCAACCAAGAACCCCAACTGGTATAATTCTTGTCTTTTCTGAGTTTGGGGGGTGATCAGGAATAGGAAAATACTAAAACTAACTTTAGAGAAGTTTTGCTGAAAAACACCAAAAGGCATAGATATTTTGTAGATATCCAGGATTAGGAAAAACAAAACAAAACAAACAAATAAACAATCAAAAAGAGCCACACGAGATCTGGACCAGGAAAGTTGGGATCCAGATCCCTCTGTACCATCTGTGAAACTTATGATGGCTTCTCTTCTCTGCTCCTGTCTATCAATCCTCTGTTCCGTCATTTTCTCTCCTATTACAGGCTTTCTTTAGTTAACTGGCATCATGCGTATGGCCCGAAATGGCTGCCCTAACCTGAATCCGTGTGATCTTTTGGTTCACTCACAATGATGTCACTCAATGCTCAGGAAACTACCAACCATGGGCCAAATCCTGCCTGACATCTGTTTATGAAAATAAAGTTTTACTGTAACACAGCCATTTCCATTCACATATGTATTACCCATGGCTGCATGTGTGCTGCCTTGACAGAGCCGAGTAACTGTGAGGGAGAGCAAATGGCAGGCAAAAGCAAAATATTCCCTACCTGGTCCTTTACAGAAAAAGTTTGCTGATCACTCATTTAATGATTCAATCTCTCTGATACCCAGCTTCTCATTTCAGGTAACACAGTAATAGGTTCAGCTCTGGTTAGATTTCTACCCCTAATCCGGTCACGTAAAACAGAGTGGATGCAATAGTGTGTCATTCTTTGGAATATCTTGCTAAGTTTGTGGTGAAGGGACAGGTATCTATGAGAAAAAGAAGTTGAGAAAAGAGTGAATTGAACGTCGCTGCTATGTTAAGGGTAAACCCATCACTTTTACCTTTACCACACTGCTCAGGAACATATGGTAGCTCCCCAGTTCTCACTCAGATAAAAATTGCATATTTCTGCATAGCTTTTGAAGTCATCTTCATTCTAGATAGTATCTTATAAGATCTGATCAGATAAGAATCTGATCTTATATGAAAGTGTTAGCTCCTTTGTCTCCCGTCCATCAGAAATCAATTGCAGACATCAGACATTTGGGTCTCAGCAACTCTAATGATAGGGAGAGGAGAAGATGGGCTAATCAGGTTGCAGACTGGGGGATGGGCTTCCCAGAAAGGAACTGAATCATCTAATACTCAAAGGTGCATAGTAACCAGTGTCTGGTTTGGGCAGGAGTTAATATCCGAAAAAATTCCTAGAAAAATCAATGTAGAGTATTAAACAGAAAGTCCAAGTGTTATCTTCTCTATTCCCTGAAGTGATCTAAATCACTGAACTCACAGGGGCCAGAGCATGTGCATAAGGCAGGATCCTACCCCTCACAAGACAGGACCAGCCATGGCCCCACAGCCAGACACATAGAGATTCAGGGAGAGTCCAGTGGGAAACTAGAATCCTGGAGAGAAATCATGGTGAAGAACACTCACTGGTGGGACACAAACGTGAGGGGAATTTTTAAAAACTAGCATTGGAGAGATAAGCCTGTACTCAGTAATTACTCCGGGTGTCTGATACCTGGTTGCAAGGGAACACGGCTAATTCCCGGCTCTGACAGCCACTCCAGCTGAGGCTTCACACTCAGCCCAGTGGGCTCTGCTGTGAAATGGAACATTGTTGAAACTTCGCATGGCAGGAATTAATGGCTCCATCTGAGATGGGCTGGAAAAGGCAAAGTATTATATTGTTCACTTATTTTCTTCCATTCCACAGGATGAGCTTTCCAATGCACACTGACTAGTTCCTTTCTTAGCAACATAATCCATGACGTTCATCCTGAAGTAAGAAGCTCTACTCACACTAAATTCACCCTCCTCTCATGCCCATTCCTTCACTGTCACCACACAACATAACAGACTTCGAGAATCTACTATGTGTAGGATATTATTCAAAAGGCTAGAGAACTATATGTTAACTATATGTTAATTGTGTGTTAACTGTATGTTAACTACTGGAATTAAAAAAATAATAAAAAACAAAAAAAGACACACAAAAGCCTAGGGAATGCAGAAGGATGAGGTGTCAGGTATGAATTAAGAAATGTCCCAAAGTAACCACATTTTTCCCTAATATGGAGTTTCGGTAATGCAGGACATCTTATCTAAAGGCTTTTAGAAATGCAAATTATGCAGAGGTTATTTGCATTAGGGTTGTTCCTGTCGTAGGAATAGAAACCCAAACCAAACTGACTTAGGCAAAATAAAATAAAAGAAATATAAATATGACTGTGAATGTCAATAATGAAAAAAAGAAGTGACCAATTTAACTGAACAGCCTGTGGGCAAAGCTCAGAGATATGTTGTTTTCAGGCATGGCTTTTCTCAAGGGCTTAGATAACAATCGTGTTTTGTCATTTTTCTTTATCTCTTTTGCTCTCCATTTCCAAGTCTTGGCTCTATTTCCTTTATGTTGGCTTTCTTCTTAAGCAGATTCCTCTTAACTTGTGGCAAAGATGACTACAGACAACTCCAAGCTTGTATGTCGCTGTCCCTGTAATCCCAATGAGAGCTTTCTCGTTGGTCCCTAACAAGTGCTCAGAATGACTTGCATTGGCCCAGCTAGGGTCATGTTCCTAGGTCTCAGTCAGCTATGAGACAACATGTAGTTTTGCCAGGAAGAGAATCTTCATGAAGTTCATGTAACTTTGGTTTGGGAGTGGGGGTTAGGCATCAAGTGATATCATCTCTTCAAATACATGGAGACACTAGATATCCAATGGACACAATTTGTATTCACACCAAGGGACTCAGAACTAGAAACCAGCCACTATGACTTTTTAAGGGCTTTCCATAATTCCATAAACTCATAATATCCCATATTTGATAATATGTTCCAACATGGTTCTCAATGACATGAAGTTCCTTAAACCAAAATGAGCTGTTTTCTAGTCTTTTGGGAAAGCATGAATGGAGGTTCAGGTATGGGGCGTAGAGGAACAAGCAGAAATATGGGACTATTGGAGAACACAGATTAACCAGAGTTGTCTTAACAATAATGGGGTCATTGATCTCAAGTCACAAGAGTCCAACCATTAGCAGATAATGCCACTGTGGGGTGATCCCTTACTGCTCACTATGAAGTGATAAGGCTTTGGGCTGTGGGTACCCATCAGAGGTGCCCATCGAGACTTGTGCTGATGGGACTAAGTGAATAACTGGGCATTGGATGAAGACCTTGTCTTCCATCCTTACATCTCAGAGACCACAGTTACATGGCTATCTATGCCGCTTCTTATAACACCTCTCTCCATTCCACTGTCCATACCATTGCTGACTTTGTTATTGTATTTTAGAGCAAATAGTGCCATGAATAGTTGAAATTTATAGTCTCTGCTTTCTCAGATCTGAGGGGCTCCTGCATATAATAGGATCAGAGTCCTATCTGGGAAGCGGGGAGTGGGAGAAGTCAAGGACAATGCCTCAGAGTAGAGGCTGAGAGAGACATGAGGGTGACAAGGAGTGGAGATTTGTGTGGTGCTGACTTATGACACAGAGGCAGTCTTACAGGTTTCTAGACTTGGCCTTCTCTCAAACATTCCCATTCTCATTTTCTGCACCAATGAAATAGAACCACTTGCTTTTCTTTAATACCAGATCATTTCATCCTTGCTCTTGTTAATTCTTCCAACCAGAATTTCTTTCCCATCCTGACACAATTTCATATATCCAAATTCTACCCATTTTTAGAGGGTAGAGAGATGCCCTCCAGGTCATGGAAGTATAGCATGTGAACTGGATCTTAAGTGTCCATAAGACCACTATTTTGGATACTCTTCACAGAATGCCTTATTTTGTAGCTTTTTATGCCCATGTGTGCTATGTCCTGACAGATTAACAACTTTGGGAGAAAAGAGTCCATCGCTAATTCACGTTTCTTTCCTGGAACACTCCCTTCTTCAAAGTAGGCAGATTCATTTGTTACATCAACACATAAATAAAAATTTTTATTTTATGCATCTTCTGGTAATCATTTGCTTCTTCTAAAGCCCTTCATCAAATCCATATTTGTACACACCTCAACCGTTTCCTTATGTAGCTGCCTTGCATCCCACCTTCTGCTCTGAGACCTCTTGGCTCCATATTATACACTTTGTTACATCTTTCTTCTTCTTCCAGGTTTCCATAAGGATGTCAAATTCAGCATCCTGAGAAAGAGCGGCACTGCAATACTGACAAAAGGGGGTGTGTTCTGGTTGGAATAGAGTCTTGTTAGAGAAGTTTTCATCTTGCAAAGGAACTGTAGGTGCTGGCCTAGGAATGATCACCCATGGTGACTATGGTTTAGGCACAGAATCTACTCAGGGTTACAAGCTTAGGTGTGCTTCAGCTTTCAATCAGCCCATCTTATAAAGAAAATACAGACTTGACAGAACTAAAATAAGGGTCTGCACATTGGAAAAGGGAGAGAGCTTTAATTACAACACAATGACTTGTGTTGGTGGTAGTCAGTGTGGAGAAGGAAAACGAAGTCCTCAGTGGCGATTACACAGTATATCAAAAAAATTTTTTAAAGGCTTCTTATTCGCTAATAATTTAACATATGCATGTTTTGAACCCGATACAGAACTATGAACTATCAGAGGTCAAACTCATGTGTTCAGATTCCCATGATCCTACAGACACGGGCCACTCATCCCTACAGCCAGTACACGGCATCGAACGTGGTATTGAACAACTGGCAGGATGAATGATCAAAATTTTTCTCTGGGCAGATTCTGTTCAGGTATCCAGTGCAGCATTGGCAACAGGCCTGCTTGAGAGTGCGTTCTGATTCTGGTTTAGTTCTAATTATGTAACCTAAGCAAATTGCTTAATCAGTGTTGTTTTTCTCATCTGTAAAAGGGGGAAATAAATGGCATTTGAGGTTTATTGTGAGGATTAAAGAAAGAAATGATAGATGACAGCCGACACCATAATGTATTGTTTCTCAGCATCGTTCCGTGCTCAGAGAAAACGGTTCACGGTGAGCCATTATTATTTTGTCCGCATTTTGACATTATTTGGAACTGTTTAATTTTGGCAATAATCAGCGCCTTTTCAATGTATGAGTTATGAGTCAAAAAATCAATTTAGCATTTATAAGGAAACTAGTGATCTATATTAGCAAGACTACAAATCCCTAAGACAGAGTGTACTTCTCTTTCACAAGGTTCTGACTTTCAGAACTTAGGGAGATCTGGGAAACGGGAAGCCAGTTTCAAATAAGGTGTCTGCCCCTCCCTAGCAAAAGTACTTCTGGAGTGTTCGTTCCTCTCCCTTTTCTGTTCTGAAAGTATTCTGTGTTTTGCTACGTGCCTTTCAAAGACGTGTCTCAGCCTCAGTCAGACTTACACCTACTTCTTTTTTGATAAAACAACATGACTGGTGGCAGAAGCAAAGGTTTTTATTTGTGTTCCTTCACAAATATGTTCCCATCACACATATCTCAACGGCTATTTACATCAATTAAGACACAATGAACATAGAAATAGCATATTGCTAAGAGTCCTCATCACCCTACACCACGCTCTGCATCATTAGGCATGAAGTGTTCTGTGTTCCTCCCCGCCTGTGATGTCACCCGAGCCTGGCAATCCATCTAAAATATTGCGTTTTATTGAGCCATTCACCCAGTATGCATAGTATTATGAATCAAGGTTATTTCTCATAGACTTGTGCTTTTTAGTGGTAGTCACAGCTGTGATAAAAAAAAAATGGCTGATTTATTCTTAGTTTTTGTTCTACATTCCCTTTGGAGGAAATTCAAGGGAAAAGTGGGAGGAGTACAAAATGCACAAATCCCTGCATTGTGAAATTCCCCAGAACATAATGCTATCTCCAGGGAGCATCCATTTCTCTAAAGGGAATGATCTGCTTGATGGAATCTATCCCCACAGGCAGGTGGACGGTAGTCTCGGGTACCAAGCAGGCAGAGTCTATGGGATGTGTATAGTGTGACTGGGCCCAGAGACCTCTAAGAACAAAACAACTGCAAACTTGTCCCAGGGTCTTGAATTCTAAATCTTGGCCATTCTTTTCTGTGAAAGCATTCTAATGCTTCTTCTGAGATACAAAAAGTCATTGTCAAATTAAGTTTCCTATAGAAGGCTTCTCTAACTCTGTTTAGAATCAATAAGTGTATGTCCCATGTGCCTTGCCCCCAGGAGAACACAATTACCACCATTACCTGGCCCCCCTTTAGAGAGAACACCTGTATTGGCAGAGATTTCATTTTATAATTATGCTCCACTAATGTAGCACATAGTAGTTACTCCAGAAAAGCTGACTTGCTCAGAATCCAGGTGTACACATAACATTTTCTTGACTGCATGAATTAAAACAACTCTAGGAACCCATTATTGAGTCATTTGCTGTGCCTTCCCATTCCAGATAGTTCTAAGGAGCTTCAGGGTCATTTACAAGCCCTTTCTGGTTGCTTATCTGCTGTCTTCCCATGATAACTCTCTGTGAGAAATCAACCAATAACACTTTAGGTTAAATCAGTCCACTGTGCTATAGTAGCTTGTTTATATGTATTCCACTCCTTTGAAATCAGTAGTGCACAGTTCATTTGATGGACATATAACATTTCTAACACTAACACTGGCTCATGATGTGGTGATTCTTGAAAGGTATAGAGGGAGGAGGAAGGAGATTCAATGTCTGGAGATCTCAGAATCTCTGCAAAGTACATGTATTTTGAAATATCCCCCTGCTTCACTCTCCATCAATTTGTGTATTTGAGAAACCCACCAGAGCCTTTTCCCTTCTGTCTCCTGAGTTTTGATGCTTCTGACACATAATAGATGTGCAATATGAGTTAGTTAACTACACTATCATTACCAAAGACCAGAAGAGAAGTGGTCAGGAGAAGCATACGTCTGTACTTACTGAAGAGAGGCAAGAGAAGTAACATAGATATGTCTCAGGAGAGGGAGAGGTGACTCAGGGCAGAGTGGTTTTAGCACAAGGGAACCTGCAGTTGGGAAGACTCACTGAAAACAAGAATCCGGGTTGAATGAAAACATGAAATACTATGCTTCCTTATTTGACATTTGCTCAGTTCCAACATTGCACGTGTTTCTGCTATTTTGTTTTTCTTTTCTTTTCCCCAAGACACAGCAGGCTACAACTGGTCTTTCCACCTGGTGCTTCTTCCCAAAACAACCTGTGCATAATTTACAGCATCACTCACGCTGTTATATCAGTTAAAGACAGTAAATGTAGGAACAACGCTGGGCACATCCTTGCTCTTCCTTAGTTATACCTGTAAACATATTCGACTCTCTTCCATCACAGGTCTGGGATTCCTTCTTAATGCAATCCTGTTTATACTTCATATCTTCACAGAGTTCTTGATTATTTTTTTAACATTTATTTATTTTTGAGAGAGACAGAGACAGAGACAGAGACAGAGACAGAGACAGAGATAGAGTGTGAGCAGGGAAGGGGCAGAGAGAGACAGATACACAGAATCCAAAGCAGGCTCCAGGCTCCGAGCTATCAACACAGAGCCTGATGCAGGGCTTGAACTCTATGGACCGTCAGATCATGGCATGAGCTGAAGTCAGATGCTTAACTGATTGAGCCATCCAGGCGCCAGGCATAGAGTTCTTGAAAAAATGGTTTGAATATATTGCCTTTAGCAATTTACTGTTGTCTCAACCCATTAAACTCTGGGTTTTGCCACCACTGTGAGGCTAATGGTGATTTGCTGATGATCTTTTTTTTTTTTTTTTAATATTCATTTATTTTTGAGAGGGGATGGTGGGAGATGGAGAGAAACAGGAGGACAGAGGATCCAAAGTGGGCTCTTCACTGATAGCAGAGAGACCGACATGGAGCTCGAACTCAAGAACAATGAGGTCATGAACTGAGCTGAAGTTGGACACTTAACTGAGCGACCCAAGTGCCCCGATTTGCTAATGACCTTAAGGGAAACACTTACATAGTCTAAGGATGGCCTTACCTTCTCTTCCTTCCTGTTTGCAACACCACTCCTGCCTCTCCAGGTGCTGCTCAGTCATGAGGTGAGTCTTCTTGGTCTCCTTGAACATTCGATGCCCATCTTACCTGCAGATCTACCCTTGAAACTCCCTGCTCCCCATAATACTGTCCTGGGTGATTTTTGCCACACCTCAAACCTTAAGGATTCACACAGCTGGGCTCTTCTTCCATCACTCCTAAGTGTCAGCCCCCAGTGGAACCTACTCATTTACTTTGTGGCCTCAGGATGGCATGCAGGAACAATCCAATACCAAAGGGATCCCTCCCTCCTGGAAATCGATCACAGAAATTTGGAGTCGAAAGTGTGGTACAAAGAATTGTGTTCTCATCCCGCCAGTTGGCCTTCCGTGGCCACCCTCTCTGCTTTTCCTCAAGTTCTCTGTCTTTGCCCTTGACCAGCTCCCTGCTCCAGCCAGCCAGCACCATCACAGTCCACCAAGAGACCTGTTAATGGTTTCATTCTGGAGGCAGACAGTGGATCCTAACTCTTCAGAAAGGAGCACCAACAAAATAAATATACGTCCCATTTGATAATGTTTATCACTTTTCACAGTATGATTTCAATGCATTTTTATGTTAAAGCACCCCTTGTCCGACATGGGGAGGATTAAAAAAATGAAGTAATGTACAGTTCTTGGCACTGTAATGTATAATTTCCTAGCATAGCTCCTGATGCAGAGAAAATGCTTAAAAATGATTCACTATTTTAATTAACTCCACATTCTGACATTTTTGGAGCTATTTAAGCTTGGCAGTGATCAGTGTCTTTTCATTGTATGCGCTTTGGAACTGAAAGACCAATTCAGCATTTATTGGTATTTATTGGGAAAAGGAGAGGATATGCGCTCCTACCGCATGTATTTCCAGCGGCTGGCAGAGTGCTTACACCTGTGTGTGCTACAAGAGCCCAATCTCAGCATATACAACGCAGAATGATACTCCCTTCCCTGAATCGATCACCGCCATTACCCAGAGCAGA
This sequence comes from Paguma larvata, assembly GCA_030068075.1. Classification (NCBI taxonomy): domain Eukaryota; kingdom Metazoa; phylum Chordata; class Mammalia; order Carnivora; family Viverridae; genus Paguma; species Paguma larvata. The sequence continues at coordinate 7,608,805 of CM057823.1, forward strand.
GGCCATTTTTAATTCGTGTCTCCTCTCCGTCATTCCCACAATAGTCAGTCGCGAGCTCGTTTGCATGTCCAAACAACAGTTCAAATAATTTCTCTCCCACGATCGTGGTCTTAATTCTGCCCTCTAAAAGTAGCTGATACTTGGGGTGCCTGGGTGGCTTGGTAGGTTGAGCATCTGACTTCAGCTCAGATCATGATCTCATGGTTTCTGAGTTCAAGCACCTCATTGGGCTCTCTGCCATCAGCCCAGAGTCCACTTCAGATCTTCTAACTCCCCTCTCTCTCTGCTCCTCCCCTGCTTGCACTCTCTCTCTCTCAAAAATAAATAAACATTTAAAAAATAAATAAATAAAATTAGCTGATAGTAACTGCTCGACACAGACTCAGTATTCAACAATTGTTAGTCTTGTGCTAAGTGTTTTATGTTCCTTATAGGATCTTTTCTTCACAAACAAGCTATGAAGTATAAATGATCGTCACCATGTGGTGGGCAACCTGAGGCTAAGTGAGCTGGCTAAGCCCAGGATCACCTAGCTAGGAGGTGGCAAGCCACAATTTGAAGCAAGCCTGCCCTGTCTGACTTCAGAGCTTGCCTCTTCCTTCCCACATTGCACATCCTCTGTGGCTCCTCTGCCTCCGTTTCTCTCTGTTTCTTGCCTGTTTTCTTGATGAATGCTGATGTATTCTTCCAGAGTGAGCTAAAATAGTCACTACATGCGATACTCTTTGCTTGCTGCCTTCTCTTGTCCCCTGCCATGGAGCTTTCTCTGTTTTTCTCAGCAATTCACACCTACATATTGCAAAACGTGTATTATATATTATTCCAACTTTGGCCAGAGGTTATTTTGGGATACTATCCAAGGTGCTTTTACCCTTGTCTTCCATCATGTGCCTTGTTCTTCCTGCTTTCACTCAGTGCCTTGGGGATAGGATGACTAACGGAATATGTAGGAAGAGATGAATCAATGTTGGGGTTTTGATTTTCAAAAATCCTAGCCCTCCAGAGACAAGACACAGTACTTGAACAGTGAGTTGGGAAATCCTGTGAAGAGCAATAACTAGGTTCTTCCCCCGTCCCCCCCCAGCTCCATATCATTTCCTGGATGGAGGTGAGGAAGGTCTCTGAGAGGAGGGTAGATTGGCTTATGAATTCTGGATGAAGGAGGACAGGAGACTGCTCTTTTCCCCAAACCCAGATGAAACCCCAGGGCTGAACTGTAAGAGCCTCACTATGTTTAGGAAATGAAAGAGCGAATTTCTTCAGGAAATGAAGACTGATCTTCATTCAGTCCACTCTACCTATTGAGTGCCTATGTTCATTCAGGCATGATTCTAGGTGGCAGGCATACAGCAATAGATAAAAGAGGGAGCATCCCGCTTTGGTTAAGGGACTTATATAACTTCACTGAACGTCCCCATGTTCAGTCTTGGGACAGGAACAGCAGAATGGCCCTAGCGAGGGCCAGAGGAAGAACTGATGATGGGCTGGACCTTAACAGGCCTTATACCTGCAACAGCAGTGACCTCCACAAATGGTTGGGGACCAGATCAGAAAAAGGGCATCTCAGGAGATGGCAGTGAGCCTTGCTAAGACCCAGAGGGGATGGTCAACCTTGTGCACCACAGCATATGTGAGCCACTCCTCTCCCTTCCTCTGCCCTGTCCCGCCCCTCTCTCCCCAAAGACACAGATTGCCAAGTAACCCTAGATTACCTGACATTAAGTATCTCCTATCTTAGTGGAATGGGAGCTCGAATAGAAGTTAAACTGAATTATAGGAGAGTAAAGAAAGTTATATTTCTTGACCTCCTGAATTAGCGGCCTGAGATTTATACCTGCTATGGGTTTTTATTATTTATTTTATTTTATTTCATTTATTTTATTTTATTTTATCTTAATTTTTTTACCACAAGACCGTGAGGCCTCTGAGAGCACTTGAGTGATTGATTAGGAGCGGCTATAATTGGTACACATGTGAGCTATACTCATTCATTTTTCACATTTACTGAGTCTAGTTCTTGAGCACTGGGCCAGGGCCTGGGTATACAGCAGAGAAGAAGACACGGTCTTAGCACTCAGAGAACCAAAATCATAACCCTGGGTTATGTTTGCAGCAGGAAGCCTTGTCAAGGGAGGATATATAGAAGTAAGATGATCTTCACACTCCCTTTCTCAGAGGGTAATAATTTTCTTGGTCGATTTCCGGTTTTCGTGTTTGTTCACATACATATTGCTAAGCTATAAGTTCTCTGGAAACTCTAAGATTTTCTGTCACCCTCTCTCACCCCCCATCTGCCAGCACCTCCTGAATATCACATTTCCTGGGTTTTGTTGTCTTTTTTAAATTAATGTTGGGATATTTATGCCAACACTACCTACCTTTTATATGCACATCCTCATTTAGAGTCTTAAACTTGGAAAAGAGGGGAGTCATTAGCAGCTGCACCTAGACATTGAGTTGATATGAATAACTTAAGGGCTACCATAAGCACTTCTAAAAGGCTGGTAATCCTTGAAGTTAATTGTCAGAGAGGAACATTGATGTCCTAGGCATCAGGTCCTGTAAGCTCAGGGATATGCAGCAGATTCTTAAAAATACATTTTCGCTTGATTTAAATAGTTTGCTTCTTAATGTTGCTGTCTCTAAAAGGAGCTCAAACATTCTGCCAGCAAAGTAAACATGAACACACAGAGCCAACTCGTGAGGAAGACAGATCCTTGGAGTATTTAATTAAAGCAAAGCAAATAAAAATACTCCCCAAATTCTTCCTTCCACAAAAAACCAATCTATGTTTGGCTCCTCTACTGCTTCTCACTCCTACTACACTTGTCACCTTACACCAGATCACTGGAACAACAGGCTAGCTGCTTACTATGTCTCTAATCCGAGACACCTTCAAATCTGTTTTTCATATCCTGTGTAACCAAACCGATCTTCTAAATTACCCCCTTAAATTTTACATCTTTGCTTTCCTCCTGTTGCCCCCCTTTCTAAGAATCTAAGTGTTTCTGCATTGGAAGTGCCTACCTTATGGGTCTATCCTTTTCAAATAGGGTGGCCATACACATTGGTTGGCACTGTCCCGGTTTAATGCCTGTTTTTCCCTTTTCCTGTCCAAGCTGGCTTGCCTTGGAGAATAACCTATACCATATGGATCATTCCTCGACCTTCTAGCATGGCTTATGCCATCCAGTTCTCCCACCCCGCAGCCCTCTGCTTGTTCTTTCAACCCCCTGTGGGGTTCAGGTTGTACCCATATTATGGGAAGCACATCCGTGTTGCTCTACCGATTCTTCAAGATTCAACTCATGTTTCACCTCCTCTGAAAGGCCTTCATCAGCACTTCTGGCCATGCTGTGCTCTTCTGTCTACGAAGTTTTGTAACCTCTTAGTCCCATTCATTTTTACACTTCATCATTTGCTACTTTGCATCCTTCATTAGCAAGAGTGAAGAAAGAAGGAAATCTCTCATGTTATACACTTTCTAGGATAGCACTACTATTTTTTTCTTTCAACATTTTATTTTGGAAGTGTATGCATGAACAAAAAGTTCAATGAGTTGTACAACAAAAATATGTAGTTGCTTCACCTGGAGTCAGCAGTTGTCAATATTTGATTTCTCATTCTCCCACTGTCTCTGTCTCTATCTCTGAGTGTGTCTGTGTGCATTTTTTTCAACCTCCTTTTTTTAACGGCTGCATACCTCGTGTTACTTTACCCTTAAAGACTCTAGTATGTATGTCCTAGAATTAGGACATTTTCCAATATAATCACAATATTAACATACCTAATAAAATTAACAATCATTCCATAATGTCATCAAACGTACATATTCAGTTTTACTCAATTGTGCTTAAAATGACCTTTAGAGGTATATTTGTTTCCTAGTGCTGCTGTAATAAATTACCACAAACTTAGTGACCTAAAAACACACATTTATTATCCTACGATCTGAAGGTCAGAAGTCCAAAATAGATCTCAATAAATGTCAGCAAGGCTGTGCTCCTTTCTAGAGATTCTAGGGGAGTATCCATTTTATAGTCATTTAGAGGTGCTTCTAGCGGTACCCACATTCTTTGGTTTATGGAACCATCTGTTCCATCTTCAAAGAAAGCAATGACTTATTGAGCCTTTCTCCTGTCACATCATGCTGGCACCAACTCCTCTGCTTTCTTTGTCCATAGTTAAAGGGCCTGAGGATTAGGCGGACATCTTGTGGGGCGGGGGTCCTTATTCTTCTTACCGCAGCCAGTGCTTTGACCAAAAAGATTCACATCTGTCCCACGTGCAAAATACATTTACCCCATCCCAGTATCCTCCAAAGGCTCAACCTATTAAGTATCAATTCAAAGTCCAAAATCTTAGCATCTCAAAAGCTCCCAACCCCACCATCTAAATCAGATACAGATGAGGCTCTCTGGCTCTGAGACAACCTAAGGTAAAATTCCTCTCCACCTGTAGACCCAAGATATTCAAGATACAGCTTATCTTCTCCCCAAATTCAATTGTGAGTCAGGCATCAGATAGCATTTACAGATGTTTCCATTCAAAAAAGGGATATAACGGATGGAGAGAAAAGATGTCTCCGGTGCCAAGAGCTTTCAAAATCCATTCAGGCCAACTCCATTTGGTTTCAAGGCCTGGAATCAATCCTCTGTGGCTCATGGCTCTGCCCTTTAAGACTAGTAGCCCATGTTCACAGCTGAGTGATTTTATCAACCTTTATTTTTTTTTTCCCTATAGAATTTTGAAGGCCTGCAGCCTTCTTTCATTTTATACTCTCTCTTTCCAAGCTGGCAGTGTTTCTGTTGGTATAAAATTCTCAAGAACCTTGGGTGTCTCTGGTGTATATCACAAAGATTGACTCTATTAGACAAGAGGCTCTTCACATCTGTTCCTAGATTCTTCCAAGATGGCTGAATGGATCCATTAGTCACATAACCCACTCTCTTCAGTTACCTCTCTCTACATGATATGACCTTCCAATCTTTCAAAGCACTAGTCAAAGGTTGTCCAGCCACACCCTTCGTTTTCTTTCCAGAACAACTTTCCTAAAAGTGAATCGCCTAATTTTAGTGTTTTGTGTAAACTGGACAGATTGAGAATTTTCTAAATTATCAAGCCTTCCTTCCTTTTTACCGAACAGTTCTTCCGACAACCTATCTCTTTTCTCTCACATTTTACTATAAACAACAACAAGAAACCCGAGTGCACTTTCCACACTAAATGCACACTTTCATAGTTTACTATTTCTGCCTTCTATGTAACTGCGGGGTGCAGTTCTGCTAAACTTTCTGCCACTATAACAAGAATCTTTTTTTTTAAGAATACTGTTTATTTATTTATTTAATATTGAGAGGGGGGAGAGCACTGGCAGGTAGCGGCAGAGAAAGAGAGACAGAGACAGAATCCCAAGCAAGCTCTACACTGTCAGTGCTGAACCCCATGCAGAGCTCAAACCCACCAACCAGGAGATCATGACCTGAGCTGAAGTCAGACGCTTAAACGACTGAGCCACCCAGGTGCTCCTAAGAACTTTCTTTCCTCCAGTTTCCAATAACGAGTTCTTCATTTCGTTCTGAACCCTCACTGACAGAGTCTTTACTATCCTAGTTTTCTACCACTGGTTTATTCAAGACAATCTCGGCTTTCTCTCTCATGCTCGTTAAAATTCTTCAAGCTTCTGTCAAGTGCTCAATTCCAAAGCCCTTTCTACACTTTTAGGTAATGGATAAAGAAGCATTCCACTTCCTATACCAAAATTTCTATCAGTTTCTAATTGCTGCTCTAATAAATTACTACAAATTTAGTGGCTTAAAACAACTTCCATCTATTATCTTATAGTTCTGGAATTCAGAAATATGAAATGGTTCTCACTGGGCTAGCATCAAGTTATCCACTATATGTCCCTTTATGGAACCTCTACAGGAGAATCCATTTTCTTCTTTTTTCCTGGTCTTTGATGTTGCCCACAGCTTTTGGCTCAAGGCCCCTTCCATTATCAAGGCTAGCAATGATACCTCACTCAGTCTTACATCATATCACTCTGATTCTATCACTCTTTCTGTCATTATCTGGCATTTTTCTATAAAGGAGAATATTTACTCCTTTTTTCCTTACAAATGTTATTGCAGCCTTAAGTATTTGCTGCTGCTGTTGCTGCCACTAATTAAATGTGTTTTAATCCATTATTGTCAGTATTTTTCATTGTTGTTTTTGTTTGTTTTGTTTTGTTTCATTCTCAGAGTAACCCCTATATGACCAATATGAGCCCCCTAACCTCAGCTCCTATGCTCTCTTGACATTTTCCAATAAGCTTGGAATAGACATTCCAAGATGTCCAAAGATTTGTAAAATTTTACTCAGAATCAGTTATTTTTCTAAGAAGCCCTGAACCATTTTAAATGATGTTGGTATTTGGAAACAGAGACCTGATCATGAGAGATATTCACTGTGACTGTAGAAATCACTCAAATATTTTTGATTCCTTTACTGTTATTAGCTAAGTTCTTGTCTGGAACCTGGTGATGAATGGATGAATGATTGAACAATTGACAATATTATTAATTTTATTACTAAATAAGCTAGGTCATACCAACATGCCATGAGGATATAAATTGCTACTTCAAATAGTGGGCACTTTTGGCAAAGATTTTTAAAGTTAAGGTCTCATGGAGAAATTTGATAAATCGAAGAAGAGGAAGAATGAAGAAAAATCATTACATAAAATTTATGAAGGAGACTGAAAGGGAGAGAGCTAATATTTTTGTAGCTTTGTAAGGTTAGAGAGACTTGGTTTTGGCTGTGGATTCTAAGTCTGGCTGTGAAAGAATTGGAATTATTCTGGTAGATGTATTCTGTGTTAACCTTTTCACAAAACACCTGAGCGCTCGGCCAGCGAGCTGAGCAGAGAATGGTAAGGAAAGATAAAGGAAAGTAGTGTTGAATCCTGGTAGTCGAGGGGGTGTGACCTCAGGCTTCGGCAATGAAAAGGCTACCAGAATGTCCTGATGGAATGTGCAAGTATCAGCTCTACATCATCCTGAGGTTTTCTTGCATTTCATCCCTTGAGCTGCTGTCTTCCCATCCTGTTCATTTTTGAGCAACGACTCCTTGCTAGAAATGCCATCTTGAAACAAACTGAGACATTACTTAAGTTCCCATGAAAATCACTAGTGTTTTGTTTCTCAGTACATGAGAGTGCTCCTAGAAACTACTGTCATTAGGGGATAGTTCCAAGCCAAGAGCCAATTTACAGAAAATGGAAGAAATTGTCCAAATTGACTGAGATTTATTGGGTGTCTAGCCCCATACCAAGGAGCGTTGGTTTTTTTTTTTTTCTCTCTCTATCTCTTCTCAAATAGAATTACAAGGAATGTTATTATAATTCATTTTTAAATTCATTTGCCGATGTCGACAAAAATAAAATGGAGCTACCCAAACAACAAACAAATAAACAACAACAAAAACCAAACACAAGTATTTAAGATGACTCTGGCTAATCAAATTGATTTATATTCATTATAGCACCCTACATATCAAAAAGAAATTTCAATTAGATAAAACTAAATTTTATAATGGGAATTTGGACTATGACCAAAGCAAAATAGAGAATGTATTGGTACAAAATATTTCTCAGAAAATCATCAGGTTTTGGGAAAGAGCACCACGGATTGTCCATTTAACACCCTGTTGACTTCCCAGGGCCAGGGGAATTCATAGATCTTTTAAGTAAAGAGCTTTCAAATGACAGGACCTATGTTTTATTTATTTTTGTATTTCCATTTTTCCTTCACAATGGCTAGCACCCAGAAGACATTCAATTACTGGTTTGAATGAATACATGAAAGTATAAATGTATTAGATAAAGGCATTGGTTATATGAAAATAATTTTCCAAACTCAACTAATTATGTTGGAATCCATATTGTACATTAGCTATGATAGAAAACCTTTTTTAATTGTTCAGGCTTTTATCTTCCTTTTAAAGCAGAACAAAGCATGTCTTTATTTCAATAATTAATTTTACCAATATAATAAGTCAGCTGCTTCAGTGAGTTTGATGACATAGGAACAACCTGGCTTTGACTTTGTGGAATGAAAAAGTATACAAGTTTTTATTGAAATGAAACTTCAAATACATTGACTATGTGCCTGAGAGGAAAGAAAACCTTTCTAATAGAAAACACTAAAAACACTGTGTTTAAATATTGAATAACTGGGTACTTTGTGTTGATGGTTAAATCTATACCTAAATTGTGTGACCATATGGCAGCCTCTTAATGCAAAGTTCCCCAGGATAGCTAGAGAGCTGGAATGAACCTGAATTAAGCATCAGTCTTAGAAAGTAAGTCCTAATTAATTAAATGATTTAGTAAGCTAAGCATAATGTGGGTACTTCCAATGTCATTTCTGGTGCTGTCTCCACATGGTCAGGGACCTAGATGATGGTGGTCATCTGTAATTAAGATCAACTGCTCCTTCGGATGTTATTCTTACACATTGCAAAAAAAGCTAGTGAGTGCAATGAACTTGGACTCTGGACAGGCCAGTTTGGGCCACTTCTGTTACAATAAGGACATGGCACGTGGTTAACGAGCACACTGTTAATGCCTGCATTTCTGCTTAGTTCTCACGTGTGTGCATGTGAGGGTGTGAGTAGGGGGAAGAAATTAAGTACGTGAGAGCAAAAGGCATCGGTAGAACAGTAGGGGGATGTGGCACCTCTAAGCTGGCAGGGAGACGACAGTGATTGTAGGGCTGTGGGTGCAAGATTTTCCCTCCTCTAACAGACACAGCCTGTTATTGAGTTGACTACCGCTGCAAAGGTTTGCACGTTTCATTGGTCATTGTATTTACATTGTACAGTTAATTCTGGAATTATTTATTCATCACCATAAAGATTGCTCCTGTCAGTGGGCAGAGCAAGCAACACTCAGATGATTGGTGCTGGTTCTTCAGATCTGTCAGGAGAGCTGGGCGGGAGGTAAGCACAGAACATCTTCCAACTAACAAACCCGAAGATGGCAACATGGGCCACATTAGTATTTCGAAACATGACTGGCCTTTTCAATTTCCATTTCCTAGAAGTGGGAAACAATATGCCAATGACAGGCTGACTGACGTTTCCCTGAGTACTCCAGATAGCATTCGCTTCTTTCGGGAGAGCAGTCTGCAAATCTGCCAAACACTGGCGTCAGGTTTAAACCTACGGCGGGAGAATGTTTTTGTTTATTTTAAGGCCTGAAGCAGAGCCAGCAAAAGTTGCGATTAAATTAAAAACATTTTTTAAGCGAAAAGAAGCAGCATTTGCAGAAGAATGCATTATAGGCTCATCCCTGACTGGGATGGAGAGGGCGTGTAAACAATCTTAGAGTTGCATTTGTTCCTTCTGTTCTTTCTAAGTGGGCTAGAATCATGACAAGGCATTGCAATTTTCTTCTCTGGACTCTCCCCTCTGAGAGATCATTTCAATACCCCAGCCTTGGACCTTAGGGACACAAAAACATAATTACACAAAGCCAAGGAAAGCTCCAGTCCAATCACCTTGTACTTATGTTTCACTTGGTTTCAGAAGCTTGCCCTTTCTTTCTGGCCGTGTGACCCAGGTGAGTTCAGCCAGACTGGACAGTCACGTGCTATTAAGTATGCGGGAATTTACCCAGGAGCTATACTCCATTCTTAGAAGAACCATGCTTACATCCTTAATTCCATTTCCATTTCAGATTATTCTCATGAAGATAATATGAAATAAAAAGATGAGAGTCTGCATATATGGTGAAAGTGGTTCCTTCTCATCTTTCTGCTTCAGCCTAAATCATCACTTCCCTTTCTGTCACGATTTATTGTAATTTATTTGTTTATTTTTCTGTGGTCTATATACACAGGTACAATGTAAGTGCCATAACGTAAAGTTCGAAAGGGCCTACAAGATGGCATCCAATAAGCCTCGCCTTCTGGTATTCACACCCTGTGTAGTCCCCTTCCACACCGTACCAGGGCCGTGGCCCGGAGAACACAGAATTGATGGTACATCATGTTGCTTCTGACATCAGGTTTTGAAAGACTACCTTCTGACTTGAGCTTGCCCTGTCCTTCCCTCCTGTACTGAGCAGCCCCATGGAGAAGCCCACCCATGTGGCAAGAGACTGAAGTTACCCACCTGCCATCAGCCTCTTGAATGTGCTAGAAGCTGGTTCTCCAGCCCTCCAGGTGATTGTAGCCCTGGCCAGCAGCTTGATGTCGCCTCATGAAAGGAGAGGCCCTGAATCCGAACGGCTCAGATAAGCTGCTCCTAGATTCTTTACTCAGAAACCATGAGATAATAAATGCTTGTCTTAATTGCTAAGTAATTTGATTCACAACAATAGATAATTAATGCAAGAAATATCACTGTTTGATTGCATGCTCCAACTCCGAGCACAGCATGGCACGTAGATCTCAATGAATTGGCTGAACAAATACTTGTTGAATAAACCAGTGAACCCAGACAGCTATAAACTTTGCCTAAGCACATTCTATAAGGAATGTTTTATATTTGTTCAGGTATAAACAGCAAACTTCTAACTAAAGTTGTTGGGTAGGGAAATTCATTTATAAATAAACTAGGGAGAGGGGTGCATGGGTGGCTCAGTTGGTTAAGTGTCCGACTCTTGGTTTTGGCTCAGGTTGTGATCTCGCAGTTTCATGGGTTCAAGTCCCGCTTCGGGCTCTACACTGACAGTACAGAGCTTGCTTGGGATTCTCTGTCTCTCTCTCTCTCTCTCTGTCTCCCTCTTTCTCCGTCATTCCCCTGCTCACTGTTGTCTATGTCTCTCTCAAAATAAACAAATAAACTTAAAAAGAATTATAAACGAACTGGGGAGAACCCTTTATTTGAAGACCTAAGAGTAGTATGAAGTTTAGTGAATAACCCCGAAAGCTGCACTGCAGTATGAAGGGCATACTGTATAGTACAAAGCTGTTGATATGAACATGGATCTTTATAGAATGAAGTGTAAAAGTCATACGGTATGATTTTATTTTACCTTCCAATTCCTTCTCCTTGTGGGCTGGTTAGGTAGGTATGGTGAAGTGTCCTTCCTGACTGAATTTCCTTTAGTGTCTGGAGTCACTAGAGTGGTGGGAGTATGTTAGTAACCCTGCGTTTTGGCAGTTAGGGATGAATCTCCAGCCTGGAAAGAGCCTAGAAAAGGCTACTTAGTGTGTGAAAAATTGTTTATTGATTATTTATGTCATAATCTACTACATAAAAGCCCACAGGTATAGAACTTGTTTGTGAGGCCTTTATAGTAGCTTCTACTTCACAGTCCAGTGAAAGCAGCTCAGTGAAGGGGAGGTGGGCAGATCCACATGCTTGGATAACAAAGCCCACCCAGTCTTTCGACTCATCGCAAAGTAGAGAAGACAAAGGCAAAGAAGCTAAATGACGGCTAAAAAAGAACCCCAGTAATGTTGTGAATATGGCACAATTTCACAATCAATTGATTTTTTGCTTTGGAGAATATTAGACATTTCTCTTTCTCATGGGGCATATGGAATTTTTCATATTCCTGTAACTGATGAAAAATTGTCACGGCCATATCTAGTTTGACTATCTAACTGTATTTCTAATCATGCTCCTAAATATCTTCTACTTGGATATAATTCAGTGAAATATCTTGTATTCAGGTATTTAGTAAATATTTTAAAACCTTAATTGAGTCATTACTGTACCAAGCTATGGCTGTTCAATTTATAAATATTCTCCCTTTTCCTTGACCCTGATCCCTACATACATGCATATAAACCATACCCATCTTTCAAGAGTTACACCATGTAACTCTTTCCTAAACCAATGGAAGTTTTCCAACATCTACTACTCAACCTGGCATGCCATTCAAAATATACTTGAAGACTTTATTAAACTTTCATCAATGATTGTCTCCTCCACTATGTATCAGTTTGTAGGTAAACTGAAGTATGTGTGCACATCACCTCTTCATTGTTTGGTTCCTAAGTGCTTCTAAATTGTCAAGTTTTGAGAAGATATTCTACTTTGTGTCTCTTTAACATTCCTTATAGCACATGACCCATGAAAGGCATGGCATTTTCATGTATGCAGTCCTATATCAAATACACTTAATATGATCTTCAATTAGGAAAAAAGAACCGGAGAAAGGAAGAAATTGCATTTTCACAGAAACCATAGTAGTGGAAGCTGTACTGACACCTTAGGTGGCTAACATGTGTAGGGAAAACAATAAGGGTCAATTGTTTGTTAATCCCCGAACATCGTACCTCACCTTCTCAAACTTTGTTTTTCCATATTTTTCGTAAGACATGAAGACTGGGCTTGTCTCCTCCCTATAAAAAGAAACTTTGAATACTCTTCTTTCTTTAGATTCTTCCCCTAAGAGCTAAATTTGAAAAACTTTTTCAGGGTGCCTGGGTGGTTCAGTTCCTTGAGCATCTGACTTCAGTTCAAGTCATGATCTCTTGGTTCATGAGTTCCAGCCCCGCGTCAGGCTTTGTGCTGCCAGCTCAGAGCCTGGGGCGTGCTTTGGATTCTGTGTCTCCCTCTCTCTCTGCCCCTCCCCTGCTTGCACTCTATCTTTCAAAAATAAATAAACCTTTAAAAATTTTTTTAAAAAAAGAAAAAATGTTCATCTTGGCTATCTCAATATATCATATACTGACCTCTTTATTGAAAATGTTGTCTCTATTGTTTAAAAGCAGATAAAGACTGTGATAAACATACTATCTATACCAACAATTTTTTAATGTTTATTTATTTTTGAGAGAGAGAGAGAGAGAGAGAGAGAAAGCATGAGTGGGGGAGGGACAGAGAGAGAGGGAGACACAGAACTGAAGCAGACTCCAGGTTCTAGCTGTCAGCACAGAGCTTGACACAGGGCTCAAACTCATGAACTATGAGATCATGACCTGAGCCAAAGTTAGATGCTTAACCGACTAAGCCACCCGGGTGCCCCCCAAGAATTTTTTTTTAATCTCACAAATGTCTGAGGTCCTTTGTTCCTGATTTTCTAGCTTAGATGGCCTCTGAAAGCCACATGAACTTCAATACTTCTAAGGAATGAGCTCATCAAATCATTCTCTCCCTAGCCTCTATCTCAAACATCGTCTGCAGTCTTTAACCTTCTACGCTTTCAAACACTTTCCTACACAAAGACCCCTTTCCCTAGTGGATTGGTCTAAAAGTGTGGATACTATGTCCCTTCCAAACTCTGCTTGTCTGCAGTGGGCAGTTTTTGCATCTGAAAATGTCCTGATACATAGATTCGGACTTCGTTAATGTCCTTGCCCATATAGGAATGATTGTTTTTATTGTGCAGCACTACTGTGTACTCATAACCCTCAGCCCCTGACCTACCACCTCGCACCCAAGGACTCTTTTCTTCTCTGGACCATGTGGTACATTACTTCAATCACTCTTTTTGTCAGCATGATCAAATTCATGTTTCCTTACCCTTTTATTGCATTTGCCCTGCCAACCCTACTTTGGGACCAACCTATCCATCTACCTTCTCCGTTCCTACACACATGGGCTATGATACAGGAAGAAAGAAAGAACACTCTTGCACAGATTAGAGACTGTATTTTATGATCTAACCTTATGGCCCCACCCTCAGCGAGGCTCTCAGCCATGCTTGAAAATCTTACTCTGTATCTTTGAATAGGTCCTTCTCCCATTTCTTACAAGGGGTTACTCAAGACCATTTTTTATTTCACCAGGTTCGTCTCCTTTCCTTTCAATCCTATGCCCCTAATAAATGCTTTGGTAAGGAATAAATATGAAGTTGTATGTAAAGAACTTAGCATGGTGCTGAGCACAGAGCATTGAGCCCAGAGTTTCTCAATGGGATGAAGTCTTATACCTATTGGTAAAACATAATAACATATTGTAAAATCAAAGCCCGGAAAAGATGCTATTTTTCCAACTTTTTGTTATAAAAGAAGGTAAACGTGGACAAAAGTTGAAAGAATAGTCCAACAAACAGCCATGTACCCACCAAGTAGATTCAACAAATATTAATATTTTATAGTACTTTAGTTCTCTCTTTGTGTGATTGCTGAAGGTTTTGAAGTAATTTGCAGATATGACACTTCTAAGTATTTTAGCATGCAACTCCTAAAGATAAGTGCTTTTTTCACATATAATCATCATTCCATTATCACACCAAAGAAAATTAATCATGCCTTTATATCGGCTAATATATAGTCCTTATTCAATTTTCCCCCATTTTTTCAAATGTATCTTCTACAGCTCTTTTTGTTTCTTTGTTTGAACAAGTTCCAGTCAAGGTGTCTGTATTGTATTTTGTTGCTGTATCTCTTTTATTCTATATAGTCCTCCCATTTTTCCTTCCTAATGTTGACTTTTTGAAAAGAACCGGTCAGTTGACTTACAGACGGCATCACATTCTTTTTTTGGTGTAATTGTTTACTTATGGTGGTATTTAACCTTTTTATCCAACCCCTTTACATCCGATACATTGGAAGTTAGTGCTAAAAGCTTCGATTCAAGGTAAACATTTTTTTTTACAAGAATTCTTCACAGGTGATGTTGTGTACTTCATATTACACCAGATTAGAAGGTACATGGTATCAAGTTGCTCTAGTATTTATAATGCTTAGTTATGGTGCTGAAAGCCAGATATTTTGAATGTGATGTCAATTTTTATTCATTTTCATCTAGAAAATAATCTATGGGGTAATATGCTTGCATATGGACAACATGCCGGGTGCTTTCCAACAATGTTTGAATCAAAAGTTTTAGCATTCTTGTTTGAATTGATTATTCAGTTGCATGCTGCAAATTAGTGATCTTTTTTCTGTTCTTTAAAATCTTTTTTTTAATGTTTATTTATTTTTGATGGAGAGACAGAAAGAGAGAAAGAGAGTGTGAGGCCGGGAGAAGCAGCGGGAGAGGGAGACACAGAATCCAAAGAGGTTCCAGGCTCTGAGCTGTCAGCACAGTTGCATGACACCGGGCTCAAACTCACTAGTCATGAGATCATGACCTGAGCCGAAGTGGGACACTTAACCGACTGAGCCACTCAGGCGCCACTTTTTTTCTACTCTTTTATTCCTTCTACATTTGCGTCTAGCATTCTTCTATCCAAAACAGCTTTCTCTACCAACTGGATGTTTCCTAAATAGAAAAGCTATATGCTTAATTCTCTCTCTTTTATTGCCAAATTTAAAAATAAGTTTGTGGTATGATAATTATATCTGCTGGTGTTATACAAATTTGTTTGCTTTACTTTTTTTCTCCCACTCTCCCTTTTTTTAAATATCATGACTAATTTATTTATTTATTTTATTTAATGTCTTACAGTTAGTTAGAGTCCCAGATTTGTTCAAACCCAGAATTGACCAATGGGAGTTCATCCAAGCTGGATCCTATGCTGTTTGGACATGTTCCCCTTACTCTTTGAGAATTTTGTTACTTTCTGGCCCAATATGTTGTCCCTTGTACTTCTGCCCCAGACCTGAAATCAAGCAACAAGGAAGTGAAACAACAACTGATAATACGGGAGAAAATATTTGAAAATTATATATCTGATAGGGGACTGGTATCCAGAATATGTAAAGGACATTTACAACTCAATAATAGAAGGAAAAAATAACTCACTTAAAACTGTTTACAAAGAGGATATATGGTTCGAGGGAAAGCATCCAATCTTTAAATATGAAGTTATCTGGCGTTTGTTTTATGTTCTTTAGTTTTTATTTTGGTAGATGCCCTTTATCACATAGAGGAACTTCCATTCTATATTTACTTGGTTGAGTGATTTTATCATTTAATAGTTTTGGATTTGTCTAATTGTTTTCTGTCCCTATTGAGTTGATTAAGTGATTTTTTTCCTTTATTTTTTTTTTAATTTGGTGTACTATATTGCTTGATTTTCAGATGTTAAACTAAACTTGCATTCCTGAGATAAATCCTATTTGTTCAAGGTATATAATCTTTTTAGTATATTGCTAGAGTCAATTTGCTCCTATTTTAATGAGGATTTCTGCTCTTTATTTTTAAAGGATATTGGTCTATATTTTGTTTTGTTTTTTTGTGATGTCTTTTGGTATTATTTTAATACTGGCCTCTTAGATGAGTTGGAAAGTATTACCCACTCTTATTTTCAGAAAAGTTTGTAAAACATTGGTATTCATTCTTCTTTGGACATAGTATAGAATGGATTACTGAAGTCACTTGGACTTGAGTGTTTCTTAAGCCAACTTTTTGTGTGTGTTTTTTAATTAATTCTTTAATCCCTTTACTTATTATAGGTCTATTCAAATATCTTATATCTTCTTGAGCCAATTTTTGTACTTTGTGTCTTTTCCAGGAATTAGTCCATTTTATTATGTTATCAAATATGTTCATATAAATTTATTCATAATATTTCCTTTTAATTTCTGTTAGATCATTGATGATACTCTCATTCTCTATTTTGGTAATTTGAGTTCTCTCTCTCTCTCTCTCTCTTTTGGGTGTGTGTGGGGGTCAGTTTAGTTAAGAAATCATCAATTTTAGGGATGCCTGGGTGGCTCAGTCCATTAAGTGTCCGACTTGGTTTCAGCTCAGGTCATGATCTTATGGTTCCTGAGTTCAAGCCCTGCATCAGGCTCTGTGGTGGCAGTGCAGAGCCTGCTTGGGATTATCTTTCTCCCTCTCTCTCTCTCTCTCTTACCCCTCTGCCACTCACACTGTTTCTGTCTCTTTGAAAATAAATAAATATGCTTAAAAATAAATTATCAATTTTTTGATCTTATTAAAGAATCAACTTTTGGTTTTGTTGATTTTCTTTGTTTTTTTCTACTCATTAATTCATTTATTTCACTCTAGTTTTTTATATTTCCTTCCTTCTGATCGCTCTGATTTACTTTTCTCTCCTTTATCTAGTTCCTTAAGGTAAAGCGTTAGCTTATTGCTTAGAGATTTTTTTCTTTCTTAGTATAGGTGTTTACAGTTGCAAATTTCCCAGTGAACACTGCTTTAGCTACTTTTCATAAGTTTTTGAATGCTGTGTTTTCACTTGTAGTTTTTTTTTTCAAAGTATTTTCTAATTTCTCATGTGATTTCTTCTTTGATCATTGGTTATTTAGCAGTGTGTGCTGTTGTTGATTTCTAATTTAATTCTGTTGTGTTGGGTTGCTCTGGTCTGAATGTGTGGCTCCCAAAAATTAATATGTCGAAGTTCTAATGCCTAGTGTAATGGGATTGTATGTGGGGCTTGGGAGTGGAGCCCTCATGAATGAGGTTAACATCTTATAAAACAGGCTCCAGAGAGATCCTTACCTTCTTCCACCATGTGAGGATAGAAATAAGGTACCAGCTGTGAACCCGGAAGAGTGCCCTCACCAACCGTGACCATAGTGGTGCTTTGATCTTGTCCTTCTCAGCCTCCAGGACTGTGAGAAATAAATTCTTGTTGTTTATAAGCTACCCAGACATGGCATTTTGTTAGAGTGGCCCAAAACGAACTAAGACATTGGTTAATATTCTTTGCATGATTTACCTTCTTTTAAGTTTATTGAGATTTGTTTATAGTTAAGCATATGGTCTACCCTGGAGAAAGTTCTATGTGTGCATGGAAGAAAATCTTATGCTATTTTGGGGTTGAGTACTCTATAGATAGATGTTAGAGCTAGTTGGCTTTAGTATTCTTTAAGACTTCTTTTTGAAAGCATTTGGCAAGCTGCACATTTTTTTGAAGTCTAGTTCACCCTTAGTATGTAGCCTCTGGGTCTCTGCACAACATTTTTTCTTGTTCTTATCTTTAGCCTGACTACTTAGCAGTCACCTCTGTGTCAGCATAAACCACTTATTGGTCAAAGGATGTGCCTAAGTCCCATTGGCTGGTTAAATTTTTACCTTTGACCATTGACTATGTACATAGTTTGGAGGTGACTATCATAGTCCAAGGAATTGACATGTTTGGCCATGCATCAGTAGCTTGCATTTTCCTTCTCTGATCTTCCCTTGGACTGGCGCATAGCATTCCTTACTTAAAAGGATGTATTTTCTTTTCTTTTCTAATGTGGCTTGATAGGAGTCACCCGTTAATCAGAATAACTTCATGTTCAGCCAGTGTTTTGGTCAGAGGTGTGCTTCAGGCCCTAGTATTGGTGAGTCTTCTGCCCTTTGTGATGACTTTGTGTGCAGGTTGGCAAATGTTTTTTTTTTTTAATTTTTTTTTTTAGCTTTTATTTATTCTTAAGAGACATAGAGACAGAGCATGAGCAGGAGAAGGGCAGAGAGAGAGGGAGACACAGAATCCGAAGCAGGCTCCAGGCTCTGATGAGCTGTGAGCACAGAGCCCAACGTGGGGCTCGAACTCACAGACTGTGAGATCATGACCCAAGCTGAAGTCGGCTGCTTAACCAACTGAACCACCCAGGCGCCTGGCAAATGTTTTTATGTCTGCCCCACAGCCTGTTCTAACTTTCCTGAGTGGATGGAGGCTGGCACATACACACAACCTTCCCATCTTCCACTGTTTACTGTGATTCCATGAGCTCTCTTCTGGGCTATTTCTTTCCCTGGTTCTGTCTCTCAAATTTCTTGTTAATCTTCCATTTTGCTTGTTGCTATTACTATTACAAAAGTATGAAAGCCTTCTTAGTTTCTCCCCTCCTTTTGGCAATGCCCCTAGGTATGGAATTCTATAAGCTCTGTTCCAGATACAATTAGTTCTGTCAGGCAGAGCTGCAGAATTCTTCTTCTTTAAGGCCTTCCCCTGAACCAGTGCACTGGCTGTGGATGAGGGTGGTAGCCTGGTTTACCCATAATGATACCCTGTTGTATAAGGTGAAGTTGGGGGTATAGTTCATTGTCATCTTGCTTGTCCCTGCCATTGTCAGTCACACAAGGGAACTACAGTGGGCATGATACAGATACAGTATTCTCAATCTTTTATGCCTAATATAGAGCTCTAGCTTATGAGTTGAGTCTCAGGAGAAGGTCACTTTGATTTTTTTGACCATGTCATTCAGACAGAGAGCCTCTTCAACAAGAAACTGGAATAGAAACAACAGAGCAGTCACTCCCCCTTCAATAAAACTCTTCCCAATAAAAAAATGGGCAGAGGACCTGAATAAACATTCTGCAAAGAAGACATAAAAATAACCAAAAGATACATGAAAAGATGTTTAACATAATTCATCATCAGGGAAATGCAAACCAAACCACAATGAGATATTACCTCGCACCTGTCAGAATGGCAAAAATAAAAAACACAAAAAATAACAAGTGCTGGCGAGGATGTGGAGGAAAAAGAATCCTCATGCACTGTTGGTGGGAATGCAAATGGTACAGAGGTTCCTCAAAAAATTAAAAATAAAATGACCATATAATCCAGTAATTCCACTACGGAGCATTTACCCAAATAATATGAAAACACAATAATTCAAAAAGATACGTGCACCCCTGTGTTTATTGCAGCATTATTTGCAATAGCCAAATTATGGAAGAAGCACAAGTGTCCATCGATAGATGAATAAGAAGTGGTGGTATATATAAATACACACACACACACACACACATATGTGTATATATATGTGTGTGTATGTAATGGAGTATTACTTGGCCAAAAAAATTAAATCTTACCATTTGCAACAACATGGATGAATCTAGAAAGTATAATGCTAAGTAAAATAAGTCAGAGAAATACAAATACCACGTGACTTCACTCATTTGTGTAATTTAAGACACAAAACAGAAAAAGAAGAAAAAAAGAGCCTAACCAAAAAACAGACTCTTAACTATAGAGAACAAGCTAATAGTCACAGAGGGGAGGAGGCTGGGGGGGATGGGTGAAATAGGTGATGAGGGTTAGGAGAACATTTATCATTATGAGCACTAAGTAATATATAGAACTATTGAATCACTATATTGTACACAAGAGTCTTTGCATTCCAAAATACAAGAATAACAGGTATAGTAACAATACTAGTAAATCATGATGTTCTCACCATATGCCAATCTTGTTTAATATTTGAAACTACTCTGGACAGTTGAAAATATAACTCTCTTATTCTTTTTTATTTTTTTTTATTTTTTAACGTTTTAATTTATTATTGAGAGACAGAGCATGAGCAGAAGAGGGGCAGAGAGACAGGGAGACACAGAATCCAAAGGAGGCTCCAGGCCCTGAGCTGTCAGCACAAAGCCCAACTCGGGGCTCGAACTCACAAACTGCAACATCATGACCTGAGCTGAAGTCGGATGCTTAACCGACTGAGCCACCCAGGCGCCCCAACTCTCTTATTCTTGATGAGGAAACTCACCCTCAAAAAATTTAAAAAGTACCCCAAATCATAGAGCTACTAAGAACCACGTTCATATATTATTAGCTTCAAAGCTACTTCGACCTCATTCTAAACTTCGTTTTCTTTCCATAAAACTTCAATGACCCTCCTCCGATTATCCATGTGTATGTTTGCCTTATTTACCATCTCTGAGGTGTGTAGTCATCATATTTGCAGGAGCTCAAAGCTTGTGACTTGCACAGAGTGGATCTCAATAAAATCTGTATCATGCAATATGCATTTCTGAGCTTGAAGAAGCCTGGTACAAAGATCAGAAGGCTTTGGCTAACTTATTTGCAATGTTGGTAATTCCAAACATGTCCTTGAACAAGTCTTTTTTACATTCTGCACCTCTGGTTCATTTTTTATTAGATGTATAATGAATATTCTTATCTCACCAGAATACATATGAATAAATGAAGTGAGATGGCCTTGGAATGGCCATTGGCTCTAGAGCCAGAGACTATGGAGAAAATGTCAATTTAAATCATTTTATTTTTTCTTTTCCTCCACAGGGAGGTGTTGCAGGGATAAGTGTGTTGGCTGATATTTTCAACATATTTAAAAATGGCTCCAATAATATAAGTAAAGC
Source organism: Paguma larvata (assembly GCA_030068075.1). Taxonomy (NCBI): domain Eukaryota; kingdom Metazoa; phylum Chordata; class Mammalia; order Carnivora; family Viverridae; genus Paguma; species Paguma larvata. Next base: position 7,629,709 of record CM057823.1, read on the forward strand.
AACTTAAGCATCTGGAAAGAAAAGTGTTGTGTCCACCTGGGGGTGATAATGATGCTCATAGTGATGAGGAAGAATTTTAATAACAATAAATCTGAGTGAATTTCACTCAACCTGCTTGCAGAAAATAGCAGCTCAAGGACATAAAATACCCCCAAAGGTTAGTTTTAAAGTCTAATTTTGCAAGTAGATTGTTCACGGCTTTTTTGATCCCATATTCTAGACAAAATGTACACACACTAATACCATGTCTTGCTCCTTGATCCAGAAAAAATATTCATGCCAATTGTAGGGATAAGAAGAAACTTAAATGAATTCTTATTAAAGAATGTTCAGTTTCAGAAAAACAGTACCTTCCCAATGCCCATATATGCACTTTCTTTTCCCTAGCAGGATGTGAACAGTGTAGCTTTAATACATTAAATAAAGTCACACTGTGTTTTTTTTTCTTTTACAGTCATGCTTGATTGCATTCCACCTAAATAAGTACAATTCAGGCAGATGCTATAAAACCGAAACCCTGCAGTGTAGTAGATTTTTATTCATGAACATACAAGTAGCTGTCAGAACTGGAGTCTGTGAGTATCTTATAATAAAGACATGAAACAAAAGTAAGGATGGTCAAGAACAGGGCTGTAGAAGCCTGATATTATGGAAGCCTCAGGAAAGGGCAATCAGTGCACTGACCCAAAGCTGCGGGCAGCAGAACGGAAAGAATGAGGCCCCATCTTCGGCCGTCTTGTCTTGGGGTATCATTGGAAATATTTGCTAAGGAGACTTACCTACCAATATTAAAGTTTGCTAGCCTTTCCGTGGGACCTCACCCTCTTCAGTGTCCAAAAGTAGGCATCCACATCATCACAACTTTGTCTATGAGCTGTGACATGCACTATTCACCAAAATGCAAAGCATCACCTCCTTCTTGGGAAAGTTTTCTTATTTGTGAAGGAAGGAAGCTGTGAGTGGAATCTCTGTCTTTGAACAGAGCTTTGGTTTCATGCCCTAACAAATGGGTGTCATGTATGTAGTTTTCTGTTGACTTTTTGCTGGGGTCAGGGTGGGAAAGGTAATGGGGGTAAAGGGTGTGATATCAGTTTTAGACTTTACCTAGAAAGTCTATAATTTAGTACAGCTTTTTTTTTTCCTCAGATGAATTGTGCCAGTCTTTTAGAAATTTGAAAGCCCAAGTTGACCTATAAAGCAACTATGGGAAGTTCTTCACTTATTTCCTAAGGTCCCTTCTCCTGTTTTGCTTACCTAAACGGGCATGACCCACAGCATGCGACACTAGCCTATGTGCATGGAGAAGGCGTGTGGTTTGCCCTAATGGTGACTGACAAGGTCTTTTCCTGGCTCAAAGCACAATGTTTTCCCCGCTTTGTTTGGAGGGAAGCAAAAATCTCACCAGTGGTCTCCAAAATGTTTTGATAATATGCTCTACCAATAAAATATTTGAACCACAAAGCCCCAATAGTTGTATGAATATTTTATTTTAAGTTATATACACTTACTACTATATTATTATGATGTACATTATAAAATTTGAGAATATAACATTTAAAAGGATGAAATAAAATGAAATAAAAATCTTAAAATAATTTTAATAATTTAATTAATAGGGCAAATCCCATAGTGTTCTAATGAATATATTACTGATGATTTTTATAAACTGGAGAAATGTTGGGATGCCTGGGTGGTTAAGCATCTGACTTCAGCTCAGGTCATGATCTCACAGTTCATGAGTTCAAGCACCATGTTGGGCTCTGTGTTGACAGCTCAGAGCCTGGAGCCCACTTCAGATTCTATGTCTCTCTCTCTCTCTCTAGCTCACGCTGTCTCTCTCTCTCTCTCAAACATAAATAAACATTAAAATAAAAAACTGGAGAAATATGATCTAATGTAATAGGTATGATTAAATCATCATTACCTTTCATTTTTAATAGTGCTGGTAAAAAGCTCATTCTAAAGTTAAAAGTGCAAGGGCACCTGGGTGACTCAGCTGGTTAAGAGCCCAATTCTTGATATGGGGTCTGGTCATGGCTTCACAGTTCATGAGCTCCAGCCCATTGACAGGCTCTGTGCTGACAGCACAGAGTCGGCTTGGCTTTTCTATCTCCCTCTCACAAACTGTGAGACCACGACCTGAGTAAAAGTCTGAGGCTTAACTGACTGGGCCAGCCAGGTGCCCCAACATTAAAACAAATTCTTATTTTAACATCAAGTGTTAACTCTCAGCATTTTTGTCTCATGTATTCTCTGTCTATAATTTGCAGGAATTTCACTAAACTACTTACAATGACTGGTTTAGTTAAATCTGGAAAACACAATCAATAAATCAACTTATCCGCATGTGTGTAAATTGTGCTAACTGCAACAGCTCAAGACAATTGGCCTAGTGTGACTGCCACCCTCAATGTTACCACATTCTCTTATGCACCCCCAGGACACCTGGCCTCCCAACATGAGAGGCATGACAGGAGGGCACAGATACCATCTCGTAAGTTAAATATTCTGAAGATTCATTTTGTTCCTAGTTTTAGGTGAAAATAAATATAAATAGAAGTTTTAATATTTTATTTCAGCATCCCGAGTGATCATCGTATACACCTAGCATTTCTAGACCCTGCTGTGGAACCCCTCGTATGACTTTATTTTACAGAGGACATCAAGTCGAGATCTGATGTCTCAAGTTTTGACTCTGCTGGTAAAAGCTGATAAGTCGAATGAGTTTGAGTGAGGGGATGGGGCAATGTAGTAATCAGAAGAGGAAGTCTCAGCTACCTCCTGGAGGGTAACAGATAGGATAAACAAGTTTCTGAACATCCATGCCATAGCCACGTCTTCCCTCTACAGCCGCTGTGCTTAAAAGGAAACAACTAAGCCATTTAATGCCTTTTCATGTTTCCTCCTTTAAAAAAAAATAAAAAAAGAAAGAAGGAAGGAAAGAAACAAACTTGAATGAGCCTACGCAGTAAAGAAAGGTCAAGTGAAAAACCACTAGGACACATTGTGTTCTGGGGAGTCTTTTTTTCCCCCCTCCATACTGAGTGAGATAAAGGACCCTGTTGTGACTGCCACACAGTGGTTTCTTAATTGAGTCTTCCAGCTTCACAGGACCAGATGAGAGAGTCACTTAAAAGAGAATACATTCAAAACCATGTGCAGTTTCAGAACAAATTGTCCAAGCCACCTAAAAGAGGAGTTCTTTAAAATCGTGCAGCGGCTCTTGCCACCCTGGTTTCTTTCTGGCTCTAGCCAATGAACCGCTGCGTTTAAAGTAGAGATCCCTGTAATGAAGTGACATTTGACTGTTCGCAGTGAATTATATAGTGTCTCACTTGAGAGTGGTATTTGCCATCGCGTTTTCTCAACCCTGGTTAAGTGAGAAAACAGCTCGCGAAGCGTCCGGAAGCCTTACGTGTGTCTGTGGGAATCACAAGGTGAGGCAGAGCAGAGGCCGGTCCCTTACGGGATGCCAGCGGAGGCCTGATCCCTGACGACAAATCGGGGCAAGTGTTACAGTAGTGCTGGATGAAAAGGGGAATGTGTGGAGAAGTTGGACCTGTTGTTAAAGTGGAAGTTGGATGAACAAAGGGTTTTACTGAGACACCAAGGATCAGGAAGACCTGGAGTTCCTGGAGTACCCACAGCAAAGTGAAGATGGTAATATTTTAGGGACAGAAGCTAAAAATCGAGAACAAGATGAGCAAGGCTCTTTATCTTAACATGAAATCATCAAACTGAGGAACAATGAAACTAAACATAATAGTTTCATGAAGTGCTTGGTATAACATATTTACACTGAGATTACCGGGTGATACAAATAACTATAGTAGAAACCTATGTAAGTAGCAAAATAGAAAGTTAAAATCTATCTATCCAATTACTATGTGAAGCACAAGGCTATTTGGCAAGTGTGAAAGATCTCCCATACCACAGTCATAAGGCAGTCCTGCATTCCTGGCTTTATCGGGGGCTAATTGAGTGACCTCAGGCAAATTTTGGCCTTGTTTTACTCTCAGTAATATGAGACAGCTTGTAATGTTGTATCTTTCTTTATTACTATAAAAGTACTCAGAAAGGTGGCAAAGGAGCAACACTGTAGAAAGATTTAAAAAGGCATTCTTACCCTCCTTTTCTTTGTCACCGTGAACTCTCAGTCCATTTTCTCGGGGAAAACCATTACCGATACTTTATTTGAAGTCTTACACAACATTTATGCAAATACACATATGTAAATGCTTTAAAAGCAAATGAGGGGCGCCTGGGAGGCTTAGTCGGTTCTGCGCCCACTCTCGATTTTGGCTGCCCTGCATTGGGCTCTGTGCTGACAGTGCAGAGCCTGCTTGGAATTCTCTCTCTCTCTCTCTCTCTCTCTGTTCCTCCCCTGCTCACTCATTCTCAGTCTCTCAAAATAAATAATCTTTAAAAAAATAAAAAAATGGGAGTGCCTGGGTGGTTCAGTCAGTTAAGCTTCCAACTTTGGCTCTGGTCATGATCTCACAATTCGCAAGTTCCACCCCCCTATTGGGCTGTGTGCTGAAGACTCGGAGCTCAGAGCCTGCTTTGGATTTTGTGTTTCCCTCTCTCTCTGCACCTCCCCCTCTCACATTCTATCTCTCTCTCTCTCTCAAAAATAAATAAACATTAAAAAAAATAATAGGTAAATAAATAAAAGCAAATGAAATTCTATTACATGTATTGTTCATACCTTGCCTTTTTTACATTAAAATATATGTTACAGACTCAATTGTATTTCCTCAAAACTCATGTTGATGTCCTAACCTAACCTAACCTAATCTAAGGCAGGTTCATTTCTGACAGACAAAGGATGCTTTAGTTAGGTGACTTTGGCTCAAAGATAGAACAAAGATTTACCAAAAGCTTCTTAGGCTTCATGACAGTCTAAGAGTATTGCACTCAACCTTCTCTTCTTCTTACCTTCACTTGGGGTCACTCTTGAATTCCAGTCTGACCACTTTCCCAGGCCTCCTCTGCTCACTCCCTATTTCCTTTCACAGGTACAAAGTCTGATAAAACCTTTTCACCTTCAATCTCATCTTAGCATCCCCTTGGAAGATTCAATATTAGTTCATTTTAACTTCTCTTTCATTTTTGTGTTTCTTCTATTTACTAATTTTCTTTTATTAATGGATCAATTTTATCTATTACCTACTTCACTTGATTATTAATTTTTTTTATTTAATGCTAAATATTTTGAATTTTACATTGTTGAGTACTGGATTTTCTTGTATTCTTAAGGAATGTTATAATCCAATCAGAAAGCAATTAGATTATTTCAAAAACAGCTTGATCGTTTTAAGACTTATTTTTAATATTTTAGGGAAGTTTTAGAGTAACCTTTCCTTAAGAGTTCAATCTTGTCAGGTATATGTTACTCTTCTAAAGTCTTTACTAGTGCCTCTATTCTCAATAAGGGCTCTTTAATCTGGCTGATAGTAGTTCTGAAAATTCTCAAGTCTGCATGAGCCCTGAGGTTTGCTTTTTTCAATACAGAAATATTTTTATATGCACTGAATATAAAAGAGATTAGCACTGCAGAAGAAAATTAACTTGAGGGCATGGCAATAGAAACTTTATTTGTCCAAAATAAAGCCCAAAGAGGAAAAAAGGACCAAAAAAATATTTTAACAGAATCTCATCTCAGAGGTGCCTGAGTGGCTCAGTTGGTTAAGTGTCAGACTTCAGCTCAGGTCATGATCCTGCAGTTATGAGTTCGAGCCCCGCATTGGGCTTTCTGCTGTCAGTGTAGAGCCCACTTCAGATCTTCTGTCTCCCTCTCTGTCTGCCCCTCTCCCACTTATGCATGCTCTCTCTCTCTCAAAAATAAATAAACATTAAAAAAAAAAGAATCTCAGTGAACTATAGAATCACAGTCCAACACCTTCATGGAGTTGAAGTCTCAGAAGTTCAGGGAACAGAAAAAATATATCAGAAGAAATAATAGCTAATGTTTTTTCAAATTTGATAATATCTGCACAGATCCAAAAATCTCAATAAACCCCAAGCATGATAAACAAAGGAGAGTCACGTTAATCAAATTATTAAAACCAAGAAGAAGAAAATCTTAAAATCAGTTAGAGAAAAGTATATATTACCCACAGTGGGATAAGGACTGAAAACTTGACAGAATTATGCAAGCGAGAAAGCAATGAAATGACTTCTTCAAAGTGCTGAAATAAAATACTTTTAATGTAGAATTCTTGACCTAGTGAAAATGTATTTCAAAAATGAAGGTGAAGATAAGACTTTTTCAGACAAAAGCTTATTCATATCCATCACCATCGGACCCATATCACACTACACTACAGATCTATATTTACTGTGCAAACTTGGATTTACACCTGAGTTTCTCCAAGTTGAGACTCTAGACGTTAAAACAAGATAAATCCTTGTGGAGAAGGATGGCATGCCCCTATAGAATGTCCTCAGCATTTCTGGCCTGTACCCACTCAATGCCAGTAGCAACCCTGTCCCCCAACCAGAACAGCTGTAACTACCAAAACTGTCTATAGATACTGCCAAACCTCTTGGAAGTCAAAATTATATATACTCCCCCAATAAGAATGATTAATCTACACAAATTAATAAAAAGTACCAAAATGGTAATTATGAGAGAAAAATACAGTATTTTGCTTTCATTTTAAAATTCCGTTAAAAGCTAATTGATGGTTTAAAGTAAAAATTTAAATATTATAGGATTTTTAACATATTTATATATAAAAAGTTTGACAACAGTATAAAGAACAAGAAGGAATGGAAGTGTGTTCCTATAAGGTTTTTACATTGTATTTGAAGTAGCATATTATTTGAAGATAAATGTGTTAAAGTGGTATACCATAAAACCTAGAGCAAATGCACTGAGTTTAACACTGCAATGTGTTAAAGAGGTATTTTGTAAAACCTAGAGCAAATACTAAAATATCTTTAAAGTATAAATGATATTTTATGCTTATAATATGTAAATAACCCAAAATTGATACAAATAGATAATAGAAACAAGCCCAAAAGTGGTCCATATATTGTAGTTATCAAACATGGATTTTAAAATAGCTGTTACACATATGTTCAAGAAATCAGTTTACAAGGTGAAACACAAGAGAACTGGAATATAACCTAAAACTGACATATAATAACTAAAATTAAAAATGCATACTGGAAAAGAACAGTGAAATAAAACATGAGTAAACATAAAATAATCAGAATGAATCATGAAAAGAAAAGCAATTATGTAAAATAAAGAATTAGCATGAAAGACATATGGGACCTATGCATATATGTAAGTGAAATTATAGAAGAGAAGGAGAAAGGATAGTACAGATGAAACACGAAGATAGATAATAATCAAGAACTTTCAAAATTTGACAGACATTACATGATAAATACAAGAAATTTTATGAATATCAAGAAGATACATTTATAAATATAAAAGTGTATTAGAAAATTCCTATGAAATAAAACCTTACCAAATATTGTAGAAGAACAATATGAAAATCTGAATTATTTGAAGCCTATGAAAAACTCTGCAATTTCCCAAGTAGAAGACTCCAGGCCTAGACTGCTTTAGTACTGAATACTCAAAAATGATTGAAATAGTATATAAAAAAATAAGCTACTTAGAAATAAATGTAATGGAAAATATGCCAGACTCTTTAACATAAAAATTAAAAATATGCAACTGAAAGAAATTTTAAGAAATAAATAAATGGAGGAATATACCATGTTCATAGATAAGAAGACTCAATATGGTAAGGCTCTGAATTTACCCCAATTTGACCTCTAGATTTAAAACAATTGTATAAACATCCTGATGAATTTTAGTGGAGATTAATATGCTAATTTTAAAGTGTGTATAATAATACAATGGTCCAAAAATAACCAAAACAATTTTAAAGACCAAAGTGTGAAGACTTCCTTACATCTTATTAAAAGCTCTAATTAAAAAAGCATGTTTAATTATAATATATTGAAACTTTTCTATTGAGGCAACAAATTAAACAAGAAGACATGCTGTCACCATTTCTATTCAATATTATTCTCAAAGTCCTAGCCAAAGTAAAAAGATGAAAAATATGGTGTGATATTGGTAAAATTCGAGTCAAACAGATTAAAGTAATAGAGTGAAAACTTGGAACAAACCTGCATATACATTGTCACTTAATTTGTGACAGTTTGACGTTGAAGTGTGTTAGACAAAGAATAATCTTATCAATAAAATAGATTAATTATATAATTATGGGAATAATTAATCTTTCCACTTATCTCCCATTCAAGTTAGATGACAGATCTAAGTTAAAAGGTAAAGCAATAAAGCTTCTGCAAAATAACAAAGAATATTACCCTCATGGCCTTGGGGTAGGCAAAAGCTTTGAATAGGACAGAACAGAACTGGACATAAAGCACAAATTTGATCATTTAAATTTATTAAAATTAGGAAGTCTTGTTCATCAAAAGAAAGACCACAAAGAGAGACAAGCTTCACGTAAGGAAATGTAATATAGACACATACATAAATGTATACACACATAATAAAACTAGGATTTTTACAATATATTTATTAAATTTACTCTTTACATTGCTTAGGCCTGATTAAGAAGATCTGACTCCCATGAACATTGTCAGCCAAATGACTTATGTTTATGTCACTATCTTTTGTATAAAGAATGAATTACATATCTAACTTTATTTTTCCTTACTGATAACCTGTTGTTCTCACACTATTTTTTTTAACAATCCCACCTCTTTTTCTTCCTATGTTGAAATATCACTGTTACCATATACTCTTTTACCAAATACTTATATGTCTTAAAAACTCTTTATGGACCTTTTTCTTGGTGGTTACGTGTCTAATCATTTACTGCTCAACAATTTCACAAGCTCAAATCACAATGAAGTAAGCAATCCAATTACATTTTGGGTCTTATTTTTATGTTCTCCACTAGGATATGTTTCTATATTTGCTTTTAAATGGGAGATTTTGTGATTGTGGATTCGTAGACAAACTTTTATAAGTAGTAAAATACTTTGAGATTTTTCTCAAAACCTAGCTTCCCCATAAAATGAGTTTTAAAACGTTTCCAAACATATCCTTAATCTCTCCACTAATAATCTGATCACAGGGATCTCCCCTCCTCCAGACTTGTTCAGCCATTTCGAGTTCAGGCATATATATATCTATGTATATATATAGATATATGAATAGCTCTTTAGACATAATGATATGCAGCATGCATTCAATCAACGTTTAACTCTTAACAGTGGAAAGGGGGAGTGAGGTCGGGGGTGTGTGATGCTTTTCTTTGCACTCAGTAGAAAAATATGTAACAAAACATTTCAGTAAAGCTCACCTGACCTTCCTATTGAATCACAGAATGAACAAACATAAATCAGGGCTGACAAGGTTGAGTCCCTCTCCTCAGAGTTTTGGAAATAATAATATATCATCCTATAACAATATAACATCCATCCTCCCCCACTTCTCTCTCATCTTGTTGGCAAAAGGTCCTTGTATTCAAAAACAAACCTTCATTATACCAGATGAATGCAATTCTTATGCCAGAAAAAGAGTATCAGATTCATATTAAAGGGAAGATTGCTTTATACAAGGACTTGCCAGAAAAGACTTGGAAATGAATTATGTTGAAGCTCCCTGTGTTCCTTTAATGAAAATTCTAGTATGTAGCCAGATGTTTTATTGGGAAAAGGAATCAAGAGAAACATAGATTGTCCTGCCACTCATCTGAATACTGAAGCTGAAATTAGAGCGGTTCACAAATGCACATAATTGCGGGAATATTTATCTTTTCAAAAAAAAAAAAAGTAGAAAAGAACCTACCCTCCCTCCCCATTTTATTTTTCCCTCTGTAAAATAAAAACCAGACCTTTTATGTGGAAAATTTGGGAGATTGTGTCCCTGTATCAGAAACAACTAATGCTACTATTGTATTTGCAGCCTGAGGGAAAGCTTAGGTCTGATAATTGTATGTACTTGTGAATAATGCAAAAACAAATTTCCTTACCTCTAGGGGTTTCTTGCAGCAGAGAATGAACACAGGAGAAGCTAAGGAGGAGCCAACCAAAACCTGATAAGAATCTTTCAATAGCCACAAAACACATGTTCTTTTATTATTTATTTATTCATTCAGCAGGTATTTATTGACTTTGTCCATTATGTTCTGGGTACTATTCAAAGTGCTGAGAATACAGCAACCAACAAAATATGTAAATGTTCCTCCTATTGGAGCTTATAGTCTGGAGGTTGGAGGAGACAAAAAATTAACAAATAATTAAATAAGCATTTAATGTTTTAGATGGTTATAAATATTCAGAAGCAAATGAAGTAGTTAAGGGGGGTGCCTAGGAGTAAATCTTCCTATTTTTTATAATGTGGACAATAAAACTCTTATTAATAAGGTGGCATTGGAGTAAAGATTGTACAAACGTGAGAGATGAACCTGGATGGTTTTTAAAACATGCCAATAACAACAACAAAATATGGCAACAAATACTTTGATACTCTTTCCTTAAACAGGTGAAGCTGAATTTCCCTGATCTTGAGGGTAGACTCAGTGATTCATAGGACACAACCTGCCATAAACAGCCTTGCCAAGTGGCCTGTGTGGGGAGGGACTGAAGCCTCCTGTCAACAAGATCTGGGAGAAGACCCTTCTGTCCTCATCACATCTTCAGAGGTTACATCCTGGCCAGCAGCTTGACTACAACCTCAAGAGAGACCCTGAGAGAAAACCTATTCCTGGATCCCTGATCTTCGGAAACTGTGCAAAATAATAAATCCTCAGAAACTGTGTGAGATTGATTGCTCTAAGCCACTAGGTTGTGGGGTAATAGATAACTAATTCTTGAGCCATGGGGATATCTGGAGTAAGAGCAATCCAGGAAAAGGAGTAACAAGAGCAAAGATCTCATGGAGGAAGCCCAGAGTGTTGGAGTAGAGCTGACTCAAGAGTAAATTGAGAGAGGAGAGCCTGGGTGGCTCAGTTGGTTAAGCACCCAACTTTGGCTCAGTTCATGATCTCATGGTTCTGAGTTCGAATCCCATGCCAGGCTCTGCACTGACAGCGTGGAGCCTGCTCGGGATCCTGTATCTCCCTCTTTTCTCTGTCCTTCCCCCGCTCAAGCTCTGTCTCTCTCTTTCTCAAAAATAAACATTAAAAAAAATTTAAAAATAGAGTAAATTGAGAGAAAGTACAAGGAGGTGGTGCCTCAAAGTTAACAGTGTATTAGAACACTTCAGAGTCTTAAGAGCCATTGTGAATTAAACTGTAAAAGGAAGTAAGCTGGAAAGATTGGAGGTCATGGTCAGAGAAAAGATGATTGAGACTGAAATTAAGGAGGGCTACAGGTTATTGGTCAAGGATATCATGTGAGAAGACTAGAGATAAAATTATTAGCAAAGAAGTAAAAAGGTTGAAGAAAACAAAATCAAGTTTAAGGATCTTCTTATGAAGACTGCAGTTTGTTTCACCCCTACATGCCTGCTTACATGTGTCCAACATTAGCCATAAGGAGGATCAGGCAAAATTCTCAATGGCTTATCTCAATTCAAACACCATCATTTGCAGCAAAACACCCTCTAATGTATTATTTTATTGTGAAACAGAATCTGGATTTCAAAGATGATCGAAATTTAGTAAACTTTCTAATTCGTAGAGAAGTAAATTGCAGTATCACTTGTAAATTAATACCTCCAGCTCCCTATCACTCTGATCTATTTTATTCAGTGGTAAATTGATTTTATTAGCATTTCTCTGTTCCAAACAGATTTATCAAATTTAAACTCTCAAAATCTGGTAATTTCTCATTCAAATGTCTTTGTACATATTTCTCATTTAAAGTGTGGCTAATTTTGTTAGGTGTAAATTGGAATTTATTGCTTCAAGAAATATTTGAGAAAAACATTGATTCCCTCAGTCCACAGGAGGGGTCCTCTTTCACTGCCTTTTCCTTCTAGGTTGAATTTAGTACAAACAGAATTAGTGGGGTTATAATGACAAAATACTCAAGGTTTTTTTTCTATGTTTATTTTTTTTTTTTGAGAGACAGAAAGAGAGCCTGTGTGTACACACAAGTGGGGGAAGGGCAGAAGGAGAGGGAGGAGAGAAAGAATTCTATTCTTTCTCAGTGCGGGCTCAAACTCATGAACCATGAGATCATGACCTGAGCCGAGTTCAAGAGTCAGACACTTAAGACCGACTGAGCTACCCAGGTGCCCCAACAAAATATTCAAGTTTGAATAAAGATGGTTATAAACAATGGTCACAAGCTGAAAAAATTGACTTCAGAGAGAATTTGTATATTTAAGATAAGGTGGTAATAAATATATTTTTTTCTGTCACCTCAATCTTCTTTTTAGTGAAGCATGTTTTCTATTTTCTAAGATTGTTCTTGTCTATTGATTAATTAACTACAACCATGCAAACGAATGCTAGATAGCAAATATGGATTTCACTACCTCATGGCATCAATATTATTTTATAGAGATATCATGAGCACAGTAACGTCAGACTGTGAAAAACGTTTAATACTATTTAATTTTATTAAGCTGTATATAGCTTGTCAGACATTTGGGAGTTACTTTGTAATCCTTTTATTTTCAATCTTTTGACGTTTTGAAAACCGTGATTTAGATTTATTTTCTTCACCAGCAGTTATTTCCTCCTCTTCCTCCTCCAGCACTCAGTGAGGCATAGAATGTAAAGTCATTTAAATCTTTGAGTTTTAGGGACTCTATAATTAAAAATTATGAGTCTAAAGCTTTCCTTAAAAGTTAGACTAATTAAGAGAATGTCAATAATTTTTTTGTAAACTTTTTCCGCAGATGGCTAAGAACTCATAAAATAAAATTTCACAGTTTAATTACCTGTGAATATAAAATTGGGCAGAAGACCCACGTTATCCGAATTGGTGTGTGTGTGTAAGTGTATAAGTGTGTGTCTTATAGGGAGAAATGCTGGGGGGAAAAACAACTGTTTTCTTAAGGATAAGCCTTGCCACAAAAGGAAACTACAGAAGTAGTTGGAAATGTTCAAAGTTCATATTCTGCCCAACACCATTTGATCTAAATAAGTCAGTGTGTACTGGGTAGCAAATTAAGCAAATGGCAAAGAGTAATTTTCTCTGAACTAGAAGAGTATTAACAAACAGAATATGCCATCAGCATTAAGTTTCCAGAAACACTGTTTAAAGTAATTTATAGGTTGGCCAATGATTACATTTTCTTTCTCATTTGTACTCAAGAGGATAATTTTTAATTAAAATAATGCACAGAGGCCAATTTAGCTTGACACATAGTAGATGAAAATAAAAGTTGCCTACGTTGTTTATACCTGTTTAGTTTGGTTGGATTGTTTGCCCCTTCTTTCTCACTTTTTCATGAAATCGCAGCTACAGAAGATTTACTGTGTTTACAGTGTGAAGTGTGAAGGAGAAAAATGGGAGTTGTTTTTATTTTTGTTTTGTTTTGTTTACCTGGGTTTTCCTACCCCTGAGGAATTGTATTCACATAAATTGACGTAAGAGTTGCAAATCCTTCTGCTTGTGCTTAAAACCAGCTTGGGGGTTTTATCTGTAAAACAAAGCCAAATGCTTCCTTCCTTCCACAAACTGTGAAGTTCTGTTCCCATCAAATGCTTATTTACTCATCAAATGTTTACTGAAAACAGGCTGATATTTATCAGCCAATCTTCTGGCATTGGGGGTTAATTAGTGGATCAAATAGACAAAAATCCATGTCCTTTCCAGTTCCAGAAAATAAACTATAAACAAATTGAATTAGTGGTTGTATAGAATGTCAGAAAGTGGTAAGGAGTGTGGGGAAAAAATAGTGAAAAGGAAAGGGGAGAACTTGGAAGGAAGAATGCAATATTAAATAACAGGTTAATAACAAAATAATAACCTGTTAGCAGATAGAATTACATTGGCTCCTATTTTTAAAAAATGTCCTTGTAGTCTAATCTTTGTCAATATCAAGTTGGGCTTAGAAAAAGATACAACATTCAAAAACAAATTTTCCATGTGGCCAAAAATTTGCTATTCAGTTTTCATGATGGGGCCTTTCTCAGCCCCCGAGGTTGTAGAAGAACTCAGGGTTTTACTCTGGGTTCCCCTGGCTTTTGCTCCACATTGGTCACCATGAGCATACTCAGTCCAGAACCCGACAGACAGTTGCTTGAAGACATTCAGCCTAATGGCTATTGCCAGCTCCTACTCCTAAATATTCTATGCAGCCATTCCACTCTGAAGGGCTTCTTTGTGCTGTGAGGATGAGCAATAATAACCTTTCTGTTCTTGGGACCTGCCTCAAATCTGTTATTTCCTTATGGACGGTTTTTCTTAACTTCTAATTTTTTGCCACTTTTCTATAATCTCTCACCTCTCAGTGGTTCCTCTCCAACCTATACTCAAGTAAGCTCAAGATACTTTCTGGAAGGCATGACATGGAAGAAGATGTTGACACATCAAATATAGTGCTTCTCCTCTCGCCCACCTCACGCTTGACACTCCTAAGTAAAAGGACACAAGTGTTTCCTAGCGAATTAGCTTTTGGTGGATTAATTCAAAGTGAAGACCCTACACAGCCCTGGGATGGGGCAATGTCTACTCTTACATGTCTCTTTTGATTGTCATAGAAACTGAGAGGCAGATGGGGCAGGGAAGTATTAGCTCATTTTATAGATGTGGAGATGAGGCAGGTAGACAGTGGGTAAAGTGGGAGATGGAGCCAGAACTTAAATCTAGGTCTTCTAAGTTTATAGTCCAAGCTCTTTGCCATTGCACGAGGAGGTAAAAAAAATACTCAATTATGCAAACAAATCTATTAGTCCAAATCACTTAGACAGCTTTTTTTTTTTTATTTGCACATTGACTTTTTTCTCCCTCTAGATCTGAGTTATTTCTTAATTTTCCTAGGTCTCCATGATAGCACCTAACTAACTTTTCTTAATAATATGCAATAGTAATCCCTCTCTTGCTCCAAAGAACTTTCACACATCCATACCTTCTTCCATGACCTTTATTTTTCCACATGTGATATGTTTCTTCTTCATGTGAAGAAACTACATTTTGTTCCTTCAAAGAAAAGATAGATTAATGCTTACATTCTTTTGCAACATTGTTCTATGGACATCCATGTTCTTCAGTAAAAATAGGTTCTTTGATAAAGTATGGTTGAAAAATATTTGGTGAAGCAAATTTCATCACATTCCTTTATTATAAGACTTCTCAGTAGGTTCTCTATATTAATATACATAAGTGTCTCCAAGAGGGGAAAAGTACATGAAGAATTTCCCCAAGGTTTTGTCAATAGAACACTCTTTCTGGAAAAATCAAAATCATGTAAGACATTAGCTATCAAAGAATACAGTTTGGAAGATGCTATCCTGAACCCAAGATTCCTTACCATTGCTTAAAAGTGGACAGCTCCCGTTTACACGGATCATGTAATTATGGAAGGACTAAATGTAAGGACCATACATTGAAAGACATGAAGCTAGGTTTCAGGATCTAACAGTGTGACAGATTAAATTTTCTAAATAAACTGTCTATTTAAAAGAACTGAATGTATGGATAAATTAAGTTTAAACTATATTGAGTTGGCATGAAAGAAGAAATTCACAGAATTCTAGGAGGTAAGCCAATGCCAACATATGGGGGTCGATATGAATATTTCTAGCAACTCTCTAGAGACCTTCAAGGACTTCATGGCTTCCAGTGAAGGTAGGGAATTCAATAGAAAATTCATGAATAAAGCTAGGAAAGCAACGAGTTCCATCCTTAATACAAGAAAAATAAGCCCCTCTTGAAGAAAAATACAGCAAGGTAAGTTGCCCATTTGGATTCTGGCACTGGATAGAGAGATAAAAAATATGCCCTAAGATTCATATTTATATGCTAGGCCTCCTTCAGGATTGTAGTTTAAATTATATTAGCATTATGGTTTGAAAAACTTCAAATACAAATTAAAGTGGTCTCCAGTTGGTAGTGATTGTAGATATCCAGCAGAAACAAATGCAAATTCATATTGAAGGAAGTCCAAGTCAATTCAGGTTCCAAAAAAAGGGCATTTTATCATCAAACATCATAAAACAGTTCAGGATAAAAGCACCAGCAGTAGGATCCAGCAGAAATAAGGGACTGCATATACAGGATGACAGATACTTCAGAATTTAGACAGAAAATTAAAAAAAAATTATATTTAACATCTTACATCAATTAATTAATCTTACATAATAATACATTAAGAAATAACACTGCTGTAATGGAAATATAATTGAATTTTAAACCTCAATGGGTGGCTTAAACAGCTAAGGTGATGCAGCTGAAGACAAATGTTCTGGAAGTCAGACAAAGTGATCCAGATACATCCAATTGCTTGAAAATATAAAGGGAGGATAAAAGACTAGGAGAAAAGCATCAGAAGATCTAAAATAATACTAATTACAGTTTACAGGAAGATAACAAAATGGAGAAAAAGGAATATCCAAAGATAAAATGGTTGAAAATTTCCAGACATTTTGAAAGACATGAGCATTTAGATCTGGGAGTCTGGCATATTCCAAGCCAGACAAAGAAAAAGAAATCAAGACCTTTACATTAAAGTTAAAGAAAAATAGAAAAACCTAAAAAATGTCTCGAGAAAAAAGACCAATTATCAATAAATAAGTGACAATTAGCCTGAAGACTGAAAGGGAGCTGAAGACAGTTGGAGTATCTTCCACGTGCTGGGAGAAATGAAAGTTAATGTATAATTTTATACCAAATAAAAGTTAATGTATATTTTTATACCTTTCAAAAGGAAGCATGAAATGATAATTATGAAAAAAGTTACTAAAATTATATTTTGTTAACAAAGTTAAAAAGTGAAATAAATGAACCCTGATGGAAGCAAAGGTAATGATAAATATTTAAACGTACTCAACATGTATGGGCTGTATTATAATAATTCTGCCTACTTCATATGTAGTGAGAAAGAAGCTATAAATAAAGGACCAGAAAATAAAACCTTATTTTCATTAAAATACAGTAACATTAAAATAGGGTAATTGATAAAGAACAACTAAAGGTAGAGAAAAATTGGGTGAGTTGAAGAAAAGAAATCCAAAGGTCAAGAAAAGAGGGCAAGAAATATAAAAAATAGGACATAAATAAAATTGCTTAATAAGATTAGCAGAAATAAATGAAAATATATCAGTGGATTATAGTGTTACTGTCCATCTGTTAAAGACCATTGGAGACCTACCTGTAGTCAAGAAGTTTGCATAATATTGGCCATCACAAGGATTAGTTAATATACCATGGTGAACCACAAGATATGCCAGGAGGGCTTAGAAGAAAATTATAATAAGATTTGGTCATGTTGAGTGATTGGAGGGGGATTTACGGATCTGATTTGCTCTGAACCAAATATTGTTATGAAGTAGAGAAATCCTTTGGAAGGGTATCTTAATTTTATCTAAGAGGCAGGAGAAATGAAGAGGGGGCTAAATCTGTAATTAGTACAGAAGCAGCAGTTACAGGCATTAATCAGACAAGGTAATTATTTGGTTCTTTATTTTTTGGATAATATTTTGTTTTGCTAAGAATGATTAATGGAAAGTTCTTATTTGTGTTTTTCTCCATCATGATCACAGGCCTGTGAGACCATCATAACTTAGCTTTGAGTGCTGGAGGAGCTCCTAGAAATACAAGGGGCTGTCTCTTATTGCCAGGCCTGCCTGTGCGTGTGACCGTTTTCTCATTTTTTTCAATAGTAAGTGTAAATGGACTAAATTTACCAGGCAAAATACAAAGATTATTAAACTAGCCTAAAGTAATCCAATTTTAAGATGTTTTTGGAGAATTAAAATATATAGACACAAATGATTAAAAGTCAAATGAAAAAAATAAGTACCAAGCAAATACAAGCCAAAAAAAGATTATAAAATTACATTAATATTTGACAAAATATACTTCAAGCCCAAAACCATTATCCCATTACTAAAGAAAAGCAACTCATAATATAGTAATAAAAAGGTTAATTCATCACAAGAACATCATAGTTCTAAATATTTATTTAGTGACTATCACAGCTTCAAACCATGTAAAAGAAAAATTGACAGATAAAGAAAAAATATAAAAATCCACAATTGCATAGTGGATAATTTTAAAATAAATGTTTCATTATGGAAATTTTCAAGTATTTACCAAGTTGAACAGAATAGTATTATAAACCACCTGTGCCCATCACTCAACTTATTGTTGAAGTTTTCTGCTTGTTTGAATCTCTTTTTTTGGGAAATATGTGTTTACATCCATTTTGTTTTTTTATGGTGTCTATAATACTCATTTCCTCCATTGCACTGTTTGAACAGAATGAAGTTTATCCAAGGGGATTAGCAGAAGACAATTAGGGTAATCCCATCCCTCTTGAGGCAATAATTGATTTCAGGTAACACAAATTTAGCCAGTCAGTACTTTGCAGTATCCTATCCAGAGATGTTTGATTCCTGAGCGTTCCAGGCAGTGCAAAGCTCAGGACTTCTTTGTGATGATAAGTAAAAAAGGAGTCATGTAACCCCAGGTACTTCTGGCAACCATTTGAATCTATAAAGAGAACCAAATCAAGGGCCAGGAATCATCAGAAACAAGAAAAAAAGTAACCAGAGTCTAGGCTAGTAAAAAGAACTGGAGACCAATTTATCTTGAGCTTTTCATTATACAAGCCAGTTTGGGTCAGTTGTTTTGCTTGTGATGATAAAATTATAAAACACATGGGTTTTTTTCTTTTTTTCTTCTTGATTTAAAGTTTTTAAAAAATGTGTTTCTTTTTATAAATGAGTCTGGATTCCTTAATGCTAATCCTGTTTTAAATGTGAAAATGTGTTTTTAAAGTTTCCCTGTTATCTTTTCACTAAGTTTATGAAAACTTTCTCTTCTCTACACAAAGAGGATCAGATCCATGATTTGTGTGGCAAAAAGTTACGCAATTTCCTAAGGCCTCTTTCCTTTTTTTAAATTTTTGAAAAATGTTTTTTTATTTTTGAAGAGACTGAAAACAAGCAGGAAGAGACAGAGAGATAGAGGGAGACACAGAATCTGAAGCAGGCTCCAGGCTCTGAGCTGTCAGAGCCTGACAGGGAGTTCGACCTCACAAACCGAAGATCAGAACCTAAGCTGAAGTCAGGCACTTAACCAACCGAGCCACCTAGGTGCTCCTAAAGGCCTCTTTCAAAATAAAATACAATTATAAAACCAATTTTAAATATGAAAGTAAACATTTTGAATGAGAAATGAAATCACAATAAACCACAAACATAAAAGCAATGGTAAATACTGTAAGTGTCACAAATCCTTGATGATTTTGCCATAAATCAAAGATTTCATAACATTTTCTATAGAGGGAATAGAAAGTTAATTTCATCTTTTCGGTAGCTTGGTTGATAACAACTTTCATTTTATGATTGAAAATTGAGATGCGTCAAACCTGAGACTTTGCTTACAGATAAACTCACTGGAGTATGGTTACAAATAGAGTTTTATAAACATCAGACTTCTGATAAATTTTACTTCACTGAATTCTCAAGGGAGTGTTTTAAAAAATGAGGTGTGTTTGTAGTTATAATGCTGCAGAGATAAGTATATTTCTGACAGAAGAGAACTTCCATTTTGAATACCAAATCCTCTGCAAATTTTATGTTTGGTACGGGGAAGAATTTTCCACAGGCTGGCTCCTGGCTCTTTAATTTCAATAATGTTTTGCTTCCATGCACAGAAGTTATTGCAAATCACCTAAATATAAGCTACCTTATCTACCGTACATATACTCCATTCAAGTCTTATTTAGCCAGACCCCAAAAGTGACCCTGGCTAATCCACAGCATCCTTATATGGAAGCAAATGTAACAGGAGAACTCTCAGCACAGGAGAAGGTGATATAAATGAGGTGTTGGGAAACTTTCTTCTGTAAAGAATCAGATAGTAGATGTTTTAGGGTTTGAGGACCAGAAGGCCTCCACACAACTATTCGACTCTGTCATTACAGCACCAAAGCATCCACAATCAATAGGAAACGGGATGAGTGTGATTATGTTATGATAAAACTTTATTTATAAGAACAGACAGTGGCCCGGATTTGCCCACCCTGGATCTAAACCAGTTGAAGTGAAAACATCATGCCAGTGTACATTCCACAAAAATAGATGACTATTTGAGCACATTTAAGTGCCCCCGAGGCCCTCCAGGGAGTGCAAGTAGGCATACTACTGAAGTTTAATAATCATTAGCGTCAAAGGAAATCTTCCTTTGATCATAGTATTTGGTTCTTATCCTTTATGATTTTTGCTTCGTATGACTGTTTAAAGTGTTTGCTACCCAGAGGCATAAAGAGAGTTTCCTGTCTTTTCTTCCAGAACCTCGGAATTATCTTTTTTGTGTGTTTATCCATGGATAAGTCTCAGTCTCCATGGAATTTGTTGTTCTGAATAGTGTGATCTAAGGATCTATTTTTTTAAATAATATTTTACATTTTCTCAGAAAAATATATTGAATAATTTATCTCCCCATGATTTGAAATGTTGCTTCTATTATAATATTGAATATTGAACTATGATTTTGTAGAGGCCCAATGGGTCACTTTGGCATAAAGATTATTTTGAGTTAAAAGTAATTAAAACCAAAATAATAATAATACCAATAATAATAATAATGTAATTAAAACCCACTAGATACAGGTGAAATTTTCTGCCTCCCCTTTAATTGTCTAAATTTACATTGTAAAGGAGAGTCTATAACAGGAAGAGAGCTCTTAACAGAGCTCCTTTACCTAAGAAATTTACCTGAATAATAGGGCAACCTTGTTTTCTGAACATCTCTCACCTTCTTGCTAATGAACTTTCTCCCCTTCATATCTTCAGCTCTCTCCCCTCTCCTTAAATAATAGAACCTTCTTCATGTTGCCTCAGTGTCTTTGGAATTTCCTGTGAGGATTCCCCAAATATATGCTATTAAATTGGATTTTCTCCTGTTAATATGTCTCATGGCAATTTGGTTCTAAGTCCAGGTAGAAGGACCACAGAGCAGAGGAATATCTTCCTCCTTGACAATTTTTTTCTTTTTATTAAGATCTCTTAATTCTTTCAGTAAATTTAATATTTTCTCCATAAAGAATAAAAGCCTAATACATTTACATTAAGTTAATTTCAAGCTATTGTAGCTTCAGTGAATAGAATCCTTTGTTTCTTGCAACAGTTTTGAATTAGTTATCGCAGGAATGTACAAAGCTATCACCTTTTGTATGGTGATTATGTATCAGGCCACGTCATAGCACTAATATTTGTCAGTTCATTCTTTTGAAGTTTCAAGGTAGACAATTATGTTGCCTGTAATAAATTTTAACCCACTTCGGCCTACATTGTAATGTTCTTATTTGTTTTAGTATCCAGGTTATGCTAGCTTATAAAATGAGTTGTAGAGTAATACATCTCTTTGTATTTTCTGGAACAATTTTAAAATTATATGATCTGTTCCTCTGTTCTTTGAAGTTATTATACAGAATACATTTGTAAATTATGAAATCCTGGTGCCTTTTGAGGGGTAGATCTTTCAGTACCATTTAAACTTATCTTAAAGACATGATCCAAGAATAAAAAGATTGACTACAGCAATGGTTAATAGTATAGTCTCATATTCTTATATATCTCTTGTCTCTGCATATAGCCACAACTCCATTCTTGCTCTTGCTTACTTACATTCTTTTTGTTTTCCTGTTTCCCTTGGGAATACTTGCCAGAAATTTGTTTATTAGTCTTTGTGTGCGTGTGAATATATATGTGTGTGTGTGTGTGTGTGTGTGTGTGTGTGTGTGTGTATGCATATATATTGTATATATATGTACACATATATATATTTCTATTGATATACTCGCATTTTTTAATATTTGGTTTTTTAATTTTCTTCTTTGTGTTTAATATGTTTTTCAAATTAAAAGATGATTATTTATTTACCCCTTTCATTAAAACAATTGTAATGATATCCATTTCCTTCTGAGTATTGCTTTGTTTTCATTCTACAAATTTGATATCCCTTGCCCACTTTTAAGCATTAATGTCCATTTTCTACTTACTATTCAATTCAATTCTTGTATTATATAAAATAATATTCTAAAATATTTTAAAACATGGAAATCTTGAACTATCTTTTGTGGATATTTCTATTTCATTAGAGATCTCTGATGTTGGTCTATGTGATACCAATATTTGTTGAGACTTCCTTTCTCCCTAATACATGCTCAGGTTTTTCAAGTATTCAAGTATTCAAAAACATAGAAAGATGGGTAAAGTCTCTCAGCCTGATTTCCTGAGTATTGACTATATAACACATATTGACTGTCTCCCCTGCTGAGACACTGGTGCATATAACAGGAGTGAGAAATAATCTTTATTCTTTTAAATCCTGAGGTTTGGGGTTACTTCTTAGTATAACGCACCATCAATCAGCTTGGGCCAATCAATGCTATTATAACAAATAACCCCCAAATTATGGTGGCTTAGAGCAACAATGGCTTACTCTTTGCTTCTATGATATAACCCATAGATCTGGCTTTGGATTTCCATCTAGGACCCAGGATGAAAGAGCAGTGCCTCTGAGACATTGTTGATCCTATGGTAAATGGAAAAACAGATACAGGAGTACACCTGATGCCTCTTAAATCTTGTGCCCAGGAGTAGCACATGTCTTTTACGCTAACATTGCTTTGGCCAGAATACATTATATAGCCAAGCTTGGTATCAGTGGAGTAGAAAGGATTACACTTTCATTAGGATTGGCCTAATAGGGAAGAGCTAGGGAAGGCAGAACATATTTTGCCAGTAACCAACTGTAACATATGCAGTCACCTAGTCTATCCCTTCTGATATCCCTCATTTTCTATTTCTGTTTGATATGTCATTTTTTTATAGAAGTCTATTAAAGTCTTACAGTTTGATTTTGGAACTATTTCCTCTTGTCATTTTATTACTTTGCCTTTATACATTTCACAGCAATGTTGCAAAAAGCATACTTGTTTCATGAGTATTATCTTTTTCATGGATTGTGTTTAAAATTAGGAAATATCTTTGTCTCTTTTTAATGTTTTCACCTTAAATTTTATTTTCTTTGATAATATTATTGCACAAGCTTAATTTTTATTATTTTCACCTGAATATATTATAAAGAAATTATAGGCAAGATTCCGAGGATGGAGTTTGTCTTTGTCTTGGTTTAAAACCTGGGTCTGCTACTTAATATCCATGTGGACTTGAGCCAAGTAACTGACCTCTCTGTGCCTCAATTCTCTTGTCTATAAAATAAAAATAACAGTATGTATTCTTTCTGGGATTGTTGTAAGGATTGGAATTATGTTTGCATAACTTTATATGAGTACTTACAATTATCATAATTTTTATTATTTATTGTTATTCTGTTGAAAATAAGTAAACAATGGCAAGATATAGTTTGCTTTGTTTTCATTAGTCTAAAAATTTTAGTAGACTAATTTAGCCTAGTTATAGTTATTTCGATTACTAATATTTTTGGTCTAATTCTTGTTTTCTTTTCTTGGCCTTTATTTGTCATGATTTTTCTCCTTTTTCCTCCCTTCTGTCTTTGATGAATGTATTCAATTTCAATTTCCTTTATTCCATTATTTTTGTACATTGGTTTAAGAGTTATTTTATTTCTAGTCTCCTAAAAATTATTTTTAATATAACACAATTGTTTACATTGACATTTTTCTAGTAGTATTTCTTTCCATCAATATCTCTAAACTTCCACCTCTAGCCCCTGCTGCACCTTCAATGTTGATGTAAATTACAATCTTTGCTCTAGATTGTAAGAGTAAAATATTTCTTAGGGTGCCTGAGTGGCTCAATCGGTTGAGCTTCTGGACTTCTGATTTCAGCTCAAGTCATGACCCCAGAGTCATGGATTGGGCTCCATGCTGAGTGTGGAACCTGCTTAGGATTCTATCTCTCTCTTCCTCTGTCCTTCTCCCCAGCTCATCTTCTCTCTCTCTCTCAAAAAAAAAAAAAAGAGTAAAACATTTCTTAAACAAATATCATTTTATTAAGACTGTAAAGTTTATGTATCTCTCTTCTTTTTTTTTTAAACTTTTTTTTTTTAATATTTATTTATTTTTGAGACAGAGAGAGACAGAGCATGAGTGGGGGAAGAGCAGAGAGAGAGGGAGACACAGAATCTGAAGCAGGCTCCAGGCTCTGAGCTGTCAGCACAGAGCCCGACGCGGGGCTCGAACTCACAGACCGCGAGATCATGACCTGGGCCGAAGTCGGACGCTCAACCGACTGAGCCACCCAGGCGCCCCTGTATCTCTCTTCTTACTATTGCTTTTTACATGCCATTCTATCTACTTGGAATTATTATTATTGTTATTATTATTTTTAGAGTATGCTACTCTCAGATTTTTTAATGAAACTGTCTTAAAGACACTCACGTGCTTAAGAGTGCCAATTCTTCTCCAATCCAGTTCTACCTCTATCCAACTGAAGTTTTGTTTGTTCTGAAATTCCCTGTCTATATTTGAGAATGAATGTGTATTCACTTAAATAATTTTTTTTAAATGTTTATTTATTTTTGAGAGAGAGAGAGAGAGAGAGACAGAGTGTGAGCAGGGGAGGGGCAGAGAGAGAGGGAGACACAGAATCCCAAGCAGGCTGCAGGCTCTGAGCTGTCAGCACAAAGCCTGATGTGGGGCTCAAACTCACAGACCATGAGATCATGACCTGAGCTGAAGTCAGACACTTAACTGACTGAGCCCCCAAGGTTCCCCTCACTTAAATAATTTTAACATAATTTTAAAAGTTCGATAAGGGGATAACTTCTGATGTCTTCCTTTTGCTCCATTTATTTCCATTTTCCATTTGTGTACTCCATTCTGAAATCACAATTATACCTAAGACTATTTTAAGAGTACATGGTGACAAATGATGAATGAATTTGAAGGCTACTGATCATTGACTGAGAAATATCAATCATAAATATATTTACTTAATTCATGAGATACCAAATCTATTTCAAATGTTTTATAATGGTGTTTTCTGAATGCTAGTAGTATCATCAGATTAGGTGCATAAAACCCAAATTTTATGAATCTTTAACAATTAAGAAAGTCATAGAAGTGATGACAAACAAATTTATTTAAAATTTTTAAATTTCTTTTTATAAATACTTTAGTATTCACTTATTTTCCTTATCCTTAGCAATCTAAGAAGATGTGAAGCCATTTAGAAACAAAAGAAATATCAGCTATGATAAAGTCATATGCCAGCAAAATGGTATGCAAGCTAAACACTTCTTATCTAACCACCTTGTTGTTACTTATCTAATAGAAATTTATCCTGGCCAATGAAATCAGGGGTGGCAGACGGCCGCCTCACCGCGACGCCCTCGCCCAGCGCCTCCGGGGCGCGCACGCTGCCGTCACAGGCAGCGGGGACCCAGGCGGCGGCTCCTGCGGAGCACCTCTAACCCCCGCACAGTTACAGCCAAATCGGGGGGTAGCTGACGGCTGCGCCACCGCGCAACCCTCGCCCAGCGCCTCCGGGCACGCACGCGGCAGGGACCCAGGCAGCCCCAGGCGGCGGCTCCTGTGGGACAAGGCCGGATCACCGTCCAGTAAACCACACTAGGCCGGCATTAGCGGTGGAGAGAGAACAGAAATAAAAGGGCGAATAAAGCCTCCAGGACTGGTGGCGCGGGTCTGGAGAGATGCCATTGTTGTCTCACAAGCCAGGAAGTCACCCCAGAAGCCATCTCTGCAGCAGTGGAGGCCGGACCCGCCTACACTAAACCACGCCCCTCCCAAACTATCAGCTAAACCACGCCCCTCCCAAACTATGGCAGGAGCGACTGATCCAAGTGGAGATTGCTGCCTGGAGTAATGCCAGTCATTTCCTCTTTTTAAATTTCTCCCTCCCTTTCTCATTCCTACCGATCCCCATCCCTGAGCTGGTCATCCAGGGTACTGACTGGCTTAATCGTTTTTTTGTTGTTGTTGTTGTTTTTTGTTTTTTTTGTTTTTGTTTTTGTTTTTGTTTTTGTTTTTGTTTTTTGTTTTTGTTTTTGTTTTTTAACCCACTCTTTGAGGACATGTCCTACAACCTCTTCTTTACTTCCCTAGCCCTTTTTCTGGAATAACCAGGCCGTATAAGTTCATCTAGACGACATCGATCTTTATTCCTTTTCCCCCACACCTGTCCTTATTCTGATTTCTATCAGTCTGGATTAAACCCTTTAGTCGCTCTACCTGGGCAAAGTCCATTTCCTTCTTCTCCCTGCACCAGTCATTATTCTGTCTATATATGCTCTGCCACCAGCACACTACATACCCTGTCCTTCACGTGTAGCTGTTACTTCAGGACATTGCCCTCCGAGAGTCACTTGTTATTTTTTTCTGTTGTGAACTGCTTGGCTGGACCATTTGTCGGTACGTTTGAGTATTTCTGTGTTCTGTGTGTCTGTCAGTTTTCCTTTCCAGGGCAACTTCAAGAAACAACCCAAAACACATCCAGCCAAAATGACGAGACGGAAGAATTCTACTCAAAAGAATCCACAAGAAGCAGTGACAGCTCAAGAATTAATGAAAACAGATATAAGCAACATAACAGAACTTGAATATAGAATGTTAATCATAAAACTAATTGCTGGCCTTGAAAAAAGCTTAGATGAATGCAAGGGGTCCCACGCGGCAGAGTTCAAGGACCTTAAAAACGTTCAGGAAGAATTAAAGAAGACATTGGAAGAAATACAGGGGAAACTGGAAGCAGCCACAGCACGGATTGAAGAGGTAGAGGAAAGAGTTAGCGCATTAGAAGACAAAATCATTGAAAAAGAGGAGGCAGATAAAAAGAGAGAGAAGCTGATCCAGGAACAGGAAAGGAGAATTCGAGAGCTGAGCGATGCACTCAAAAGAAACAATATCCGTATCATAGGAGTTCCAGAGGAAGAAGAGAGAGAGAAAGGAGTTGAAGGGGTTCTTGAACAAATCATTGCTGAGAACTTCCTCAACATGAGGAAGGAAACGGGCATGGAAATCCAAGAGGCACAGAAAACTCCCCTCAGACGTAACGTGAATAGACCTTCTGCACGGCACATCATAGTGAAGCTGGCAAAATACAAAGATAGGGAGAGAATCCTGAAAGCAGCTAGGGACAAAAGAACCCTAACATACAAAGGGAGACCTATAAGGGTAGTAGCAGACTTATCTATGGAAACTTGGCAAGCCAGAAAGGAATGGCAGGATATCTTCAATGTGATGAGCAAGAAGGACATGCAACCAAGAATTCTGTATCCGGCTAGCCTGTCATTCAGAATAGAAGGAGAGATCAAGGTTTTTCCCAACAAACAAAAACTGAAAGAATTTATCACAAATAAACCAGCACTGCAAGAGATCCTGAGGGGCATTCTATGAAGACAAGGTTGCAAAGAACACAAACTGCCAGGGTCAGCCTTACAAACATGAAACTTACAGATAATACAGTGACTGTAAGCCCATATTTTTCGATATTAACACTGAATGTAAATGGACTAAATGCGCCAATCAAAAGACACAGGATAACAGAATGGATTAAAAAACAAGACCCATCTATTTGCTGTCTTCAAAAAACTCATCTTAAACCTGAAGATACCTTCAGATTGAAAGTGAGGGGATGGAGAACTATCTACCATGCTACTGGAAGTCAGAAGAAAGCCGGAGTAGCCACACTTATATCAGACGAATTAGACTTTAAAATGAACGATGTAATAAGAGATGTGGAAGGACATTATATAATAGTCTCAGGGACCATCCAGCAGGAAGAGCTAACAATTGTAAATATCTACGCACCGAATTCGGGGGCACCCAAATTTGTAAAACAACTAATTACAAACATTAGCAACCTCATCGATAAAAATATCCTAATAGTAGGGGATCTCAACACTCCACTCTCAGCATTGGATAGATCCACAAAACAGAAAATCTCCGCAGAAACAATAGCCCTGAATGACACATTAGGACAGATGGGCCTCACAGACATCTTTAGGGTCCTTCATCCAGAAGCAAAGGAATTTACATTCTTCTCATCTGCACACGGTACATTTTCCAAGATAGACCATATTCTGGGGCACAGGGAAGCTCTGAATAAATATAAAAGAATTGAGATCATACCGTGTACACTGTCAGACCACAATGCTTTGAAACTTGAAATCAACCACAGGAGAAAGCCTGGAAAATATTCAAGAACATGGCGGCTAAGAAATAACCTACTAAAAGATGACTGGGTCAACCAAGCCATCAGAGAAGAAATTAAAAAATACATGGAAACAAATGAAAATGAAAATACAACAATCCAAACGCTCTGGGATGCAGCAAAGGCAGTCTTGAGAGGGAAATATATTGCAATCCAGGCCCATCTCAAGAAACAAGAAAAATCAATAACACAAATTCTAACAGCGCGCCTAAAGGAACTAGAAGCAGATCAACTAAAACAACCCAAGCCCAGCAGAAAGAGAGAAATAACAAAGATCAGAGCACAAATTAACCATATGGAGACAGAAAAGGTAGTGGAACAGATCAATGAAACCAAAAGCTGGTTCTTTGAAAAAATAAACAAAATAGACAAACCTCTAGCCAGGCTTCTCAAAAAGAAAAGAGAGAGAACTCAAATAGATAAAATCGTGAATGAAAAGGGAGAAATTACAACCAGTCCCTCAGAGATACAAGCAATCATCAGAGAATACTATGAAAAATTATATGCCACCAAACTTGGCAATCTGGAAGAAATGGACAGCTTCCTAAATAGCCACACGCTACCAAAACTCAAACGGGAAGAAATAGAAAATTTGAACAGACCCATAACTAGTGAAGAAATAGAATCAGTTATTAAAAACCTCCCAGCAAATAAAAGCCCTGGACCAGATGGCTTTCCTGAGGAATTTTACCAGACATTTAAAACAGAGTTAATTCCTATCCTCCTCAAGCTGTTCCAAAAAATTGAAACGGAAGGAAAACTCCCAGACTCATTCTATGAAGCCAGCATCACTTTGATTCCCAAACCAGATAGAGACCCAGCAAAGAAAGAAAATTACAGGCCAATATCCCTGATGAATATGGATGCAAAAATTCTCAACAAGATACTAGCAAATCGAATCCAACAGCATATAAAGAGAATTATCCACCATGATCAAGTAGGATTCATCCCTGGGTTGCAGGGCTGGTTCAATATTCGCAAACCAATCAACGTGATACATCACATCAACAAAAGAAAAGATAAGAACCATATGATCCTGTCAATAAATGCAGAAAAAGCATTTGACAAAATACAGCACCCTTTCTTAATAAAAACTCTCGAGAAAGTCGGGATAGAAGGAACATACTTAAACATCATAAAAGCCATATATGAAAAGCCCACAGCTAATATCATCCTCAATGGGGAAAAATTGAAAGCCTTCCCCCTGAGATCAGGAACACGACAGGGGTGTCCGCTCTCACCACTGCTATTTAACATAGTGCTGGAAGTCTTAGCATCAGCAATCAGACAACAAAACAAAATAAAAGGCATCAAGATTGGCAAGGAGGAAGTCAAACTTTCACTTTTTGTAGATGACATGATACTTTACATGGAAAACCCGACGGAATCCACCAAAAGCCTACTAGAACTGATTCATGATTTCAGCAAAGTTGCAGGATACAAAATCAATGTACAGAAATCGGTGGCATTTCTATACACCAACAATGAAGCAGCAGAAAGAGAAATAAAGAAGCTAATCCCTTTCACAATTGCACCAAAAACCATAAAATACTTAGGAATAAACCTAACCAAAGAGGTGAAAGACCTCTACACTGAAAACTATAAAAAACTTATGAAGGAAATTGAGGAAGACACAAGGAAATGGAAAAACATCCCATGCTCATGGATTGGAAGAATAAATATCGTCAAAATGGCAATACTACCCAAAGCAATCTACACATTCAATGCAATCCCAATCAAAATTGCACCAGCATTCTTCTCAAAGCTAGAGCAAACAATCCTAAAATTTGTATGGAACCACAAAAGAATAAAACCAAGGCGGGAGGCATCACAATCCCAGACTTTAACCTCTACTACAAAGCGGTGGTCATCAAGACTGTATGGTATTGGCACAAAAACAGACACATAGACCAATGGAATAGAATAGAAAACTCAGAAGTGGACCCGCAAGTATATGGCCAATTAATCTTTGACAAAGCAGGAAAATGTATCCAATGGAAAAAAGACAGCCTCTTTAACAAATGGTGCTGGGAGAATTGGACAGCAACATGCAAAAGAATGAAACTAGACCACTTTCTTACACCACTCACAAAAATAAATTCTAAATGGATAAAAGATCTGAATGTGAGACAGGAAACCGTCAAAATCCTAGAGGAGAAAACAGGAAAAAGCCTCTTTGACCTAAGACGCACCAATTTCTTACTCGACACGTCTCCAAAGGCAAGAGAATTAAAAGCAAAGATGAACTATTGGGACCTCATCAAGATAAAAAGCTTCTGCACAGCAAAAGAAACAACCAACAAAACGAATAGGCAACCAACGGAATGGGAAAAGATCATCGCAAATGACATATCGGATAAAGGACTAATATC
Source organism: Paguma larvata (assembly GCA_030068075.1). Classification (NCBI taxonomy): domain Eukaryota; kingdom Metazoa; phylum Chordata; class Mammalia; order Carnivora; family Viverridae; genus Paguma; species Paguma larvata. Next base: position 7,660,376 of record CM057823.1, read on the forward strand.
TAAAATTTATAAAGAACTTACCAAACTCCAAACCCAAAAAACAAACAACCCAGTGAAGAAATGGGCGGAAGATATGAATAGACACTTCTCCAAAGAGGACATTCAGATGGCCAACAGACACATGAAACGATGCTCAATGTCACTCATCATCAGGGAAATACAAATCAAAACCACACTGAGATACCACCTCACACCAGTCAGAGTGGCTAAAATGAACAAATCAGGAAACTATAGATGCTGGCGAGGATGTGGAGAAGTAGGCACCCTCCTACACTGTTGGTGGGAATGCAAACTGGTACAGCCACTCTGGAAAACGGTGTGGAGGTTCCTCAAAAAAATGAAAATAGAGCTACCCTATGATCCAGCAATAGCCCTGCTAGGAATCTACCCAAGAGACACAGGAATGCTGATGCATAGGAGCACGTGTACCCCAATGTTCATAGCAGCACTTTCGACAATAGCCAAATCATGGAAAGAGACCAAGTGCCCATCAACTGACGAATGGATAAAGAAGTTATGGTACTTATATACAATGGACTACTACGTGGCAATGAGAAAAAATGAAATCTGGCCATGTGTAGCCAGATGGATGGAACTGGAGGGTATTATGTTAAGTGAAATAAGTCAGTCAGAAAAAGACAGATACCATATGTTTCCACGAATAGGTGGACTTTGTGAGACTAAGCAAAAACCAGGGGGAGGGGAAGAGGGGAAAGGAAAAAAAGACACAGAGAGGGAGGGAGATAAAACATAAGAGACTCTCAAAGACTAAGAACAAACTGAGGGTAAGGGGGATGAGGGAGGGGGTAGAGGGGGTGATGGGCATTAAAAAGGGCACATGTTGGGATGAACACTGGGTGTTATATGTAAACCAATTTGAAAATAAACTATTATAAAAATGAAAAAAAAAAAAAAGAAAATGAACCAAAAAAAAAAAAAAAAAAAAAGAAATTTACCCTGGCCAGATTCATCTTTCTCAGGTCCAGATTCTATTATACGAAAAACACTTGCTTGTTTCCACATGCAGTCTGGATTGGTCTCACATGACTCAAAATGACAATCAATGTTATCGCCTTCACTTATCTTTCCAGTTGGTATTCAAACAATTTGTTGTGAATGCTTCCCTGATATTGTCCACACGTTCCTGTGTTCACATTGTAATTAGTGCTATTAAGAATTCCAGGCATGGGTTTTTCTAACATTTCTGATAGTTAAAATCCTAGAAAAGATTTAAAATCCCATTACAAGAAGACTTACCCAGTAAAGCTTTTTGGATTTCCTCAATTGTTTATAAATTTTCTGATTTTTCAATTCCAAGATGGTCTCGTTTCCTTGATAATATGTATTCATCTCCATTTAATGATATAATTTTGTGTGATTGTATTTTCTATACTTCACACACACATGCACACGTACGTTCACACACACACACACACACACACACACACACACACACACATACGCACACCACCTTCACATTACATGCTTCTTAGAATCCTAAAGAATCCCTAACTCAGCTTTGGTAAACCCTGATGGGATAGCATCTTGATCTGTTATAAAACTCTTAGTACGTTTACAAATTGAATTGAATTGGATCATATTTCTTACTTGTACATCTATTGGATACATCTAAAATTTTGTCTACTGGATTAAAATAATTGGCAGGCCATTGTTTCTTTTTATTTAAAATTTTTAAAAAGCCTGGATTTTAACAGTTTTAGCCTGTGCTAGACTACCTTTAGCCAAATTACCCACAGATGCTTCTAGTGGGATTTGAGTCACCATCTTCTATATAATGACCTCAACATCAAACCCCTGAAATTAACCCCTACATAAAAATGAATAATGAATATAAAGCCTCAGAGGAGTCTCTTTGCAAGACTTTATTTTTGGTAAAGGGAGAAAATGTGTTGGGAGGAAGGTCCCATAGAAATGCTTTAATTTGTTGATGAGTGCTTAATACAATTTATAATCTCTGAACATTTGGTAAGACCAGTTTATTTCGCTGATTAGCCATTTCAATGAGTGTTCAGGGAAAAGAAATTTTCCATTCAATTCTAAAGTCGTATTCAAATTCAGGCTTCATTTTTCAAGACGGTTCTAAGCTAAACTGTTAAGCCTTGCTCTCTTGCTGTTTGTGATGTCTCAATCCCCCTGTGGGAAGCCCAGATGAGATTACTAATTTATATCTGGGCAGAACTACATAGATAGAGAATGCTATATCCAGGAGAAATTTAGACATGGACTAATCCTATTCTCTGAGTTTTGCTTCTGTCATTTCTAAAATGAGGAATTTAAGGTATAAAAATAATGAAAAGCATGTATTAAGAAACTTTGAGATTCACAGTGAAATTTCCAACAAGTGACCTATCTTGGGTTGATTGCAAAGAAAACAAATCTTTATCAAAAATAATTGTACAACCTGGATTTCCTCCAAGGTCTTACAAGATGTAGCGTATTTCAATGGCTCTAGCCTTTGCTTGAAAATGAGGGACATCCAGCCCTCTTCCAAATTTCATGTAGTTATTTCTGGAGGTTCTTTGAAATACATGACAAGAGTTCTTAAGCTTTCTTTCTTTAGCATCGATCCTGCCCTGCACAGGGATCTCTTGTTGATGTGTCCTCCATTGAAGACTCTTAGGGACACCCCCCCTCTGACAGCATTCATTGTCTACCAGGACTGAACTATGTCAGCCCAAAGGGTGCTGTCTTCCAAGCTCATAAATCCTAAAACGTTTGAAGTGCTACATCGAATCCTCAAAGCACTGCGGTGATACTCTATTCCAAAAGAAGTATAAAGCATCTCCCCTTCTTCATTCTGTCAAAACGTCTCATTAAGAATAAAGTGGTACAGGGGCACCTGGGTGGTTCAGTTGGTGGAATGTCCAATTTTGGCTCCGATCTCAGGGTTTAAGAGTTAGAGCCCTGCGTCGGATGCTGTGCTGACAGCTCAGAGCCTGGAGCCCGCTTCTGATTCTGTGTCTCCCTCTTTCTCTCTCTCTCTCTCTCTTCCCCTCCCCTGCTTGTGCTCTCTCTCTCCCTCACTCTGAAAAATAAATAAAACATTTAAAAAATTTTTAAAAAGAATAAAGCAGTACAATGAGATATCACCTCACACCTGTCAGAATGGCTAAAATCAATAATTTAGGAAACAACAAACGTTGGCAAGGACGCAGAGAAAGGGCGGTCCTTTTGCACTGTGGGTGGAAATGCAACTGGTACAGCCACTCTGGAGAACAATATGGAGGTTCTTCAAAAAATTAAAAATAGATCTACAAACTACCAGTGCATATATATTTACCTATGACCCGGTAATTGCACTACTGTGTATTTATCCAAAGGATACAAAAATGCTGATTCAAAGAGGCAGGTGCATGCATCCCAATGTTTATAGCAGCACTATAAACAATTGCCAGATTATGGAAAAAGCCCAAACATACATTGACTGACGAATGGATAAAGAAGATGTGGTGTGTGTGTATATATAAAGGAATATTACTCAGCGATCAAAAAGAATGAAATCTTGCCATTTGCAACAACGTGGATGGAACTAGAGTGTATTATGCTAAGTGAAATAAGTCAGAGAAAGACAAATATCATATGATCTCACTCATATGTGGAATTTAAGAGACAAAACAGATGATCATAGGAGAAAGGAAGGAAAAATAAGACAAAACAGAGAGTGAGGCAAACCATAAGAGACTCTTAAATACATAGAATAAACTGAGGGTTGTTGGTGGGGTGTTGGGCGGGGGATGGGCGAAATGGGGGATGGTCAGTAAGGAGGACACTTGTTGGGATGAGCACTGGGTATTATATGGAAGAGATGAATCACTAAATTCTACTCTGAAACCATTATTACACTGTATGTTAACTAATTTAGATTTAAATTAAAATAAAAAAAGAATAAAGCAGTACTATTTATCAGCTGAAGTAGCAGAATATCCAACAAATAATCAATAATAAATAACACAGACATTTAATACATCCCTTAGCAGGAAGTCTGGTGCTTCTTGTTCTTTAGGTCTTCCTTAGCCAGTAGGCAGTGTCTCCTCTTTGGGTCCCGAGAGCACAGATCTTCACATTATCACAGAAGATCACCAGGAAGAATCACAAACGACTTCAAAAATGAGCAAAAATGAGTCCTGCATGTCCTGGTTAGGGCACTCTTCTTCATTATACTCTAATACATCTCAGGGAGAAAGAAAGGAGGATGAGGCTGGTCTTTTCTCAGACACATCTCTCTTTTTATAAGGAAATATTAACTAGAGTTAAGTCAAAATGTTATCCCTAACTTTAAGAAAGAGTGCAAAAGTATCTGATATTTTATGGGACACCTGGGTACCTCAGTCGGTTAAGCATCCAACTTTGGCTCAGGTCATGATCTCATAGCTCTTGAGTTTGAACTCCATGTCGGGCTCTGTGCTGACAACTCAGAGCCTGGAGTCTGCTTCAAATTCTCTCTCTTTTTCTCTCTCTGCCCCTACCCCACTTGTGCTCTGTCTCTCCTCCCTCTCTGAAAATTAAGTTAGCATTAAAAAAATGTATCTCAGGGACATCTGGGTGGCTCAGTCGGTTAAGCATCCGACTTCAACCCAGGTCATGATCCTGCACTTCGTGAGTTTGAGCCCTGAGTCAGGCTTTGTGCTGATAGCTTGGAGCCTGGAGCCTGTTTCAGATTCTGTATCTCCCTTTCTCTCTGACCCTCCCCTACTTGCACTCTGTCTCTCTGTCTCCCCAAAATAAATAAATATTTAAAAATATTTTTTAATGTATCTGGTATTTTCTAAATTCCATAGTTGGAAGCTAGCAAGCAAGATGGCAGATGAGTGTGGCTTGTGCTTGCCCAGCTAACTGAGTTTTTAAGAAGAGCTTCTTGAGTGTCTGCCTGGGACCCTTCTCTCTAGAAATCACAGACCATTTCTTTGGAGCTTAATGTCTTAGGGAAAATATCTCAATTATTTTTTAATGTTTATTTTTGTGAGAGAGAGAAAGAGAGAGAGTATGTGTGTGAATGAGTGGAGGAGAAGCAGAGAGAGGGAGACATAGAATCTTAATCAGGCACCAGGCTCTGAGCTGTCAGCACAGAGCCTGCCATGGGGCTTGAACTCAGGAACCACAAGATCATGACCTGAGCCCAAGTCGGTTGTTCAAGTGACTGAGTCCTTAGGAAAACTTTCTGAGACAGAACTCATGCTTTTCTATAAATACTCTTCCTTGTTAGATATGTGAGCATCCCCCTGATCTTCTTCCTGGATCTAGCCCTGTAAATAGGCTCCTGGTAAATTAGCCACCTTAGTTTATCATGAGCATCTGGTCTTGCCTGAAAAGTGGTAATGAATACAAATTGAACTCAAGGTTTGAGTCCTGATACCCCAATAAGAAAAGCAACCTCTTCTACTTGGGCACAGCTCAATTATTCGTCAAGAATAGTCTCTAAGAGGAAATTGAGAACCTGGAATTTGCTTCCAATCTTAATAGACCAGCAATGACTAGAGTGGAAAGAGAAATGGAGGGAAAAAAAAAAAAAGAACTAAAACACGGGGTTTCTGGTGCCAAATTTGCTCAACTAGAATTTAACCTTTATGGGTCTCAGTTTTCTCATCTGTAAAATAAACGTTGAATTACCTAAAAACTCTAAATTTACAGTTAGCTCAACATGACATGATTCCATAAAATTTAATTCATCCCTGGACCATACATCTTTTAAAAAAGAGTGGATTAAAGTTGACTATTAAACTAAACAAGAAGTGTGGAGAAGCTGCCAAACTTTGGGTTATTATATTTTTCTTGGCAAATGTTCCATGATCTACGCAAACTAAAATTATGATATATCAAGGCATAATAGAGAGAACACTGAGCAAGGTCTTTGCTACTAACTAGATATACGACATTGGTAAGTTACTTATCTTGTCTGAGCCTCCAGTCCAGAGGGGTTAGACTTAATGCCTAAGGTTTCTGCTCGCTCTAAAATATTATGATATAGGATATACTTCTTTATTACTCTCATGCCTCCACACAACTCTCAACGAGGACTTAATGTTCAAAATAACTCTTCTTTCCCCTGCAATTTAAAGAGATAAACAAAGTTTGTGATGATAAAACCAAAACCAAGAGGATCAAAAGACACAAAATTCAATGTACTGTATTTGCTTTTATCAAAGAGTGCCTCCTCAAAGATCTAGATGATTGATCAAAAACCCTAAATTACTAGTTCACTCTTATGTATCACCTTGAGCAATTAGAAAAGTATTCTTAAAAATAAATAAAATTTATTTTTCCTAATACCAGAGCAAAATTTATATATCTCTATCTATCTCTATCTCTATCTATCTATCTATCTCTCTATCTCCCTACATAAAAAGACACATTAAATAAGCAATATATAATTGTAATATTGATAAAATAGAGCCAGACCTGAAAGAAGACATGTATGCTTTCCTTTACATATTGTTCAAAAACAGGCAAAAGTAATTTCTGAGATTAGAAGTCAGAAGAGTGGTAACTGAAGGGGCATAATAAGAGCAGAGGTATCTGTGATGCTGGAAATAGTTTACTTTTTTGATCCAGTTGCTGGTTATACAGTTATCCTCCTTGCATGGAAATAATATAAAGCTACATACTTATGATCAGTGTTTTTTTGTGGGTATTTATTATAATTCATTAAAAATATTTAATATGGGTAAGTATTTATATTGATCTATTTAAGATTCTCAGAGTAAACTAAAGTATTCATTTTTATCATTTTAATAATGTAATCATAAATTGTTCAATCATTTATCATTAACCCAGAGGGGATAGATGATTAATTTCCCAATAATTTTTTTTCTTAAAAAATACTGGAATACAATTGTAACTCTTTTGATGGAGAGACAAATCAATTATGAAACAGCACCTTTGACAAGTGATCAGAACTCATAAAAGGCTGTATCTGACTACAAAAAGTCACCGTATATCTGACTGTAGATGTCAGCCACTGAATCCTATTCTAGGGCCAAACACATATATGCTATTAAGTTAAAGGGAAAATATGTTTTAAAAACATGAACAGAGTAAATCTCATCTTTCCTTTCTAATTAAAATCATTTCCTATGAAACAGACATGAAAAATATATTTTGTCAGCAATAATAAAAGAAATACTAGGATAAATTACATAAAAATACTTTAAAATGGTTGTCCGAGGGGATTGTGGATAGTTTTCATTTTCTTTATAATTTCTTACATTTTCCAACTTTTCTGTCTTGAACATGTACTCTATATTCATAAAAAATAATGTTATGTCAAAGAATTTAAATTAACAAAGAATAATTCTGAAGGAAGAGGTTTTCTTTCATTAGAAAGTCTCCACATATGATAGACAGATGTAGGTAGCTACTAAGACCAATTTAGTTTTTAAGGTGAAAATTACATATTATTGATGCTGTCTTTTCTTTGTGTAGCTGCAGAATATTAACAGAAAATTTGGCACCAAAATATAAGTAACTCCATGTCGTTTTTTGCTCCTCACTATTTTTGTCCAGTCTCAGAGGGTCACACCAAGAGTCTTTGCAGATTCATAGAAACTACCTACCAATCTGATATCCTGTTGAAGAATCCACACGCTTGGTCCACTTGGTACAATTCACCCATTTTGATGGCACCTGACAATCCTTTCCTTCTCTGTGTGGTACTGGCTGGCTAGAGAATTGGAGATGCCTTATCCTCAAGTCAGTTTAGAGGAGTCCCAGATGCTAATAACATTTGGAATTAAACTGAGTCACCTGAGATTGCCGTGAAATATTTTACAGTGCAGGGGCACATGGGTGGCTCAGTCCATTAATCTCTGACTTTTGATTTCAGCTCAGGTCGTGATCTCGTGTTCATGACCTCACAGTTCTGAGATCCAGCTCCACATTGGGCTCACTGCTGGGTGTGAAGCCTGCTTAAGATTCTCTTTCTCCCTCTCTCTCTCTCTCCCTCTCTCTCAAAAATAAACTAATAAATTAAAACATTTTACTTATGTGGACTATTCAAATATCCAAATATAGATAGAGTATTTAAATTAGTTATGAAAAACTATGGATTATTAGTGTTACCTTTTTGGCATTCCTTCTCACTCTCCTCCAACTTTTCCATTCCTTCCCCCACCTTTCAGCTCTGCATGTTGCTTGTAGATTACAAGTCTGTGATAACTCAGCTCCTTGGTCAACACGAACAAGAGTCAAGGGTAGTAGCTAATGTTATCCCCAGGAAAGTTTGTGCTGGAAACAAGCCACAAATAAAAGTACTAATTCGAATAATTGTGGCCATTATGATTATAATGTCACGGCATGGTCTTATAGTGTGCTAAATATCCAGAGCTGTCACATTTGCAAATAGCATAATTATACATATTAACATTCAGAATTCTTTTACTCACTGTGGAAAATAGGCCATTTCTTTATACTTTGCAAATAAGCACATCCATATATATTCAGAATATTATGGTATCAAAGAAACCTGTCTAATATACAAAATGAAAGAATGTGGGCAGGAAAAGAAGAGTGAAATTTATATTAAAAATAATAAAAATTCACTGAAGATATCAAGAGAGTATCCATCTGAATATAAGACTAAGTTACTTCTCTTTTGTCAAGGAAATTATAGTCATGAAAATAATATTAATTATAATAATGCAAGTAGGTACTCTTCTGATTACTTGCAATTGCCAAGTTCTTTAACCCACTTAAAAACCTTATAGATTAGCTACTATTGTTTCTCTGGTACTGTAAGTATAAAATTCAAGTACACAGAGATTCAGTAACCTGCCCAAGGTCACACGTAGTGGAAGAGCTGAGATTCAAATTCAGCCAGTCTGGCTCCCAAGCTTGTGCTGTTAGCTATCAGTCAAAAGCCATAAACTAGCGATCTTCTATTTGTGCTGTGAACCCATTTAAATTCGGCAGGAAGTAAGAGTCCTTTACATCATATTTAGAGAGAAGGATTCATCATTGTTCTTCTATTGTTTCAATCCTGGAAGATTTCCCTGTTTATGTTTATGACACCCAAATAGCTCATACAGAGAGAGTTGACATTACATAACTATGGAATAGATATCAATTTGCCAATAGTGACTCTTTCTTCACAAACAAAAGTCTACAAAATACCGTCCAAAGTTAGAAAGCAAGAACCATCTGAAGACCCAAAGTTTTGAGTTGTGAGTGAATGAAGAGCTGAAGTTGCTCTGTGCCATGTCTCTCGGTGGTTGGTATTCAGTCACCAACAGCTTGTGCAGCAATAGTTTGAATTAAACCTTCTTTCCGGATTGGTGTTAGATGTTTGAGTATTAGAGCAAAATTTATATGTCTTGAGTAGGTACCTGTTCTGAGCCTTGACAACTGGTTATTTAAAACCTGACCATGGAACTGTTCCAGGGGAAAAGAAAAGTGATATGATGAAAATACTTTAGAACCAGTCCTTCTTCAACTTAAGTGTGCCTACCAGTCATCTAGATGCCTTGATAACACACAGAGATTCTGATTTACTAGGTATGACAGATTGCAGATATGATCACATTTCTCCATTACTCCTTGTGTCTGCATGCTTTGCAATGTGACACTGCAGCCCCTTCCAGCAATAGATAGACTCTATTTTCCTCCTACTTGAATCTGGATTGGCTTGTGACTTGTTTTCACCAATAGAATGTAAAGAGGTTATATTATGGCAGTTCCATGGCTAGACCATTTCCTTTCTTGGAACCTTGCAACTACCATGGAACAAACCGAAGTTAGCTGGAGAATACGAGATCACATGGAAGAAAACTCAGGGACCCCAGATAATAGCCAACCAACCTCTAGTAGTTGAGGTGTCTGACTCATCTGTAGTTGATGCATGAGGGAACCCAGCCAAGACCAGAAGAATCTCCCAGCTGATATATATACTCATGAACAATTATAAATGGTGGTAATTTTTTTTAAGTTTTTATTTATTTTTTTGACAGAGGGAGAGAGAACATGCAAGTGGGAGATGGGCGTAGAGAGAGGGAAAGAGAGAGATTCCCCAGCGGACTCTGCACTGTCAGCCCGGAGTCAGACAGGGGGCATGAACCCAAGAACTGTGAGATCATGACCTGAGCCGATACCAAGAGTCTAATGCTTAACCAACTGAGCCATCCAGGAGCCCCCAAATAATTGTTGTTTTAAGCCACTGTGTCTAGTGGTAGTTTGTTACACAGTGATTGAAAAAATCCAAGATGGAGCCTCATAATCTCCAATTCTAACAAATTCCCCTGGAGACACTGCTGTTGCTGATTTGTGGATCACTGGGTAGCAGGGACTTGGATGGAATAGAAAACTATAGCACTTGCATCACATATGGCCTAGATAGTCTAAACTAAGAATGTTCTTTACAGTTTAAATGGATTGTGGAGAAGAAGATTAAGGAAGGAGGAGAAACAGAAGAAAAGGAGAAGAGAAAGTGATAGAGTCTATATCCTTCAAGTCCTGAAATACTTACTATCTGGCACTTCAGAGAAAATGTTCACCAAACTCTGTTCTAGAATATACTAAGAATCCTCTACACTATAAGATGTGTCAACTATTTAATCTTTAGATAAACTCTGGGTTGTGCATGTAAATTTTATGTCCTTAACTTCTAAAGATAGCAGATGTTCAATACATATCTGGTGTGTTGATGGGTGAATGAATGAATGAGTGAATGCAGCTATTTCCTGGACTCAGGGCAGCCATCCTTATCACCAACCCTCCCATTATGATGATAGGAAAATGAAGGAAATGCTGCCTGGAACCATTGTGACATAGTTCTCCTTCAATGATGCTTCCATGCTAAGGCTCCAATCTCCTTTATATCCCATGTGACACGAACTGGATGGAATAGAGCCCTAGGTCTTTGCTAAAGTGGACTTCCAAATAGATTTTAGCATCTCCTTGAGAGTCTCTGGGCACTCTCACTCTCCTATTACAAACTGTGGCTAAGCGGTTAGAGTGAGGGCAGAGGTGAAGTCCAGGTCCGAGGTCAAGTCAGGAGTGAGGTGACGAGGAAGGAGAGTCCCAGATCTACCTATAGAAACTGAAAAGAGAATGAGGCAGGAGGTGGCCCTGGTGAATTTATATTTTACTGAAATATATATGAATTTGTATGTGTGTTCAGACATACATGCGTTGCAGGAATTTCAGTTTCCTAGCAATCATAGTACACATTACTCTATGCTAGGTGTGCAAACCTAAATTTGGTATTGGTAAGGGCTTTAAATTCTCTCTCCTTTCAACTTCCTCTGCATAATCACATCTGGTAGAAACCACACAATTACATGGGTAATTGGGAGTCTATGGGTCTGGGAGTCTATAACTCTGACTTGACATTTAGAGAATATTCTCGTAAAAACAAAGGGACTAAAATTATGGCTGTGGAAGGAGGGAAGGATGAGTTTAGGAAAAGATCTTTCTCTTAGAAGGGCTTCCAACACAGAATATATTCAGTAAACGGCCACTGCTGTCACTGTACGACAGCTCCTCTTCTCTGTCTTCTCTTAAGCATGACCTATGAGGATACATGCAATTCTGCCTGAGCCTTGAGAAAATGCACTTTTAATTGCATTATTGGCCATTTATTTGGTCTTTGAGGGTCCATCATTACTGGTTTGAATCCTGACTGTCACTGTTATGGGTGTCGTCAGCCCTACATGGGAATGCACGCGGGGCTGTGCCGGCTGGGTGCTGACACCAGCCGTTCAGTGCATCTTCGGCTGTTGAATGTGTAACAACTACCCTCCCTTGCCCCGAGTTCTCCTTATTAAAACAGATGCATCAAAATGCTAGAGGAAATTGTAGCTAAATCCACTTGTTTAATTGGCATGGGTGATCTGTGACTCGCTAATATCACTACGTTCGGAAAAAGGAAGGAAACTCCCGTAGTTCTTTCTGTGGAGAAATATTACCTTGTTCAGGAAAAGTACCCAGCATGAAATTCATTAGCGAGCATGTGTGTCTGGGGAGTAGGAATGAGGGAAAGTGGTCAGGAGGAAGGGCTCACTGGTTCCCATGGAAACAAACCTAACAACCTGCCCGGCTTATTTGGTTCTATAATTTTAAGGAATTTCATTCTTAAGTGGGCTCCAAAATTTCCTGGGAGGGAGGTCTAGAACTAATTTATGAACATTGTGGGCTTTTGTATTTCTCCAAAGATCAAAGCTAGCTGAGCAGAGCAGAAATAAAGATTAAGTATTTGGTGAGGCAGTGGGGGTAAAAGTATGAATCTGTCATTCCATTGGGAGAAAAAATTTCTTATTGTATAAAAAAGCCAGAGTAGAGACTGGAGTGAGATACTGAACTTTAAAAATCCTGTATCTGCTCACTTTTCCATATTTCCAGTCTGGTACCTTCACACTATCCACTTCCCTCTGATCTTCCAAAGAGTTAACAGGCATCATTCACGTTGATAGCATGATTGAGCTGAAAACTTCCACTGGTTATTGTCTCCAGCCATCTTCCTCTGATTGAGTAAATCTTTGGCCATTCTTTTTTTTTTTCTTCAAAGTTTTGCCTTATCATCATCATCATATATTTAAAACACGAACCTTGTAAAAATATCCAACGACCACAGAGCTATAATAAGTAAACATTCCATTCTCCCGCCTTCTGTCATTATCCCTCTCCTTAGACTCGGCCATTTTCAGCAGCTTAATGTGTATCCTTTCAAAGCTTTTTTTCATTTGGTCTCACGCACATATGCTTCACATGCACATATAAATAATTTACACATGCTCACGCACATACACACACACACAGAACGGTGTGGATATGTTTAAAACACAACCGGAATACTTTGCAATTTACTTCTTTCATTTAACAATAAATTGGGAATATATTCCCAGGTCCACCACAAACAGAGCCACAGAATTCTTTCCCAGTATTATCAGCATTCCACATTGTACTTTAAAATTAGATTTCTTTTAAATTTTACAAAGGATGCATGCACATTGTAAAATAAATGCAAAAAGTAATTAACGGTAAATATATATGTTCATACCTCTTACCTTAATTCCGTGCTCCAAATTCTGTCAGTCATTATATAGTATAAATACACATACATTATATATATATATTTATATATATATATATATAAATTCTTGCCATCTGGCCTACCAGTTTTTGTTAGTTCTGTAGTTATTTGGGGGCTTTTTAAAATTTACAATCTGTTCAGTGAATATAATCATATCTGTAAGTAGAAACATATACTATTAACCAAGTAGTGTGATTGAACTAACATAAAATTACATGTAATCTTTTGTCATTCAACTTTACTATTCAAAGGAGAATCTTTCAAGTGTGAAAGAACAAAGGATCCTCTTTAAGTTTCAGCTGAAATCTATTCATTTATACCAGCAGAAGCAGGACATAGAGGAGTTAAGGATATAGCTCTGAAGTTGGGCAGCACTGGACTCTGGCATTCACTAGCTCAGAGAACTTGAAGGAGTTACTCAAGCTCTCTGGGCCATAAATGGTGAGAACATCGGACCTATCTTGTTGCTTATTTTGAGATTAAATGAATTTATGTATTTGATGCATTAGTTTATCCTGATTAATCATTGCTTTGGGGCCATCTTACTTACCACTGCTTCTCATATCCGATGCCAGTTTCCTTCTTGAATTCCTTGGACTTCAGCTTGTGCCAATATTTAGGCTGTTATAAATAGCAAATTTTTGTGAAATTTTGAGGGGAAAGCAATTTTGCTTTCAGAGTAGATCAGTATTCTGGCTAGGTAGGGAATTTTAGAATCAATTTTTCTTTTCTAAAAATTTTGAAGACTATTCCATTTCTTTTCTGACATTGAGTGCTCTGAAGAAAAGTATTATGCTGTCCAATTCCCTTTCCTTTATAAATAAGTTCTTTTAAATGCATTTTCCCCTGGATAGTCAGTATGTTCAAATAGTTGTAGTCATAAATATTAATTTTTTTAATTAATTGTGTGATGTGGATTTCCAAGTAAAGCAGGAATTGTTCTTTTCCACATTGGCTCTTTGAAAAAAATTTTTTAATAGTTATTTCTTTATGATACAGAGACAGAGCAAAGCAGGGGAGGGGCAGAGAGAGAGGGAGACACAGAATCTGAAGCAGGGTCCAGGCTCTGATCTGTCAGATCCCAACACGGGGCTCAAACCCACAAACCGTGAAGTCATGACCTGAGCCAAAATCAGACACTCAATGGACTGAGTCACCCAGACACCCTAACCTTGGCTCGTTTTGTATTGAATGATGAAAATTTGGAGAGGAGAATATTCTGTGAGTTCAGTATTCAGAAAGTTTTGTAGTTTTGCATTTAATAAGATGCTCATAATTTTCTTCTGAAACAATTTCAGGATTATTCAGAAATTATTGCAAATATAACATTATAAAAGAATGCTTCCCTCATTAAATTTTTAAATGCATTTCATTTATTAATTCCTGTTTGACCAGAAGTTGGATTCTAGTTTGCATTTCATGAAGTCATCTGCTTATGAAACCCTGGAAACCTGGCTCAGCTCCTGGTATAGGCTGGGAAGTATGGGCTCACAGTGATGATAACATCGAGCCTGCGGGCCTTGCATCTATTTCACGCAGTATCATTAGTCAGGAAAACCTGGTACAGTCCTTTGCAGAAGATGTGAGTTTTCTGGTGTTGCTTCCGAGAGATTCAATTTCTGACCTCTAACATCTAGCATGGGACTTTGGACAAGTATGAAAGAAAAGCTGGCACCATTTGCTGATAATAAGGTTGAAAAATTCTGGTTAATTTATTGCAGTAACCAACAATATGCAAATAAGAGAGAATGGAATCCTCTCCTAGAGTATAACAACGATTTCAACATTATTTACTATAATGTTTATCCTGATAGTAAAAAACATCATGGACAGTAATGGCGTTGATAGACCTTTCGTTCCTCCACCAATCCCGAGATCTGTCAACTGGGAACACTAGTGTTCCTACAGAAAACAAAAAACAAAAAACAAAAAAATAAAACAAACAAACAAAAAAAAAACAAGGATATTCTACTGCATAACCACAGTACAACTATCAAATTGGCAGTTAGCGTTAATACATTGCTACCAACTGATTTATGTTTTGCCAAAAAAAGAAAAAAGGATTAAGTTTAAAATTGTGTTTTTATCCTAGTACTGATGAGGTTAACTTTGAACACTTCATAAAGGCATTTTCTGCCAGATTCACTATGTTTTTCAAATAACAAATATTTTGAGGGAGGTAATTTTACAATATGTAAATACTCTGCTCTTCATAAAATTTTCAATTTGTTCATTTAAAAAATGTATTTTTTCATGGTTTTCTCTTTTAATCAATGTGTTACCTATTATAATAGTTATTTATTTTTATGCTTCAACTGTTCTCATTCGACCAATAAGAGTCTCTTCAAGCTGATTTCTCTGGCCTCTTGGCCTGTCCCAATTATTTTTATGAGCACTCGTGTTCCAAGGTTACATGTTCCCTGTATAAACCCTGGAAGCAGCCAATTTTCCAGGGAAAACTAGTTCTATTTATTGGAGAATAGCACTGAAATAACAGCACCCAGGTACTAGGTGAGCTTATTGCTACGTACATGTTTGTGTGTATATGCATATATGTTAGACATGTACATGTATGGTATATACACACTCATTTTCATCTATATTTGTTACCATACCTATAATACATTGATGCCATGAGTTCATACCCATACCTCTAATTTCTACTTAATATCACAGGTTTGTTCTAGTTTTTTTGTTTTGTTTTGTTTTTTTCTGCCTTTCCAGATTAGTAACCCCTTTCTTCCACTATGAGAGCAGAACCTGGCTCTCATTATCCTTAATGCATTTGATGTATCTGCTTACACGTAAATGATCTCCAGGGGCCACAACAAACTTCCCTGCTTCCCAAGATGGCCTCTTCACTCCTCCTGAGCTCTGGCTGCTCTTGAAGGCCACTGTCAAGTTCCCCCCGTCCAGGAATCCTTCTCATGCTGTTTAGGCTCCAGCACCCTCCCTGTTTGGCACTGCCTCCTCCTGTGTGAGCTCTCTCCTGCCTCTCTCATCTGACACCTAATCCCTCCAAATCACCTCATGCCCCATGACCCCACACTCTGCTCAGGCTTCCTCACAGAGCCACCATCCCTTTGGCCATCACCTTTCTCACCTCCTCATTTTTCTTGGGGTCAAGACATCCCATACTCTCTGTCCCTTCTAGGGGATATTCCTACCCTGCTAGGGTCCTCCACCTCGTTCTGAGCTACACTTTATGACAGACACCCTCCACTCCACTCCGTACACAAACTCTGACACCCCCTCTGTCCCACCGCACCTACCCACATGCAGATACCTCCCTGATTCAGAGTAACTGGTTTTGAGATGGAATTGTTCACAGCGAGGAGGCATGATAGTTGGAATAATGGTCTCTCAAAGATGTCCACGGCCTAATCCCTGGAATTTGTCAACGTGTTTCCACGCTTCAGAAAAGAGACTTTACAGATATAATTAGAATTAAGATCTCTGAATGGGAGAGTGGCTCAGATTACCTTGTGGGTCCAATCTAATCACAAGAGTACTTAAAATCAAGGAGCCTTTATCAGCTGAGATCAGAGTCCCTAAGAGTGTAACTATGGACGAGTCTGTAGAGAGATGAAACATGGCTGGTTTAGGGAAGGTTTGGAAAAGGGAAGAAAGGACCACAAGCCAAAGACTGTAGATGGCCTCTAAAGGTGGAAAAGTCAAGGAAACAGATTTTTCTCTAGAGCCTCCAGAAGGAAGTGCAGAAACCTGTGAGAATGGTGTTGGACTTCAATCATTGAGAAATGTAAGATAATCAATTCATGTTGCTTTAAGCCACTAAGCTTTGTTAATTCATTACTGTAGCAATCAGAAGCTAATACACAAGGGGACGAGAGAGGGGACAGGAAGAACTGAATTAATTTTTTTTATTGTGGTGAAATATATAGAAGAAAATTTTAACTATTTTTAAGTGTATTAGGCATTAGATATTGATACTGTTGTGTAATCATCATTACAACTCTTCTCCAGAATGTTTTCATCATCTCAAACTGAAACTCTGCACCCATTGAATGAGAACTCCCCATTCCTTCAGATTAGTGGAATCACACAGTATCTGTCCTGTGCTGCCTGGCTTATTGTACTTTGCATGATGTTTTCTAGGTCTATCCACATAATAACATCTAACACAATTTTGTTCTTTTTGTGGCTGAATAGCATTCTAGTCTATGGATAGACCACACTTTGTTTTTCCATTCATCTGTTAATGGACATTTGGGTTATTTTAACTTTTTTTTTCACGTTGTTGTGGACAGTACTGCCATGGGCATGGTTCACAAACCTCTATTCGAGTCTCTGTTTTTGATTATTTTGGGTATATACCCACAAGAGCAATTATTGGATCATATGGGAATTCTGTTTATTTATTTTTTTGAGGAAACACCCTTCTGTTTTCCACAGCAGCTGCAATATAAATTTACTTCTCATTCTATCAAGTAAATTGTAGATGAGTCAATTAAAGCAAAGCCTAGAAGGTTCTCTAATAATAGAAACTATGCACCATCAGATTCCTGTTTGCATCACCTTTTGGTTAAGTTTCTCCCTGGGATTTGATTCCGTATTTCTAACTACTATGCTGATGCTACAGTTTCTTGGTGTTTTAAGTTTATATATTATTCATCAAGTTCCTTGCATGGGAAATGTGAAATTTTCCTCTCACAGTTTCCCCAAACAGTACACACGCATAGACACAATGTTCCCATACTTCCTATGTAGATTTTTCACCACTTACTGTCAACTCTAAATTCAGTTTGTTTATTAATATAAACTATTTAACTAGTATCCACAGCTAAGCTGAACAGTATTATGCAATTATATTTTCCTTACTGTGGAACTTCTCCTCCACCTCATTCAATACTTTTCTTATCTTGTGGCTTGCTTAGTTATGCACATACCTACCACCAATTCAATCCTCGAAAGGCTTGCAAACCTTCTGGCAATTTTAGCAAACACAACAGAATGCCTACTAGTTTCATTGCCCACCCTTACCTATCCATCCCCTCATCCCTCTAATGCTATCCCTGTACATCTGATCCAACTAGGACTTGCATTTCACAGCAGCTTTATAACTGTCACCCTGGGATCCCCTTTTACCAAGTTTCCGGGAAACCCTCTCTCTCTCCTCGATTGGCATTTCTCTTTCCTAGAGTAGGTAGGCATCATCTTTCTTGGCTTACTTTTCTGCTGGAGCGTAGGAAAATCTCTGGTTGTTCCTATAAAAGAATGCGTGAAAGGTCGGTTTTTTTGAACAACTTAAATATTTAAAAATATATGTATTTTCCCATCACATTAAATTACTTTTTTTTTTTTTTAACTAGGTGTCATTCCTCTGAGAATTTCAAAGACACTTCTTCACTGTCTTTCAGCTTGTAATGTCGTTGGTGGGAAGTCAAATGCCATTCAAATTCTGGCTTTTCTCTTTTTAAATTGGAACTGTTTATTCTGTGCGTGTGTGTGTGTGTGTGTGTGTTTGTGCTTGTGTCTTTGTACTATTTTTGGTGGGATTTTCAATTCTGAGATACATTATTGGATTTTTTTTTCTGTGATAACTTTCCCTCATTGTTTTCTTTCTTCTCTGTATCTGAAACTCTTACTATTTGATTATGGACTTCATGCATTAAAGCCTTAATTTTCTCAATATGTTCTATCTTGTATGTTTGGGAGATTTTTTTTTTTAATTTTTTTTTTTAGCGTTTTTATTTTATTTTTTGAGAGACATAGAGACAGAGTGTGAGCAAGGGAAAGGCAGAGAGAGAGGGGGACACAGAATCCGAAGCAGGTTCCAAGCTCTGAGCCATCAGCACAGAGCCCGATGCAGGGCTCGAACTCACAGACTGTGAGATCATGACCTGAGCTGAAGCTGGCCACTTAACCGACTGAGCCACCCAGGCGCCCCTGGGAGATTTTTAAGAGCTTCATTTTCTGGAGCACCTGGGTGGCTCAGTCAGTTAAGCTTCTGACTTCAGGTCAGGTCATGATCTCATGGTTCATGGGTTCAAGCCCTGTGTCAGGCTCTGTGCTTGACAGTTCAGAGCCTGGAAGCCTCCTTTGGATTCTCTCTCCTTCTGTCTCTGCCCCTTCCATGTTCAAGCTCTGCCTCCTTCTGTCTCAAAAATAAATAAACAATAAAAAAAGAGGTTCATTCTCCAATGGTTCTAGTGCACTTGTCATTTCTGCTATCATAATTTTAATTTCAAGAGTTTTAAGAATTTTTTAAGCACATGCCATTTTTTGTTTCATGAATGCATTTTCTTGACAAAAATTTTTACAAAATATTAATGGTTTGTGTTGGTATTTATTACCATCACTACTACTAGCAGCAGGAGTAATATTTTCTTTTGTTCTCTTCACTACCCACACTGCAACATGAAGTTTCCGCATTAGCCTACCTGGGACGTTGGTCACTGCTCATCTCCCTGCTTCTGGTATTTTCTCTTTGGTCTACTCACCCTGTGCTTAAACAACCTTTTACTGTCATTTTAGAGGGTTTTGGAGATAAGAATATACTTTTGGTTCACCATGGTTAACTTGAAGACAGAAACCATGGTACCTTGTAATTTTACTCCTGAAATTTATAAGACTCTTATAGTCCATCTTATAGTTGTGAAGTTTCAGTAGTATGTGTCTATCCATAAATAAGTGTCATTACATTACATCTGGTGGGGGCCAGGAAGGGACTTTTAATCTGAATTTATTTTCTTTCTTCAATTTAAGAAAAAGGTTCCTGAATTCCCTCATTTCCAAAATTTTTTTCTTCTTTTCACTGTGTCTACCCTCTGCTATAGGTCTCGTTGAATGATTAATGTCTTGGCTATATCTAGCATATATGTTTACATTTCTGTAATATTTTCTACCTTTTCTTCCCTAACCCTAAAAGTTTTCCTAAATTTATATTTCATATCATTAGCTTAATCTTTAAGTATGTCCATTTTATTGTGGACAGATATTTGCATTTCTTATTTGAAATTTGAACTTGCCTTAAATCCCTCTGTTAACAAAAGAAATACATTTCATTGTGAAGAAGTTGGAGAATGTACTGAAAAGCATATACATTAAAACAAATATAATCCGTAAGTCACATTTAAGAGTTAACATTTTGTTAAGAATTTTTGATAAGAATTTTAATTAATGTAAGCTCTTGTGGATTTGATTTACTTTTACAAAATAGAATTACACAAGCTAGTCTTTTTTATCTTATTTTTCACTTAGCAATGTAACATTGTCATTCTTTCTCATAAATAAATGCATTGTTGTTTGCCTTGCAATTTTTAGTAGCTACATATCATATTTTTGCTCAAATGCACCATAATATATTTTTCTTTTTCTACTAAAAGGTATTAACATTGCTTTAATTATTTCTTTATCACTAACATGTGATAAGACACATACTCATAAATAAATTTTCAGGGCTTCCCAAATGCTTTCCCTAAAATCTTTTGATAAATATTGCCAGATCACCCTCCGGAAAGGTTAGACCAATTTACATTCTTATCTGCAGTGCCTTTTCCTCCATATCCTTTTTGATTTCTCCAATCAGTTGGGGGTGAGGGAGGGGTGTGAGCAATTCATTCTTGTTTCAATTTGAATTTTTATAACTATGAGCATTAGCATTCTTTTCAAATATTTATAAGTCATTTATACTGCTTCTAGTGTGAATTACCTCTTCATGCTCTTCATGCTCATTTTTCATCCAATTTTCTTAATTAAATTCTTCAATTACTAAACCTAGACATTTTCTTTGCAGCTAATGAAACAATGCATATGCAAATATATATATATATAAATTATAAAGTTCTTCCTCTCTCGTCTCATGCTACACCTTCCTCTCCCAACCTAGGGTGTTACCTTCCACAGCCTCCGTCATACCACGTGCATACAAAGTTTGCATACAGATGTTTGTCCTCAACAAACATGACTCTTCCACTTGCTTCATTTTTAGTTAAGAAAAATAAAGCATACGGAGTAGTCCAAAGTAGTAACATAGACACCATCTAACTACTTCCCATCATTTACAGATACTAACGTTTGTGTTTTCCTATTTTAAAGAAACAATGTTAGGGATACAGTTGGTATCTGAGTCAGTCCTATGACTAGTCCTATGACCTAGCTGCTTCCATGGCCCTGGTGTGAATCCCTCCTGGATACCTTCTTACACTTTACGTACATGTCAAGAGCTAATTAAAAACACACACAATACCTCCCCTACGAATATACGTATCCATGAAAGTACGTTGGGTTGTTTTGGGGTTTTTAAAATACATTATTTGCCAAATTCTATTTTTTACCTAACATTTTTATTTATTATTTATTCTTTTATTTTTTTCAAGAGACAGCAAGAGTGTAAGTTGCAGAGAGGCGCAGAGGAAGAGAGAATCTTAAGCAGGTTCCATGCATGGCGTGGAGCCCAACACAGAGCTCTGTCTCACAGTAGTGGGATCGTGACCTGAGCGGAGATCAAGAGTTGGACACTCAACCGACTGAACCACCCAGGTGCCCCTCAACATTTTTATTTTTGAGACCTGTGCACAGATCCAGACAGACCCGCACTCCCACTCAATTTAGCCTGTAGTAATGGCTCCATATGGTATTTGACTATAGGAATGTACCAAATGCATTTATTCATCTACTGATATAAGTTTCGATTGCTAGCAGATCTCAAACAAACCATTAACAAACAAACCAGCAGTGAGAATCTTTGTACATGTCTTTCTGTACATATAGGAAAATATTTTATAGAGTATGTTTCTAGACGTGAGATGCTGGGCCATAGCATGTAGGCATCTGTTATTTTACTAGATAATGCTACATTAACCTCAGAAGCAGGTCTTCTCTTTTTCTAACTAGCTCCAGTTTCCTTGTGTTCTTGCCAAATTTGGCATCATCATAGTTGATTTCTATGAGCTGGGCGGAAAGTGATACTGATAATATTTATTTGTCTTGTCTAATTAAAAAGTTGAATAGCTTTTCATGTTTACTGCACCTTGCTTTTATCACTTAGCATTATAAAATAATAATAGCTAAATGCATGCTATTGAAATACTTATTATAATATTTATTTCATAGAATTTGGACTGACCGAAACATCTCAAAGATATTTTCTTCTTCATCCTTGTCAGAAATGGGTATTAAATTTCTTCTTAAGAGTTGTCAATTAGATGATTGAAACTTTATTGTGCATTTTTCATTGTGCATATTGAGGCTGAACATATTTCATATATTTACTGGCCATTTTTACTTCTATCTTCTGTGAATTGCCTACCTCATGTTATTTTTCTACCTTTCCATGGGCTGTTTGTCTTTTTCTGATAAAATTGTAGGGTTCCTCTTATTACTAATTCTTAGACACTTAATTTACTGAAAACTGTTCATGTTATTTTTCTGTTTATTCTGAATATGTGTCCTTCTCATTCCAAAAGTATGATGCATTGGATGTTAAATTTGTCTCTATTTTTAGTTATAATGGCTGTGTTTCCAATGTGTAATAGAAATGTGTTTTCCACTCAAAATTATTCATATAGAATTTTTCTTTAACAGATATACGTTATTTAAAATTACAATAATTGAGGGACGGCTGAGTGGCTCAGTCGGTTAAGCATCCCACTTCGGCTCAGGTCATGATCTCATGATTAGTGGGTTCGAGCCCCACATCAGGCTCTGTGCTGACAGCTCTGAGCCTGGAGTCTGCCTCAGATTCTGTGTCTCCCTCTCTCTCTGCCCCTCCCCTGCTCGTGCTTTGTCTCTCTCTGTCTCTCAGAAATAAGTAAATGTTAAAAAAATTTTAAAAATTACAATAATTGATAGAAATAGAATGTATCTTATTATGATATAAGGTAGAGGCTTAGATTTATTTTTTCCATATGGCTAAATGGTTATTACAATAATATTTATTAAGTAGATAAATAATTTCTATTATTTCAGCATTTCATAGAAATGTACCTTATAACACCTGTTAAGTTCCCACAAATGTACACACACACACACACACACATGCACATACGCACATGGAAGTATTTCTGGAAAATCTCTCCATGTTGATGCCAATATTCTGCTAGAGTATTTTATGGAAAATGGCTTTATTGTTGTTGTTTATAATGTAGTAAGGCATTTTTTTCTTGTTATATTTTGCACTGTTTTGGGCTATTCTAAAATAATTATTTGAGAGTTTATTTCTGAAATATGTATTTCATTTTCAAGGACTCTTTTGCATTTTCAAATTACTCCTTTTTTCAAGCAGAAAATGTTATGTCCTTTGTTTCATGAAAATGTTTTAATCCTTTCTGAGAAAATAAACCAAGACTTACATTTTCTTCCATCATCTGATTCAGCTTTCCCCTGAAAAAAATCTTGGGTTTTCTCTTTCAAATACCTGGTGTCTGTGTTGTACATTTCTCTTTATAAATGAAAAATTATATCCATTAGTGAGGAATTGGCATGAGTTTCTTTTTTCAAATCCATATTCATTATCAGGTTCTCTCTTAATTAGGAAGGCTGAACAGGGATAGGTAGGTTTCTCAGTAAGTGCACAGTAGACAAAAGGCAGATCTGGTTAGATCACACAAAATTACCAAATTAAGATAGTGCTGACTTCAAAGGCAGTGAGCATCCTATACCACAAGCCTGGACAAAGATCTGTCTCCTGAGGCAAGGGAAATAAAAGCAGAAATAAACTATTGGGACTACACCAAAATAAAAGTTTTTGCTCAGCAAAGGAAACCATCAACAAAAAAACAAGACAGCCCGCTGAATGGGAGAAGATATTTGCAAACGATATATCCGATAAGAGGTTGATACCCAAAAATACATAAAGAAGTTCTACAAATCAACACCAAAAAACCTAAATACAGCAAAACTTTAGATTGCAAGAACTTGTTCTGCCAGTGTTCCACAAGATGAGCAAACATTTCTAACAAATTTTAACATGATAAATGAACTATGTCTTTCAATACAAGTAGTAAGTGACATCAAACATCACATGATCACAACTGAGCCAATAGTCCTTGAAATTTGCTTTGAGATACAAGTGCTTTCAATTACAAGCATGTTTCTGGAATGAATTATCCTCACAAATCAAAGATTTACAGTAATCCAATTAAAAATGGGCAGAGGGACCTGAATAGACATTTTTCTAAAGAGGGCAATACAGATGGCCAACAGACACTTGAAAAGATGCTCAACATCACTCATCATCAGGGAAACAAATCAAAATCACAATGAAATATCATCTTACAACTGTCAGAATGTTTAGAACCAAAAAGACAAGAAATAACAAACATTGGTAGGGATGTGGAGGAAAAGGAACACTCATGAACTGTTGGTGAGAATGCAAATTGGTGTAGCCACTGTAGAAAACAGTGAGGGGATCCTTAAAAATTTCAACACAGAATCACCACATGATCCAATATTTCCATTATTGGGTATTTACACAGAGGAAATGAAAACACTAATTCAAAAACATGCATGCATCCCTTTTATATTGCAATGTTATTTATAATAACTAAGATATGGAAACCACCCAGAAGTCCATCCATAGATAAATGGGTAAAAAAGATTTGGTATCATGTGTATGTATATACATTATACATAATATGTATAATATAAACATAAATATAATATATAATAATATGTAATGAAATATTACTCAATCATAAAAATGAATGAGATCTTTCCATCTGCAACAACATAAATGGATCTAGAGGGTATAACACCAAGTGGAATAAGTCAGGTAGAGAAAGACATATACCATACGATTTCACTTATATGCGGAATTTAAGATACAAATCAAGTGAACAAAGAAAAAAAAAAGAGACAAAGAAACAGACTCTCAAATATAGAGAGCAAACTGGTGGTGGAGGGGGGTGGGTGGGGGATAGGTGAAACAGGTGAAGAGGATTAAGAGTACACTTATCATGAGCCCTGAGAAATGTATAGAAATGTTGAATCACTATATTGTACACCTGAAACTAAAAATCACTAAATTAGGATCGTCCTTACTCCAGAGGCAGTGACCATCCTGGGTTTAAGACTGGGCGTAGCTGTCATGTCTTTCTCTGTCTCTACATTTCCAGTGTGAGATTTGAAATCTGCTCCACTTCTCTCCCAGGCTCCATTGCCCTCACCAGGGGCCCATCACAAGAGTAGTTGACACTTTTTTAGAAAGGAAGATAAAAGCAGCGAGGTGGAGCCCAACTCTTCTAGAAGAGCGAATATAGTTCTGTAGTGTAATCACCTTATTTTCTCTTGTACTTTGTACCGGATAATCAAGATGTTGAAGATTTGAGTTTTCCCCTGTCCTTTTCCCCATCGTTGACCTCGTTGATCTGATACTTTAGAATTCTATTTCGAGTTTTTGTTTATTTATTTATTTTGAGAGAGTGAGAAAAAGAGAGAGAGAGAGAGAGCATGTGTGGAGGGAGAGAAAGAGAAGGAGAGAAAGAATCCCAAGCAGGCTCTGTGCTCACAGTGTAGAGCACGACTTGGGGCTCAATTTCCTGAACCATGAGATCATGATCTGAGCCAAGATGGAGAGTCGGATGCTTAACCCGCTGAGCCACCCAAGCACCCAAGATTTTCAATCCTTTACCAAACCAGTCTAGTCCAAGTTGTTACATATAGTTTTTTTTTTTAATTTTCCAAAATTCTAAGCACCCTTATTTTACCCAGGTTAGAAACTACTGATTGACTTTCCTATATCATCTGCCTCTTCTTTGCTTGTTATATACATAATCTTAAGAGTTCTGTTACAAGGATTTGACCTTACGTTAATTATGGCAGCCAGTTATACAGTCTCTGTAAGGCTACTATCTTTGTGTCTGATGCTGGAGCTTGAGGTCTGTGGGGCAGGTAGTCAGAAAGAGAGGTTGAATATAAAGTATTGAAGATCAGGACCAAGCTGGAACCCACAAGCATAAGCCGGAGCCTGTAAGAAAGAATTGAAACCTGAGTCAGTTTCTGTTGCCTGTGAGGTGACTATCCTGTGGGAGCCAGAGCTCTTCCTCAGGAAGCTTCAAATCTCTCACGAATCTCTCTGTGGCTCACTCTAACAAGAAACATATAGGGAAGAGAATGTTGGGAAATGTAGTTCATCTTAGCCAGGCTGACACATCACCGAACCACCACAAATAGAGACAGAGAGATGAAGTCACACGACCATTGGATTCAGAAGTCCTTCTCATTCGCTATGGAATGATCAAGGATGTATGTAAGATTGGAGAAAGGATTTCGATCAGATACATATATGTCCGTTTCTTAGGTGAGGTTCTCCTCAAAGCTGACCCTGGATGAATGTAGCAAAGATTCATTTGCAAAGAATGTATTGAAGAATTTTTGCTAGGAGAAAACAACAGGAATGGAGTGAGGGGTGGGATCGGGAACCCAAAGAAGCCAAGCCAGAGTGCCCTCTGATTGGCCGGAGAGGTGGGCGGAACTCTGCAGCATAACGTTATACCTCAGAATTATTTGTCCTGTACAGAGGCAAAGGCTTTGGGCTTTCGTACACACTATGGAACAAGGAAGGGAAGGAACACAGTCCCACAGCCTCTTCTCCATTTGTGCACAGCGCCTAGGTGTCTCAGGTGAGCAATTATCAGCACAGCAAACAGAACCTGGGAGACGGGGTCGACAGAGCCAGTAAAATGATCCAAGAGTATCTGGCCAGGACACTACTCCAGACATTCAATTGCATGTAAATTAACACTCTCCCATTTGACTCCAAAGCCAGCATTCTGTTTTCTCTCTACAGTTCTTCTGTAGAAGTTTATGTTAATGAATGCAAGAAAATCTAATACCTTTCATTTCAACAAGGACAGCACTTTATAAAACAAAAAAACAAAACAAAGCAAAACAAAACAAAAAAACAATTACCAACATAGTCACAGACACATATGTAACAGACTTCCTTGAATCTTTTAGCATTTAAAAAATACTCTGCTTGCAGGACGCCCGGAGGCTCAGCTGGTTAAGCGCCTAGACTTTGGTTCAGATCATGATGTTGTGGTTTGTGGGTTTGAGCTCTGCATGGGGTTCCGTGCTGACAGCTCAGAGCCCCAAGCCTGTTTCTGATTCTGTGTCTCCCTCTCTCTCTTTTCCCCTCCCCCACTCACGCTTTGTCTCTCTCTGTCTCAAAAATAAACATTTAAAATTTAGAAAAAAATATTCTGCTTGCTTTCCTATTTTTTTTTAAAAAGGTCAGTTTTTTGAAGGCATAAAAATACTTTGAGCAGTTTTGATTAATACTGTGTCATGCTTTATGCCTTATAGAGTGCTAGTCCATTTAGTTGTCCATGGCAAATTAATTTACGATGAAGTACTGAAAAATGCTGATGCTAAAGATAATAGTATATTTTAGATCATGTAACCAGTGCTGAGTTATAAAAGGTATTTCCTGTGATGTTTTGATAGACTAAGCATACCTAAACTTTGACCAGTTTTTAAAAATTCCAGTTATTAAAATGAGACATGGGAGGAAGCTAGAAAATACCCGATGACTGCAAAAGAGGTAACAAAGCCCCCGCGGTATATTTTTCAGGAAACCAAAGAAGTCATAAGATCCTTGAAATTAGGTCCTAGAAAATTTACCAAGCTTAGCCCTCAGCAAAATTCATCCAAAAAATTGGTTTGCAAATGAAGAAAGAATTGGGTGTTTATCATATTGACATCTAAGGAATAAGTTTTATGATACCAGCATCGTCTTTTCTATAAGAACAATCATCTCGTGGAGTTTGTCCCCAAGCCTGCAAATGCTTTACTTTAAAAGCATTAAATCCATGGTGGTGCTGAGTGTTAGGGGATAGACATGGCTTCTGCAGGCAAAGCCATCCTATATGTAAGAATGGTGGAAAGTCAGAGAAGCGTAAGTATTAGTACAATGAGCTTGCTCAGTCCTAAGATCCCCACCACCAAAGTTACCCATTTGGGCTTGCACTAAGCCTTAGCAGATAAATATTTTCTCTTATTAAAATACAAATGTGTATATTTTGGAATTTCAACACATAGACACGTTAAGCCCCCAGAGAAGAATGAAACCCATAGCAGACAACACTTTGATGGGAGCAGGGGAGTGAGAAAATCTGGAAGCTAAAGGACCAGCAGAAATGGTTCAGCACCTAACCTGAAGAGAGGGGCTCTGACAGCAAAGATGAGAAATGTTCAGTGGGACTTGGACGTGAGGACTATAGGCTTTAGAGGCAGTTAGTTTGGGCTAACATCGTATCTTTCTCAATTACCTAATTAATTAAATCTGTTTTAGCCTCAATATTCTGATCTTAACACGGGTGTAGTAACATATCCTCTCAAGATCACTGTAAAAATTAAATAAGATACTGTGGAAAATGCTTAACATTGTGTCACGTGAAGTGCTTGCAATGCTATAGTGAATAATACACAACTTCCACTGTCAGGCCTTCATCCACCCCTTCACAAACATCACTGGTTTCTACTGCCAAGGGTAAGTTTTTCCACCATTTGTAGGTTTCAGGTGAGCTCTGCAGGCTGGGCTGGCCTGAACTCATTGCCAGAGAAGAAAAGCACCAGAGAAGAAAATATCTCATATGTAAGTGACATAATGTCCATCTGGACAGACTTGGGGATTAGGACTGGACAGTTGGAAAGACAAATTTAAATATGAATTTCATCACTGGGAGAGCGGGAAAGACGAAAAAAGAGAATCACTTTCACAACATTTTACTGTGCGTTGGGTACTGCAGTAGGCACTGTACACATTTAGATATTTATCACAATCTTGCAGTAGAGCTCCTATTACCTTCCTCTTGCAGGTCAAAAAATTAAGGCTCTGAGTTTCTAAACTTCTAGATTGCAGACCCAGAAAAATAACGACAACGACAATATACACCAGTGAAACAAATGCAAATATGAAGCAGCTTTTCAAAGAAAGCACTCAGAGATGCCCAGCAAATGTCGCTGTGACTGTCTTTGTATAAGCAATTCTGAATCCTTTGGAGTTTACAGAAAAAGGAACATAAGCTTGTTGCCAGATTCCCGAGTTGCTGGAGTCTGACACTGCAAGACGATAAAGGGAGCTTGGCACTTGCTTAGAAAGTTGCATATGTAACTTTCCCCCTGCTGATTCTGTTGGGAAGCACCTTCTTGAGAGCGGTGCTTGCTGCGGTTACTCTACTGAGCATTCGACCTGTAGTGAACCCCTGCAGATGATAACAAGCTCTATTGCTCACAATGGATGGGGAGAAAAGCTGAGAATTCATTACCTGGGATATAGGATACTTCACTCTGAGCAAGTCTTGCATGGGGCCACAGCAAGAAGAAACATCAGGAAGGAACTAAAATTTCATATACCAAACCTTCTTTAATCCCATCCTAAGAGTGGTTGAATACATTTCCTAACAAAGCTATGTAGCCCTGGACCTGGAAAGTCTTATGAGCTCTGCTTGAAAAGTCCATTGGAAATGATACTGAGAGAAAAAAATTGAGCTTCCCAGCTGCTGAGGGACCTGATCATTTTTTCCTAGCAGTAAAGAGACTGATACGTGAGAGATGAGGTGACCACATGAGAATGAATTTGGTGATGTTGGATGTCATTGCTTTGAGGGGGGAGGGAGCAACCACTGTTGCTGACAGAAAAGCTGATGTTTCTGTTGCCACTGGGATTTTCATACATCAGAAAACCTTTTAAGCAACCCATTTCTAAAACATAATTCAGATTCATTCATTTATTCAATTATAATTGATCAAGCAGTTTTTCTTTCATTGGACTATACGACCTAGGAGCTGGGCCAAACTTTAAATAGCCTGTCATCAAAAAAGGGTAAGGGTGCCTGGGTGGCTCCGGATTTCGGCTCAGGTCATGATCTCATGGTTGGTGAGTTCAAGACCTGCTTGGAATTCTCTCTCTCCCTCTTTCTCTCTCTCTAAATAAATAAACTTAAAAAAAAAAAAAAACAGGTCCTGTGAGAACAAATAGCAATATAATGTTAAGAAAAAGCATTGAAAGTTAAGAAATAAGACAAAAAGGTGGGTGGCGTTACCCACTGGGATATTTCCATGGCTGCGCTGGAATGTTGTTTAATGAGGATTAGATGTAATTTTCTATGAGAATGTACCTCTGCTTGGCTTTACGGTTTACCTGCTGGTGCTCAGACTCTGTGAGGTTACATGTTAACTTGAACGTTTCTGTAGGGATGAGATGCTACCCCTGAAGCGGATTCCTCAGTAGGGTCCTGACCAGTTTTGTCTCCAGCTCAGCAAACTTATTTCAAAACGAGCCTTTCCTGGTAGACCAAAAATATGCTGTTTCTGGAAATGCTGTTTGAACTACCTGTGCAACTTCTCAGTTTCCTCATTAGTGAAGGAATTGAATATAATCTTTGATGCACACTCAGACCCTTATTGGTGTGAGGGTCATGTTTTTAACTTCTGCACACTAATTATTCGGCAGCAATAGAAACACTTCTGGGAGGATGGGTGTATTTGTCAGCTCAGGCTGCTGTAACAAAACACCAGACTGGGGCTGAAACAATAAACATTTGTTTATCACAGTTCTGCAGACTAGTAAGTCCAAGAGGGAGGTGACGGCATATTTGGTTTCTAGAGATGTTTCCCTTCCTGGTTTGCAAGTGGCCATCTTCTCATTTATCCTCACTTTGCAGAGACAGACAGTTCAGATTTGTCTTCTCCTCCCTAAAGGTACTAATCCCATTGTAGGGAACCACCCTCATGACTTTGTGTGAACCTGATTGCCTCCCACAGATCATATCTTCGAATATCATCACAATGGGGGTTAAGGTTCCAACATGTAAATTTGGGGAGGCACACAAACATTCAGTGCATAATAACGGATTGGGATTTATCAGACAAGATTTGCAGGATACAGTTATAGAGAATGTAGTAGCTGATAAAAACTGACACGGGGGCGCCTGGGTGGCTCAGTCGGTTAAGCGTCTAACTCTTGATTTCAACTGAGGTCATGATCTCATGGTTCCTGAGATCAGGCCCTGCATCCAGGTCTGTGCTGACAGCTCAAGATCGGCTTGGGATTCTCTCTCTCTGTCCCTCTCCTGCTCACATGCTCTCTCTCTTTCACTCTCTCTCAAAATAAATAAAATAAAACTTTAAAAAAAAACTCAACATAGGAGGGATGGAATGATGCAGTTGAAAAAGCTTTGGGGTCAGGCAGATGTGAATTTGAGTCCCGTGTTCAAGACTTACTGTTAATGTAACTGCTCAATGTTTTAATTTCCTTATTAGTGAAATAGAGCTGATAACAGTGATGATATCGGAGGGACCTGTGAGCTTTATAAAATAACATTGAAGCACCTACCCAGTACCTGGTATGCGATGCTCAGTGCTTAACTCCCTTCCCGGACATTCATTGCTACCACTCTGGGAACTCCCAAAGCAATCAACACTGGAAGCTTAGTTCCACATTCTCAGTTCCTGGATCTCTCATCCTTGACATTCTGAATGGTAAGAATTAATACTCTCTTCTTTACAAATTATATAAAATTGTCCACCAAAACGTGTCATAGGTAGGGCAGCCCAGAAACTTGCAACTGGCAGCTAGAGAGACTCTGAATTTCATCTCTGGTTTCTATGCTCAGAAAACAATGAGGCCTAAGGAAAAGGGCTACATGAATAGATTTCCATGTCATTAACTCAAGCTCGATCCAGTATTTGTGACAATTCCGATAAAGATCAGCATTATGTGGGATGTCTGAGGGGCCCAGTTGGTTAAGTGTCCAGCTTTGGCTCAGGGCATGATCTCACAGTTTGTGAGTTTGAGCCCCGCATCAGGCTCTGTGCTGATGGCTCAGAGCCTAGATCCTGCTTCAGATTCTGTGTCTTCCTCTCTCTCTGCCCCTCCCCTGCTCCACTCTGTCTCTTTCAAAAATAAATAAACATTAAAAACAAAACAAAACAAGATCAGCATTGTGTTTACCTTTGCTCGGCAAAGCTAACATCAACGATTAACAATGTGATAGAAATTTTAGGAAGACTTTTAATGTATTTAAGAAATTAAACCCTATTTATGCACCTACCTTAATTGCATTTAAAATATACACCAAATTATATGTAAAAACAAAATGTTCTTATCTAGTCTTTAAGGCTGGTCCCCAAGGGCTATTTACTAAGCTATATTTCATCACTTTCAAGTACATGAAATCAGATAAGTAAACTTGGTGTAAATGAATGTTGCTAAAAGTAGTCTATAGTTTAGTAGAGTTTTTTGCTAATTTAAATCAAACTCCCCTATTAGTCCAAATTGGCTTTCAGCATAAATACAATTTTATGCCATCTTACAACACACAGTAACACCCACTCCATGGCACAGTCTGGATAAATAGGTAATTTATTTACAATTACAGTACAGAATTGACGTTTTGAGAGTCTTTAAAGGAGTGCAGTAGAGACATCTGATTATTACAGGTGGCTTTAGTAAATTTGCTTTTGAAAATCCAGTTCTCTTGAGCTCCTTCTACTTTCTCCTTCTCCCATACATCTTTACATATCCTCTTAGTGGCAAGAACCACACCACTTATTATTACCCCTTACTGCTTAGCCTTATTCCCTCCTAAAATTCACTTCCAGATGCCACCCACCATTAGCGTTGTTGCCCAGGTCAGGGGGAGAGGGGGAGAGATTTCTTGTTCCCTAGTGTTTGGCATAAATAATGAAAATAACTAAAATTTATCAAGATTTATAACATGGTAGGCATTGTTTTAAGACCTTGATATGAATTAACTAATTTAATCCTCTCAACACCATAGAGTTATCATTATTATTACCCACGTTTAACAGATAAAGCAACAGAGCATTTAAAGAAGTCACTCTGGGTCACATTGACGGTCAAGATAGAGTCAGGCTTTGAACTCAGGAAGTCTGGCCTAACAGGCTGCTCATTGACCTAACACCTTCATTTTTCTGTCTCACATTAAACATCATCTGTGTTTCCCAGATAGAACTCTGTGGTAACCAGTTATTACTATGGCATTTTTCTTTAGAAAGGGGAGTGTGATGATTTTTTTAAATACAATTTATTGTTAAATTGGCTTGCATACAACACCCAGTGCTCATCCCAACAGGGGCCCTCCTCAATGCCCATCACTCACTTTCCCTTCTCTCTTCCCCCCCCCCCATCAATCCTCAGTTTGTTCTCAGTATTTCAGAGTCAGTCTCTTATGGTTTGCCTCCCTCTTTCTCTGTAACTTTTCCTCCCCTCTTTCCCTCCCCCATGGTCTTCTGTTAAGTTTCTCAAGATCCACATATGAGTGAAAACATATGGTATCTGTCTTTCTCTGACTGACTTATTTCACTCAGCATAATACCCTCCAATTCTATCCACGTTGCTGCAAATGGCATGATTTTATTCTTTCTCATTGCCAAGTAGTATTCCATTGTATATATAAACCATATCTTCTTTATCCATTCATCAGTTGATGGACATTTAGGCTCTTTCCATGATTTGGCCATTGTTGAAAGTGCTGCTATAAACATTGGGGTACATGTGCCCCTATGCATCAGCACTCCTGTATCCCTTGGGTAAATTCCTAGCAGTGCTATTGCTTGGTCATAGAATAGTTCTATTTTTAATGTTTTGAGGAAACTCAGCATTGTTTTCCAGAGCAGCTGTACCAGTTTGCATTCTCACCAACAGTGCAAAAGTGTTCCCGTATCTCCGCATCCTCGCCAGCATCTACAGTGGATGGTTAATTTGATGTGTCAACTTGCCTGGGCCACAAAGTACCCAGATATTTGGTTAACCATTATTCTGGGCGTGCCTCTGAGTATGTTTCTGGATGAGATTAAAATTTGAACTGATAAGGGCACTAGGGTGACTCAACGGGTTAAGTGTCTGACTTCGGCCCAGGTTCATGAGTTCAAGCCTCACACTAGGCTCTCCTATGTCAGTACTGAGCTGGCTTTGGATCTTCTGTCTTCCTCTCTCTCTGCCCCTCCCCTGCCCACATACACACACACACTCTCTCTCTCTGTTTCAAAAATAAATATTAAAAATTTGTTTAAAATTTGAACTGATAGACCGAGTTAAGGAGATCGCTCTCCCCAATGTGGGCTCCTTCCTCCCTGTTGAATGCCTGAATACAGCCAAAGCCTGAGCAAGAGAGAGTCATCTGTCACTGCCTGATGGTCTTTGAGCTGGAACATTGGTCTTTTTCTACCTTTGGACTTGAGCTTGAACTTTCACCCCTGGACTTTCTGGTCCCTGCCCTTCAAAATGCAGATCTTGGGATATTTCAGCCTACATAAACACATGGGCCAATTCCTTATCTCTCTTTCTCTCTCTCTCTCTCTCTCTCTCTCTCTCTCTCTCATCTATATCTTCCATCTATCTCTATACCTTTATATTATCTCTGTATCTATCCTATTGGTTCTGTTTTTTGGAGAACCCTCACTAATATAGGGACACAGGGTGCATGAGATTTCTCCCAAATAGTTTTATATTTTCCCAAATATTCTACATTAGCATATGAAACATGTTACCAAGATATTGGGTATGTTCACAAGTATAAACAATTTGTGAATTATACCTATTTTATAAAATGACCACAAGAAACAGTATCTCTCTACATAATTGTTGTAGCAATTTTATACATTTAATCATTTTATTAAAGGCATAATAATGAAGAGAAAGGAACTGAGATCTTAGAATCAGAAAATTGTTTCTGTGAAATACCTATCAGTTAAGTCTACTGACTGATTCAGGATATATAAATATAGTAAAAATACCCATTGCATATGGACCTACTATTAATGGAGTAATGGGTCACATTTTAATTCCTGCAGCTGCTGTGATTTTCAGGTCTTTTACATTCTATATTTACATAAAATCAACCCACATTTTTATTTGTCTCCTGTCTTTTGGGGACTTCATGCATACATATGAATGTATGAGCGTATGTAAATGTTTATTACACAATGCTTAGCATCTTTTAAAAAAGATTTTCCAGGCTTAATCATGTCTTGTCACATATAGCACTTAGGTGAGCAACAGATAATATAGTAAAGTAGAGAAAATCCGAACATTAAGGCCTGCCAGACATGGGTTTGAATCTTACTTCTTGTCTGATCAGCTACAGGATCTTAGCTTGGCTATTTCAACTTTATTAGTAATCAGGGAAATGAAAATGTCACAATAAGAAACCTTGTTTTATTTGCCAGGCTGACAAGACACTTTAAATTTGGCAACACCTGTTATTGGCAAAGGTGTAGAACAACAAAAAATAAAAACAGAACTGCTGTGGACTGTTATTTGGAAAACGATTTGAACCAAAAATTTTACTGCTGGGTGTATATCTGCACTTGTGTGCCAGAAGATGTCTTACTAGCCTTGTTCATAACGGCAAAACATCAGAAACAGACCAAGTGTTCACAAGCAAGAAGAGGGACGAGTAAATTGTCCTCTCTCCATGTGATAAGGTATTAGCTAGTACACATGTGAGGATATATATAAGCATGTATGAATCTCAATAGGCAAATCCCAAGAATAAAAAGATGAGTGCAAAAAGCAAGCCCCAGAATAATACATGCCTTTTAATACTATTCATATAAAGTTTGAAAACTGGCAAAATTAAAAAAAAATTTATCTTTTAAGGATGCGTTCATACATAATTTATATACTTATATACAATATACTTGGTATATATATTTCTATATATTATGCCTAGTAATTATATTTTTATGTATAATACATATTTTCTGTATAAAATTTGTATATTACATATGGTGAAAAACTTTAGGGTTGTAGTTATATCTGGGAGTGGGAAGTAAAAGGCTTTAGCATTATTGGCAATGTTTAATTTTAGGTCTGGGTGTTACATTGGTTTTCATTATTTATATCCTAATATGTTTACATTCTTTTGTTTACATGAACATTTTGATTTTTTTTGTAAAAACGGGGTTGATAAAACAAAAATTATATTTTAAGTCAATTGATTTATTATTAAGAGTTTACTTTCAGCACCCCACGGTGCCGTGCACTCAATTTTCAAGACCTTTTAGAGAATCTTGGTCTGTTTTTCAATTATCGATAATATATTTTTTTGTGTTAGCGGGGTTTGTAAGAACTAATATCCACCTTGGAAGGATATCCCAACAACATAATGTATATTTCTTTCTGTTCTGTAATCTACGAAACATTACTTAGGCTCAGTGATCATGAAAGATATTTTCTTAGTAAGGACAGAATTCTAGATGTGTTCTCTTATATTGTAGAGGTAGGAAACTATTTTATGTAGGGCCAATGATAAAGAATAAAAAGTCATATGCACTAATCACTTAATTTTCACCATTTGAATGGACTGTGTATTATGAAATATTATTGTGTTTTTTTTTAAATGCAAAGTATAGGATTATTAAATAAATGCTTTAAAATATACTTCTAGACTGTGGCTAATAAAGAAACAAAAGAGGGAGAAAAGAAGGGTAATTGGGAGAAAATAAATTGGGAAACAGAAGAAAATAGTGTGCATGGGAAGGTGTTAAATGTGAAAACAGTGTTTTAAATCTGAAAACAATGTTTTCACAGTGTATTCCTTTGTCTGTTTTGCTGAAACAGTGAAACAGACAAAGGTTCAGTGAAACAGACAAAGGAATAAAGAAAATATGTATCTAGTACACATTCACAAACAAACATACAATAGATATAATCATGAAATAATGTATCTATCTCCTAGTTTATTTCGGTCTACTTTGAACATTCTGAAAAGTTGTTACAATGCAACCAAACAAATTCCTTGGAAATATCAAGTACCACATCAGCCAATATCTCTGTCCTCTCCATCCCCCTCATAGTTTTGTGCCTGATTCTTCAGTTTACTTTTGTGTTTCAATTCAGCTTTTTCCCTTCCGGGCTTCTTTTTAAAGGTGATAGAAGTAACTTTGGTTCACATTCCTAATAGTATTTATTCATGTTCATGGAACGCTTTTGAAAGTTTGTCTTTTTATTTTCCTCTCTTTAAATAAAAGACCTTCCCCCCACCTTGTGGTCTATAGGGTTTCATGAATATTAATCTCAGGCTGTTTTTGTATTAAGCCTTTTGTAGACTTGTAAAGAGAAATAAAACTGTAATTAATGTATTCGTGGATCTTAAGCTTTGAAACTAAGGAAGTAAAGCGGACCAGCTGGCCTTTAAGGAGCGGCCAAGAGTCTTGCAGAGGAACGGTTGGGGGTGGGGCCGTGCTTCTGCTCTTAAGAACCCCCAGCACGTGACAAGTACACTTGTTTCAGCACATTGGAAATGGATCTGCAAATGAGTAGAACTGAAACAGTCTCTTTTTCCATAGAGCTTGCAGCAGGTTAGTTAACGATGTCAGCCTCTCATTATTCCAGAGGCAGGGGAGAGAGTGAGAGTCACCGGCACAACTGTAGTGTCCCATCAGGATGTCATCATCAAGCCCAGCAGGAATTTTATTGTTTGGATAAGGCTCAGTGCTACACTGTGCAGCCTAATAAACCCTAGGGTCCAACTCAATGACTTTTACTCCCAGTTGCTCTTTGTTTAACATAAAAACTCAGTCACCGGAATATTGTTTTGCAGTTTGTGACTTTCTGGACCTTTAAGTTAACCACATTTTACCAACTCCACGCATCTAGCAAAGAACAGGAGGGCAGGCATTGGGCTTTGAGGTGGTCTGTTCCTCTTGCCTAGAAGACGGCAGCAGTGGGTCTGGAGAGCTAGAGTGAGAGCCGTGTTTGAGGACAGAACTAGAAAAAGACCCACATAAGCCAGTTCTGGTCCACTAGCCACACTACAGGCTACCTTGGGAAATGTTTCTCCTCTTTTGTCTGTAAAGTGCCCTTGTTTCAAAGTCAATAGCTGAGAAAGGCACAGTGGACTCAAACTGGGGCTGAGAGGGAAAAACACAGGGAAGCAGGGAAGCTGTGCTTTTGACTCCATTAGAATAAGCTTCTGGAAGGCACCTCCAGCTTCTCTAAAGGCAAAGAACATTCAGCTGGAGCCCCAGGGGGGCCTCTTTACAAATTAGCATGCCACTTCCTCCTCAAAGTAAAGGTTAAGTGTGTGAACTTCATGTGTCACTTCTAAGCCAAGCCCATTATGCTGCACTTCAGGGAAAGATGAGGTACGGCCTCCGATTCAATGCGTGGAAAGGGAGCAAACCATTCAACTTTAGAAAATAAGTTAACAAGAGAATAATGGAAGGTGTTTTTCAGGGAGACAGTCACCTGAATTGGAGATGGGTTGAACTGAATGTCATCCACACAGGTAAACACGTTTTGAGCACATGTTTTATGTCCGGTCCTTGTTATCTGCCAGAAACATAAAGGAAAAAAAAAAAAAAAAGACACAACTTCTGCTTTGAAGAGATTTACAGTCCGATGGGAATAAAAGACTCCTAAAATCACATCGCTATATAATAAGGTAAGTCAAATGACAGAGGTGTGAGGAGAGCATAAAGCAGATTTACTTAGTGGCGTAGGGTTTAGGAAAGGCCTCTCAAAGGAAACAGTGTGTAAGCAGAGTCTGGCAAGACAGTAGGCAGGTAAAGAAAGGTCAGGAAAGCTTTGCACACAGAGGGAGAGCGTCAGCAAAGCCAGAGGGGCGAACTATGATGGAGAGTAAGAACTTTGAGGAATTTTGCAAGACCCACCTGTCAAGTGTGAGGTCTGAGGTCATAAAAAACCAGGCTAGGAAACCTCCCTGGGGCCGAGGTAGGGGTGGAGATTTTGTTTCAGAGAGTGCGGGGTGGCATCTTTGGGGTCTAAATAGAATAGACGCCAGTTTAATTTACAGTGCACATAGAACATTCTGCCACATGGTACAGAACTCTTATCGAAGAGACGACAAAAAGGCAAGGAGGAGTGTTTGAAGTCTACTGCAAACGCCCGTGTCAAAGCTGATGTCCCCCTGAGCAAGGGCCATCATGGCAAGATGGAGCAGGAGAAGGTACAGACATTGAGACTGGGGGACAAATTAGAACGGAGGGGTAGAAGACTAAGAGAAAGGTGAGATGATTTCATTAGTTCAGGGCAGATTTTGCATTTGCCGTTTTTGGAAAGAGGGAGAACAAGCCTTTGTTTTACAAAGGGTGGCTGCATTCAATGAGGCCAGAGTGCAAACGCGTGATTGCTATTAACCGGAAGTTCGGTGTATAGGAGGGGGGTGTGCACACTCACTAGCCAAACCAGTGCACTGCATTGGTTCAAGCTGTGGTTTCTCAACTGTATCTACACCTCTGTGCTCTGCTTCGTGGAGTCGGACCGGCACCCGTGTGCTTCTTCTTCATCAGCTGGATCCCTCGAAGGGAGACTGGAGAGAAATACAAGGCAGGTGGAGAGAGGAAACACAGCCTGGTCCCTTCCTGGTTTGCTATCAGCAGGCATAGATTCACTTCAGCAATGGCCCTTCACTCTGGCCGTGGCATTGACTTCAATCGGCAGCTTTTTTACTGGCATATCCCAAAGCCTCACTGTACCTCCTGAAAGACACAAGCACCAGCCAGACAGCACCTTCTCCCCAAAGGGCTGAGTTCCGGTTCTGTCATGATGCTGTGTCATTTTAATAAGCCAGCAGGGGCCCCTCCTCAGTGGCCTGGGCTCCTGCTCTACATTCTTCTCCAAGCTTAGAAGTTCTGAGAACCCTAGCTTGTCTTTGCTACCCGACACCAAGGTTATCTGCCCCATGCAGGTACTACCTCTGTTTCTTCTCCGCGTTCTCTCTTGGCCTTGTCAGTCCAGATTTGCCAATCCTTATGTTAAATTCTCTTTACTGTGATGGTCAGTGTACTTTCTACCCTCCTGACTGGACCCTGGCTCATTCAGGCTTAAAATGAAGGATTAAAATGTTTTTTATCAAGTTGTGTTTGAGATGCCTCCTCAGATAAAATTACGTAAATCCAGCAAGTTCTTTGTTGTAATGTCTGAAACTCAAGGAATAGAACATAGGAGAGCCTGCGGTATTTATCTGAAGCTCCTAACTCATTTGTGGTAGTTAAAATGTTAGCTAATATGAGATTATACTCAAAATTCCAAGAAAGGAAATACTCTCTTTCCTGGATTCTATGGTGCTACCCAGTGTTCCCCAGAATCGAACACTCTTGAAGATCATGTGTATATGCGTGTGTGTGTGTGCGCGTGCATGTAGGTGCATGTGTGTGTGCGTGCAAGTGTGCATGTGTGCATGTGTGTGTGTGTTCCATTAATGTCATGCACTATGTTTCACAAAGTAACAGCTTAAATTTTTTGAGTGAACGGAAGAAAGAAAAGAGAAAGGAAAGAAGAAAGCTGAGTAAGAGAATCTTCAGGTTGCAGGGTATAGTAGAGGCTACAATATCTATTCTCACTATTTTATTGAGTAGAAGAATCATGATTTTATTTGAGTTATTAATGAGTCTATTTTCCAGATCCCTGCAGCTAATATGGTCACGTGACTAAATGATGACAAATGACAGAAATTTTAATTAAGACCTCTAGAAAAAATTCCTAAAGGAAACTAGTTCCACTAGGACCACACTTTTTTTTTTTTTTTTTCCTTTTCTCCTTCTTGATTTTTGCTATCTGGATGCAAGGACAAGAGTTCTAACAATCATAATGGACCATGAGGTGACTTTGAAGATCCTAAAGATAGGAATCTGTGTTTCCCTTGGCTGAAGCTGGCATACAGGCCCCAAGCTAGCTATCTGTCTTTTGACTTTAAAGAAATAAACTCTCTAGTTTCACCAATGTTTTCATTTTGTACAATCCAATATAATATGAAACGATATAAATGAATCTTAAAGATGACCTTTAAGAGGTACTCAAAGACTCTGTTTGACCTTTCTTCCCATTGGTCACCCCATATTTGGTGGCAGGAAATCTTCCTAAGGAAATTACTCTAGTTTTGGATACTTCTGACTATTATAACTTCATTGAATAAGAGAAAAGATTTCTACATGTTGCTCCTGGATCTACTTTATTGAGTGTCATCAAAAATATCCATTTCTGAGGTGCCTGGGTTGCTCAGCTGGTTAAGTGTCCGACTCTTGATTTCTGCTCAAGTTTGACCTTGCAGTTCATGAGATCGAGTCCCATGTCAGGCTCTGCGCTGACAGCTTGGAGCCTGCTTGGGATTCCCTCTCTATCTCCCATTCTCTTCTCTTTTCTCCCTCTCTCTCGCCTTCTCTCCCTCTCAAAATAAATAAGCATTTAAAAATATATCCATTTCTTCTTCTATAGAAAAGCATTTGGATTTCAAAGGACTGTTGTAATGCCCTCACGACTCCTTTCTTCCATTTTGCAATTAGACGTGGTATAAAATTCCCATCTTGTTTTAATTTCCAGGTGATGGCCAAATGAAGGAACTCCTACATATTGTTTCCCAATATATATATATATATATACACATATATATACATATATATGTATATATATATATATATATATTTACTAAGACTCTTACTGCTATGGATCCTGTGACAATAGAAGTGCTAGTAAAATGTAATAAATACTGCTGTCTGCACGTTCCTTTCTGCTCCATTGGAGAGCCTAGGGGGACAGTGCTAAGGGAGAAAGAAGGAACACCCTGAATGTTGCATTTTCCTAGTAAACATTCTCATTAAGGATGCTTACATATATCAGTTAAAGGGTTAACTGTTTTAAGCTATGCTGTCTACTGAGAAGCAGTGTAGTGTGATGGCTGAGAGTAGACTCTGAGCCAGACTGCCTAAGTTCAAACCCCAGCTCTGCTTCTGACAAAGCCTTGCTGTAAGTCAGCATCTTCATCTGAAAAGAGAAACCTCACAGTATCACTTTCATGGAGTAACTGTGAGAATGAAATGTAAATCCCATGTAAATTGCTAGGTAAAGACTTAGAAGTGCCTCCCCTCTGTCTCATCAAAGTCTCGGCAAGACGGCATAGGAGTTACTCCACAAATGTGTTCTATTTTTATTCCCACTTGCTGGTGGAATTTAATACACTGGCCAAGTCCATGTTCTATGTTGTTCCGGGAATCTTGACAGACTGTCAGATTCGCTGCCTACATTTGAGAATAGAAAATGTTTCTCTCTTCCTGGGATGGTTTCTCCCTTTCCTTCTCAGTAAAGTCCTTCTAATATGTTAAGATTCAGCCTAAGCATCACACACTTATTGTCAAGTGTCCCTTCCCCTGAAATTGCAAGGTCCCCAAAGGCAAGAATCACTCTATCCATTTTTAAACACCTTAGTGTCCATTGTAATCCCTGCCATTCTATAGTCGATTGCTACATGTTTGTTGAATGGTAATGAATCCAGTCATGAAAATAATAGTTGTTTAAAAATAACTATTTTGGATCTTCTCCTTTTTTGTTTAAGGAGCATACTTTTATTTATTTATTTATTTATTTATTTATTTATTTATTTATATGCACTTGTATATTTAATTTCAGATAGGTAAGTCTCTTTTCAAAGTAACCAACATTTTCTTATCTTCTACTATGTACCAGACTCTGTGCTAAGTATTTTAGATATATTATTTCATTTAATCCTTGCAAAAATCCAATGAAGTGGATCTGTGTCCTGTTTGACAAATGAAGAAACTAACTTCTCTAAGTTTGTATGGCTAATAAACTGTGGGTTGAGTTCTTTCTATCCTAGTTCTATACTTTAAATCAGGATGCTACCCAAGTGCTGTTTGAACCTTAATTTGAATTAGACAAATCACTGGGGGGTGTAGTTAAATGCAGGTTCTGATTCATTGGGTCTGAGATGAGGCCCCAGATTCTGCATTTCTAACTTGCTCCTGGGCAACGCTGACACTGTGCACGGAACCTCCAGATGCATCTCATGTGTTCTGGTTTATAGGTCTGCTTGACTCCATCTTTGAATTGCCACCCTGCTCAGCAGGAGGCCTATCGGAGATGCCCTTTTCTGCAGTCCCCACATCACTGTTTCAAGCCTAATATCCACCTCATCTCCTCCATTACCCTCTTTCATCTGCCTTATCTGTGTGCATCCTGACTCTTGAACCCACCGTCCAATTTCTCACTCATCATCACCCTGCTTCAACATCTAGCCCTAACTTTGCCTGTGATTCTCAACTTGCTTTTGAACATCAGCCTAGAGATCATCTCTAGCTGTTGGCTTTCTGAATATACAGTTGCTAAGAGATATCTTCAGCAACACAGAAGACGTAAGCTCTCAAGGACCCTCTTCTAGCTCCAAACACATAGTAATCCTAGATGAAAGAAAATCAGAAATATAGATAGCCAAGTTTGAAAGATGGCAAAATTACTTTCTTTCTCAGTAATCGAGA
This sequence comes from Paguma larvata, assembly GCA_030068075.1. NCBI lineage: Eukaryota > Metazoa > Chordata > Mammalia > Carnivora > Viverridae > Paguma > Paguma larvata. The sequence continues at coordinate 7,703,640 of CM057823.1, forward strand.
ATTTGTAACCGAGGCAGTTATTGTACAAGCTGACTCAGTGGTAGTCCAGAAGGTAATAGATCTAGATATAGGTGCACACATTTCAGGGGGGCTACAATTTTAACGTCCATCCAGGCACTGTAGCTGTAACCTTGGAGACTGCATGAGACAGACAGAGTTAAGAACGATGCACTTGCTATTCCAGGAATAGGGAGTAGAAAAACACCTACTGCCATGGAAAGCAACAGGAAAACGTATCTTCCAGGATCTTTCAGAGGGGAGAAAAATCTCTTGTGAAAATCAACCTCCCAAGACTTCACCATGTTCAGATGTGAAACTTTAATTTATACTACACATGCTACAGTTATCCCATTTTGATGAATTAACAGAAACTGAATTCAGAATAGTAAATTACCTGAGACCTCCAGGAAAAGCACAGCCAATACTCTTCTATTTATAAATTTCCAAATGACATTGTCCACATATTCCTCACCTCTCAGCACATATACATATACACAAACAAACTGAGCTAATAATAAAACATTGCAAATCTCAAGTCTCCGCCATGGACAGATGTGACATTTGAATTCATATCTCATGTGCCACAAGCACCCCAGAATGTAAACTAACATATAAACTGAACTGAGAGTAGTCTTTCCTCAGTGCCCAAAGTAGAATAGGGGCCACAGCTCTCTATTCAGAAACTAAAACAGCTTATGTGGTGCAGAGACATTGTGGGTACATGCGTGTGTGTGCACAAGCACACATATGTCACAAACAAGCAAAAAAAAAAACTTCCATTGAAAATGAGTTTGCAGTAAGACATTACAAATCTCAAGACTTACATGAGACTTAAGGTGAATTAATACATGAACTGAACTCAGGGAAGCGATTTCCCAAATGCTCTGCAGTAGAAGCTCATGGCATAGCATTCCATTTGGAAATTTCCCAAACTCACAGTGCACAAATCTCTCAAAGAAAAATCAACTCCCCCCGAATATAAGCTCATAATAAGAAAGCGTAAATCCTTTAGGAAAAGCTTGACCATGTATGTGACTCAATGCACTAAAATTACAAGGTATAACAGAACAACTTAAAGAGATGATAAGTTTATTTAAAAGTATTAAGGAACAAAAAGAAAAAAATAAAAATCACAGTGAGAGAAAGAACACCATGAAAAATTGGTAAGAAGACTTTTAAAAGAAGCAAACCAAACTAATGAAAGAAAAGTACAATCATTAAAAGCAATAACTCAATGGATGGATGAAAAGAAGGAGACTTGATAGAGAATTAGTGAACCAGAAGGAAAAGAGGGATGAATTACTGATAATTCAACCTAGAGGAAGAAATTAAGGTAAAAGATAAAAACATGACTAGGAGACATAAAAGATAATGAAAAGTTTTAACATATGTAATTTTAAATTTCATAATTCTTTTTAAAAAGGAAAAGTGAAGGAAGTGCAATATTTAAAAGATCACTGAAATTTTTCTAGAATAGAAGGTATACATGGATTCTGAGATTGGAGACATCCCCCAAATTCTGAGCTCCTAAACAAAACTGTCTATAAAACAACAAAGAAAATTAAAGTGGCCAAAAAAAACAACCAGAAGGAGAAGGCTGATTATTTTCTAACAAAAGACGAGTAAATTTGACTGACAGCCAACAGGACAACAGAGATGAGACAATAATGAAATGGTTCCTTGGATGTGTTGAAAGGAATAATTCTCCACCTTAAATTCTATATCCAGCTCAACTACCATTTAATAAAGGTGAGTTTCAAGTTGCTTTTTTCCTATAAAACAAAGAATTTCAATAAAGCAAAAAATTTCAATAAAACAAAGAATTTTCCTCCATAGACTTCCACTGAATGATCTTCTAAAGGATATGCTCAAAAAGAAGAAAATTAAGCCCCAAAGTAATGATTAGCTCTAAGAAATAATAAGCAAACTGGTAAAATTGCTAAACATTAATTGTAAAGAAAAAATAAAATAATAATATAATTTTAAGAATAACTTTGGGAATCAACTATGAGGAAAATTAAAAAACTGGATAACAGCATGGGATTTGACATGGCATGATTGGAATTAAAGTGTTCTTATATCCCTTTGTGGTTCAGGGGGAATATAGAGACCATAATTAAATTTATATGCTGCTAAGTCAAATGTGCATTTAAGGGTTAGCAGAACAGAGAATAATTTTCGGTGCAGAGAAAGGAAGTAGAGGTGTATTACTTTCCTATGGATGCCATAATATATTGCCACAAACAGATAGCTTAAAACAATGGAAAGTATTCCCTCAAAATTCTGGAGGCCAGATACTTAACATGTTTCACTGGGCTAAATTAGTTTCACAAGGTCAAAGTCCTATGGAGGTCCCAGGGGAGAATCTGCTCCTTGCCTCTTCCAGTTTCCGATGACTGCTGGCTTTCCTTGGCTTCTGGCCGCATCACTCTAATTTCTGCCTCCATCTTCACATCCTCTTTTCCCATAGGTGCCTGTCTAATCTCACTGGGCTTCTCTCTTTTGAAGCTACTGGTGATGGAATTTAGGACCTACTTAGATCATTCAAGATGATCTCCTCACCTCAAGATCACATCTGCAATGACCCTTTTTCCAAACAAGATCACAGTTTTAGGTTTCATTGTTAAGTATGTGGCTATATCTTTGGAGCTACTATTCAACCCACCACAACAGGAATAATAAAAGCAGTCTATCCAAACATAACAGAGAAAGATAGATAATAAGAACAATATGGCCAATAATCATTTCTATCCACTTTGGCTGTTATTGACTGTTTCATTTCCTCAACTTACCTTTTTACTTTAAAGCTAGATTGGAGTAATGGGAAGCATTAGAATAAGAGTCATCAGACTGTGGCCAGTGGACCAGATCCAGCTCCCCATATGTTTTTGTAAATAAAGTTTTATTAAAACACAATCATGTAAATTCTGTACGTAGTACCTCTGACTGACTTTGTGCTACAATAGCAGGGTTAAGTGATTGTAACAGAGACCACATGGCCCGCAAAGCCAAAAATATACACTCTCGGGTCCTCTCTAGGAAAGTATGCTACACCTTGAATTAAATGATCCACTTCAAGTGGAAATAGGAAGGAAGAGAATTAAATGGATTTATTGGCTGACTGTGTGTGTGTGTGATGCACATTCTGAATTAAGATTGTCATTATTACTGTGACACTTTCAATGGAATTAAAGTTCTCTCAGAGAATCGACAAGTGAAAGAAAAAAGTTTTGCTTTCTTGGATTTGGAAATTTGGATTCAGGATTTTCTTCAACTCTGCAGAATATTCTTAGAAGAAAGATTTGCAATTAGATGCTAAGCACATTGGACTAGAGGGATAAGAAGCTGTAAATACTGCCAAAAATTTTATGAAAAGTGTATGCAGCCTGTATTTTACTCCTAATGGGATGCACATTTTGGCCTCATTTTTACTTCTATTGTAAGCTGCCTCAAATCATTTTGGTGGAAGTGGATGTGGTATAAATAAATAACCATACATGGACAGCATGAAAGAAAGAAAAGTGTGGAGCGGAAAAAATAAATCTCAAAAGTAGCTGTATTTTAAGTGGAAGGTCAGGCTTTGCATTAGGTAGTATTTATAGGATATTTTGTGGAGTGCCTTAAAATGCCATGAAAATGTCAATGATGGTCACAGCTTTTGAAAACAATAGTGTCAGAATAGCTAACTTAGTTATTCCACTGCTTGGCTTTCACTTCTTTGTAAGAAACAGGAATACTGGTTCCTTAAGGCTCCATGTCAAACTCAGAGATCACATGCTTTCCCGCCCAGGGTTCCGCTGACAGCTTTCCCTGACATGCTATCCTAACAGGAGGAATATACTTGGACTCTGAATTCACAATGAGCATGGCTAAATATTTAGGAATCTGATGTTTTAGGTTTCTTTTTTCCTTTTCCTGCCAATTATAGAAAAGGAAAGATAGAAATTTCTGCTTTATGAAAAAGCCTCCACATTATTTACATTGATGCTTGTCGGAGCTGCCTTGAAAGTCAACCGGAGGAATAATCACTCTCTCTGGTTCGAGACAGACTTCTTTTTAAAGAGAACTGGCAAGAATAATGGGATCACGTCACTCTTCACTCATCCTCAGTTCATTATGCTTAGTCTGTTATCTCTTCTCTGCCGGTCTTCCAGACTCTCAGCAGAGGAAAGAAGTCTCCCAAGATGGTACCAGTAAGAAGTGAATGGAGGAACAGGGGAGAGTCGACTGTTCTAGACTCCCCAAAAAACATCAGAAAGCATACTGATGAAGCAAACCTAAGTTTATTCGGTCCACCGCGGTAAGGGGGAGGATACAATGTTGATAGGAACTTTATGGTGGAGTTCATGGGAAGATATTTAAAGGGTTTTGCCATTTGGGCAGATATTTCAAGGCAGAGAGTCGATTGTATCAACAAGGTCTTTTTGCATGGTTCCTTAAGATTGGTGGACTCCATGAGGTGATGGTCTTAAAGTCAATCTTGATAAAGAAGTTCTTTGTTTGCTAAGTGAGCCCTTTGCCCAAGGGAACAAGGTGTTTATCCTGATAGGAGAACTATTTACCCAGATGAGCAAACTGTTTGTTCCCATAAATTGATTTGCAGAAATTCCCTGAAGCAAATAGTGAAGTTTTCCAATGCTTTATAGCTTTATCTTTCTGGGCAAGAGTTAAGTCATGTTGACAAAGGTGGTTTCCCCTTAGTTCCGTAGTTATATGGATTCAGGACAGTTTCCATCCTTAAAGGTTTTACCCTAAAACATGATATAGATGTACAGGCGAAAGTCACTCCCCTTTCTTCACTACTGGGAGTTGAAACTTAATTATTATGTCTCCAAATATATCTTCCTGAGTACAAGTGTCTAAAGCTTACCACTGTATGGGGAACTTTGCTAGCATTTGCTCATCTGGTCACATTCAGGTATATGCCTGAGTCTGTTTACTGTCTACACTTGCCCAGTCTTCAGTGGGACTGAAGTTCTCATAAAGAATTGATAACTGAAGGAAAAATATTTGGCCTCTTTGGAATTGGAAATATGGATTCAGGATTTTTAACTTCTGTGCTCGGTTGGCTTTCTTTCTTAAACCCAAGAACCGGTTAGACGCCAAGCACATTGGATTAGAAGGAGAAGCAGTAGGAAAAGTTGACAAAGGCTGCATCCTTCCTCCAACTCCTATACCAGGTGCTGGGTTTCCAGGGATGGGGAAACAACTAGCAGAAATTTGGACAGATGACCATGTTTTTAGAACTTGATTCTGCACATGGAAGCCTGATATTTTATGTGGCCTTGTTGTGTCCCTTCCGTACAGACAGGTCATCTATGTAATGCAAGAGTTGATCCTAAAATACTATGGAATCTCTCAGAAATGAAACCCTTTAGTGGAGCAGAATTTTCAGGACCAGAGACTTCAAACCATAAGATCATACTCCTTGCTATCAGTGACCATCAAAATTAGGTCTGCGCTTTGCCATGGTTATTTGTTCTGTAATTAGAAAAACTGGTGCCCTTTTCTTAACTCTCTCATTCTTCTGGAGACCATTGCTTTCTTTGTTCTTTATATGTTGCAGATCCCGAATTATTTTCTTTACTTCATCAGCCTTCACTAAAGTCTTAACAGGGCCCTTGGGCCCGCGTCTGTAATAACTTTCGGCAGCGGGCTATGGCGAAGACTGCCCTGTCCTGTGTATATATTCCACTGAGACTGTCTTAATGTGTGAGGTCAAATTACTCCATCTGAACTGAAAGAAAAGTTGGCCACAAAGCTGCCCTTCTGCCTCCCATTCTCCCAATCTACTTCGAAGCTTATTTTCCATCTCATTAAGCTTCTCTTCTTGACTCCTATCCTTGCTGAGTCTGTTAGGTTTTTATTTATTTTTATTTATTTTTTTATTTTTTTTAGTTTCGGAGGCCAACCCAGGCTCTACCCTGGCACAGAATCAGAGGCCACTCCTAGCAATTGTCGCCAAGATCTGTGTCCTACAGTTATGCAAAGAAGCCTGTACCCAGCACCTTCTAGCAAGTGGGGTATTAAATCATGGTGCTCGTCCTCCTACTGTAAAAACTGTTGTTGAAGACTTCTTGTCCAAACTCTGCCTCTCAGTGTCCTTTCACCCAAGATGCGGCTCATCGGACTTTCATTTGGGACCCTCATTTCTCAGGGGAAGGACAAAAGCCTCAGAGCTTGTTTAGGCTCCTGCAGACATTGGGCCTGTCCCTGCTGTTAGCCACACCTGGAGCTGCCTTGTTCTCTTCCAAGCTTGATTCTTGCACCCCCTTTCACCCTCACTGTATTCCTCTGCCTTTTCCTATGGATTCTTGAAAGTCAGAGCCTGTTTCTCTTCCCTGCAAGTAAAGCACCTTTCCAACTTTTGTTGCCTTTGAGAATGAAGGTTGACCCCTTGATTTCAGCTAGCAATGCCATGCTCTGCACTGGTTAATTGCAATAGAACACATGCATCCTTGGTCAGTTATGGCCAGCTTCCTAGACAAAGCTCTATGGAAACAGCTCTATCTTTACAGGAAAGATACTTTCTCCTAAATTGAATACTATATCTGGCTATATCAGGGACCAATTACCTCTTCCTTTCATATGATAAGCCAAGTCTGCAAAGAGACCATTTCAAAGGGCAGTGAGTCACTATCATTTTGGCTCAAAGCTAGCTGTCCAGAAACAAGCTCCTTTCTGAACTTTATGTTCCTGACTGTGTGTGTGTATGCATGTGCCGGTGTGTGTGTGTGTGTGTGTGTGTGTGTGTGTGTGTGTGTGTGAGAGAGAGAGAGAGAGAGAGACAGAGACAGAGACAGAGAGAGAGAAACAGAGATAGAGACAAAGTCAGAGACAGAGAGTTGTGCGCATACATGCACACACGGACAGTCAGACGGACAGACAGACCTGAAATGGAAGCACGGAGGTCAGTTGAACAAACTCTTAGTGCTTGTTTGGTTCATTACATATTTTTCCCAAGGAAGTGCTGCTTCCTTTTACTTTTATTTGTATCTAAACTTGTATGAAAATCTCCTGTCTTTCTACTCTGGTCAGTCATTGGTAGTAACGATCAAATGACAATACGAATGGCACTGAGGTTAAGATGTCCCAAGGCTCATATTTTGCAATTTTCCATGTGGAGGGCAATGGTCTTTGAGGCCAGGGCAAGTCTACTTGTGTCCAGACACCTTATCTACACTCACTTTCCTCCTAGATTTTTAATCAAGCGAAATCCTGTTAATACGAATGCGGAAGCTTTTTTAAAGAGAAAGAGAAATCCTGAAAGATTAACTGGGGAGAAGGTTCTCATTTGCCTTTTGTCATAATGATGGTTTTGATAAAGAATAGATATGGACTAGTGATTAATATATAATATTTATATGCAACATTACTACATGTTATATACATGCATATATATAGTAAACTAAACATCTAGCTCCCAATTTCTAGGAGCTGCCTTGCAGTGTCCTTGTGAGATCGGTGTTCCTATTGTTGATATTGTTAACTCAGTTTAGAAATAAATAAACCCGATGTCCCCAGAGTTTAATTGATTTCCTTTGGGCACAAGTTAGCACATGACTCTTGCTGTCTGAAGGATGTCTGTGACCCAGCAACACAACATCAGCATCACCTGGAAGAATGTCAGAACTGCAGATTCCCGGGCCCCACCCGGAGCTGCTGAACCAAAGTCTGTATTTTCACAAGACTCCAGACGATTCCTTTTCACACCAAAGTTTAAGGAGTGCTGCTCCAGATCAAATCTCTATTACATGTCATGAAGCTTGTGTTTTTATCACTAGCCCCCTCTTTCTTCCTCCAAGCTTCTTTCCAGGATCACGTCCTAGAAGTCTAGCAATTAAAGTAAAGAGTCACAAAGTCAGGGGCCTGAGTTTTTCCTCAGCTTTTCTTCAGTCTGAGAAGCTAATGTCACCACTGAAAAACACAAGTAAGCAGAGCTACCAGAGGACAGAAAGCTAGAAAGAAGAAGAGAGCATGCTCAGCAGATTATTTCCTGTTCCTTCTGATTTAAGGAGCTGCCCCCAAAAAGCACAAACCATTAGGACTACATTTTGAGGATACCAAGGAGAGCTACAAATGGAGTCATTTTGTTGTCTGTTGTTAATGTAATCTACTAGGTAGACAGATGTGATTTTGTTTCATTTGTCTCAGGTCTATAGTACACTCTCTCTGTTGTGGAATTTGTACAATGAAAAATGGCATGGTTTAAGAATGTGCAAAATCACATCTCTCACTGGGAGATCGAGGCTGGCAGCACCATATATTTAGGCCAGGCCTCTAAGAAGATGTAAAGCAGCAAAGACCACTGTCCCTGAACCCCAGAGGCTGAATTCCTTCCTGCCCAGCCCCTGTCCAGTTGCTTTATCCCACGAACATCAGAAAGGTCAGAAGGTTTACCTGTTGTCCCAAGCAATGGGGTTTGGGGAACAGAATGCTGTGTCAGTTTCTCTTGGTCTGATAACACTTAGGATTTGAAATTCACTCATATCTGATCCATGGTCTGATTGATGAAACTCAGAGGTCTTGCAATGGTTTTAAGGTTTGAAAATCTACCTCCCCCTACCTAAGCCAAGCGATATCTGTCTGCTGAGTCTTTTGGGTTTCCCAAATTTTATTCTATTTCCAGACATTTCATTCTTCCAATAGCTTTTCCTTGCCTGGTACATATTTTTCATTTTGCATTAAAATATACTTTTTTTGTGGCTGTCTGTTTTTGTTTATTCTGAAGAGCTAAAAGGCACAGTGGTCAAATAGGATGTGAATAAGATGAATGGCTTGAAACTGAGTCAAGGCACACGTTTCCTTAGTAAATATCCTAAAACCTACTTCCCATATGGAAATAAGATCTAGTTAACAAGTACAGACATTTCCAAAATTCTTCCTATAGGTTTTTCTAGAAGCTTTATTTTATTTGGACATATTAAATGATGCTGGGGAGGGCACATATGGTTCTGAGCATTGTTTCTAGTGAAAATATAGATGCAACAAACTAGAGGCCAAAAGAGGAAGACTTTGTCCCTGTATTCCCATACATTAAGGGATCATGAAGTCAAACACCTCCAAACTTGGGGGGGAGAATCTTTTTTTTAGGTTTTTATTTGAATATAGTTAATGTACAATGTTATATTAGGTATAGGGTATGTGACATAGTGACACCGCAGGTCTACACATTTTCTGCTCACCATAAGCAAAGCTACTGTCACCATGTAACACTAGGAAAATACTATTGACTATATTTCCCATACTGTTCCTTTTATCCCTATAGCTTACTCTTCAAGTAATTGGAAGTCCATACCTCCCATTACCTTTCCCTTATCTTGCCCATCCCCCATCCCCTTCATCTGGCAACCACAGTTTATTCTCTGTATTTATAGGTCAGATTCTGCTTTTTGTTTGTTTGTTTATTCATTTAAAATTTTTTGTTATTTATTTAATTTTTTGATGTTTATTTTTGAGACAGAGAGAGAGAGAGAGACAGAGAGTGAGCGTGGGAAGGGCAGAGAGAGAGAGAGAGAGACATAGAATCCGAGGCAGGCTCTAGGCTCCCAGCCAGCAGCACAGAGCCCAACACGGGACTCAAACCCATGAACTGCAAGATCATGACCTGAACCAAAGCTGTACACTTAACCGACTGAACTAGGTACCCCATTTTGTTTTTTCAACTGTATCTTTGCGGGCTTGCTTTCCCCTATCCCTGTGTCAAGTGTCACGTTATTGACTACAAGGTACTCTTCCAGCTGACCGACATTTACTGAGCAGTCTAATGGGCAAGAGACTGTGCTGGCCAGTAGGTGAAGAGAAAGCAAGGCAAACAAGAGTCCTATTGTCTCGACCTCTGTATTCTAGTGCTCTTGGTTATCATGATGGCAGCCCAGGGAAGTGCCCTGGAGGAGCAATATGAATGATGTTTTCATATGGAAAGGGATGTGGGCTACACTAATTTCCGTGAATATATTTATGGGAGCTGGTTGAGCCATCTGTTCCCTGATCTCGAGGAGCCAGCATGTATCATAATGTCAAAGAGTGTCAAGAGATGCTGCAAGCCAGACAGCCTCAGTCTTCACTTTTGCCCTAGTGATCAAATGGATGCCACAACTAGAAGGAGTCCCAGTTCTAGAAACAGATTTCATCAGATTATTAAAGCTGAGGTTCTTAGAAACAAAACATAAAGGAGTGCCTGAATGACCAGCTTCAGGAGCTCATGTTTTGCCCACCAAATTGATTCTCCCCAGGTATCCACTTTAAGTGGAATGGATTCTCACATTTTCTCTGCCTTCCATGGAATAAGCTGTACTAGCAGGCAACCGCAATGGCTGTCATCTGTCAGCAGTTATTACCTACCATTAAAGCTAAAGGGAATGTTAATGAAAAATATTACAGCATGCTTTGTAAAATTCACAAGCCATTTTAATATTACCCCCTGCCAAGCTGAATATAGCGGTTTGCCTAACCACAAAATTTTACCTCTCGCATCTTCTCCCCTACCTTCCTTTCCCGATTCCCAGCACCCGTCCAACTTGCAATAAGAAAGGCTACATTTAATTACTTAATGCAGAATTCAGTCACATTTTACCAGAGGTTATTCCGCAAGTGTCTTTTGTGTTTAGTCTTTCTGTGTTCTCAAAAGAGCGTGCATTGAAGGTTGTAGACCATTCTCCCTGAGTCGATAGCTTTATGCGGACTCAGAAGCCTCGTGGCGCTGTCCAACGAAGCTGTAGGAAAGCCGAAACAATGCTCTTCAATAAATAGGCTTTGTCTGTCCGTGCTGGCAGCTACTGCTTCAGAAAGAGTGCACAGGCAATATGCTACTGCGTATTCCCCACGGGCACGCAGCACTCCTGCTCATAGCTTCCAAATCTGTCATCTTTCTATTCTGCTCTGGCCAAATTCCTAGTCTCCTTGGCCGGGGACATAAGACATAAGCTTCTTTTCCAGTCTCTGGGGCCTGTGCTCATTCTAGCCTTGAAGAATGTTCACTTTCAATGGGGGGGAGGGGGGGAGATGCTGTGGGATTAATTCCCCATGGTGTGAGAAATGAATCACATCTCACCACCCATAAGGTCTATGCTAGTCAGCAGTTCTAAATGCAAAAAAATTATAAATTGAGCCAACATCTTTTAATCAATAAATTTTAGACACAGATCTTTCTGAGGTCTTGGTCATCTCAGTGTCTCCCCACTATGACTAGCTTCAAAATGATCCCAACAATCATGATACCAACAAGAGCAAGAGACATAGTGGTGTTCAGTGGCCTTTGTGGTTACACACAATTAGTGTTTGAGCTGGGATCAGAGTGCATGCTTCCTGCTCTCCATTTAACCAACCTCATTTGAGTTGTTCAGAACAATTTGGAGTGGAGGAAAACTTTTAGCTAGATCTCGAGGGTAAAGATCTATGTGTTAGGAAAAGGAAAATCTGAGAAAAAGTACAACCGCGTGTATGAAAGCAGACACGTGCTAAAAGGTGGCTTTTCTAGAATCTCCAGGAGCCCAGGAGAGTAAGTAAAGCAGGAAGTGCATGAAAGAGGGTGGCCATGAAAAAGTCTGCAGAAGTCCTTGATGCCAGAGATGAGGGAACGAACAGTCAGATGCCACTAAGGAGTTTCTATATATCTTATGAGTAATAGGGAGATATTAACTGACGTGATTAGACTGCAGTTTAGGTAGATCGTTACAGTTTTGCTTACACAAAAACAATCATCCCAGATATTAGAAATTAAAAAAAAATCATACACGGGGATAAGTTCTGGTCATATGCTAAGGTGGTAAGAGAAGAATTTGCTGAAGAAATTCAGAAAAGTCAGAGTTACCAGGCTAGCTGAAGAGCAGTTCTTTAGAAATGTAGATTCGGTCTGTGCAATATGATTCAGGAGGAGTAGTTGAACAGGCTCTTCTGGAGAAGAGGAATTCATTTGGAATTTGATGGATGAGAGGTAAGATTTGAAGAGGAAAGTAAATATTAAAAAAAAAAAAAACAAAAACAAATCATGGGATATGTAGAATGAAATTATTCAGTTAAAAGGATAAGATATGCAGATGATAGTGAGCAATGACCATGGGGAAAACTCTGGGTGTGAGGGAAATAGTTGACTGGCATACCGGATACCAGATCAATGGAATCATAGCTTTGGGGAGTAACCCTTCAAAGAACCCACCTAGTCTTATCAGATGGCTTGAGCAAAGATCTTTTGTCACAGCCAGAATTATATGCCACAAGCAACCGAAACTGACACCGGCTGATCTAAGCAAGAAAAGAATATTTTGAACCAGTATCGGGTATCTCACAGATTTACTTGGCATTCTTCAGCAATAGGCTCTGAAAATGAATAGGAATAAAGTGAGAATATGAGGCCACACCATAGCTAAGGTAACTGTGCACATGGTCCCTGGGGGAGGTGCCATCTCAGTGACTGAACACAAGACTGCGGCTCACACCGCTGATGACATCATTGCTGCGGCCAGGAAGGTTATCTCTGGTTCTGGATTTGGGTTCAAGACCAGACCCTTGGGACTGATATGGTGATGTCAGGCTACAGGCTCGAACATGCAAAGGGTTTCATATATGAGGTAACACCAAAAGAAGTTATGTCCGCTATAACCTTTTGTTATTATTTTTGTTCCTGTTGGGGCACACATTCTTACATTTTTATCACTGATAAAGTCTCTGGACGTGTTCTAAGTTCCTTAAGTCATCTTCTAAATAACCTAATCACTGTCTTTCTGGCAGCATCAGAGAATCACTTGCCCCTCGAAGATTCTTGTTTCTCTTTGACCAGAACGTTTACTTAAGGGGGTCAGAGTTCTTTCAAGTGCGCTTTTTGTTTGTTTGTTTTTTGTCATAGAGACACAATTTACATAACATAAAATTCACCCTTTTATATTAGTCATTTGGACTGTACAATTCAGTAGGTTTTAGCATATTCACAGTGTTGTATAACCATTACCATTATCTTCTTCCAGACTATTTTCATGACTCCAGAAACTCCCTATTCTCAGTCACTCCTATGTGAGCCCTGACAACCACTGGTCTACTTTGTCTCTATGGATTGCCTAGTGAATATTTCATAGGAATGCTATTATTAAGTATTTGTTAGTCAAGGGCCAGTCTTGAAGACAGACCTTTCTTGGAAATGTGTGTTGTTTGAATAACTACAGGCAGGTAAATTGACCCTTTCTTACATGCTCCACCGCCCTCCATAAGCCCTTGGCATTGGCTATCTTAGGGCAAAACTATCATAGTTTTTTGCATCTATATTTGATATGGTATTTATATATGTGATACAGAAGTAGCATCAGTGTGAATATGCCTACTGTTTGGTGGAGTCACCATGGAGTAGTGATAGACTTAAGAAAACAAATACTCCATCCACTTTTTTATTTTTATACTAACTTGATTACCCACTTCTTTCATTTATCATTATTTGTGCTTGTGGTAAACTTGCGTGGAGCTACTCAGAATAGCAATTAGTTGATGGCTTAGCTAGATCCTATTCTTTCTCAGGCCATCCATTCTTCATTGGCATTACATCCTGAGGAAGCTTTACTGCAGTCTCTCGATGTACCTGATCATCGATATCGGTACTGTCAAATGACATATGTACACAGGTCATTGCATCTTTTTTTTTTAAAGTTTATCTATTTTGAGAGAAAGAAAGAGAGAGAGCAAGGAAGGGACAGAGAGATAGAGGGAAAGAGAGAATCCCAAACAAGCTCTCTACTGTCATAGAAGAGCCTGACAAGGGGCTCAAATTCACAAACCATAAGATCATGACCGAAGCTGAAGTCAAGAGTTGGACACTAAACTGACTGAGCCACCCAGGCACCCCTGAGGTCATTGCATCTTACCAAAATTGCCAGTATGACAGCATATCATAGTATGGTTGTGATGCAATTCTGGTTTAATACAGAACACATCAGTAGGAATTATGAAGGTATTTGACGTCTCTTCCCAACAGAGTCAGCCTTTCCCCAATGTACCAGATATTACTATGTATAAACATTGTTACAATTGGCATAGTTATTTCTGGGTTCTAAGTCAATTGGGGACAAATCCAGTCACTCAGTCTCAGTTCACAGGCTTGTGCTGAGACTGGTACAATTGTGTGCTATTAGAGAACAGGGCTCACTTCCTTCCTAGGAGCAGGACACAAGCACTACTCAGAATTGTCTCTGTTCCTGCTAATCATAGCACAGGATATGTCTTATTCTGACGTATGCTTGGCATGAACGTAGTCATAATGTATCAGTGCAAATTGCAAATGCTCTCAGAGATTTTCCATACATATGAAGGTCCACAAGAGTCCTACAGGTATGTCCTCTGGGCCTTGGCACCCAAGTAGGGTAGGGGAGGTATTGCTTCATGGCTGCCTTGTCCTCCATCTTTATTAACATAGTCAAGAGGTGCTGTTGAGTCAGGATACAATTCCTTTCCTTATACTGGAGCCTAACAGTAACCAGAATCATTCTTTGAGTCTGCCTGACCCACTTCACTAAAGCTTCATCGGATTTCCAGGCTTAAGGCCACCCATCGCCTCCTCGTAGAAGAGAATTTCCTCTAAGCAGTTAATAAATCTTTTCCTCTGAATGCCACTTGTCATTAAAAGCAAATTCAGCTTGCCCCATGATGCTTAGATTGGCACCTAACTCTCATTTTTAAATTTTTTAAATTTATACTTATTTTGAGAGAGAGAAAGAGAGAGAGAGAGCACAAACAGGGGAGGGGCAGAGAGAGAGGAGAGAGAGAATCCCAAGCAGGTTCCGTACTGCCAGCTCAGAGCCCGATGCAGCACTCCAACTCACAGACCATGAGGTCACAACCCTGGCTGAAGTCAAGAGTTGGACACTTAACCAACTGAGTCACCCAGGAGACGGATGGCACCTAACTGTCTTAAAGCTCTTCTCTGTCTTGTGGTCCAATGTCATTTAATCTGTCATGGTTGTTGTCACCATTATGTATTAATGGTATGAACAGTTAGTATACATGTTCTATACCCCAAAATGTTGAGTTCCCCATGGTAGGGGTAAATTAGGGGTAGTTAGGACTTGATGAAATTTCACCTGGGTATGCCAGTAGACCACCTATAGACTTTCTCGCCCCAGTTTGGGGAATCTTACCTCAGGAATTCAGATCTACTATGTGAATCCCACTGCTTCTTTCCCATCAGCAGCCCATCATCCTTTTCTCTTCTGATAGCTTTTCATTTACAAAAACAAGCATGCTACATATTTGTGGACAGTATGGTCATACATGCATCTGCTATGTTTTTTCCATTATAAGCAGGGACCTTCCTAAGCATTTGATCATCAACGTTTACACTTACAGTTACCTGATGGCCAATGGGGAGCAGTTCCTGGAAATTCCCTCCCAGGTGATGTCCTTTGTAGTATGTGACCTGAAAAATGAGTCAAAAGAGACTGGTGCATTACTAGAGTTCCATTCAGTCATTAATAATTGGTCCAGTGCATCACCATGTCAAACAACCAAAATGTCTCCCAAAGCAATGTCATTCACGTTCGCAGGCTTCCATTTGACGTTGTTAGCTTCCAGAAGCAGGAGTATCCTGGAAAACGTATGGCTTTACCCTTTTGAGCATCTTATTTAATTGTGCTAAGAGACAGTCTCATTCTCTAACTCTGAGCCTCTCTTTAGGCACCAAGGTAACACTGGATTTCCCTCTTCGTATAACCTATGTATTCATTCCTTTACCCTCCACTACTACTTCTTGTTCTCCATTTGTCATTGATTTTTCCCAAACTTCTCCACTTTAGAAAGAAATGTATACTCAGGCACTGTGCTGGTCCACACTATTGGCAGCAATATGAGCCTAGTAGTACCTCCTCCTCACCCACTACTATTATAAGGCAGGGCTACGTAGGTACAGAACTAGTGAGTTCTCTCAATTACTAGAATAAATTTACATTCCCGGTCAGCCCCAGTGTTGCCAGATGACACAATTCATACCACCAGGCCCTTGGAAATTTTGGCATAAGGGTATAAAAGTATGCTTCAAGTTTCTCGCTTAGGAATCATCCCTGTTTCAGCTCCAGTGGTTCTAGACCTGATCCTTGGATCCCCATAAGAGATAGGTAAAAATTAGAGGGAATGTGGGGAAAAACTGTATAAACTGTATACAGCATCTTCTCCAGATCCTCTTCCCCACATCCACTAGAAAAAGGAAAGGGATATATTGAGTAGGAACATTTCATCAGCACCCCTCATATTGAGTGTGAGCCCATACTCAGGAAAGTGTGTAAGCCAGGCCCTCATACTTTTCTCTCCTCTCATTTTGGAAAGAAATGTTTCAATTACCCATTTCAATCCTCTATAAAACCACTTACTCTGAGGATGACATGCAACATAATATGTAAATTTGATATGTTATCCTATTTTCCCATATTTGGACACCGTGGGCTATAAAGCATGTTTCTTGGTTTGACGAAATGTAACTTGGCAGTCCAAATTGATACAGTACCTTCAGTCCCAGTCTTTTATTTATTTATTTATTTATTTTTATTTAGTATTTTGAGCATTTGTGTGATGGACTGAAAAATATCTCCCCAAATTCATATGTTGAATCTCTAATGCCCTAACTATATTTGTGAAAGGACCTTTGAGGAGATAATTAATGCACAATGAAATTGTATAGCATCTTAATCTGATGGGACTAATATCCTTATAAGACAAAACAAAAGATCTCTCTCTCCTCTCTCTCTCTCTCTCTCTCTGCATGCACAAAGATAAAAGGCCATGTGAGGACACAACAAGAAGGTAGATATCTGCAAGCAGAAAGAAAAATTTCACAAGAAATCAGTCCTGCTGACACTTTGCTCTTATACTTCCAGCTTCCAGAGCTGTGAGAAAACGGTATGTGGTTAAAGCTAGCCAGTCGGAGGTATTTTGTTAGGTTAGCCTGAGCTCACTAATAAAATTTGCATCTATCACTGGGTTTGCAAAGTCTAGTCCAGAGCAAATGTCTATTTACTGTCAGGACCTGTTTATAGAGTCCTAGTGTTATTGGTAGTGTTCCAGTGACATCTCTGTGCCAGCTATGGGTAGAGCCTTTGCCCTGGGGGATCTGCCCCACAGTCATCTTCAGTTTCTGTCTCTTTTGCTGGTATTTGGCACCTTAGAAGGTGCAGGAGGCATATATCAACGATCAGCCCATCTCAGTATGGCTAAAGCTCCGCCATTTCCACTCACTTCATGGACCCACGTGGCCACCCGAAATGAGTGCAACAAGATGTCCACTTACTGATCCCAATATCCCTCAGATCCTGGAAGGGCATTCTTCTGATGGGCATCCATATGTTCTACTTTAATGTGTCTTTCATATTCCCAAGATGGTTTACATCAGGACCGCACCCATATAGGCATGGCTTAATAATTAGTTTTCCACTGCCTATCTGGTTGACGATATGGCCAGATATGGGCCATCACCCATAAATCTGTATACGTGCAAACATTAGGACTTTTATTGTTCAATTCTCCCATCACTACAAGGAAAAGAACATACAATTCAGACCATTAAGTTGGTTTGTTCTTGCCTTCTTCAATTGGAATTTTGCCCTGTTGTAGCATGGGTGCCGTCCGCACACATTGGAACTGCCATCTACAAACTAAGTCATTTCTTATTGGTTAAGTAAGAGTTGTTAGTAGGGCACAGCCCCTGTGATAATGGGATCTGGAAGTTCCTCAGCTGATTCCAAAGTCAACCCTACAGGAAAAAAAGCCTACCTACTCATGAATACTCTTGAGTATCATCTTGAATTCCTTCAGTAGCATATTCCTATATAAGCTGTTTACATTTTATTGTGCTGCTCTCCTCAGAGCTGCCTTCCTTATTATAGTGTCTTTTGGACATTACCCAAAGTATTATGAGTATTTTGGGTTTCAAGTTTATCTTATGGCCTTCAGTCATGTGGGCAGTTTTAGTTACTGCCCAATAACGAACCACTGTCTCTTAAATGGCACACACCCTGCCGCCACATGTGAAAACTTCCAGGCCCAAAATCCAGTGGTCATTGCTGGGCAGCACGTGCTCTTGCCATAAGCTCTGATCCACATAAGGGCAAGCCGCAGATTCTTCCAAAAGAATCTGAGTGTGGATAATAAGGGCCCAAAGGAATTGGCTGAACCACCACTTCTTGTAATGCTGATACAGCCTGCTGTTATCTAGTCCCCCATTCAAATAAGGATCTCCTTTCAGGAAATTTTATGGGCAAGAGGCTGCAATATTCCCACATAACCTCCCACATCCAAACAACCTGCCCAAGTGCTGTGCTTCTTGCTGAGTTCCAGGGGTTGGCAGTGACAACGGTTTATTTCTAGTTACCTGTAGAATTCCTATCACGGATGGCTCCTGCCCAGGTTATTCTAATGGTTCCACTACTTAAGCAGGCCCTTCTACCTTTGCTAAGTTTTTCAACCAGCCTGTTAGTCCTGTGTGCCTTCACTTCATTCAAGTCAGTTCTCACTTGTTTTTTCAATTTTTGATATTATGATATCATCGAAATGTAGTGTTTTATCACAGTGGGGGCGTGCATTGGTTAAATTCCTTCTAAACCAAATGATGAAAGAAATTGGAGAATTTCAATAGCCCTCTGGTAATATAATATAATAAAATGTAAATCAGGATCCTTTCCACATGAAGGCAAACTATAGCTGCCTCTTTTCCGAGATCAGGATTGAGAAAATAGCATTTGCAAGACCAATCACTGAGTACCAGTCTCTTGGATTTGGGTAGTTTTTGCACTGTCGAAATCATATCCTAGACTGCTGATGCTCTAGGCAGTACTACTTTATTCAAGCCTTGATAATGTACTGTTACTTGCCATGAGCCACTTGCCTTTTTCATGGGCCACATAGTGCAATTGTACTGAAAATTGGTTAGTACCAGCACTTCAATTTCTAACACGTCCTTAATTAAAGTGGTAATCCCTTTTGTCCACCAGTTATGCAATATCATTTCAAATTAGCAACCTATGTAGACTCAGGAAATTCTCTAGCTTCCTATTTAGCATGTCTAATTAATACTGACCAAAGTATTATAATATCAGGCAGAGGAATTATTCACCACTCAGACACAATATCCATCCAATAATACATTCAGATAAGTCAGACACATCCTCGTTATATAAATTCTGTTCAAAGATTCCAGTTTTCAGCCAAACTTTTACCTAAATCCCACCAACCCTTTCCTCTCTATAACTTCATAGTCTAATTATAATCCATATTAAGACTTCGCCAATGGTTTTGGAATCATAGTTACTAGAGTTTTGTGTCAAGAAGTCCTGAAAAGGTTTCCTCTCTACCCCTTGACCATTTATCCATATATGTGTATGTGACTTTGAGTCCCCAGCCAGGAGTTGTGCCAACAGATGTTGATCCCTTCATCAATCTCCATCTTGATTAATTTGCCAGACCATTGACACTGGCAATCAGAGGTTAGGTTTGTCATTGTTGTTTTGTCATCCAGTTTTGTACCTTTCCCCAGAATAGGATAAATAGAGTAGATTTAATTAAGGATCAGTTTGAGGAGACCATCAGGGGTTCCCATAAGTCCATGCAACCTCTGACAGTATTACATTAAGACTTTTGTGGAGAATCTGGGTGGCTCAGTCGGTTAAGTGTCTAACTTTGGCTCTGGTCATGATCTCGTAGCTTGTGAGTTTGAGCTCTGCGCCAGGCTCTGTGCTGACAGCTCAGAGCCTGGAGCCTGCGTCAGATTCTGTATCTCCCTCTCTTACTGCCCCTCCTTCCCCTTCTCTTAAAAATAAACACTAAAAAAATACCTTTGTATTGACTCCACTGATATCCACATTATGTATAATATTCTTTAATTACAATTTAAAATCTTTTCACTGCCCTGACCAAGTCCCTTGATACCACTTTGTTTTTCTCCATTCTCTTGTGAATTACTCTAATTTTCAAAGTATCTGTAATACCCAT
Source organism: Paguma larvata (assembly GCA_030068075.1). Classification (NCBI taxonomy): domain Eukaryota; kingdom Metazoa; phylum Chordata; class Mammalia; order Carnivora; family Viverridae; genus Paguma; species Paguma larvata. The sequence continues at coordinate 7,723,590 of CM057823.1, forward strand.
AAGGAGAAGCTGAGAGAACAAAACTGATACAGCTTCAAGGATAATTGATTAGTTTTTCAGCAGAAAGGTTCAATGAGATACCCATGCAAAGAGGGTGCCTTAATGATAGCATTTACAATGACCTTAGTAAGTGGCATATTAGGTAGATGAACATTACAATCCAGTATGGCTTGTATATGCAAAATAGCAGCCACTTCATTTGAGGAGTTCCTCTTGACATTAAAAGAACAGAAGGATAAGTGCCCTTTTCAGGGTAAACAAATTGCATCAGCGTGGATTCAGTCCACCAAGGTAGCTGTCACTTAAGGAAAATCAGTTGTATGTTTGGATCATGAACAGTCATCTGTGGTGATCAATAGTAAGCTGTATTACCTGCATTAATCAGTCCAAGACCATTTCTCCATTCTGCTGCATTGAAAACACTGAAGGCTGCTCCTAGGCGAGTTACTCTCACAATCCCTTTTGGTAATCTTTAGGAACTGGTGATATCAATTCACAAAACAAGACAACTCCACCACACTCTACTCTTTGGTACTCTACCCTTTGGTTTTGTGCTCCCACCACTTAGACTTCCTTTTTTGGTGGTCAGATTATGGAAGTGTGGTCTGTCATTCCAGAATAATTTTTCTATTTGGTAGTGGCCCTGAGGCTAGTGGTTATAGCTTAGACAGGCTACAATCTGAGCCTGAAACTGTACCAGGATCCACCCCAGCACTCTTCCTTACTTTAATTTTAACTATTACAGATAAAAATTAGCAAGGCCTTGTATATTGAGCATTATTTTAATTATTTTGCATTCCCTTATGTATCTGGTGTACAGTTTCTTGGAAGTTGGGTCTGTATTTTAAATTCCATTGGTAACTTTTACTTATGTAACTGATTGCCTTGCAGCAGCTGTCTCATACCATGGATAACTTAGTAGCCATTAGACATAAAAGGTAGGTCCCCTGTCATACCATTGTTTTTCATTTTCCCCAATAGTACTTTCCCCATGTTTTAGTAAGTCGGAGTCATGCTACTGAATCCTACCTGTGATACCAGTTGTGCTGCAGTCCCCAAGACCACCCTCATGCTAAGTAATTTTCTAGAAGGACTCACAAGATACAGAGCTGTTGTGCTCACAGTTAGAATTTATTACAAATAAATTACAGATTACAATACAGATTCAAATAAACCATCCAAGAAAAAAGTCTTGAAGAAACCTGGCAAAAGCTTCTAGGTATCTTTCTGCAGTGGTCACACAGATATGTTTAGTCTTCTCAGCAATGATGTGAAGTGTTACCCATGTGTGAGAAGTATTGCCACTCAGTAAAGCTCACTTGAGCTGTGATGTTCAGTGTCTATATTGGGGGTCAGTTATGTTTGCATTCACCCATCTGCATGACTGAGCTCAGCTACTCAGATTCCAGACTCCTAAGCCAAAATAAGCATTCATCATAAATCACATTTGTTAGTATAAACTAGCTGATCACATGGATACCATGTATTGTACATAAGACTTCAGACATACAAAAACAAGCATTCACAATAAATCACATGTGTTACTATAAACTATCTCATCAAACTGATACAACAAGGTCCAGAGCTTCAGACATACAAACACATTCTAATCAGGCAGAATATTCCAAGGGCCAAAGCTTGTCTCCTAGGCATTGACAAAGGACTAGTCCTGAAGACAGAATTTTTTGGGGAATGTGCAGGGTATGGCAATCTAAGCCCATGTCAATAGTCTTTTAGTATACACCTTCAATTCCTAGTTTTTGGACTTTTTTTTTTTTAATGAAAGGATGCAGGGTTTTGTGAATTTTTTTTTATTTACATCAAATGAGAGGATAATGTACTTTTCCTCCCCCTATTAAATTAATATGGTGGATTATATCAGTTGATTTTCATATGTTGAGACATCTTGCATTCCTCAGGTAAATCCCATTTGTCATGGTGCAATTTTTTAATATGATGGTGGATTTGGTTTTATAGTATTTTGTTGAAGTTTTTGGATGTATATTGATCAGGCATATAGGTCTGTAGCTATCTTTTTTAAAAAATATTTATTTATTTTTGAGAGAGAGAAAGGGGCAGACAGAGAGAGAGAGGGAGAGGGAGGAAGACACAGAATCTGAAACAGGCTTCAGGCTTTAAGGTATCAGCACAGAGGCCGACGCGGGGCTCATACTCAGGAGTGGTAAGAGCATGACCTAGGCCGAAGTCAGATGCTTAACCAACTGAGCCACCTAGGCACCCCTACGTATGTAGTTTTCTTATGATGTTTGTGTATGGTTTCAGTATCAAGTTAATACTGGTCTCATAGAAAGAGTTAGGAAGGATTCCCTCCTCTTTGATTTTTTGGAAGAATTTGAGAAGTACTAATGTTAATTCTTTTTAAAGATTTGGAAGACATCTGGTCCTCAGATTTACTTTGCTTGGCATTGTTTTGATCATTGAATCAATATTTTTCCTTGTTACACATTTATTTATATTTTCTATTTCTTCCTGAGTCAATTTTGGTTATTTTGCTTTTCTAGGAATTCAACATTTTCTTCTTTTGGATATAATCGTTAAAGTATACTCTTAAATTATTTTTATTTATGTAACATCCCTACTTTTATTACCAATTTTAGTAATTTGGTCTTTTCTCTTTTTCCCCAGTCATTGTAGTTAGAAGTTTGTCGATTTTGTTGGTCTAAAGACAAAAACAAAAACAAAACAAAAAACCCACAACTTTTGTTTTATTTATTTTTCCTAATTTTTCTACCTCTTATTTTAGTTATTTCCATTCTAATATTTCTTATTCTTTTCTTTCTCTTTGCTTTGGTAAACAAAGTTCTTCTTTTTCTAATTTCAAAAGGTGAAAATTTAGATTATTAATTTCTGACTTTTTTCTTTCTTAATGGTGTTGTTTATAGCTCTAAATTTCCCCCCAAGCATTGATTTTTCTACATTCCCAAAGTTTTGGTATGCTATATTTTTGTTTTCCTTTATTGCAAAATATTTTCTAATTTTTCTTGTCATTTCTTCTTTGATTCATTGGTTATTTAAAATTGAATTATTTAATTTCCACTTACTTATGCATTTTAGATTTCCTTCAGCTATAGATTTCTAATTTTATTCCATTAGGATCAGAGAGAATATTTTACATGATTTTAAACTTTTAAACTTATTGAGACTTATTTTGTGGAGTAATATATAGTTTATCCTGGGGAATGCTCCATATGTACTCAAGAAGAATATGTATCTTCTATTGTTGAGGGAAGTATTCTACAAATATCCATTGGATCTAAATGGTTAGGAGTGTTATTCTAGTCTTCAATTTCCTTGCTTATCTCCTGTCTAATTGTTCTGTTCATTGATGTAAGTGGGGTATTGAAGTTTCTACCTGCTGTTGTTGAACTACCCATTTCTCCCCTCAATTGTGTCATTATTTGATTCACATATTTTTGGCTTTGTTGTTAGGTACATATACATAGTTGCCTTTTAAAGAATGTAAGCAAAAAAGAGAAGTTACATTCCCAAAACATATTAATTCTAACTTTTATTTATATATATGCTATTATTTTCCTGTTGTTCTTCATTTCTTCGTGTAGATTAAAGTTACTGTCACATGTTCTTTCATTTCAGCCTAAAGTATTTTCTTTGGTATTTCATGTAGAAAAAGTCAACCAACAACCAATTGTTAGTTTTTGTGAATCTGCAAGTATTTTAATATTCCTTCATTTTTGCAGGACATCTGTACCAGATACAGAATTCTGGGAGATGGGATCAGGGTAAATTATATGCCACAAAGTTCTCTTACTGAGATTCAGCTGTTTGTTCTTGATGAAGGATTTCTCTCGTTGTTTCAAACTTCTGGCTAGTTTCCAGAGTTTAAAAACAATTGATTATGACAGTTTTGTCACTATATTTGTTATTTTGTGGAAGGAGAGACTGAGAGTTTCCTACTCCACCATTTTTGCTAATGTCACTTTTTTTTTTTTTTTAAATTTCTGCTGTGAGAGACATTTCTCCAAAGGGTAAATGATCCTTTGAATTTCATCTTAAAGTTACCTTCCACCTGTGTTATCATGGAAGATAATCAGGACCGAGCTAAGTGGAGTTTGGCCAATATGGGACTTGTAGGACACAGAAGGGTGCTGAAACATAATATGCGGCTGGCAAGTCTGATCTGTTGACAGAACCCAAGCCAGGTAAAGGCAGTGAATCCAGCAGCCCACACAGAACAGTGTCAGAGATCATACTGAACTTGGATATTGTTCATCCAAACATGGGTTCCAGTAATTGCAATATAAACGGCATGCCAAGGCAGTGAAAAATTCCAGATGGTGGATAATAAGATTGATCTGGTTTACTTGGAAGTCACATACAGGCAACTAAATAATGATGTCAGAAGCTGACAGGATATGAAGCAAAATAAGATTTAGAGTGAAAAATAGGTCCGCTTAAGAAGTTTAAGACTAGACCATGAAAAATATAAAAGGAATAATGCTTTAGTTTATTCATCTACTTTTCAGTTATCTTATTCATCAATCATCATTTAACTGAATAAAAACTATTTACCAAGCCTGTGTTAAGTCCTGCTCTTGGTATTATGGATATTATAATAAATACAATAAGTATAACCAAATATTAATGAAGCTTTCCATCTGATTAGGAAAGCATATTTTAAACAAGTACACATAATAATATAAAATTATAAGTTGTAATAAATATAAAGGAACAAGATACTATGGTAAAGAACCGTAAGTGGGCCAAATTTGTCTAAGGAATGGACAATGCTTCATGAAGAAGAAACTAGTACTTAAAAGATGAGGCAAGGATAACCAGGCAAAAAGTAGAAGAACATTCCAATCGGAAGGAATAGTATGCAGTATTCTTATGTAGTTGCTGCTGCTTGCTGTAGGGATATGCTTAATGGCTTATAAGACTGGTAATACATTATAGCTGAGTTCAGGTAAGGCTCTTGTCTTAGCTAAGTAAATCATGTCAATAAGTAAATAGGAGCCAAATTTGGGTAACTAATTAATATTAGGTATTAGGAAAGATATGTCATGATCCAAAAGTCTGAAGGAACACTTAGGGATCATTCCTTTATCTATTTATTCATTTATTTATTTTTATTTTTATTTTTTAATAATTTATTGTCGGAGCACCTGGGTGGTCAGTTGGTTAAGCATCCGGCTTTGGCTCAGGTCATGATATGACCTGAGTTCATGGTCAGAACCTGAGTTCACTGTTTGTGAGTTCGAGCCCCACATTAGGCTCTGTGCTGACAGCTCAGAGCCTGGAGCCCCCTTCTGATTCTGTGTCTCCCTTTCTCTCTGCCCCTCCCATGCTCATGCTCTGTCTCTCTCTGCCTCTCAATAATAAATAAAAATGTTTTAAAAATTTAATAATTTATTGTCAAGTTAGCTAACATACAGTGTATATACAGTGTAGTCTTGGCTTTGGGAACAGCTTCCCGTGATTCATCACTTACATACAACACCCAGTGCTCATCCCAATAAGTGCCCTTCTCACTGCCCATTACCATTTTCCCCACCCATGCAACCCTGTTTTTTCTCTGTATTTAAGAGTCTCTTATGGTTTGTCTCCTTCTCTGTTTGTAACTTATTTTTCCTTCCCTTCCCCTATGGTCTTCTGTTAAGTTTCCCAAATTCCACATATGAGTGAAAACATATGATGTCTGTATTTTTCTGAATGACTTATTTCACTTAACATAATACCCTCCAGTTCCATCCACGTTGTTGCAAATGGAAAGATTTCTTTCTTTTTCACTTCCGAGTACTATTCCATTGTATATATGTACCACAACTTCTTTATCCATTCATCAGTTGGGATCACTCTTAATACCTATAATATGAAATCTCCTTGTTGGCAGAGCCTCAGTGTCTTTAGCATCACTGAGTAACCCTTTGGTTCATTCTTGCCAATTCCTGGGAACCATTAAAAGCCATTATCGCTTTTCTCACTGTCTCTATTGACTCTCGTTTCCCTCATGACTCTTAGCAAATATGTCCTGTATTTTCATTAAACGAACTTGATCCATCTGGCATGAACCATCTCAAACACACACAAGCTCCTTTTACAAGCTTATATCACATTTCACAACACTTTCCCTCTTTATTCAAGATTCAGAGTGTAAATTAGGTCTCTTTCAATTCAGGACTACCTCTTCCATCATCACTTTTAATGATATCCCCTCTTTTTATCCAGGGACTATGATAGATCAGTCAATCCCTCATCTTACACATGCTCTACTCTCCTTTTCCTCTGACTCTTTCCTTTCAGCCTAAGAAGTTATCACCAAACCCTTCTATTTAAGAAATGTCCACATTGGTCCTGTCTCATCTTATCAACTTCCCTGTCTCTCTCCTTCCCTTCCTAGTCAAATTTCAGTGCCTTATTCTGATTATAAAAATATATAAATCTATGTTCAGCATATAGCATAAAAAGACAAAAAAGATTACAGAAAACAATATTAAATTACCTACAAATTCTTTCTTCACTTGCACTATTATGCAAGGTTTTCTAAAATAGTAGACTTTTGCCATCATATCTGTGTTCCCAAAACAATATCTTAGTTACCGTCTGGTAGGTATCTACTAGCTGCTCAGTCTAGGAAGACTCAAGGTGAAATATTGTTGTCGTTTCCTAATCATTTTCCGGGTTGCTGCATCTTGAAATTGACTTCTATGGCTAAAGTCAACCTCAATGCCCATTCTAAAAGGGCCCCGCATGGTTCAAGGGAAGGAGAATAATTTTGAGGAGATCTAGTTAGTGGCACAGGCAGCAATAAAGTTCTAAGGAGTACCTACTAAAGGCTTGACATAAATTGTGAAGTCTATAGGGGTTGTCCTTTGATATGTCTTCTTTTATCTTTTGATATGTCTCCACCAATATGACTCCAGTCCCTCCCCAGAAACTAGACTTCCATACAGTGCAGACTTTCTCTCCCTGAGCTGAGAGTATGACACTGCTAACATGCATGCTCCATGATCCAATCCCTCAGCACTCTTTAAATGAAGTTAGGAGCATTTACCAAAGATAAAGAGTAAATACAGTGAATGTTTCTTACAGTGTTTAATTTGATGCCTTCGTCAGATACCATAACAATCTAGCTCAATAAGTTGTTTATGCCTTTGGAAGCTCCCTACACACACACACACACACACACACACACACACACACACACACACACACAAATTCTAATGAGGGAAAATTTGATCTGGAAATTTCTTGTCAATGACATTCTTATAAGATGGATTTCTATCATATGCCTTGAGGCAACTAGTTAATAATTAAAAAGAAATGGAGCATTTTAAAATCTGCTCTTAAATATCACTCTATTGCCAAAAGCAGCATTTAATGTGGACTGAGAAAATCTGGACCAGCTCAGTGAGGGTTTGCGAGTAAGTAAAATCAATCCCAGATCCACTCCATTACGTGAAGATAGCTCCAATAGCCACATCCACTAAACTTCTACTGTCTCCTCACTTAACTAGGGCAGCAGTTGGTGTTCAGGAATGCGGGCACTATAGGAATTCCCATCCTTGTAAAGATGTTTATCCTACCTCTTTTCCAGGATCCAGTGAATAAGCCATTTATGAACTGTCTGGAAAAAGTCAAGTCCAGGCAGCCAGTCCAAAGGAAGGAGTCTCTTTCAGATGAATGATGGATCTATAAATTGAAGAAAAAAAAATTCAGGGCAAATGATTCTTAAAGTTGGGATCATCACCAGCAAATTCTGTAACAGGCAGCAGGATCTCAGCCACAACATTGGGGTCTGGATCAGATTCTAGTTGTAAAGGGGCGACTGATAAGAATATGGCAGATCCTCAGACTGAAGGCAGCGGAGGCAATAGGAAAATCAGGAGTGTGTGCTGTGGAGAGGAAAAGCTACTGAACAAATAGGTGTGTCCAAAATGCCCCATATGATGAGATCCAGTTAAATCAGTAAATATTTACTGAGGCTGTAGGGTAGAAAAAATAGACTGGGGGTAAAAGAAGGGTCATACGGAATCCTTACCCTTTGGATAATATTAGCCAATCTGGAAGGGCAAGATATAAAGAACCAAAAATGTTAAATAAAAATGCAAATATCTCATTTATTAAGGTAAAGTGATAAGATATGTTAAAAACTAGGACATTGTTAAACGGTTTGGTTTGGAATCAAAATGAAATTTTTGAACCTTTAATTTCTTTGTTAAAACTATTACTAATATTAACTAGGAGAAGTGATAAATTGATTATGAAAGTGTTTTTGGCTCATGTTGCTGTATAACATGCCATGTATTCTGTAGTAGTTTTGAAAAATCGGATATCTTGGAATGCCTGTAACAACACTTCCTAATTCCTCCTTCTTCTTGCAATTACTTTTATTCAGCGTTATTCTGAAATAGGTCACAGCGAGAACTTCTTATCTAGCTGACCATTCCCCAGGGCTGGCTACACACAGGTGGCACTCAGGCCTTGGCAGCTTGGCTGAGCGAAGATGTTCCCTGCCAAGCTTATTGCAAGGCTCACTTTGGTTGTGTCTCCATGACAACACCCCAGTCTGAGGGATACTCAGTTCACCCAGTTGCTGTATTTCCATAATGCTCAGTGACTTATGTGAATGACTTCCTCACTTGTTTGACTGCAATGACCTCGTGTAAGCTTAGAGATAATCCTTATTTCTGAGGTAAATGGGGTTGTGCCATATCATGCCAATAGCTGAATTTTGTTCCACAGTGACTAGCCCTATTAGCTGTGAACACACCACTTCTGTGGGAATTAAATGGCTGCTGTCCTAATGGACAGCTTAGGAAGTAGGGTTTTTCTTCTTCTTTAATTTCATTCTTCCTTCCTTTCTTCAAGTTTCTAGAAAGAAACTGAGCTAATAGCCATGCCACTACATATTAATGTGTCAGGTTCTCAGGTACGCAAGTAAACTGTAGTAAACACACGTGCGCAATGCATATGGAGGAAGCACCTAATTTCCTTCCCATTTTCTTCTCTTGTATAGTTATGATAAAATATACTGTTTTGTGAATATTGCATTTTAATGAATTTTAATATGCAGAATCCTTTTTGAGAGTTTTTAAAATCATTCTTTTAATTACTGAGATCAGCTTGAAGCAAAGGACTTGAAAATCTTTGCCAAAGAGGAAAAAATAGTATTCTAGAAAAAGTCAAAGTCAAGTGTTTTGACTTTATTTTTCTTCTGTTAAACTCATGGTAGTATTATGCTAGCAATTACCATCTTTCAAGTCAAAACTTTAAGAATCACTAAATATTAGCTAATCAACGGCATTGTGCCATTAAGAAAGATTTAAAACCCAAGTGCAGAAGGGAAAAAAAATTTCAAGGGGTTCTGATAAGCTTCCAAAGATCAGTTCTTTTTTGAAAATTTGGATGGGATCAGAGTAGAATGGAATGTCACCATTAACCAGGGCCATTTCTTCACCTAAATCATTTTTCCAGTATTGAGCTTGAATAAAACTAATTCCATTTGAAGAGGTCACTTTCTGATCTCTCCAATAAGATATTTTACAGGTCTGTGTAAAACTCTCTTTCTTGAAATCAAAATTAGGCAAGTTTAAATTCCCAAATACTAAACTCAGGTCAGGAAACACATTTTTTAAAGGTTTATTTATTTTTGAGAGAGAGAACATGAGCAGGGGAGGGACAGAGAGAGGGGGGGGACAGAAGATCCAAAGCAGGCTCTGTACTGACAGCAGTGAGCCCAATGCGGGGCTTGAACTCACGAACCATAAGATCATGACCTGAGCCAAAGTCGGATGCTCAACCGCTCAGGCGCCCCAGAAAATATAATTTTTAAAACAGTATTTGTCATCTAGTTAAAATGGTTAGGCCATGGGGCTCCTGCATCAGTAGAGTGCTGTCTTCATTGGCATGCATTCCCTTACTTAAGAACATGTTTACAATGGGACCAGTTAACTCACCAGGAAATGTTTGTCAATCACTCCTAATAGAGAACATTTCCCTGAAGATGTATCATTCACTTTGTCCTTGAAGCAGGAAAACAAATGAGAATCCAGAGATGCATAATTGATTGTTTTATTATTAAGTTTAAGGAAAAAAATACTTCGAGTCATACTCTCATAACATTTATGTAATTTACTGACTTCATGACAGTTTCCCTGAAAAGGAAACACTCAGGATAATAGATCATCAACCCTCTCTTGTTTTACATCATTGTGAATAGCTTCCTTTTTTTAATGTTTATTTATGTTGTGAGAGAGAGAGAGAGAGAGAGCGCGAGAGAGAGAGTGCCAGAAGGAGGATAGGTAGAGAGAGAGGAGAGAGAGAATCCCAAGCAGGCCCCACACTGTCAGCACAGAACCTGACTCAGGGTTCGACCTCATGGTAGAACCGATAACCGACAGGCTCTCCTCCTTATGACTCACTTGTACCCCCTTCTCCTCCACCGCTCTAAGTTGTAAGTTTGGAAGTTATTTTGAGTATTGCTTCAGTCAAAATTTTCAGTGCGTGCTGTCTTTAAATGGTTCTTGTAATTTAACAATTGTTTCCTTTTTTAAAAAAATTAACATTTAGCATTAAAAGACAGTCTTCACACTCCGCCACATACTAGCCGTGTGACCTTATAAAAAATCGTCCAACTTCCCTGGGCTTTACCATCCTCAGGTGGGTGACGATGACAATAAGGCAGGAAATCCGTGCTTCAAAGAAGTGACTCCGGGAGGAGACTTGGAAGTGCAAATGGTGGTAACATAGGACAGAATTGTGGGAAAACCTGGATAAGGGAGAATCCAAAGACTTTTGGAACAGACAGAAGGGTTAGGACTTTGCAGATTCCTTTGTGTGCAATTTCAAGCCCTGTGAGTTCCAAGTGAGGAGCTCCAAGTGTGTAGCAGCTGAGTAAACAAAACCCTAAAGAAACACTGAGTCAGGATTCAGGTAGTTGTGAAAAGTCCAGAAATAGCCAGGGACTCAGAGGTCCCAGCAAGGACACTGTTGCATTAGATGTCACTCTGCCCTGTATCAACAGGACAGAAAGGAGGGGGGATTTGGAAGGAGAATGGGAAACCACTGTAGCAACCTGACCTGGGGGCCAAGGGGAGAAACAGAACTCAGTTCTATGACTCAGCACATAAAACATGACAGGAAGGCATGCTGCTGTTGATGTTAACCAAGTAACCCTGATACAGAGAGCACTGGGGCTGGGAGTGGTGGATGAAGTCATTATTTAGGAGGTCAGGAAGCAGAAACCAGGCTCTCAGGTGAGATTTAATAAATGGGAGAGGTCTCTGTGAGTGACAGTGGTTTCATCCTCCAGATGAGGATGGCCTTGGAAACAGGAAGTAAATACAAACCTCAAAGTCTAGATGTCCAGTGTAGCAAAGCAGTCACCTCTATTTTATAAACATTTGCTGCTTGATGATCTGTTTGGGGCCAGGCACTGTGAACATAGAAATGGAGACAGGGAGGGTATATTTAGGCTCGAAATCCAGCCCATTTGAGAATTAGCCAACAAGTACACAGAAGAATTCAGAGTAAAAATTACTGGTTGTACTGCCCTCTCTCTATCTGATCCTGAGCTCAAAGTGAGGAATAATAATAACCAACCTATCCAGGACGGTAAGCAAACATGCAAACAGGAGAAAAAATATAGAGAAAATGTTATTATGGTTACCAAAGCTTGTATTTCTAGATCTTAACTAGTTTATAAATCATTTGTACCACGAAGCAATTTCTTGTGGCTTCCCTGGCATTCATTGCTACTTCCCTCATCCCTGAAACTCTTCTTTTGTTGTTGTTGGTGGTGGTGTGGTGGTGGTGGTGGTGGTGGTAGTGGTGTACAAGGTCACAAGGAATTCAGTTCTCCTGCCAGTTCCATGGGTAAGGATGAAAACAGTGACCTAGGCTAAGCCATTCAAAGCTCCACCCACTTGGCCACAGTGACTGGTTCCGGGTGGGCAGGTGATCTAAGCTGGTCAAGTTAGTATGCACTAGAGGATTTCACTGAGAGCACAGAGAGGAAAATGCCCTTCTCCTTCTGAATGTAAATGAGGAGGGATGCAACTCCAGATGTCCTGGCAGCCATCCTTCTGTGAGCACAAGAAGAACGCCAATGTGAAAATGGAACTGACTCTGGGGAGAAAAGTTGAAAATTGGAAAGAGGAAAACCATGTGGTGTCCAGACCCTTCCCGGAAATGGCCAGCTACGTGAGCCTCCGCTGGCTCCAGCCCCACACACTCCTTTTTCTCTTTCCTTAAGCAAATTTGGATTGAACTTTCTTTTGTTTGAAACCAAAGACCCTTTCAATGATGAAACAGCTCTTCTCTTTAACCTGAGCACCGGGATCCCTGGTCTGCCATTAACTTGCCGTGGCACTTGAGATTTTCCCGTAGGTTACAGTTTCCTTATACCTAATAGGTGGAGTTTGACTAATATTGACTAATTATTATTTACAATAATTTTCAGACCTAAAGGTGACTGATATCCATGAACATGGCCTCAAACTCATATCAGAGTCTAACTAATTCTGGATCCTACTCTGAGAGTAAGATTGGTGGGATAAAGGAGTGACCCCGAAAGCCAAGGGAGAATGAAATGGAATGGAGTGTCCAGGATACACTTTGCTGGCTTTATTTAAAGTTTCAGCCAATTTGTGATGACCTTTGGGTGTTTCTTACTCCTTTGCTTAGGAAACCCCTCAATAGTGAATAAAAAATATGTCCACAGAGATATATAATAGCTTATCTAAAGGTATGAGCACAACAATCATGCGGAAAATCTGACTGAGCTATAAAACAAAGAGAAAATCTCTACTAGAAGAGGGAGGCAATTTTGGAAATTAAGGAGCCCCCAAATAAATTCATATCTCTTCGAATCTGGGGTGATTTCTTCTATATATCCATAGTGTTCTACGGAATTAGCACAGCATCGTGTCCGTGCACATTAACATCAATTCCCTGAGAATTATTTTCAGAGAATACTGCAACTGCTTTCTCATCTTCTTTCCCAAACCATTCCATCCAGCAGAATTCTTGGAAACACCTAAAATTCAGGACGGATAATCTAATTGCATTGTTATCTCAATGGAAATTTGTCACATGACAAATAGCATGCAATAAAGTTACATCTGTGGAGCAACTAGGTGGTTCAGTTGGTTAAGCATCCTACTCTTGGTTTTAGCTCAAGTCATGATTTCATGGTCCATGGCTTTCAAACCCCATGTGGTGCTGAGCTGGCATTGTGGAATCTGCTTGGGATTCTCTCTCTCTCTCTCTCTCTCTGCCCCTTTCCTGCTCTCTCTCTTTCTCTCTCTCTCTAATAAATAAATATGAAAAAGAATTACATTTACATTTTACTTAAAACCAAAATGTGTCATCGTCTAAAATCAAATTTTTGGACAGCACCTTACCCACATGAATAAAGTTTCCCTACCTGTTCTGGGCTCATCATCCTTCATAATGTGAGTGAACCCTAAAAACTGCAGCCCTTCCCCAAACCACAGGGGAGTGCCATCTGTGCTATCTTTCCTGTCCCCTGAGTTATCTTGGTCTTCAAGATACTCCCATACCTTTCTACAGTGTAGGGAAAGATAATTGCTTCTCATCTGCAATGTCACCTCTCCTTCCTTCTGTCCATGATGCTGTCGTTATCACAGTTTTCTCTTCCTATAGCTCTTCCTGGACTTGCCAGAGAATTGCTACTCATTAGGCATCCTTTGCCTCTGTGGTTTTTTAGTTCTCATAGACCTAGACCATTCCCCTATATTTAACCATTTCTCCCCATATGCTTAAAACAAGGCACTGTTATTCTCTGATGTCAATTCAGAAGACCTGTTCTGAATATAAGCTGTCTGTTATATAATCAGAAGAATTTTACCCCACAAATTGACAAGCTCAACGTGTCCCTTGGAGGTTAAGTTAGTTTAATATATTATTGTGCTACAATTGTAACTAAAATCATAACCATAAGTTGTTTTATCTTTAAATTTTATGAGCCAGATAAATTCAATTTAAGCTTATCATGGCCTTAGCCCCTGAATCTATTTTTAGAATACAAATACCTTGATAACATGGCACGTATTTAGACACACAGCTTTATGAACTATAGTGGCAAGTTGGTAGATGACCAATTCTACTATAATGATGATTAACCTTCAGACTTCAAATAGCGATCACCATTCAACTCACTCGGACACACATTTATTGAGTGCCTGCTGTGTGCTAAGCACAGGACTGAGTCCCGTGAAAGGAACAATGATTAATAAGCTCTAGTCCTTGCCTCCCAGGAGTTTACACAACAGATCTGACAGTCTTCTAGCAGCTTACCATCTGAAAAAAACTAACAAGATTCTGGCTGAATAGAATAAATACCATGACAGAGACATAAGCAGTGTGCCTTGGGTACATGGAGATAGAGGTGGTTAATTCTTTAAGGGGAAATTGGTACTGGCTTCCCAAGAGTGTTGGAAAATAATTTGTAAGGAAGAAGTGACAGAGCAGGCTGACCAACTAAATATGAGCGGAAGCTGTCTGCTAGAAATCCTTACTTCCCATTGTTGTTTTTGCCTATGCTAATGGCAATAACCATCTGTCAGAACAATGAACTCTAAGTACACACAATTTTATTTCATCTTGGGACCTACCCCATCATGAAGATGGCACAGATCATGGCAAGAGAATGAAACTATAAAATAAACTTAAGCCATCTCATCACTCTTTAAGTTGCAACATGTCAAAGAAATTTTGTTAAATGTATGTGAATGGGAATTTTGTGGAGCTATGAATTGTACTACACACCACCACCCTCAAGTCAAACCAGTGCAGGGTCTCAATAGAGCTTAACATCGTACGCAGACTGCCTACCTCAACACCTTCAGCCACTTCCTCATCCAAATGCTGTTTTCAAGTTTATAAGCCTCCATGCTCTTCATCTTCATGCTGTGGTTTTTCATGACTGTCTTTGTCTGTGTTGTTTCCTCTTGCAGAGATACATGCTTCTTTTCCTCTACCCTCTGCCTGACTAGTTACTATTCATCAGAGCTCAAGAATCACCCCTTTGGGAAACTTTCAATGATACCCCCTTCTGGAATAAGCACACTAAGAGACATCTGCCCAGATTATTAGGGTACTAGAGAGTACAGTAGCTTTTGTAGCAATTAATATATTGCTATTTATCTCCCACTAGGCCATGTGATTCCCGAAGATTAGATGTGTGTGTTATTTTTAGTTATTTTTATTTGTCTGTTAGTCCTTACCCAGAAATAGTAAGCATGTGGCATATTTGCCCTCCTTCTCTCTTTCCTCACACACCACAGAGTGCAAAAGCCCACCACCATGTAATTTTCTACTGTGCCCTTTGTCAATGATATTCTCATCCTAATTCCCCAGGCAGATACTGCCAGTCACTCTAGAGTTGGCACACAAATCCATGTGGCACCATTGCCTTTACTAAATCTTCCTATGAATATTTAATATCTCAAAGATTGCCTCCTATTTTCCTAATATCATAGCCGGAGCTTGTGAAATAGGTGCCTACTTTGCCCAAGCCCTCCTGCTAGGTTATTTATGGACATTGCCTGTGTAATTCTCACAATATATTAGCACTAATAATTAGTTTCTTTAGTTTCCACATATGAGAAAACAGACACAGAGGAGTTTGAGCGCTAGTCTAAGGCTTTACTAATAAGCCTGGAGTAGAAAACACAGCGACAAGGTTTCTATTATGCAAGATGAATTGATCCTAGAGAGCTACTGCATTGTATAGCGCCTAATGCTATCTCGTACACTTAAAATTTGCTAAGAGGGCAGATTTTAGGCTAAGAGTTCTTATCACATGTACACAGATAATAATAAAAAGAAGAATAAATAAAGAGTTGTAAGAGAAAACTCTTGAAGGTGATGACTATGTTCTGACATTAGACCGTGGTGATAGTCTCAAGGATATATTCCAGCACCAAAGGCATCAAGCTACGTATATCCAACAGATACAGTTTTTTGTATAGCAAGCATACCTCGGTGAACTGGATTAAAAACTAAACAAACAACAGCTATTTGGCTTCCAAGTCTAGGATTTTTCCATTGCCTGCAAGAAACTTGCATCTGTTTTGTCGTTTGGTACAAAACCATCCCTTTAGTCACTCATACTCTGAGAACTCCAACTCAGGCATCTGCCGTGGCCACCTCCTCTCTCTTAACTGACTGATCCTCTGCCCCCATGCTATAGTAAAGAGTTGGGTAGATGTGTTCTGTGTCAGTGAGGTGAGGAGGATAGCAGAGCTGGCCGCAAAGAGAACACGGATGCAAGTTGACTGAATACAAATTTTAGGGTCTTCATAACTCTATGTGGAATTGGTGTTTTCCTAACCTTTTTCCAGTCATATTTTCTGCACTGTTCCTTATAATTGCTCTGTGGAAGTCTGAAATGATTGCTGCTTTTCTTTCCTCTGCCTCATACACACACACACACATATACACACACACTCACACACACACAGACCGATTTGTTATTGCTGGGTTGTTCTTGAGTTCTGGGCTTGTTGTTGACGTGTTTATTTTTTTTCTCCATGTTGGAAAAAGGAGCTGCAAAGCACTGCCTTTCAAAGACAAAAGATGCTAGGCAGAGGGGAAAACCACCCATGTCTGGAGGATTCTATGGACTTCGTAAACAGATCTGTATCCAAAAGTTTTACTTTTAATCTTATTCAAATTAATCCAAACCAGCCTGAATGGTGCCTCTGCCTCAAAGGAATTTAGCTACAATTTTCCATCAGAAACGCACCATTTTGAAGCTTAACATGGGCGTGTCTTTAGAATTTCATCCCTAGCAGTAGAAAAGTATCATGGCAAGTGACAAAACTGTCACTTTCTAGTTGCTGTTTCCTCTTTTATTCTCAGTGGATGATCTCCTCTGGAGGGCTTAGGCTTTGAACAGACCTCAGTTCTGAATCATCTTGGTCACTTCTTTCATTTTTTCAAATCTGAGATTATATTAATATCCACAACTCTCCCAGTTAAAATCTCTGCCAAAATAACCTCTGGAGAATTAACTGTGAAGTTAGGAACTGGAGCTCTGGGTAAAGATCTGTGAAACTCTTCCCTCCCTCACTTTCCCCATTGGAATAGCCAAGACTGTCATCTGGGAGAGTCTAACTTCTTTCTAAAGCTGACCCTGATTAACCTGAGTCACTTATGAACTTATGCCTTACTGCAGAAAATCAGGAAAACTCATTCTCTTCCCTTAAATTAATCCAGATGACTAAAAACCACTGAAATCACGTAAGTAGCTTTTTAAAGAATTATCTTTCATGCTCTGGAGTTGAAGAAGCTCGAATGTGAAAGTAACATATTACTTTTTATCCTAAATAATGCTGAGTTCTATGCTATTTACCCTCAGGAGTCAATAATTTTGAATGGATTAATAAGTCTGAACATGCATGTGGCTAACTCTGAATGTGTCCAAAAGGTTAACTCGCTTTTAACTAGAGCATAATGTGAAAAAGATGAAGATTCTGTATCAGTCTTAGTTTGCATCCTTCTGTTTGTCCTTCCTGGAACCCAGGCCACTCACTGTCTTATCCACTCATGCTCAAAAAGTGATGAGGGTGTGTGAAATGAACAGTGTAGGAACACTGGCACTCCAGGGAAAGCCGTGGTCATGAGGACTCTTCTAATGGATGGTGTATCTCCCTCATTGTCTGAAAATTTTTGAAGAAAACAGGCGTAACATGCAAGGTTTATTTTTTCAATTATTCTTCTGGATATGTTCAAGGCCACTGTAGAAAGTTTCATCCTACCTTTTTTTCTGGAAGAACATTTTATATCGAGTCTTATGCTAGAGGTTAGGGAATGGCATTGGAGTTAAAATCATTTTAGTTTTTTTGCCTAAAGGAGAGAATATATAAGTATATAAGTATAAGTATGTAGGTATAAAGTACTCCTTACTTTGCATTGTACTTTACTGCTGAGTAAAAACTTCAACAATTAATTTATCTTCACTTATCTTCATAACTTATCTTCATAACTCTTGAGGTGAAGGGACAGACGTTATTACTCTGTTTTGGAAATGAAGATGATATAGCTGAGAATTTACACAAATTGTAAATTATTGCACTTATCTTCATAACTCTTGAGGTGAAGGGACAGACGTTATTACTCTGTTTTGGAAATGAAGATGATATAGCTGAGAATTTACACAAATTGTCTGTGGTAAATTGAATCATTGGCTAAATTCCCCACCCCTCCCTGCATTAATCACCTTTGCCAAGTGACTTTAAGTTCCTCCCACAAAAGGAGTGGAGAATATTTGCCATCCCTTGACTCTGGCTTTGCCTCTATCACTTGTGTTGGCCAACAGAATAAGAGAGAAGCTTTGGTGTGCCAATTGTTGAGTGTCAGCCCAAGAGATTTTGAATGTTTACATTTACCCACTGACCCTCCACCAACAACATGAGAAGAACCTGCCCAGGATAACGTGTGGGTCCCTGGAGAAAAATGAGAGGGGTAAGGAGCAGAACCACCATGGCCAAGCCCAAGCTAGATCAGCTGGCCAGCAGACTCATGGGGAATAATAAATTATTGGTGTTTTAAGCCACTGAGTTTGGGCTGGGTTTAGTAGTAATACCTGACACATTGCCAAAACTGCATGGCTAGTTAGGAGAAGAGTCAGGGATTGGTCATTACTTTTGACTCCAAAACCACTGACATTCCATGATACCAGATGCCTACTGACCATCTGAGTCTAGACAGCTTCTCGGTTTTGAGGCTAAGAAACTTTCTTCTAGTGAACTGTATCCTATAAGCTAGTCCAACGTACCTGTCATTATCCCCTAACATACTTCTCTGCTGTAAGTATGCTTGTGACCTACTACCAGTTATTCTTTTTTTTAAGTTTATTTATTTATTTTGAGAGAAAGAGTGTGCATGAGTGGGGGAGGGGCAGAGAGCGACAGAGAGAGAGAGAGAGAGAGAGAGAGAGAGAGAGAGAACCTCAAGCAAGCTCTGGGCTGTCAGCACAGAGTCTGATGTGGGGCTTGAACTCACGAGCCATGAGATCATGACCTGAGCCGAAACCAAGAGTTGGACACCTAACCAACTAAGTGTCCAGGCACCACCTTCCACCAGCTATACTTACCTGTTCTCTTTCTTTCTCCATATACTCAGTGCTAGTGGTCCTTACCTCTTCTTCCCTGCCCAACCACGTCTTTCACTTATTTAACACTTCACTTCAGTCCACTCACTTATGAGCTCTCCCCTATTCACTATTCTCTGCTTACGTGGCACTTAGCACTCATCCGTGGTCTCAATCCCATGCAGTTATGCCTCTAATCCCTGCTCTTGATGACTATATGTCCTGTCTCCACAGCTCAACATAAGCTCCCCACAGGGCCCAAGACCTCTGCTTCCCAGTGCATCTGTAAGAAATAGATGAGTGAATAAATAAATAATAATTAAACTGACAGTGTATAAACTGTAGAATAAGGAGGTTAAATTAGCTCAGCATCTTTTTTACTGCTCCTATAGTCACTCCACATCTCTAAAAAGCAAATACAAGGACTCTGTGACATTACCTTGATCTCTTAGCATCGGAAATATTATTGGAAAAGAAGAAATAAGCATGCCTTACCCAGAGAGCCCAATGCTTCCATTCTCCACCAGGTGTCTCCTCATGTTCAGCCATTTGCAGTAGGATTCCGGCAAAAGACGAGGATGTGGCGAGGTCTAACAAGTAAGCACAATGCAAGGGAAGGCCACCTACAGCAAGGGCCTGCCTGGCGGGTTACAGAGCAGAACAAAACAGGCAGAGAGACAACTTCAAAAAGTTGCTTCCCTGTGTGTGTGCAATGTGGGCACAACAGCCATTTCAAAGAACATACTTTCTGAAGACAGAGCTCATGGATCATTACTTATAAAAGATTACCAGCTCTTCTTTTAAAATGCAATTTCCGCCTCAGGGAAAAACTTAATTTCCATGCATATCACACTCATTACCTTTGGTACAGAGGTGGCTAATTTATTAGCAGACTTTGGTATTCTTAAAGATTCTTCTGTTGGAACTTTTGCATTTGAAGAACACCAAACCAGCAATATTAATTCCGCATTTGCTCTGCAGTTCTTCCCTGATTTCTTTCTGCTGCACTTGGAAGGTAGGCATACAGGAGCCTCACCCCAAACTGTCAACCTGAAGAAGGGACTGTCATAACCGCATGTAGTTACCTTGTGAGTCCAACTAAGTAAAGGGCTTCCCAAGATGGTTCCATGGCTAGATCATTAGAGGTAGGTAGTCAGCAAGATAGGAGGTGAATCTGTCAGCTTGTATGTGGAACGAGACAGGCTCTCAGCTATGAAACTTATATAACAAGTAGGCCCTCCTGACAAGAAGCTTTTCTTTTGTGCATAGTATGTGTGGCATGTCACTATTTCTTTTCAGGGTTTTCCCTGGGTATTTATTTTAACATGGGCTTCCTTAGATGTGTAGGTGTGTGTGTATGTGTCTGTGTTGTAGGGGTTGTATATGCCCACATGTGCAAGCTTTATCTATGGAAGAAATCAAGTACTGCTTTGTCCTACGTCTTCTAGGGATGTTCTTACCTGATGAGAGGGAAGGAGAAAGCACTGTTTACCCATAGATTAGCTAATTCCTTTTCCCACAGGAACACATGAGATCAAATCATTTCACATTAATATTCTGCTTCTGATCTAACATGAGGTAGATCAGATCAGAATGAGGGCAGAAACTAGACATGACGGGGCATGATGTCATGGTTGAATTTTGCTCCCCACAAAAACAAAAACAAAAAAACAACAAGAACAATAGCAAAAACAAAACACATGTTGAAGTCATAAGCCCAGTTATCTCAGAATGTGACCTTATTTAGACACAGGGCTTTTACAGAGGCAATGAAGTTAAAATAAAGTCATTATGGTGGTCTTAACCCAATCTAACTGGTATCTTTATAAATAGGGGAAATAGGAACACAGACATAGACACACAGAGAACACCACACAAAGATGAAGGTAGAGAAAATTGCAATGCATCTACCAACCAAGGAATCTCAAAGACTGCCAGTAGAGCACCAGAAGCTAGGAGAGAGGCATGGAACAGAGTCTCCCTCACAGTCCCCTGAAAGCGTCAACTCTACCAACACCTAATCTCAGACTTGCAGCTTCCAGAGCTGGGAGGAGATAAATTTCTGTTGTTTTAGCCACAAAGTTTGTTTTTCCAGCACTCCCAGGAAACCTATACAGATAGAGACAGGAAAGGGATTCTGTGCTTCTGACCTCGTTGAAAGAGGTGGTTAAAACCTTGCTGAGAACTTTTACTTAACTTGTGGGGGTGGAAGGAAATGAGCCAGAAGGGCATTCCTGGTTAAGAGCTGTACTGCCCTATTTATATGGATTAATTAAGTGGATGTTCTGCCTCCACCAAAATCAGGATAACCTCCATTTTCTAGAAGAGTTCGAGTAATAGAGTTTTCAGTAACTTACCAGTTATGGGTTGAATCGGCTTCCTGTGAGACATCTAGTTCTCAACACAAATGCCTGATGTTTTCTAATTTTATTGGATAATCGTCAAATCCATCATGATCGTCAAATCCAGCATGATCCTTGCATATAATGTGTTTCAGCACTTTGTCACTTGCTGGTCTATCCATCCTCACTTAGCCCCATCCGGCTGTTAAAACCCAAGGAAGCACTTTGCTTAAGGTTGTCATTGTTACATTAAGCAAAAATTCCACAAAAGCTCATGGGAAAATACTAACCTCTAGTGTCAATTTTTGCCCTGCCTTCCATCTTGTACGATATTTAGATATGAGGACTTTATTAAGGAGCTGTGGAGAATTAGAATCAAATACACATCATTGTGAAGTTCTATTTCACTCAGGATATTTCCCTAAACTCTGAAGCAGGCTCAGCATGTGATCTTAGGTTATAATAAGGACCTGGATACGAGCATTCTCATCTTTCATTACTGAGTTGTAGCCCTATTGCCAGTGAGTGATCTTGAATGAGCCCACATTTTTATTCTACTGAGAGATGGAGTGAAATATTGGTATAGACAGACAGTAATGGTACAGACTACCCACAGATCTGGTCTTAAAGCTGTTTAATCTGGCCAGAGAGCTTTCAAATGTTGAAGCGTATGTGAGTAAACAACTCAATATGTTCAAGAACATCTAAAAAGAAATCCTTATTATCAATTAACCAGCTTGCCCTACTAGGTGGGAACACTTCACGATGCACACAGCATAATTTCATTCTTAATGAAATTAATTTAATTCAACATCTGTTATATACCTGCCATGCACAGAATGCTGCACTGGGGTTTATGTAATATTACTCATGTTTTCTTTAATTCCTTTTCTTGCTTTCAAGAAAAAGAGTACTGCCAGATTGCCTCCCCAGTCAGACTTCTTTCTTGTTAAAAAAAAAAAAATGGGGGCACCTAGGTGACTCAGTCAGTTGAGCATCCGACTCTTGATTTCAGATCAGGTCATAATCCCAGGGTCATGGGATTGAGCTTTGCATCAGGCCTGGCACTGAGCATGGAGTCTGCTTGGGATTCTCTCTCTCCCTCTGCCCCTCTGCCCCTCTTCCCTGCTTGCAAGCTCTCTCTCTCAAATTAAAAAAGTGGCTTTAAAAGTAATAGAGGAAACCAAATTTCCCTTTAATGAATGTATTGGTAAATGTCTTTTTTTTCTGGAACCTGGGACCCAGGAATTTGGAGCTGGTAACTACTTTTAATGTACGGGAGTTTTAGGTTCCAGGGTGCCACACCACAGCCAAATGGTAGGCACCCTTGATTTCGACACTCCCTGAAGAAGAGAGTTTTGTCTGACTACATAAGGAGGCACACAGCTGGAAACGGAGTTGTGATCAAATAGAAGGTGGGCCCCCTGCGGGAGACACCCTGGTGGGAGGGGGAGCATCTCAGGCACCTGTATTTCCCAGCAGCTGAAAGATGCCTGGCCCCAAATGTTTCCTGAATGAGTAACAGCAGAAGTGGTACTGGCTGGACATTTAAACATTGGGCTGCATACGCCACATCCGAATACTGACATTTTCCATCCTTAGAATCGATTTTCTTTACTACTCTTTTTCATGCAGTGTCGGAAGGAAATGATTAAATCAACAAGCCTCAAATCCTGAATTGCTTTATACTTGCTGCTGTTGGTTTGCCACATGCTGGCATGGAGGAGCAGGGGTGGCGGTATTATATTTGTGGGTGCTATCGTATTACCATGGACAGCAGGGGAATCTTTCCAGAAAAAAAATCCTACAAAGAATGGCAATTCCCTGTTCTTCTACCCCTGTCCATGGATCTCCCCCAGAGAGAGACGTAAAAGGTTTTCACATCATTGTGGTCCAGCTCAAGGTAGGATAGGGTGCAGGTGAGTGATGGGCTGAGCCCTGAGGACTATAGAACAAGCTATGGTGAGAAAAAAATCATTCTTGGGATACACTGCACATAGAGGAAAAAAGAAAATCAGACTTCAGCTTTCAGTATTGCCTGGATCTATGTAATAGGCATTAAAAGTGGCAGGAGCTGAGGGGCGTCTGGGTGCCTCGGTCAGTTAAGCATCTGACTCTTGGTTGGCTCATGATTTCATGGTTCATGGTATCGAGACCCACGTTAGGGTCTATGCTGACCATGGAGCCTGCTTGAGATTCTCTCTCTCCATGTCTCTCTGCCCTTTCTCCATGTATTCTCTCTATCTCAAAATAAACTTAAAAAATAAATAACGACAGAAGCTGTAGATACAGAAATAGTTGATGTAGTATGAATAGTGATGTAGTGTTACGAGCAACTGCAGAGACAGAATTCCCTAAAAATGGTCAAAAGCCTCAATACGAGGAAACAAGCTTAGGGGCACAGAGGAGGAAGAGCAGAAAGGTCAAGACCAGAACTATGAAAGCAACTCAGGGTCCAAATAGTCCCAGAATGTAAATAATAGCATTCCTCTCTCTTAGTGAGGCAGGATCTGATACTAACACCGGGGCCACAGGCATCCCATTTGCAGTTGTAAACCCGTATTTATTTTTCAGTGTACTTCATAGTTAACCGAATGGTTCTCTCCACAGTATGGACCCGTTCTCAAGCAATCCTGTGTACTTGTTATGCTAGCCCAAATAAAAGATCCTCCCCAATTATTATACATTTTTTCCTTTCTTTTTGATGGCCTCCAATTGACAATTGCCGTTAGGACCCCAGGTTAAAGAAACAAACAAACAACACCTCCTACCCTGCCACCCCCCCCCAAAAAAAAAAACACCTCTTAGAGAATACTGGCTCACTACAGGTTTGCTTCTGGCTGTCTTGCCTTACAAAGTCTGAAGCTGGCTGTGGCTTAATTGTTATTTGGGTGGCTCGCAATGCAGAATGCTGAGGAAAACAGCATCTGCTTATGAAAACAAATTCTGCTTTTGAAGCTCTAGGTTACGGAACTAGTCACCTAGTTAGTGGTGAAAGGAAGTTATTTTCTCTTCAGTTGTAACAAATACAAAATGTATACTTTCTAGTTATTCTTCCCTTGGGAAGACACCGCCACGGGCTTCCTGCTGACAAAGCTTATCACTCATTCATTTGCCTCCTTTAACAATAAAAAACACTTTCCATAAACGAAAGTGAATTTACTACATTATAACTCAATCACCAACGAGGAGCATTTTCCTTCTGCATCAGCTGGAAAACATTTACATTTTTCTCTATTCTTTGCTATGTAAGAATCTGTGCGCTTTCCTATGCCCATTTTTCACCCTGAAAAGGTGGTTTCCTTCTTGAAATCCAGCGTCGTTTAGATGCGTCACTTAATCAAAGCTTCCTTTATCTCTGTAAAGTTGGCGTAAGGTACGTACATCTTGGAAGGCGCTGATGCTGAAGTTATTAAGTTTGTCCAAGTAAATAAATCAGAGAGAATTAGGAACCACTTGGTAATTAAACTGACCTCCAGGCTTTCTGGGAAGTCGTTCCTTTATTTATTTTTTTTTTTAATTTATTTATCTATTTCTCATTTGTAAGGATTCACGACCTAGATTGGATGCAGTGGGGTGAGGATATGTTAGAAAATAATACACTTTGTTTGTAATAGCTAGGACACTAATAGGCGACATTTTTTAAAAAAAAATGCTGCATTCATAACAATTATTTAGAGGACAAAAATCAGTTGTCATGTAATGAAATTCCTGTTGATTGTTGAATGATTATTTTGAGGCTATGGGTAATACATCTAGTTGTTATACTGCTTTGTCTGAATTACACGACTAGCAAATATATAATTAGGGTGGAACATTGAAGGTCTTTGTGCTGCAGTGATATAAAATGGTGATTTGACTCTAGTACCAAAGAAAGTCTGCATGCGAAAGAACAAAAATAAAACCCACCACGCACAAAATGTTATTGTGGGGCTATAACACAAGAGCAATGTCTATGCAGTCAAATTGAATTCAAGTGTCACAGAGCATTCCTCAAGATGTCCAGGCTCAGCTCCACTGACATCGTCCCCAGAAAGAACTCTGGGATAGCGGAAAACGGTCTCCAGACTAAGCTTCATGCTAGAATCACCTTAGCAGCTTTTAATGCAGACCCCTA